>CM072163.1:21611089-22811089 GCA_036850595.1 Rhyacichthys aspro | reverse complement strand
CAAGTGTTTATGTTAGGGTTATGTTCTTTCTTTCTTTTTTATTTTTCAAGTGCATTCAACACCATCAGACCAGGTATTCTTAGTGAAAAACTTAGGAGTATGGGCTCCTCAATGTACTTTTCATGTTAGATACTACAGATTTTACTACAGATTACTCGATTTTTACTACAGAATTATAACTCTGAGACCTGCAATATTCAGAAATACTTTGATGACACAGCAAAAGTGGCTAGCATTTAAGATGGTCAGGAAGAGGAATACAGTAGCCTCATAGAGAGCTTTTATAACCTCCAAAACTAAAGAGATGGCCATTGATTTTAGATGCGATACACCCTCAATTCACAGTGTGACCATCTTTGGAGAAGATACAGACATAGTTTCCACCTATAAATACCTGGGAGTGCATCTGGACAACAAGCTGGACTGGTCCATTAATACAGATGTGTTTTATAGGAAAATCCAAAACCAAATGTATTTTTTTTATGAAATCTAAGGTCTTTTAATGCAATAAACATAGATTTAAACAACATTTAATACAGTAAACTGCTGCAGAGGTTTTTTATGCATTAATGGGTTTATGCAGCAGTTTGTTGGGGGCAGTCTCAGAAAAATAGATCATGGGCACCTTGAAAAACAAAGAGGGCTGGTCCACCTAGAGGTATAAGTTTGTAGACTCTAGTTGAGGCAGTGGAGCAACAGACACTGAACAACCTGGTCCATCCCCTGCATTCGGCTTTTGAACAACAGAGAGCAGCCAGTGGCTGTCTGAGATCAGTGAGCTGCAGGATGGAACACCAAAGAACTCCTTCTTCCTGACTGCAGTAAGACTGTACAATGAATTTGTCTGGAGAAGATTAAGTCTGAATCTACTTAGAGACCTAACAAGAACAAACTTCCTATTGGGGATTAATAAGGTGATATGAATTGAATCTGAATTTAATATATTTTTCATGTTAATAATAAAGAGTTGATGAGGTTTAAGGCCAGCAGGGAGACTCTTAGTACTGTCAAGAAAAGGGGGGTCATTCTGCAGATTCTGCCTCTGAAACAGATCAGGGCTGGGTCAGATAGACCCTGTGAGAGGTCACCTTGGTGTCATTCTGTGACGTTCCAGTCATTCCAGTGCCACACTAATAATATAGAATTAAAGGTAAACCATACAACTATCAAAATCGTAGCCTTTTGTATTACTCAGAACCCTTGAAGTAGCTCTCAGATTCAAAAGGGTTGGTGACCCCTGAACTAGAGTTACAATGCACTGTGCCGCTTAAGCACTTCACAGTTTTTATTTAATTTTTCAAAGTGCTTACCTACAGTATATCTGTGTTGTTAATTATGATGTTAATTTCTCACACGTTTATCTCATTTCAGTCAGCCTGTCACACTTATGCTCAACAAGTGATGCAACAAAAAGACAGGCATAAAATAAAATAAAATAAAGGCCAATGGAAAAAAGAGAAACTTTTTTTTTGATTTTATGGTACAGCTGTGGACTATCACTGGTCATAATGGTGGTCAGAGTGGTAAGCACATTTACCTCTTCTAGGAAATTGCTTCATGTTTTTTCTGTCTTTAATTCTGTAGCAGGGATGACAGGTCATCAAAGTAACAGCAGAATGTCTGTGTAGCTCTGGCTCTGCAGGACAGTGGTATGAACACAGCCCTGGGAAGGCATAGGCAAAAGTAGGGGCAAAAACAGACAAACTAGTTGGGAACCAGGGAAAACAGAAGTGAAGTAAGGAACAGGCCGGGTCCATAGGAGAATCAGGCAGTTTCCCAACTGCCAGGCACCTTCCTTGGGAGGAGTCCTCTGGAGGAAACCAGCTGCCGAAGGTGTGCTCCATTTGGTTCCAAATGCCACCTCCTCCCAATGACTCCCAATGACTCCTCCGCCAAAATGCCAAGGATGCATCTGTGTATCCTTCGTGGCCTTTCCCTACCCACAATGCAGTAAGTGTTTTGAAACAAAGGTGTTAGAAAAGGAAGTGAGGCTTAAAGTGGAGAATTTTCAGTTTAAGTAAAAGTGTGTTCATAGAAAATGTTTTGTTTTGAAAACATTTGCCCAATAAACTGCTCAGCTTAGTTTTATTTCTTGTAAGTGAAATTTTATTACCGTTGTCATGTCAACTGATCGTTGCTATAGGCTTTTGAGTCACTCATGCAGAACATATCACATTCAGCAGCTCTCGTTTTACTGAAAATACATATGACATAAAGAAATAAAGTAAATATCTACTATTCTACTATACTATTCACCTCCACAAATGTTTCTGTCCTTTTTTCTTTATACATGGATCAGTTTCAGGGTCACTAAAATCAGACTGTCATTATTAAAAGAATCTTGGGTTCGTTTTTTCATTTTATAAATTTTTGTAAAGGTTTTATTTGTTTATTCAGTTGCTTATATTAGTCAGATATTTAATTACACAGAACTCCCTACTTGTAAAAAATTAAGCATTTAAGGGTTTTTAATAGATAATTAAAAACAGTGGTGGAGGATGATAGTTGATGAAGCAGCTCGGCCACTTTGAAGCCTGCTCCAAAGACTCATGAGGAGGCACCAGGACTTTAGCCTTGGCTTTGGAGGAGCAGACTATGGAGGAGCCACCTCCGAAGGACGGATCCTGGAAATTGAGAACGGTGCACAAATAACTCATTGACTTTTGGCCAATTTGTCTTTTTGCAAATGCAATCCTTAATCCTTCTTCTGCTGTGACCAGTAATGACCTGGTCAGAGTTAGTGTTGTCAAACTGCATACCTCCACTTGAATACTTCTAATTGATGAACTGCAGTGACAATTTCCCATTTTGTCTGTACTGGACAACAAATCTCAGATCTTTATCAACTCATCCACAGCCAACGAAAAACATACTTTGCGAGGCACATGATTTATTACTAACTTTAAAGGACTAGAAACTTCAATGAATCTTTGGACTTCACTTGGCCTTATGGGCCTTGACTTTGGACTTGAAATGGGACTTGACTTGGGGACAAAGACTTGAGACTCACTTGTCACTTGCAAAACAATGACTCGGTGGTCCCATCTCTGCCCATACACCGAGAAAAGATCCCGACAGTGTTGGAATTTCACCTTAGAACAGGTTTTTGAATGTGACTCTACATCATGAGTTTGTCTTCCACCAAAGCGAGACTGGTCTTGGTCCAGAGGAGGCTGCAGAGCAACAGATGAGAGGGGGCAGTGAGCTCAGTGCTGGGCCCCCACCCTGTCCCAGGGCTGCTGCTCAGGTTTCTCCTCATCTGCATGAGCCCAAGCCCAGGGCCCTGGTGTCCACAGCCCAGTGCTAATGAAGGCTCCAGTTACAGCCAGCGCATCTCCACTCCAGACCATCGATCCCGGGTTTACCCCTGAGCCACACACATAAACACACTCACATATGTGTGGCTTTATCAGAGACAAACGAGCGCTACACTTGCAGCAGTGCAGCTAACGTCCACTTCGATCATTCAGCAACAGATGCAAATGGAAAATAAGCCGGGGTTGAGACAGACATAAAGCACAGTGCAGAAGAAATTGAGCCTCTTGTTTTGCTGGCAGCAGGATCGATCCGGAGCACAGGATTTGGTGTAATAAGGGGCTGGGGGCTGAGATATGGAGATAAAGACACTACCATGTGGTTGTTTACACTGAGTGTTCTGTAAAGTCCTGCTGATCTGATAAGAGCAGACGACATGTGCTCCTCAGAGATGGCACATGACATGTGTCGCTAACATGACCACACACAACCAACAGCCCATTCTGTTCTCCTTACCTTGCCATAAAGGCAAAACACTGTGTTGTCTGATACCAAGTTGGTAACAAATCCTGTCCATATGAGGCTTCTGCAGGAGTAAATGGATGAGAGGGAGGTGTTAATCATGTGACAGGTAACACTTCTTTGACACAATGATGTTTCTGGGTGTTTCGTGAGGTTGCCAAGCTCTTACTGTCACCGTCAGTCTGTACAACAGAGAGCTCAACATATAACACTGGAAACACACCCTACAAGGATTGCTGCTGAATACAGTAATCCTGCACCTGGAGCCACCTATTTTGACCCATGCTAAACCCAAGGAAGCCTGCCATACCTGAGCATGACTAGTAGCACTCACATAAGCCGCACTTTCAGATGTAAAATATACTTGGGACAATATAAATTGCCAGTGTGTAAGTAAGTGAGTGCAGTAAGCATTCCTTTCATTGGTAAGAAACCCGTTTAATCCCTAGAATGAGCATTTGTCTGCAGCGTCAATGCAACAGTCAGCAGAAGGTACAGGTTCATTGGTTAGCCTCTGATAGACCATGTGCTTCTCAGTCAAGGTTCATGTGAAGGAGGTCGGCCAGAGGTTACAGTTAGTTTAGTTAACCACACAGTTTCAGATGTTTATGAAACTGAATAAATAATGCAGATATTTATCATATCTTTGGTCTATGGATGATACATTTTCTAATTAGATATGAGTACAATGTGTGTATGGACAGCTTCACAGATTTTATATTAGAGCAGTTTATGTAAATAAATTTCACACAAGCACTAACATGGCCGCTGCTCCAGAGTAAGAGCCGTTCCTGTTTCTGGCTCTTTTCTCTGCTCCCCTCCTTCTCCTATTACATCCCCCACCCCCTCCTTAGTCTATTGATGCACTTTAATAAGGCAGTGATTGATATGATTAAGGGCTGAGCAGACTGCTTGAGAGTGGACTGGAGTTGAGCGGTCATGGAGTAGATTAATATTGCAATTAAATGCATGAATAAAAAGATAACACTATAATTATGATAATGCAGTGATTTTTTTAAATTTTTTTTTATTTCTATAAACAGAGTATTAGTGTAGTCAAGAATACAGACCCAATCACACATGAGTATAGAAAGAGCAAAACAAGACCTGTACCTGATCCATGTTTAAAGCAGGGTTGTTTGAGACCTTTGACCTTTAACAAGTGATGTTAAGACATCATGACCGACTACACCAGGGGCCATTTATGCCAAATAGATATGTAAATATGGAGCCACAGAGTTGAAGAGGTACAGCTGCTTGTTTTATCAGGAACAATGGTTTGGTTTGCCAACACCACTGCTGCCCATCTGTGCAGAAGACACAGAGATGCACAGAAAAAAAACCCCACAACACTGCAGAGGCCTGTTGCACAAAACTGGTTCATGATTAAAGGCATTTGGCTGTTCATTAAAACAACTAGTAGCCATACTGGTTGATGAGCATCAATAATTTGTTATTAGTTGTTAGAGAATTTTGGGATCTATGGTAAGGTTGTGATGCCCCGAGCCTTGGGCTCTGTCAACAGATAGACTCAGACACCTGCAGATAACATGTCTCCAACCTCGAGCCTAATCAGCTGAATACCAACTGAATACCAACTCTTTGTTATTGTACTGTTTGCGTATTGACCTTCTACAAGGTATTATAAGCTCTGACCAATGAAAGCATAGCCAGACTTGAATGTTCAATACTACGCTGTGTTGACTGTTCAACTGTCTCCGTGCCTGTATTTGATGGTAATAAACTTCTCCTGCTTAAGACATCCAGACTCTCTTCAGTCCTTGTATGTGGTCCAATACTGCGAAGCTCTAAGGCAGTAACCCAATTCTCCTACATTAGTATTTTCTATTTTTATAAACCAAGTCATTGTTTTTCTTACCAGTGATTGCATATGTATTATATTGATGTATGAGTGCCTTGTGCACTTAGGGGACATCCAATAAGAAGAATGTCAGCAGTTAGTGGACCAGTTCAAAGATGACTCTGAACAGTGAGCATTTGTGTTCAGCTGTATATGTGATATTATGAGGAGAGAGGCTGGTTCAAAAGCCAAGTGTCACAATTAACCCATACTACGACCATCCATCACCTCGACATGGAAATAGAAATGTAATTGAATTGTCGCAGCAATTAGACCTTATCTGGTTTAACTGATACTAGCTCCAGTGCTGCGTGAGAAATGGCCACAGTCAAACATTTTTAACAAAAAGGGAACAGGAATTAGAATAAAATAAAGCTGCATTGGTGACGAACAGAGGTTTTATGAAATTTGAGACAATAGTCTTTAATGCAGTTGTATTAAAATACTCTTCTAATTTCTTGCATTTGATTGGCCCACTTTGGTTTTGTTTTCATGAAAGAATCATATCATATCTCAGATCTGTGCTGTTTTTATTGAATCAGCTTTATGAAGTGAACAAAGCTCTGCAGAAGGAGATGCCAAGCATCTGATTGGTTATTGTTTCCGAGGCTCATTTTGTTGTATTCATCCAGGTCAGTGTTCATTTGAACAGTGTAGAAGTAGATACTTGACAAAGTTACTAATAGCCAACTTTAGTGAGAATGGTTTATTGAATCAAAAATTGTTTCAGAATCTGATCTGCAGGATTTGACTGTAACACCCATCTGTTTTGGTGAAGTGTTCATGTGTACATTGGACGGTCTAAGTTTTTATGTTAGGAAGTTGTTCACAGATCAACTCAGTTATTAATAATAATTTGAGTTCATTTATTGACATGGCTCAATCAAAGTAATCTTACCTTTAAAAGATGGGTACCACTTATAAATCAAATATAGTTTTAACTAAAGCATTTGACATTACATTAATCAACAGTCCAGATCACTTTTTAAGGGTGATATGAAGTGCAGTAGCTTGTAATTATGTTTCCAACTGTCCTACCGTTTTCATTACTATCCTCATTTCTTGTGTATTGCTGTAGCGTATGTGTGTTTTATACTGGAGTCATGTCAAAGACAAATATCTCTGTGAGACGGGGACAGACAATCACTTGCACCAAACTGAGAGAGAGTATTTCTTTATAAACCATTGGTGCTGTTAAGATGCACAGGGAGTGCTTTACTTCCTATTGTGCGATTTATTATTAACTGTTGAAATCAACTGAACAGAGGCATGCAGTTGAGGTAAACACTTAAATTATACTGTAACCTAATGGAGCTAAACAACTTACCAGACCATCAGGCAACAGTCAGTGTTGCTTTGTTTTTCTGTCAACATACCTCTTCCCAATGTGATGCAGTAATGATGCTATCACTCCTTTATGGAGTGTGATCTCTCTTGGGGGACTACACATGATCTTATGGGTTATGAAGTTGTTAAGGTTTGTCAGAAGCTGTACAGAGAAAATATTGTAAATTGTATCCTATATGAAGAGTGCCGTTTGTGTGTGTCTGACCTCAGTGTGTCAGACTCTTACCCACTTTTCTTCGGAATAATCTCTTGAGCTGCTGACAGGACAGAGTCAAGTGGAGTAATTAGGCCTGGGCTAATCCTGATGACTAAGCAGAAAAGGCCTGTTCAAGCATTGTCCAGTCTAATGGTGGTTGGGACACTGTGACCCTTTGGTGCAGTTAGAGTGATGGGCTGGGCCTCAATGAGCCCTGTGGGACAGGGGCCACTCATGGACCTCAGTCAGGATTCTGAGACACACAGGGGAAGTGCTGCCAAGGTACATTCATGTGCTTGACTTCAATTATTTTATAAAATGTGATAAAATTGATTTGTTTTTTGGAGTAATGTTATGTGTAAAGCTTCTAGAAAAACAGGAACATAGGATCAATAGTAAAAGAGAAGCTCTAAGTTTCTTTTTTACTATTATTAAAAAAGAAAGACTTACAGTATTAATATAATTAAAGGCCCTTGCCTCCCCTTGCAACCGTAGTGGCAAATGTCCTCGGCATTACTGCATTTTGTGCTATAAAGCGCAAACTTCATGTGAAATGTGTCTCTAAAGCAAGTAACCATGACATAAACCCACATGACGTGAGTGTCCCAGTCACACCTGAAACCTTATTGATAAACTAATGAGTAACCTTTTGTTAAGACAGGTTTATAGATTATGTTGATAAAATGTGAAGCCCCTCAGATAAAACATGTAGGAGGAGGCTAACGTTTTTAATTCAAAATGGCCACCTTCCAGATGGTGATAGGGCATGGTCACCATAGTCTTTTTTGCTCCTGATCCCATGCATGATGTGTGTATCAAATTTCATTAGGCTATGACAAACAAAATTTTTCAACTCCCATTCACTTTTTTCACACTTTTGAGGGGTTGCCATGGCAACACAGTTGTAGATAGGGAGTCTTTGTGATTGGCTTTTTTTGTTTGTCATGACATAGGGGATGTGTGTACCAAATTTCATGTCTCTACAACAAACGACATTTTTGGCCCCATTATAAATTTGTAGGGGGCGCTGGAGAGCCAGTTTTGAAGATAGCCCTATGAATTACATATCATTGTGTTCAGGTCATTAATGTGCACATACGCTTCATTGGGTCCTACCAAAGCCAACAATTTTTGTGAAAGTTACAGGAGATTTTATTTTTCCCAAAATGCCTGCCTCGTAACAGGCTCGTTACAGCCACCCACATTAACATAAAATCAAGCAAATCTAATTTCTGTTGGCTCACGTTTCTAGATGATTCTAACCAAATATAATGTTTTGGGTAAAAATTCTTGGAGGAGATACATTTTGAATGATTGAACGATTTATGGGGTCCCACTTCCACCGACAATGGCAGACTTCCTGTTGGGTTGGGGCCATAATATAATTTTTTGTTTGGCTTGACACGCCCTATTTATCTACCAAGTTTTGTTTTTGTATGTTGGAAAAAATGCGCTTGCACTTTCCATTGGCCAAACGTATTTTGATTTCCAGTCTGGTTACTGTCAATTTTAGTTTCAGAAGGTGGTACAAATGGACACAAATGCACATCATAATTCAGGGGCAGGAACAATAGCCATATTAACTGTCTCTGGACTGACTCACTTTGAAAGATATACGCCCAATTAGAGAAACTGAGCACTGCCCCCTTTTAGATCAACAGTTGTAATTGGTCAGGTAGGCTTGATTTTGGCAGAAATTGGTTTGAACCACTTGACCCACTTGAAAGTGATTGGGTCTGCCTGGCTATTTTTAGCACTGTTTAGTACTTTAGGAAATTATGTGGGCATGTCTGTTGACCAATAAATATATTTTTTTTATTTATATTTATTTTTTTTATTAGATAGGTTTCTTCATTATGTCACACATACAACGTGCAGCTCTGTCTCACCAGTGCCACATTTCAGACTCTATTTTAATTCAAAAGTTCACCAGTTTGGGTCCCAAGATACTCCATCCTGGGCAGATCTGTACCATACCGCTCCAAGAGAAACATGCCACGTGGATTTGGTCCCTCATCACATGGGCTGTAGCTTGTTCATCTCTGTGATAACATTGTGTAACAGGGGCCCTCAGTCATGGTTAATCCCCACTCAGTGATAAACAGCTGTTCCTCTGCTCTCTCTGTTCAAGCTGCTTTGGTGGCTCCAGCAGGTTACAGTGGTGTTCATTTGAGCGCGTGTGGGACAGCGGCCCCTCCCTCTCCTCTCTGAGGTGTCTGGTGACTCTGGACCCCTCCCTCATCAGCACCAGTGAGGCAAGAGAGTGAGAGCGGGCAGCGTGTCCCCAGGGGCCCTCAGGCAGCCGGGAGCCTCTCCTCCTGCTGCTCACTCCAGCTGTGACTCTGAGCCCTGACAGACCTCCGCTTTCAGAACCTCATAGACAGGACAGGACCTCCGATGGCTGCGCTGGCCCTGCTCCTGCTCCCGGCTCTGGCCTTCATTGCCCTGGCCCCCGCGGCCCTGGGAGGATGCCCGTCCGCCTGCCGCTGCTCCTTTGCCATGGTGCAGTGTCTGGAGCCCGATGGCATCTCTATGATCCCGGCTCTGGCTCTGCAGGAGAGTGAGAACGTCACCGAGATGTGAGTACAGACTCCAGAGCACTACACTCAAACGGGTCCAGCATTAGCAAACAAGTCGTTCAATAAGATTTAGAATATTGAAATGACGCTGTGATGGTTATAGTAAAGTTTGAAATCCAAGTTGTAGACAAACTTCCACTGAGTTAGTCTCAATCTCTTGGTCAATTATTTTAACAAACTAAAATATGAATGTGTTTGTGTTGAGGCCAAGAGAATCTGTGAGTTAAACAGAGCACATTGAAATGACCTGTTTGTGAGTCTTTTCTGGAGAGATATAGATGCTGAAGTTAGAGGTGTTGTTATTATTAGGAGTGTTGGGGCATTGGCAACATGAAAATGGTTTTCTTACCATTGGATTAGGCTTGGATTAGACTTTGATAGACTTGTCATTCAGATATACAAAAAAGTGGTGTTATGCTTAAGAACAGTCTTGGTCTTCAGAGCTTTTTGAAAGGTCTTGGTCTTGTCTTGGTCAGGAAGTCTTTTTTACTTGATCCTGTCTCAGCTTCAGACATTAAGACCAACCAAGACCACAGCAAGTTTATTTGTCCACATCATTCTTGTGATTGAGTAAAAACTTAATAATTAAGTAAAAGTAAAAGTAAATACTTAATGATTCATAATTTTATCTCCATTTCAAAGTCTCGTGCTAACTCTGCCCCCTTCACTACACTAACAATAATCTCCATGAGTATGGACTTAGTCTGAAACTGGATTTGGACTATGTTTTATTAGTGTTGGCTGGGATCACTTACAATAAATCATACAATGGTCTTGTCTCAGTCTTGCTATGACATAGTCTTGGTCTTGTCTTGGTCTCGTTACGTTCTGGTCTCTGACATGACTTGGTCCTGGGTAGTGCAGATCATGACTTATTCAAAATAATATTGTTTATGACCTGTTTTATGTCTGTGATGAAGATCCCGTCATGATGAAGATGAGACATCATGGCTTAGTTTCTTTTGTTGTTCTGTATTAACTCAAATGTTCATTGACTATCCATTGCCTATTGACCCATCAATAGCTGTAATTGTGAATTTTATATTACATTACATGATATTAACGTTTACCAATGTAATATGAAATGCTTGGTAGCTTTCTTGTGTTGTTGAATGTGATGATGGTATTGAGTTTGAAGAGTCAAAATTAAAGAAAAGAGCTCTGTGTGACCAGTTCATTATCTTGATTATATTGATACAAGGTACATGTTGTCTATTGTATACTCCATCTCGAACTTTAATGTTTCTCATGTAACGCATACACAGAGGAAAGATTTGTTGCATTTGCTGAATAAATCTAAACTATACAGAGTGTATAAAATATATGTTTTATTTAGTGTACACAAACCCATGTTAACTGAGAGTAGTCCAAGTGTTGCTACAGAGATATTCAAATGTCTTTCAGCAAAAACAAACAAAACAAACAAAATCACGTATTATTAATTCTAGAGCTCTTTGACTTTCTCACATACCAATTAGACTCATCTGAACCGTAAACGTCATGTAAGGTTTGGAGTGACATTGATCTGAATAAAATACCCTAACTGCATATAGTCCACATTGCAAATAGAAAAAGAAGAGATTTTATTACCTTGAAATAGATAATAAATAGCATAGCACACAGACAATTTGAGGTCTGTCAGTGCTGTGTGTTGTCTTTGTGGTGCATTGTTAAGTTCATGGTTCTTGAGTTCAAAAAGGGTGTTTTTGTCATGTTCAAGGTACAGACCCACATACTGCTGTGGGACAGGTGCATAGAGCCAGTAAAAGATTCTTCCATTTTAATTCCATCTCCAATAAAAGATGTGCTCAGCTGTTCGTAGTGGTGAGGTTGGACTGACCCCGATTAACGGTCAGTTGGCAGAGCGCCACAAATCTCCAAGATGGCTGACCATTTCTAAAGAGCAATACTATAAGTGTAAGACTACTTAAGTGAGGCTAATTCATTATTTCAAATATCATATGTTCCAAACCACAATTTGCAAGAGTATTATTCAAATCACACCATATATTCTTGTATTGTTGAAGAGGTGAAGTGAACATGCATAAAATCAACACCATTTATTGTAGTGCAGCCTCAGGAATGTGTCAGAATAGAAAGACTTCTTGTTGAATGAGGGATATTTCACTCAGCTCCGACAGTAGATGACTGTTATTGAAGCAGGACTTTTTAAAACTTTGCCGAGAGTAGAGAGTGACCACCTGTGATTTAAAGAGGACTTCTGTATTATTATGCAACCCACCATCAGCTCCAACATAGAAAACTAAATGTCACTCGGCACCACCACGCTGTTCGCTTTTTGTGCCTGTCTGTGGATCCAAGCAATTAGCACTTTCCAAGGAACCCCATTTGTGAAGCGCCTTTTCGGTGGACCCAGTCAATTTACTGCCGCTCTCTGGCTCCATTCACCTGCAGCTCCTCTGTCTTCGTTGCCACTCAGGTACAGTTACAATAGCAGCGGTGACACGGCCTTCATCTGGAGCACAGTTTGAGCTTTGACATTCTGCTCAACTACTCAATCAATAAGTGAGCTCAACATGCCAGCAAACAACACTTCAGCATATTGGAAATGCAAGTGAATACAGGCAATGCACGCAGCAAACAAGAGGCCATTAACTGCGCTGCACTGGCCCAAATTCATCATATGCTGAGCTATAAATTCAATTTTGTGAATTGCCAGTCAGTGCCCCCACCCGGGAACAATAGATGATATACAGCCCACTTGGCTCAATCCAATAAAAAAGGCCAATGGGTGATCCTGGGCCCACCTGCCTGTAATCACATTACTGCTGCTGTAGAATCTGTTTCTGCTGGAGCCACATGTTTAAAAACTATTAATACACTTTTAACAACAGCACAACGTGTATTAAAAATACATGCTTTACAGGTCTCCATTGAGTGGACTTTAAGCTGCAGTGACAAAAAACTCCTTTCACTGTTCCAACCCCCATTCCATACAACACAGTGATCTATCTGCCTTTGATTTTATTAAAACAAAGCACTTATTACAAAAAACTTATGTGCCACTGATAAAAATACTCACACATGATCCCAAAATTATCTCCACATATATATATTTTGAATGCATTGCCAATATTTATCAGTGTTTGACTTTGCTTCCTTCTTCTCTGTTTTTTAATAGAAACATTTCGCTGCCATAGATTAATTGTTGATGAGCTGTGTACACCAAAAGGCAATGGAAGCAACCATTATTCTATTGTGATCAAGCATATTAACGGCCAAAGCTTGAAGTCTCAAACTGAACATTATTAAAATCCCTCATGATAAAGCCAAGATGACGTCTTAAGCTTTTGATTTTTCACAGCTCATTCTTATAGTATGTTACTAGCAGAATGAGCAGTTTTTTCTCCAATGAAAGTATGTAGGTCTGTAAGTGTTACAGAAATCTCTCCTCTCTTGAACTGATGTAATTCCCACCAAACCCTTGCTGGTTCAGACCATTCATGTTTTGTGGTTGACAACGGGTTACGGTGACAAGAGGAAAAAGTGTTACTTCATCAACGAATGGCTACACTTAACATTACTGTTTACACTGCTGCAGAATCTGTTTGATTAAAGCTACTGAGTACTTTTCACTGAGAGAATAGGATTTTACATTTTTACTGTGGATTTGTGGCAATAGTTTGCTTTCCTCTTTGACACACTCTTGCTTCATCCTGTGATTCGTTGATCTGATTGGATGATACTCCCTTATGATAAGCAGCTAAAGCAGCTTCACATTCTTTTTCAACATTTCATACTTCACATGTAGTAGAAATGATAGATCCTCTTTGCTAGATCCTTGTTGTAAATGTTCAGTGATGATTGCTTTTATTCTGGCATAGGTTTTTAAAGCCGGAAGCCCTTCCTGACTCAACCCTTCTTCTTCTCATTTATCTGTGCTTGGGATGAGCACAAAGGCTCAGTGGTTGGTGACTCACTGTGGCTGGGGTTTTGGCTTTATGGTCAGCATTCAAAACTTAAAAACAGAAAACACTTACACGTTCATGTCATTTTGCTGTGCATTGTATAAAATATTGAATTCTACACCAAACAAAATGGAATGAAACATTTTTAAACAAATAATTCAATATCAAGTTCAATAGTGGATAATGGCTACTAAATAATAATACATTTTTGTCTCTCTAACCAAAAACAACAACTGCTGACACAATATCCATATGTTCATGTGGTTCATTTAGTAAAGATGTACCGTTTGCTTGATGATGACACTTGCAGCATGTAGCTTTTGTTCACTGTAGGCTGACTCACACTGGAGTTGACATGGCTCCCAAGGATGTATGCAAGACAGAGCTGAGGCATTCACAACCACAAATCCAATATCTCAGTCTTTTCAGAGAAGGTTTTCAACAGTGTGTCCTCCTGAACTAACAGCTCTCATTCCCTGAGTGTGTGGGGGTTCATGTGGGGCAGGGGTCAAAGACTGCTTCTGTGGAATCCTTTGTCCATCTCAGCAGGTCTGTTCTGTGCTGGTTTTATATCCACAGTTAAAATTATCAACAGCTCCGTTTTTCTGAGGTGTCCTGTGTCTGGACAAGTGGAAAACGACTCATTAAAAAAGAATTTCCCATCAGGCACAGTGTTGTCATCTTGAATCCGTATTTTTGTAGGAGCAGTAGATAAGAGCTCATCTTCTGGTCCTTGGTCTCAGTTTGACTCTTTAGCCTTGTTTCCACAAACAAGCACAGTTCATGGTCTGTAACAGAAGACACTAATCTGGCTTATTTTCCTTCTGTAGAGGTGACTAATTGTGTAAGATTAAAGGTGTTCACTGTCCCAGCAGAGCTCTCAGGACAGCTTCTGTTAGAGGTGACCAGGTCAAGGTAGAATCAGTGGCATGGTTCTTTTGCAGCAGCAAGTCCTAACTGGACATTGTCCAGGGTGTACCTCGCTTCAGGCCCAAGCCTGCTGGGATAGGACCCCCAACAGTTAGGTGACTAAGCGGTAAATGATTAATGAATGAATAATGAATGGGTTTGAAGGACAAATTAATTCAGGCTCACTGCTAAGGTGACGGAAGCAGCAAAGTTTGAATTAAGAAGTCATTTTTTTTAACTCCAAAAGTTGGGCAAACATCAAAGTTGATTGTTGGTTACACTTAAGGTTTGTATACAGTGGTTCTCTGTGTTATACACATACAGTGTTTCTAATAAATGAGTGCATTATAATCCCATTAATCCAGGTTGGCCATGGAAGAAAACCCAGCTCAAAACCCTGTTAAAATGCTACTGTATTTCCATGAACTCAGAGTCAGATGTGAATATGTACTATGTACTGCTGCAATAAACAGAAGAAATGTTTCCACATTTACAGACTTACTCTTTAACAAGTTATGTGAAAGAATTATGTCACAAAATGTGCTTGTGTTATAAAATGTAGGAAAAAATTACATGGATTTCTTTTAAGAGGCTAGAGTCATAGGTTGTTTTTTTTGAGGGGAGGGGGGGGGGACTGTTCAGTACAAGATACAAGATTATCACTGACCTGGAGTTTAATCAGATAGTGCAGCATTTCATGTTTCTTCTCAATGTGTGAACAAATCATGCATACTAAAACAGAAAATGCTGCCGTTTTGTGTCTCCTCTTCAAAACGGCAGCAATTGAGAGTAGTGTTTTGCTCCACATGTAATCCTGTTCCACTGCCTTACTGCAAAAGGGCTGGACCCTGATAGTATTTTAGGAGTACTGACAATGGAAAGAGTGCTACACAAACCTGAAGTGGACTGTCAAGTGAAGGCGTGCCGAAAAGGAGACTTCTAAAAGCTGCACATACTGTTCTGTAGCATTTATTTGTAGACAATTGTATGTGAGAGTGAATGGTTGTCTGACAGTGTATATCTCTAAGTTCAACCTACAATTACATCTCATGTACCTCAGGTCCAAAGCTTCTCAGAGTACAAATTCAAATGATTTCTGGAAATTTTGATTGTCAGTATAACTAGCCCTCTTTTTTTCCCTTCGTTGATCAGATACATAGAGAACCAGGCCGGAGTGGAGAATGTCACAGACATAGATCTGGTCAATTTCAGAGAACTGAGGAACCTGTGAGTAGTGCACACACACTCATGCACACACACCCGCACAAACACACACACATGTACACACACCCACGCGCACACGCCCTCACAAACACACCCACGTACACACACCCACACGCACACTCACACGCGCACCCACATGTGCACACACACGCACGCACACACACGTACACGTACACACACCCACACGCACACCCACGTACACGCAACCACACGCACACACACACATGCACCCACACGCACACACGTGCCCCCCCGCACAAACACACACATACACCCGGACAAACACACTCACACACACGTACACGCACTCATACTCACACACATACACACACGCGCACACACACACGCGCACAATTCAATTCCAGAATCTGTTTTCTAACATGTATAAAAAGTCAAAGGGGGGGCTTTAATCTTCAGGTAAAGGTAAAAAGCCAGCAGGTGTACACAGGGATGTGCTGGCAGCGCTCAGTCATCAGTAATGTGCTGCTGCAGGGCCAATAGGTAGTCAGATAGAGTGGGAGATAGAGGGAGGGGGCATTACACTGTAGCTCATCTCTGTACAGTAACCAGGCCAGTGTCAGTGTCTATGTGTTCTCCTGTCCCACAGCACCATTACCTTCTGCAAACTGAGGCTCCTCTCTGCCAACGCCTTCCAGCACAACCTCAAGCTGCAGTATGTGTAAGTATCTGTGTCCACTCTGAGCGACTGTTTGTCAGTGTCAGACTCAGACCACGGCACACAGCACAAGGACACATTCACAGTTTCACTCATTCAGCTACATGACATGCACAGATTATTCAAGCTTCACCCTCACTTCTCAGTTGGGGTGTTTGACTAGACAATGATTGTTGACAAAGTTTACATCTACGCTGTGCTCCACAACCCAGTGAAGATACAGTAGAAACAGCTCAAGTCGGTTCGTTCTGGTGCATGTCCATTAACAAAAGAGGTCAGTACAGTACCACTTTGTGGACCCCTCAGCCTGTAGTCCCAAGCAGTCCAGGATGAGTCTGCTTAGGAAAAGGTGGAGCTAAACATTGCAGTCAGCTGATTGGACAATAGATTATGCTTAATTGAAGGAAAACGAGAAGCAAAAGAAAAAAAAATTAAAAGTAAACTATAACAACGTAAAAACAAATTATCATATTTTATCAGAAAACATGAAAAAATGTTGTACAAAATATTGTATTATTGGCAATTAATGACACCACCCTTCCATTTTTTACTGACCTGGTGTTCAATGATTAATTTTTACAATTTATTTCAGAGCTGGGGCCGATCCAATGAGTGCTAACCACTCTGCACTGCCAGGACTTTAGTTTTTCTTCCAAAATGCAAACCTAACGAAATGTTTCATCATGTTTAAGTACTGGAAAGTTCTGCTGTATCTGTTGATCAGCAGTAGACTGATATGCCATCCATCTTGTCTGCGCTGCTCTCCGGAGCGAGCCCCTCATGTTTATGGCAGACAGGCTGATGAGCACAGATAAGACTTGTAGCATTGGAGCGCTGTAGTGGGCTTTGAGAAATTGAAGAAGACATCCAGCAGTCACCTTTTACTCGCTCTCTTTGGCGGATTATCGACAACTGATGCATAATAAATACACTCCACTAAGGGTCCATTATCACTTAGTCAATATTCCTCAGAGCGGGGAGAGGGACGGAGCGGGGGCTGCATTATCTGACTGATGTATAGAGTCCAGGATGGGCCGCAGCATAGAGAAATGTTTACTGAGCCCGTCTTCATCCTTATTCTTCTATAGAGCCCACAGTTTGAACGCAAATGTAGTGACTTTTTAAGAAAAGCGTGCATGTCTATTCCTGGCGCGGCGCTCCCCTGTGGCCTACTGGAGGATTTGAGACGGTAATGGATAAGCCCCACTGGCTAACCCATCTGACATGAACTTCTGAGAGTACCGACAACAAATAATTGAACTCTTGGCCCTGGCACAGTGAATATGGATTGTGTTCTACGTGTGCGCTCCCCAGAGAGGTGATGGAGCTGTTTCATCTGAGAGCTATGGGGAGGATAGCCTGACAAGCTCAGGGCTCCTCAGACATGGAGAAAATTCAGCCATAAAAGTAGTCATGTTTAAAAGTGAATGAAGTGAAAGAGGAGACTTTGAACATCTAGTAGAAGATCATTCCATTGACGGCGATTTGACTTTTTATGTAATTTAGTTTTTTTTGTCAAGTGATGTTGATAACACAATATTAGCTCCGTAAAAATCTGTATTCCTAACAACTAATGTCCTGAGAAGCAGAGAACACTCCGAGCTGAGCTGTTTGTGTAAAATTCTTGCCAAAGGTAATTGATCAGAGTCAGTTGAATGCATTAGTTTTTCCACTGAGAGCTGTTAGGAGCAGGTACTCACTGTTCAGGAGGGAACACGTTTCAACTGCACAGGTTACACCAAAACACAAAGACTTTTGTCACTTAGGGCCCGAGACTTAGGGCTTTTGCTTTATGCAGCATACACCTCACAATCACATGTTCTTTTAAAGGGGACAGTGTAGACTTGTGTGGTTTATGCTAAATAAATGTAGATTTTTTCATTGTTATTTTTTTTTCAGGAACTTGGCATCAAACTCCCTGGAGCACATCAGCTGGAAGGTCTTCCACTTCCTCCCACTGCTCAGTCTGTGAGTACTGTCAGAATCCCCAGCTTTGTCCACACTGCTTTTTCAGCAACATATCGGTTTAAGAGTCACAGAGGTTGCCCGCAACTATCATATATCATATAATAAATAAATCATTACAATACATCAACACAGCCTTTTGCTATTCATAAATTGCAACAAATTAATTTCAATTTGAAGTATTATAGAGATGAGTTATGGTTTTATTGCAGTCCTAGCCTTCAGCCCTTTTGTGACAGACTCTGTTTCTACCCAGAGTTCTGAGGGACAACCCCCTGGTGTGCTCCTGTGAGCTGCACTGGCTGCAGCAGTGGCAGCGCAGTGAGCGGGCCGACGTGGACAGTCAGATGCTGTCCT
Source organism: Rhyacichthys aspro (assembly GCA_036850595.1). NCBI lineage: Eukaryota > Metazoa > Chordata > Actinopteri > Gobiiformes > Rhyacichthyidae > Rhyacichthys > Rhyacichthys aspro. The sequence continues at coordinate 22,792,269 of CM072163.1, read as the reverse complement.
GCTTCTCCAATGAACAGGAGGTGGCCCTCAGCTCTCTAGTCATCTACAACTGCAGTAAGTTTCACCAACAACATGCATTTTGCACCTGCTGAGTCCAGTCTCATTTCCATTAAACATAGTGCTATATATCTGTCTGTTTAAGCCTGTGTGCTGCCGTGTCTCTGTCCTGTTAGGTCTCCCTGTGGTGACCATACTCCCTGCCAATAACAAGATTCAAGAAGGAGGAAACCTGACTTTTGAGTGTCATGTGACGGGAAGTCCCACTCCTCGTGCGAGATGGAGAACAGAGCAGCTCCGCTCACACTTCACTACACAGGTACAATCAAATTATTATTGTCCTAAGTATGAGTAACCCTTGACAAGTAACCTGCTGGTCTTTTAATTCTTCTATTTTCCAAGAATCAGTTTATAGATTTTTCCAGTCTGCAAACCCAAAGACCTGTGGAAATTAGACACAACAGTTGATCATTGTATGAGACAGCAATAAAAACTATAAATGTGAAGATTCTCAGTGATCAGTCTTATTTTAATAAAAGGTTACCATGAAGGCATAGATCTTCTACTTTGAATTTATCCAAGTGCCTTCTTAACCTTGTTTTGAGACTACAGACCTTTAACTTAAGAACTTCAAACAGTATCTGACTTGTTTGCTGTTGTGGAGGTATTTATCTGTCAGATATTTTAACAATTTTCTAGTGCTCTGGGACTGAAGATGCAATGTCTGCAAAGCAATGAGAAAGAATTGTTCAACAGTTGTGACAAGCCTATTGTCACAACCACTGAAGACTTTGCTATTTATGTCCAAGAAATAAAATACATGCCTATGTCCTGGGTCTTTTATCAGACATATTCACTTCTTTTCAGTGTTGTAATCTTTTAATAAAATGATTATGTAAATTAAAACTTTGAGTTTTTGACCTCTCAGTGGTGTGTCCTCTTGTGCAGGAGAGAATCTGGGGCTCGACTTTAGAGCAGGTCTTGTACCTGACCAACGTCTCGTCCAGTGACAACCTGCACAACCTGACGTGTGAGGCCGAGAACCAAGCTGGGCCCGACAGCGACATGGTGCAGCTGGACATCGAGTGTAAGTGCCTTTCCAAATACAACTCTTCCCTGTGAAAGCCATCTTAATGGAAGCAGGGCGAGCAGCACACTGGGACCGTTTATTGTGCGCAGGCGGTAGACGGCCCCTCAAAGAGAAGTGCACTGCACTCATTTCTTCTAAATGACCCTCTTACAAAAACACCTCTGTTCCCGCTATGCGTCTAATGGAGCTTTCTGTCACTTGCCACTCACTCTCATCCAGCAATATATATTTTGAACTATCAGACAAGTGTTCAGATAGGGTTGACCAGCTAATGTACAGAACAGGCCCAGAATAACTATAACAAGGTTCTGAGAAGAGCTCTGTTGTCTGAGGGCACAAGAGGATGTCTCTTCTACTTGAGACAAAACCTAGACATGTTTTGGATACGAAGAAGCTGGTACAAACTTGTTCAGTTGGGGCTGCACTTCTCTGTGGAGCTGTTACTGTGTTCATGTGTCATGCTGAGTCGGTATTGAAACCCACTGAGAGAATGTTTCTTGTAGGACTAACATCACACTACACTAAACCAAATTAATAAGACTGAATGAAATAATGTTTGGAGTCTGTTGTTGAGTTTAACTTATCATCACAGAGGCTTTATTGATCAGTGATTGGATTAAAATATAATCACATTAGGAGAAAACAAAACCTTCATTGCATATAAATGCACTAATGCTTGCTGTGTTAATATCTTGATTGAAGACTCACAAATAGAGCCTAGTATCAAAAATAAAATATTCGTCAGTATATATATCAATGTGTTTAAGTCTTGCCAACATTTAAAAAATGTCTTGACATATAAGTTATTTAATTTATTAAATGGAAACATTTGTAATTCTTTTTCTTCAGAAAAAGTCTTTTACAAATTAACTAATGAATGCTACAAAATAACTAATTAAGACATTGCACCCTAGATAAAATGATTTGTAATAATAACTAATTGGACTAGACTATGTCCTCTGTAGCTTGATTAGAAGGGTTAGTGAGCCGACTTTGCAAAGGTTAATTTATACTTTAAAGATCACACAGGGCTGATGTTATTTACAATCAGGTGAAATTGGCAATAACTACAACCTAAACAGGATTCAAGACTGACTCCAAGACAGACTGTTCCATGTATGGAATGCACTGAATTTAAAAGCAGGCTCACAAAGTTTATTGTTAACAGGCAGGACGTATAGCAGGAGATGGTTTGGTAAACTGGTAGTTTGAGAGTATTAAGTAAGGTCTGTGAGGTCAGATGTTTTCCATGAAAATGTAACCTGAACCGCCATGACTTTATTCATCCCAGCTGAGTTTAGTGTAGTTTGGTGTTAGTCTGTTTGTGAATGGTCTCCACAAAGACACTCACAAGTCAGAACCAGCAGGTTTTATCAGCTAGTTTGTACTGATAGTCAGCAATGACATCATAACTCCCAAACTAAAGAGAAGAAACTCTTCAAACAGCTCCTAGCCTCAGCTGACCTGTACATTTAAATTCAACTTCTGTGTGCCCTCCCGAGGCTGATGTTGTTGTCTTCTTGCAGATGCATTAGTGCATGTGATAGTGAAGGCACCTCCAGGAATGACAGCGCCCAGTGGCCTCATCACAAACAGACAGATACATTAGTGAGACATTACTGAGAATACTGGCCAAACAATATCATATATCACAATCATTAGTAAATAAAGCCAAAAACGGCAGGGCGCCAATCAGCTGAAGCCAAATGCACAAGCACCAAGGGACAGATAATGAAGCTCAGGAAAATGGGGCCGATAACTGCGCTCAGATCTTATTTGAGCTTGTGCTAATGGACCTTTCCCTCCCACTCCGGAAAGGCTCTTCATCCGCTCTGATTGGCAGTCTGTAAATACTCATCTATCAACATCACCCCCCTGGTGGACACACACTCGTTAACCGCTGGCCCTTTAATTACTCCTAATTACCTCCCCGAACAGAACAGAGGGTATTTACTGCCCAGTGCTGCTCTGTGCTGTGGATTCATGGTAATGGTGTGGCCTCTCAGAAACACGACTTCAGTAATCAGGCCTTTATGACAATCACTTTTAAACGTATGATTGGGAGGGTCCTTCATTCAGTCTGTATTTAATTTTTAATGCATAGCTTCTATTAAGCCTTTTCACTGATTTTTATGGAGCAATATGTGAAAATGTGATAGGCCACAGAGGGTTGAGCAGAATTTTTTGGTCAAGAGAAACAGAAGCAGAGAGTGTCATTGTTTTCAAATTGTCAGAATTAGAAATAAAATGGGATAAGGACCAAATATTTTGTAACATGTTACAAAACTGTTACTGTTGGCAGAGCTCTTTGCACTAGAGACAGCTGAATTGTTGGCTGCCTATTTGGCCTCCTTGCCCCCCTCAGCAGCCGTGATGGCCTGCTGTCTCACTGTCTCTCAGACTTTTCATTCCTCTTGGTCATGATCTTACGCTGGGAGGCCCCAGTGATGGCTCTCTGGAATACATCTATGCAGTGAGTGGATGTACTTCTTTGTGACCTCTTTGGACTGGCCCTTTTTGTGCATGTGCCACTCCAGTCCAGTTGATCTGCTGGGTTCCTTTTGGTCCGGAGCAGACTTGGATATACTGAATAAACCGGAACAGCTTTCAGTCTATGCAGCTTTCATGACTAAATAGAAGTCTTCTTTGTCTCATTTTTTCCTGAAATATTTAAAAATGATTCTGATCCTTCAGGGTGCTGTGGCCAGTCACATTCTCTGGTACATTTAGAGTCACCTCCATGTCTTTGGTCAGACCCAGAATCAGACCAAAGAGAGACCATCTCCACATAAATCATTTAAACAGTCTTCTTGGTGTGTCAATCTTTTCCCTCAAAAATGTTTTATTTTTTTTTGCCCTGAGCTGAAGTGCGTTTCAGGTGATGCACTTTAAGTGTTCTCAGAGTGTGAAGGCCAGTCCTTCTAACAAGTAAACATTTAGCTTTAACTGTTAAAGTTAGTTAAAGTGTGAGCTGTTTACTGCCACTCCCATACCATTTTTTTATTTTTTATTTCAAAACAGCAGTGTAGGAACATAATGTTAATTCCATCAGCCATTATCAAACAGCCAACCAGAGAACAAGGCCATACTTGGAGTCTGTGTAAATGTCTGTCCACACTGTAAGTCATTAAAAGCACTGAACTGAGATCTATAGCATTTTCAAAAGTCTCAGTTTTGTTTTGTTTTTTTACTGCCTATCCTGTTACAGGTTACATCCATAGCAAGGTCCCAGCATTACTTTCAGTTTCCTCTGATCAAGACCTAGGGACATCCCAGTGTATTTGCTGTGAAGCTTGTGTTTTGAATGAAACACCACAGACATTGAATGGGCTTTGCTTGTAATTCTTCAGTGATGACTTTAGTGGAGGCTCACCTTGGATTTACATTGGTGCGGTGTGTAACATCTCAACTCCCTCTGGTCAAAAGCATCTGTAAAGCCACACATCTCTACAGCTCCTTCCAAACCTGTACTATTTTCCAGACTATAACTTGACTTTTCAGGAGTTCCTGCATGTGTGAACACAGTACACTCAAACATTATCCTGTGGGGCCTTGTAAAATACTCCAGAGGATTGTGATCTGTGGATGGTGTCAGGATCCTCCAGAGGATCTCCAGAGTAAGTGTGCTGACAAAACGGTAAACTGATGATGCATATGCTGTGTGGCTGGAGCTGTAAGCGGAGTGCATGGAATATAGAAACCTGTACCCTTCACAGTTTGTTCATACTTTACTTTGATTTTATTTGGTTTTGTTTCCATGTTTGAATAAATGTAGTGTCGATATTAATGTGTTTACTACAATCACTGTGAATAAGTCCGCTCATTTGTTTGCAAGCGTCAAGTTGTAAATAGCTGGTGTGGTTAAACAACCCTACTCTCGCCTTTCCTGGTTGCATAGTAAAAACCTGAACTCTCATGACATATATGACCACTGAACACTTACTACTGGACACTGCTGGGCATTCTATAAAATCTGTACGATGCACATCTTTTAAAACACGATTCTAATATGTTTATTGTGTGTTTGTTTATCTGCCACTTTTTTTCTCTTTTCTTTTTTTTTCAATGAGAACATGTCATTATAAAGGCTATAAATATTTTTATGGGAACTGTAAAGGAACTGATGAGTTGACACCACAGTTCTGACTCTCCTCTAAGCTCTTGCAGTGAAATGGCCTGTTGAAGACTCGAGAGGTGGCTAATGCATCATGAATGGACAATTAGTTACATGTGAGAAAGAGCACTCATTTTTCTTTAGACAGAAGGAGGTCCTGAGTCTCCTGACCCAGCAGACAGTATCCCCCTTAGCGCAGCACTTTGTGAGGGGGGGTCATGGGTTAAGAGCAGGGGAATGGCTGCTACACAGTGAAGGGGTCTTGACTCCTGACAGTTGTGTTCGATCTAAACCAGACCATTTCCTGTAAGTTTACGTCTGTGGAACTTCCAGGTAGTTCTGTGGTTAGGTCCATAGACCTTAACCAGGATTCATTATTCATATCAGGTCAGCACAGGGTGGCAGCATAGATGGACACCATTGATTTACAGAAACTTTGATAGAACATATCGACCCTTTTACATTGTCAAAATGTTGCAGATATTTAGGCAACAGAGTCTTTCATATTCATCATGATCAATCAGGTTAAAATGCTGAATGGGAAGACTGGATATTCCACTGTTGACTCTGCAAGATTCACACTGTAGTCATCCAGATCAATTGGGGATGACTTATATCATGTAATCACATTATGCCTAATATATTTTATGCTCCATATCACAGCAGCCTTAGTTAGTAGATTGGTTTATTAATGAACCTTTTTCTCTAGATAGAATTGAATTACACTAAATCTTATTTCATACTAGAGGTTATCCTAAAGCAAGGCACACACTACACAACTTTCAGTCTTTATACGTTTTGAAAAGACTAGGAGTACACACTAACAGACTGGTTTTAGATTTTTGTATGACGACTGGAAGACTGGGGATCACACACATTGTTTTGATATTCCTGCCATTTCCCGTAGTCTTTTGATGCTGTTTCCTGTTTCAAACCCTCTCTTTTTCACTGGCTGTTGGCATATTTGTATTTGCAGTTGGGTCAGTTATCAGTTCACCCGTCCCAACGGCGTCCAGATTCGGCTAAAAAAATTCAGACATGTTTGATTGACTGTGACTGAGGTTGGGTTGCATCTGTTTTCCCTCACACACTTGCAGATTAGCATCTTCACCCCTCACACACTAACAGATTTTTGTGCCAACTAGCCATGCCAACTGTCCTACTCTGATGCAGACTGGTGCAGACTTTGCCCAGCTTGGAATCTTGGGTAAAATCTGCCAAAAAATCTTGTAGTCTGTCCTTACCTTAAGATACTCAATGTTGATGCCATCCTTTATGTGCTTCCTGTGAACAGGACAAGAGGCTGTCTATACAGACTTTGCACCTGTTTATCCAGTTTACAGTATGGATGTTAAGCTAAGAGCAATGTGGAATGAAAGAATGTGAATGATATCTCAAACCCTATAGGCCAACCGTGTGTGTCTGAAGCAGAGCCTCTCCTCTGAGCCGTCTTCTTCAGACAAGCCTTAGTCAAAGAGCTATCAACCATATCTGGGAGGCAAAACTGAAAACCAGGATGTCACATAGTTTAATAACAAGGCCTACATCTGTTCATTTAGGGCTTTGCTCTAAAATATACAGGTCCAATTCTGGTTGAACCTCAAAAATTCTCTTTGTAGACAGCAAGGACCGGAGGAGTCTGGTGGAAAAAGGAGAGTTTAGATTAAATTGCTTTATTTCTGTCTCCCACAGTCCCGGTTCGAATCCTGTTTCTGAAGGATGCTGTTCCGCAGCACCACTGGTGTTTCCCATTCGCTGTGGATGGGAACCCTGAGCCCAACATCACCTGGCTATACAACGGTAACGTGCTACGAGAGAACCAATTTGCTTACACCCAGCTCATCCCCGACTCCAACGACGGCTCAGTCAAACATGGCTGCCTGTTCCTGAACAAGCCCACCCACATCAACAATGGCCTCTACACGCTAATTGTACAGAATCGACTGGGCAGGGATGAGGCCAACGCCACTGGCAAGTTTATGGACAACCCCTTTGACCCATTTGATCCGGAGGGCATTATTCCAGGTAACAGACCATATGCTGTTTAATTTGTTTTCCAAGCAACTTCGCATTAGGAGCAGACATAATCATTTGGATGATGTAAGCTCTGAAAGGCTGAGAACACTCTATAAGCTCTTCAGGAAAACCTTGGCACAGGTCTTTTGATTAGTTTTGGATTCATTGCATAGTGATTATTTCTGGAGTGGCACCATGGCACACGAATACAACTTCTCACAGAATGAAATAAAGCTTACATTTGACCTGATGGTTATGCATTAACATTTGAAGGCAGAGAAAACAAATGTATTTTTTAACACATGTTAAGCTTACATTTTGTATGTATACAAGATGTAAGCTGGTTTTATAATAATATAACCTATCTAAGGTTCTACCAAAAATAGTATGATAAATTGTTTCCCTTGCGGAAGTTGTAATGGTTATACATGTTATTACAAATGTTGTGTATGTTCTCTTTTGCTGCATGCTAGTACCTGATGTCAATCCAAGTAAGTGTCACTCATATTAAACTCATTCTCCAACACTAATGTTGTATTTATTAAATGCTGTTCAGACTCAAAAGCTCTGACATTGTGGTATATGTTTTCCTCCAGTTCCCACCAACAAATCGGTGATGGATGTGACGGAGAACCTGGAGAGCCGTGTCTTTGTGGTACTGCTCCATTTGTGTCTGTTCATATACATATGTCTTCATAAAGTAAAACCTGTTGTGAGATAAACTGCTGTGTCCTGACTAGGTCTCAATGGCTGTGGGCCTCGCACTGTTTACCTGCACCTTCCTGCTGGTCATTGTGGTGGTTATCAACAAGTGCGGACATCATCCCAAATTTGGCATTCACCGTAAGTTTCATTTTTTGTCATTGTTTTATGCAGTCATTCAACATTAGCCAACAACACTGAAACACTGACTCCTGATGATCCCTGATTGTTAACAAATTCAAAATAAAATGTTAACAGTAATGGCACTTTTTCACATTTTTGTGTTATTTAGTTAGAATGTTGGACTATAAAGTGAGTCTGGTTCACAGGCCAAATTAATTTTTTTATAATGGATTCAAATAGTTTTATTTTCATGGAATTTTTGGCCAAAATGCAACCAAATATTTCAGTTTTTTATTAAATGTGTTGTGCCTTTCCAAAAAAAAAAAAACTCCGCTACGGCTTATTGAATGTCAGTTTTTAATAATTTACAATTTGTAAGAACTACTAAAATCCAGATAAAAAAACAATGTAATGTTGAAATACTATATATAAATCTAATGATAGTCCCACTGACTCACAATTTCCCCTATTTACTAAAGCCTGCTCAAACGTTAATGAAACAGATACATGCTGAAATTCAAACACTGTATCTCTGATTCATTACATAAGGACAAATTGCATACGCTCAACTATGATACTGACAGCTATGTGTTTAATTAAAACTTAACTTTGTATTAAAACATGACTTGAGTTGGAACATAATAGTCAAGAATGGGAAATAATCCCCCTCTGTGTGGCCTGTGCACATTGGTGTGCTCCCCACATGTGTGTCTCCACATGTTTCAGGCTTGTGTGTTCAGAGTGAAAGCCATCAAATCCAGAACTCTCAGAGCTACTGGTAAAAGTGACCTGGAACAAACCGAATGCACTACCGAATGCTTCCCTCAAATGGCACTTCAGTCAGATGTGCTCTCAGAAGGGATCTAATCCAATACTGTACAGGAGTAGCACTGAGCTGTAAGTTTGCAGTGGGGCCTTAATTACTGCACGTGGAGCCTCCCCGGCCACCGCCGCATGCTGTAGACCATTAACAGACGGATGGACAGATGGATGATGGACAGATGATTTATGGAAGCAGTAGTTGTGTGTTTACTCCCCACTCCCTGAGCCTAAGTGGGCCTGATTGCCTAAGTGGACTGCTCCCTTTTTCTTTCCCTCGGAGCGCTCCCTTTGTTGTTCCATTTTCTGCCGGGGTGGACCCAGGGGGCTCTGTGGTTGGCCGTGCTGAGTGGGCCTTTACAATTTGGCTACCACTCGCTTGGCTTTTAATACACGCTGCATTCAGGGCAGCTAAGCATTCAGCCCTTTCCTATTGTCATCTCTCCCTTCTCAATGTGGCCTGATTGCTTTGCGGCTGATGATGATGATTATTGGCACTTGCCATCATCGGTCTCCATGGTAGCCACAAATGTGTAGCTAAGTTTGGAGTTGGGACTGTTGTTTGCTCCACAAGAAAAATGGGTTCTTTCAGCATCTTTTGATGAACAGTGCAATCATAAATGGTGTGGGACTGATTAGCTGTTGCATATCTGTGCTTGTTTGCGCCTCTCCCTGTGTTATTAGGATCATCGGTTTTAGGGACAGAGGATGACTTGGCCGTGTCACTCCATTTTATGAAAGGAACCAGCCCCCCTTCCTCTGATGAAGACTCAGGATTGTCGAGCTTTGTGGAGAACCCTCAGTACTTCTGCGGAATCATCAAAGAAAAAGACATGTGTGAGTAAACTCATTCATATTTGTCTTTATAAAACTTTTCATTTGAACTTTATTTAAATGTCAAGTCATTTCTTGTGGGGTGTACAACCCAGTTTCCACCAAGCAATAAGGATTGGTTTAGTATGGCATGGGTTGAAACAACAGGCCCTGGCATTTAGTGACACACAAATGCCTCACAACCTGTCTCTGAACATACATAGATGTTTCCAGAGACTGTGGCCTTAAGCTGGAATTATTCAGGTCCCAAATATCCAATAACCTTAAGGCACATCAGGCATATTAATCATGAATTGATGCATGTTCATTATTAGACAAAAAAGGTTTTATCTTCCAAATTGATCTCTATAGTCAAATGTCTGTGGGGACATAGAATTTTGTTAATCTGCAAAAAAACAGACAACCACCATTAATTAAAATTTTGTTCTGTAATTTCTGGACATACAATAAAAAAAATATCAGTAACAGATTTATTTTTTGAATCTCCTAACATTAGTGTGGTCTGAACAAAATAGAAGTGAAACTGGAGGTATTTGACAATGTACTGTACTGCTGTCATAAACAAAAGGTTGTTTCTAAGCTTTCTAAACTCCAAACACAATGACAGCGAGCCCTCAATCTGTTTTTTTTTTCCACGAGACAAAAGTGGACCCCAACTCTGGACAGTGGCTGTTCATCACAGGAAAAAGATTTATGAAAATATCTTACTGTGTTTACCTTTAATTTTTAAATCCATATTAACTGAGCTTTATTTCACAAAACCACTATAATCAATATCCCTGACTCTCTGGTCATGAACCAGACAAATGTTTTAAAACCTTTAGCTCAGGTCTAAAGGGGTCTCTACGGCAAAGTTATAAAAATTGTAAGTTTATTATATTTATGTTGTTGCCCTTGAATGATTGCAGTTCACTTTCAGTCTTTCAGCTGCTGCTACAGCTTAATTTATCATCAAAGACAATATATTCACTTTGATTTATTGAATATAATAATAAATAAATAATAGTGAATAAGATTAAGTATATAATTATGGCATTATTCACAAATCACAAACACTGTGATGATGCCACGACTTAAGCTAGTATTTATCTTTAAAGCAGGCTTACACAAGAGAGCACCATTTGATAATGTTGTAACATGTGTTGAGTCTTCAGTGTTAGAGTTGTCTGATGGGTGTCTGAGGGGACAGCTAATGTGGGGCTGCCACAGCGAGGCACCAGAAAAAATAATCAAAAAGCCTGGATTAGTCTCATAAACCTAGTCTGTTTTTTACTTATCTGCTCTAGTTCTGAATCTACCATCTTAACCATCTACAATATCACATGAAGCAAAGATATTAGCCTCTGTAGTTTTATGTTTATTACAAATAGTGTTAATATGCCAGCACTTACTGCATTACCTGTTTTTCTCCTTTGGCAGCTCTAAGCAGGGTGTGGTGTGTCAGACAGTAGAAATCCCTCTCTATTAATGTGCCTATAATACAGCACAGTAGTTGCCAGTTGGCTCTTATTCTTGATGCATCGATCATACGTTTGAGCAGCTTCCCATAGCTTCTTAAAGTGAGATTTCTATCAGTGAACTTAAACTTGAACTTAAAGCCTGCTGTACAGTACTAAACCATATTCTACTGCTTAGTGCTAAGGAGCCAAATGATGTGTCAAAAACAAAACATTAACTGGTCAATAAAAAAAATATTAGCCAAAAGCCAAATGAACAGTAGCAGTTAGCTATGGGCCATGGGCAGATGTTCTATTTTCTGTTGAATATGAGTAGATAGCGATTCTGTGTAATTCCAGGTGTGCAGCACATTAAAAGACAGGACATAGTGTTAAAGTGGGAGCTGGGTGAAGGAGCTTTCGGAAAGGTCTACCTAGCAGAGTGTGCCAACCTCAATCCAGACAACGACAAGATGCTGGTGGCCATAAAGGTAAGCATTTTTGTATTGTATTTGACTGATGATGTCATGTTGTTCTTGTTCAGGATCGACCAGGATATGTAAAATGTTTGATCTCTCGGCTGTAGTTGGCGACATATGAAAAATCAGGCATGAGTAAGAAATAGAAATAAGGACTTTATTGATTCTTTAAATGAATATAAGAAAGTGTAAATCCAACTGCGCATAATATCAGCATCTTATATATTATAGGCTACCAAAACACTTCATAGAATGTATTCCCATCATGGCATCAGGATCAAGTTGACTGAGTTAGTTGCAGTACTGATTTGTAATTGTCCTCCTTACAACAGACTTTAAAAGATGCTAATGAGTCAACCCGTCAGGACTTTCAGAGAGAGGCCGAGCTGCTGACAGTGCTCCAACACCAGCACATTGTCAGGTTCTATGGTGTGTGCACAGATGGAGAGCCCCTGGCCATGGTCTTTGAGTACATGAGGCACGGAGACCTGAACCGCTTCCTTCGGTGAGTACCAGGTCTGCTCAGTGCTCTGGGAGAGTGGAATAATGAGGGACATCCTGGACAGGGCAGTGACACTCACACATTTATTTTGTTGAACACAGGCTCTAACTCATCCAGAGTACTGGAAATGTAAATGAGTTTAATGAAAAGGGAAAATCTTGGCTTGGATTTTTGAGCAGCGCTGTAACTGTCTCATGCTTTTGTGAAAACAGCTAAGAGACAATCCTGCACTAATAGAGAAACATTTTTAATAGATTAATTGGGTTTGAACAAAAGCAAAAGCAGGTCCTGCTGTTGAGATGTGACTAACATCACCAACACCAAATCAAATTTACTTTATTATCCCAAAGAGAAATTTGTCAAAGGGCAAAGTGCTGAGCAGCTACAGAACAGAACATAGAATACAGATAAGAAACAGACATTGGTACATACTGATGTGTACAATTTAACACATTCATACAGTAACAGTACAGCACAACTATCAGCAACAGACAATAAAGAGTCTCCCTGATGCAGTGTTGCGCACACTGTTACTGTTGAAATACTGAATTTCTACTGGATAATGACTTTTTTTTATTATTAAGCATCAGCTTACAACTTCAGAAGTTTTAACACCAATTTTTATAGTTCACTGTCTTTCAGCTGCTGCTAGAGCTTAATTCATCATCAGAGACATTCACTGTGATTTTGTGAATATATTAAATATTAAGTATTAAGTATATAATATTAGGTATGTAAGTATGACTGTGTTCCACAAACGCCATGATAATACATGATAATTGAAGCTAGTTTTCATCTTTAGAGCAGGCTCACACAAGTGAGCACCATTTGATAATGTTGCAACGTGAGTCTTTAGTGTTAGAGATGTCTGATGGGTATCTGGGGGGACATCTAATGTGGGCCTGCCACAGTGTGGGCAGCACCTGGGAAAAACGTCTGCCAGGTGCAGTCCACAGAACTCAGAAAATAAACGTGTGAATCAGCCTGTGACACGCTGTGTACGTTCACCAATGGAGGGAAATCTCATTTTGAGCAGACAGAATGAGTGAGACGTCTGAGGGGCCCACAATGCAGCTGCTTTCCCGCCCTACCACCTGCCTTTTAAACTAATATGGACTGTATGGACAGCTTCCTTTGTAGAGCTGAACAAAGTGCAGAGGAGAATATTAGGATGGATGAAGGCACATGCTCATTTGGATAGTTGTGAGTGGGTGTTTATGATCCACGAGAACAACTGGGGATGATTGGAGTCACGTTGTTCTGTACCTCCAAATCACATTAGCACTAATCAATAGTAGGTGTGTCATAAAGCTTAACTTTTCACTGCTGATGACATCAACACAGCTCGTACTATTTCCAATATGTCCTAATGTTTAAAGTGTTCATTGTAGTGCTCTTTGGTCTCACAAGAACAATACTGCCTTAACCAGCAGAGATGGCTAAGCAGCCAACAATATGTATCATAATAATATGTACAACAAATACAAGTTCAATATGTGTATCATCTGTACTTAAACGCAGCATTGAGATGACTGAGGTCTAGACCTCACAGTTTTTTTCTAGTAATTTAACTAATAAATGTAATATTAGTTATTTATTTGCATGATAGCTATGTTAAAATAGAGGCTAATAATGCAATATATTAACATGACATTAACAGCTCTGGAAATAAAATAATAATAATAAAAAATACTCCAGATTCACAATGGGCAAATGTGTGGAGAATTATTTGATGAAGAGGTTTTGGGGTAGACTTGTGTAATTGTCTTGTTTTTTCCACATTCTCTGAGTTTGGAGCAAATGAAAATTTTACATTACAATCCATATTTTACCTGTAACAGTTCCAGTTCTTATTATATTATATTATATTTTCATATTACCTATTCTGCACATATGTACATTTTGTGGTGTATTCACTTTCTTCACTTATGATACAAAAGATATGCTGTGAGTGATATGTGAGTGATGCATTCAGAGTGCTTGTTGTGTTCTGTGTCTCCCAGAGCGCACGGGCCTGATGCTCGGATGCTGGATGAGTCAAAGATGCCTGCTCTGGGTCAGCTGACTGTGCCTCAGATGCTGCACATCGCGGCGCAGATCGCCTCAGGAATGGTCTATCTGGCCTCTCTGCACTTCGTTCACCGTGACCTAGCCACCCGCAACTGTCTGGTGGGGGAGGGGCTGGTGGTGAAGATTGGAGACTTTGGCATGTCCCGGGACATTTACAGCACTGACTACTACAGGGTAAGGTCTCACTCACTGACCTGTCTCCTTTAGGGGTGGGCGATTCAGCTTTAAGCTACATTTTTCTTTTCCTTTCGGCTGTTCCAGTCCTACTTCACTACGTCCATGAACCTCCTCTCAGCCTCCTAACCTCTCTCTTATCTCCTGAACATCTTACATGTGCTGTTCCTCTGATGTACTTATTCCTGATCATATCCATGGACTGTAGACCCAAGTACTTAAAATCCTGCACCTTTTTCACCTTGTCTCCCTGTAACCTCACTGTTCCACTTGGATCGCTCTCATTCACACACATGTATTCTGTCTTGTTACGACTAACCTTCATTCCTCTTCTCTCCAGAGCAAACCTCCACCTTTCTAGACTTTCCTCCACCTGCTCCCTCCTCTCACTACAGATTACAATGTCATTCGCCAACATCATAGTCTATGGAGATTCCTGTCGGGCCTCATCTATCAGCCTGTCCATCTTCAGAGCAAACAAGAAGGGGCTCATCACTAAACCTTGATGCAGTGCCACCTTCACTGTGAACTCCTGTGCCTCACCTACAACACACCTTACCACTGCCCCACTGCTCTGATACTTAACCTGCACCACTCTAACATACTTCTCAGCCAGTCCAGACTTCCTCATCCTCCCACCTTCGATTCCTCACCTTCCTTACTATCTACCTTTGCATACATGTCCTCATAGGCCTTCGGTTTGGCCTTTGCCACCTCTATCGTAACTTCACATAGCAACGCCCTATATTCCTGTCTACTTTCCTCAGTCCTCTCACTGTCCCATTTCTTCCTATCTAAGCCCCTTTCTCTGGATCCTCTCCTGAACTTCCTCATTCCACCACCAAGTCTCCTTGTCTACGTTCCTTCTTCCAGATGACTCACAAACTCCTCACTCCTACTTCATTTCCCTTCACATCCACACCATGATAAAACAGTTTAAACCCTGCTTCAATGCTTCTAGGCTTGCTACCTTTGCACCTGATCTCCTGGGCACACAAAATCAACTTTCCTTCCCTGCATCATCTCTACCAGCTCTTTAGCTCTTTACCTTTACTATATATATATATATATATATATATATATATATATATATATATATATATATATATATATATATATATATATGTCCTTGTCAGTTTAAGAGAGAATAAATGGGCCAATTTATTTGCAGTTCTTAATAATTACTGTTTTATGACTTTTTGATGTCAACCACAAGAATAACACATACATTTCACTGGCGTTATTTATAGCAGTGACTTTAGTTTAGTCTCTGTCTCATTGTTCCTGTCTGCTTGTCTACAAAAAATGTGTTTCTTTCCCTTTCACTGTTTTAGGATGATTCGGTTTCTATCCTCAAAGTGTGAATGCTTTCTTCATGTCCTAATTCAGACTTGCATGACTGACTCACATATTCTTGTCAAACTTATATTTTAAAGCCTTAAGCATACAGATCCCTCTCTGTCTCCCTCCACATGCAGGTGGGGGGCCGCACCATGCTGCCAATCCGCTGGATGCCCCCCGAGAGCATTATGTACAGAAAGTTTACCACAGAGAGTGACATCTGGAGCTTTGGAGTGGTCCTGTGGGAGATCTTCACCTACGGCAAACAGCCCTGGTACCAGCTGTCCAACAGTGAGGTGGGTCCCTCTGTTCACACATAGCCTCGGAACACAGAGCACCAGAGTGTCAGGGATATGTGCCAAAGACTTCCTCAGGCATCTACCATTGATCTACTCAAAATGATCAATTACTTCTGACCGACTGATTTCAATTAGCACTAACTGAAATTGATCTTTGAAATTCAATTTATCCAGACGGCTACATATTCTCGATTGGTATGAGTTACAATATTTTTAAGTGAAAATGGCATTTTTAGGCATTTCTTGTCTTTTTAAATAAACAAATTATGGGACAAGTGACTAATACAAACTGACATTTTTGCTGTGATCATTATGTTTGTTATTAACCAAAGCAGTTAACAAACAAATACAGCCACTCAGCTACTAACATCAAACCAAACCCACTCAGCTGTTACACATCCATATGTCTACAGAGTCAAATTCAGCTCTGTACATATGAACACAGCACATACAGATTGTTCAAAGACTCTTTGTTTCAGACAGAAAGCTTGGACAATGGCCCTGTTTGAAGAAGCAGGTTTAGTCCAAATTCATGTATGTTAACCATGAAAAAAGGGACATCCTGGGTTTTCAGTTCCACAGAAAGAGTTCATCTAAACTGTGAGTCAGTTACTGAGGAAACCTAACCTGTGGCACGTCTCCTCTTCTGCTGCGCACAAAGGAGCTCTCTGATTAGATGATTTGTTTCCTCATTCACAGGAAATCTGTGAATGCAAGACTTAATGACACTTAATGATTTCAGTTTTATTGCTTTTATATAAATATAAATCACAAATTCACTCATATCAACTTTGATCAACTTAAAATTTCTGATGCTTGTATAAATAGATGGCATTCATATTAATATATGATATAGTTATTTTGTAGCAGTATGTATTCTCTCACTGTCAGGTTATTAAATGGTCCCCTAAGTTACTCTGCAATGGAGGTGTCAAATTTACCAGATTTGTCCAAAATTAAAGCAATGTGACCATCACACTGATATAAACCTAGGCCATTAAATAAATAAAAAGAAAGATTATTTAGTATGTTTATTTGCTTATTTTAAAGTCTGTGAGTGAACTGACTCAGAGTTGACTGACCTAACTCTAAACCGTTTCTGAAACAGGAAACTCAGAGTTGATCTGTGTAGGATAAGTTCAGAATTAAACTCTGAGTTGTTCAGCCTCCTTTGTAAAACCGGGCCAGTATGCTACTGACTCAACACTCTAAAGGGGTGTGGTTTTGAACTTAGAACCACGTATTTAAACTACTTGTACATTTTTCTTGGTGCTTCACAATATATATTGCAAATTTAAATTACAAAGTTAAAATGAATTAGCTAGTGATTTGGTTTTTTTTGATTAATATAAAATAGTTCTCTACATCTTCCTCCAGCTGTCATCAAACATCTAAGTCTCTTTTTGAATGTTTAGTGGTTTGTAGCTCAAAGCTAATAACAAAGAATACATCTGTGAGACTATTCTTTTTTGGCACCTGTTTAATTTTTTATGGAATATATGTGTAGTAGGCTTTCATGGAGGACCTGACCTGTTATGTTAAAGGTGACATGAAAGTCATTTCTCCTTGTCTCCTAAAACATATCCTACTCCTTCCAATGTAGGTATAAAAAGAGAGAACCTAAGAGAAGAGACTAATTACCAAAACCTGGACTATTTTGATGGTATTTTTGTTTTGTTTTGAATTATTTTTTAACCTCATAAACAGATAAAAAAAGTTGAAATTGGACTGGTGGTCCTAGCCTTAAAGCAAACTGTCTTGTGCCCAATAAAAATGTTTGTGTTTAGTCCTGATTCAGTCCTAAATCTAGTTTTTGTTCAATCCTAATTAAGTCTTTGTTAAGTTTTAAATGACTGACTTTTCCTTTGTTTGAATCATAGATGATTCATTTGCATTAGTTTTAAACCGGACCCTGATCAGGTTTTGGTCTCCGTGCATATATATGAAGATGTTTTGGTACTCTCTGCTCTGGACTGATCAATAAGTTCATAGTAATTATGGCTGACCGGTCTGGCCTTTTCAACTCAAGCACTAAGAAGTGGGACTCCAGTGTGACCACAGCACTGCTATTACAGGCCTGCACCCTCTCTGCTTTCAACAGAAGGGTAGATCACTTTCCTCTGCACTCAATTGTAATCTCATTGGCTCTCATTCTGCTCGGGGCCAACAATCTTTAGCGTTGTTAATTTAATCTGTCTTGGCCAATGAGAGACAGGTGGAATTATCATGTTGCCTAAATACGGTGTGTCCTAAAATACTACCGGGGTCTGCAGTGGCAGACATGTTCTCAGAGTAGAGCCCTGAGGCGTATACAGCAGTGCAGACTGTTGTGGGTGAAGGGCTCTGAGGTCTTGAAAGGTTGAAGAGCCCAGTGATATCCTCAGAGAGCATTATTCTCAAGAGCAAGAACACAATCCATCACTGTCACTATTAGTGTTCTTTTTAGAGGTTTTTAATGGCTATAATCTGCCAATGAAAGACTGCTAGGCCTCCTGGTTAAAGGAGAAGTAAGCAATATATCTTAATTAAATAGAGGTTAGATAATGTGTGGTGTGTATTCAGACTGACATCAGTGTTGTAGAGTGTAGACCAATATGTGTGTCCTAGTCTCTCTTTTTTACAACAGAGAATCCTTTTTTTTCTGGTATCGCTTCACCTTTTCGCCAATGTAGAACTCCTCCAATAGTTTGTGTGACCTGTGTTCGCAGGGTTTGACTTTTTCTCCTTTCCTAAACCAATAAACATTCATTCATTTTCTACCACTTAGTCCCGTTTGGGGTCGCGGGTGGCTGGAGCCTATCCCAGCAGTTTTGGGCCTTGGGCGGGGTACACCCTTTACAGTGGCCAGTTTGTCGCAGGGCTGACACTTAGAGACAAACATTCACTCTCACATTCATTCACTAGGGATACTTTAGAGTTGCCAATTAACCTATATAGGCATGTCTTTGGGCGGTGGGAGGAAGCTGGAGTGCCTGGAGAGAACCCACGGTGACACGGGGAGGACATGCAGACTCTTCACAGAAAGACCAGAGTAAGCTGATGATGTTTGAGTTGGCCACAATCAGTCAGCGATGTTTTGGGTCGGCCGGGATTTGAACTCACAACCTTCTGGCTGTAAAGCAGGAGCGCTAACCACTCCGCTACCAATAAAAGAAAAACATGCTCTGCTCATTTTCAGGTAAACAATGACCGAAGCAGGAAATTCTGTTGTGATCATTATTGGTATTGATAGATAAATACTAATACTATTACAACTACTAAGTGCAGTTACATATGTTTTGTTTATCTGTGCTGAACTGGTTTCATACTGGCTTAAGTTATACCTTTTATTCGATCTTTGAGATGGATTAGGACACTTTGTTTTAAAGTTGCCAGTGACAGTAAATTCCTTTCTACCTCTTACTTCAGCTAACATCATTCGGTTTGACCTTTAAGGCTTTTGACCTTTTCAATATGGCTTCCCAACAGGCCAGCTTAACATTGACTGCTATCTCTATATCTATGTATTATGTGTATGTGCTCCTTGGAAACATGGGGCAAAATAAAGTAGAATAAGAGTAGAAAAGCATTTTGAAAAGTGAATTACATGACTGGATGTCCAATGCAACATCAACAAGGGAAAATGCAGTTTATAGTATGGCCTACCATTCGTTGTTGCCCACAAAAGAGTGACATGGCCCTGGTCTTTTATTTATTATTTAACAGTCAGGTACATTACATGAGGTTACGTTTAAGTACTAATCAGCACATGTTTGACTTGTTTTCCATCTTAAACATTAATAAATATTTTTATATTTTAATTTAGTCACTCCCTAATCATTGACAGTTATGAAGTTGCAAGTTAAAAACACACGAACGCAAAGACCGGTAGATTATTTTCTTAGAAATTGGCATCATTCAAGGAGCATGAATGCAGCATATCTCTAAATGGTTTATAGCTTGTGGTGAGGAGCTGAACATTCCATAAAAAACCCTGTCTTTCCCACAGGCCATTGAATGCATCACACAGGGACGGGAGCTGGAGAGGCCCCGCACTTGTCCCAAAGAGGTGTACCTCCTGATGCAGGGCTGCTGGCAGAGGGAGCCCCAGCAGAGGATGGTCATCAAGGACATCCACAGCCGCCTTCTGGCCCTTGTCAAGAACCCGCCCGTTTACCTGGACATCCTGGGCTAGGCCAAGCTGGTCCCCAACACTCTCACCGTCTGTCCTTCCGCTGCTCTGTACACATGTTATCAGTTTTCTTTTTTTAAAGACCTGTTGGTGAGGTGTTTGTTTGAGCTCTTGAGCTGCTGGTCTGATGGACAATGTCGGCGAACTCCAGCAACATTTGTGTTTACTGCACAACCACTTCCCTGTTAAATACCTTGTTCTGTGCACCTGTCAAATGTTTACTAAAGTGTGTAGTTATCTGATGAAGGGGGTCTGCATGTGAGGTAGAGGGCACCAAACTGTTTCATCCTAAAAATGCAAACATCTGTGACACAAGGCAGTCTATAGTCTTAATTGTAAGTGCCCTTACAATAGGCAGTTCATAAGCCAGTTCAGACAACTGTATTTTATCATGGTTTCAGAATTAAACACAGTTTCATCTTTCATCAACCTACCAAGACCACAACTGGTTGAACTGTGCATATCATTGTTGTGACTGTATCTAAAGTCTCTTGAAATGGATCAAGAATAATCTACTTGTAGTTTAATTTGTGAATAGCTTTGACCCCAATTATTTAACCCATTAGGACTTTGGACATGGTATTAGACAGGATTTGGACTGCCTCATTTCAGTGGAAATGAGGTCCAGTCTGTACATCTCAGGGGTTATGACAAAGAATCAAAAATAAACACACCGTAAAACTTTGGTCACCCCTTGGCTTGCAGTTCCAAAAGTGAGTTACAAGATAGAAAGAAAACGAAATGTTAATCCTGTCTGAAAACATTTATTCATTATTCATTGATTTATGCATTTATTAGCATCAGCAACTCTGCTTTTAGAAAAAAAAACTTGCAATAACAACATTGTTTTCAATATAAGGAGAACTCAGTCATTAGTGAGACATGAAAATATAGAAAAGCGCTACAGCTCTTTGAATTTTAAGTTTATATCCTTAAGCCTCTTGCTCTACCACAATCAGGGATTATCACTTTAGAGTAATTAATGGTAACATACCTATGTCTTGAAAGTTTTTTAAAATGTGATTTTTTTTCTCAAATACAAACACAACTTGTGTTGCACATGTCTAAGGTCATATATGTATACACTGCTCTCCTGACTTGTCACAGTAAACCCTCTTTAGGAGTTATCTAAACCAAATGATCACATACTGACTCAACCTGCACCACTCCAGTGGAAACATGTCTTTTCACTGTTTTCTGGCCTCTGGCTGCCCATGTTTCATTCACTGGACTTGGTTTGGACTGGCTCCTTTCTGGTTATGACCTGGTCTCATTAGTGTGGTCAACAACCTTCTGAAGGAAGTGAGCAGTAGAGTGATCACTTGTGGTAAGCGGTAATAAGTAAATGAAAGCTATGATTACAGAGGGCACTTGATCATCAGCCAGAGTGTTACCTCTAACACAGGCAGTGTATCAGAATACACAAAGTTAGGAGAGGTTTGCACACAACAAAGCATTCACCGTCATGTGTTATGTAACTAAGACCTAACTATAATGTGTAAAATTCACTCTATAATATATTTTTCCTAAGAATAGAGCTATTGTGAGCTGTGCAAGTGTTCCTTATATTTGCTTCTGTGTGTTAATGTTCACACTGTCCTTTTCTGATGGTATGTAGAGACACAAGACAGGTTTAAAGGCATTTTATTCTGCTTTACTTTTTATCTTTGCTTTCACAAGATAAAAACATTTTTGTTTCAAACATAAGTCAGAGCTGATGTTGAAGCACTTTTGTTCTAAAGTTTGTAAAACTGTCAGCTCCAGAAAAATCTCCTTTCCTCCCGCTAATAAAACATGAAGTGACATCTTTTAGTTTTAGCTTTTAAATAGGTTTTTTTTATGTAACAAATGTTTGATTTATGTTGAAATTAGACAGATAAGAGGGCAAATTTGTGAAGGCCTTATGTAAAGTCTTTTTGACCCAGCTCATAGGGGCCCAGCACCAGGCTTGCCATGCTTTCAACAAAACAACGGTTGCAAGGTAATCGTAGATTTTTTGAGACATGTCAACCCTTTAGTAAACAATATTGTTCCCTCTTTCCAGTGTTATGATTTGGATTTTATGTTTTTCTTCTTGACACATGACAAGACCATGGTAAGCTTTGTTTTAGACTGCTGTTTTGTCTTTTTCTTTTCCACTCTCTTTGATCAGTATGGTATATTTATTTTGGGACCCTCCACACCCCTTCTGACAATGGAGACCCCTTTTAGAGCATTCTGTTTTGACCTGACCTACTGTAGTGCTCAGTGATCACACGGCTTTTGTGTGTGTTAAAGAGCAGAACAGAGGACTTTTAACATGTTCCTGTGGTGACCTTGAAACCAAAGCGGCGCAGTGAAACCCAGCCCGGGACACGGCATGGGGGTGACTCAGGAGCAGATGGATTGAGCACAGGACAGATGGAACTGCAACAGGCCTCCACCAAAATGTTTGACACGAGCCTTTATCTTCCATGTCGGCCTTTTCAGAAGAGTTTGATCCACTGTAAATACTGTATGCACATGGAATATGTACTAGTATTGTTACTCCAACACTTTGTATGTTGTCTGTTCCAAAAGAATAAAAATCTTAAATAAAATGGTTTAGTATTAGTCGATGGGTCATAACAGCAGGCTTCAGAGCTCTGTGCTTAATGTACTTAAAGTTAGAGCCTCTAACAAGCCTATTCAAGAGGCCACTATTATTTAGAGCGACTAATCAGCAACACGCGCCGTCTCCGTGGGATGCTCCTTATTGAAAAGGAATAATCAAGTTTCATATTGGCTCACTGCAGCCTTCCAGCAAACAAACAGCTCCAAAAGCAGCACCCCCACCCTTCCACCCCTGAGTGTCTCTGGGGAGGGGTAATGGATGTGAGTAATGCTATCAGGCTCACTCCCTGCACTGGGCCTGGGATACTCACACCAGTGTAAGGATGGTGTTGGGGTGTTGACAGTAGATTGGGCAGACACCACCCAGGACAATATCACCAACGCTCTTCAATTGTTCAGTTCATTGCACAGAAATTTTTTAAATATCCCTGGATGCACAATACATAATGATTTACTGATATAATAACATGTGTAAAGATTCTAAACTGTAATAGTGTTGTTGATATGTTGAAGATATGTCAAAGTAACTGGCCAATCAGATAAACTTTAGCTAGATTGTGGTGGTCCAGTGGAGTCATTGCATTATTCAACAAAGACATTGTATATGTTGACCAAATATCCTACAACTAAAAATACTTAAATGACATATGTGCACAGAAAGATAAGACAGAAACACTGCATCACTTAAGGCTTCTGTCCAAATGAAACAGATAAAGTTACTAGACATTACATCAATGAAAGTTATCTGCCTTGTCATTTAGAGTCACACAGCTCCATATTTTGAGGACCAAAGTTACACAGTGTTTAACAGCTTTATATTGTATTTGTCCACCTCATAAAACAATGTCAATAATAATAATAGATATTAAAAATAAATAAATACATTTAAATAATCACTCAGTCTTGAACTAAAATTCTTCATAATCCTTCCACCTGGCACCAACAAACCCTGCATGAGTTTGAAAGAAATTGAACATGTAGTGTTGAAACTGTAGTTTTCTGGCACGTTAATTCATTCACCATAATCTCCATCCTGCTGCAGGACACCCACATACTGTCAGTGTTATTATTCTGTTGAGCTCTGCATATTAATCTTCCGCCCTCTTTATTACTTAGGCACAGGGTATTGATTGTTTATGATAATTTCTTTTAAGATAATAGCACTGCTGATTTATCTTTACAAGCAACACTGTGTGCTTTTTACTGACTTTATTAAAAACAGGGCTGATATATAAAAATTTTAAAATTGTGAGAATAGTAACTGTTTCACTTCTAAAAATTATATATATATATATATATATATATATTTATGACTAAAGGAAAACCCATAAAACCTATAGTGGAATGACAATCTGCTGTAATAAGTGTTGAAGCAGTAAATCTAGCTCTGATCCCAGTGAGCTCATAAAAGAGCAGAGAGCTTCAAGATGGAGGCTCCACAGTGGAACTATCACAGACAAAAACATCTCCTTACTCATCATGGCCATATGCAGCTCAACAATCATTCAGGTCCAGACTACTGTAAATGCTCTGAAGATAAAATCTGATTGACTTTAGTTACTTTTCTAAAGAATTACAACCAACAAGTGGCTTAAACAAACAAATATTCTGTTGTGTACTGGCTAACATGAATCATTTTTTCTATAACGTACTAGGCAGAATATGAGCCAGTATTTTGACCTCAGTATTTCTAAAATCCTGTGTAGCTACAGTCCTATTCTAATTTGCCTCAATTCAAAAACTACGTCTCACTTCAAACAGAAAACAATCAGGCCTTTTGTTTTACAAAGTATGGCATGATGAAATTTTGCAGATCATTTTGCATAAGCTCTTTTAAAATTTTTGACTCATATTTAAGTTTTCATGGGGTCATTTCATAATCACGAGGTATTTATGTCTTAAAACAACAGTTAGAACAAGTGGAACAGACTCAAGTGCATTCTTCACTGTAGTATGTTTAATAACTTGGAAAGAATAAACAATGTTTTTTGCTTCTTTTTTTTTTCCCACTGAACTCACATCTCTTGTGTCCAAAGTGAGACAGACACGTGTTGCAAAGAGGCTAAGGTTTTTGTGCTTGTACTGGTCTGCCCTCTCGTGGACACTTAATGACACAACTCCAGACATTTTAAAGGGATGGTCCAGGATTTCGTTCACTTGGAGTATCTTTCAAACCAGGGACACTTTGTCCTTAAACGAGCAAGGAGTGTATATATATATATAAATATATAAATATATAAATATATATATATATATATATATATATATATATATATATATATATATATATATATATATATATATATATATATATATATATATATATATCTTATTATGTTACTAATTAACAATGCACTTTAAATTTTATTTTTCTAAAAAAAAAAAGAAGCTGTGTATTATTTGTTGATTATCAAATGAATAATAATTATGGTATACTAATTATCCATCAGCCAAAATGTTTTGTGTGTCTAAATCCACATTCTATCAGCTATTGGCCAGTGTCACTGTTTTACACAAAACATGAATTTGTTAATGTTTTCATACTGTTATAAAATATAAAGGTGTGTTTTCAATCACAAAATAACTAAATGGCTACAAATGAGATCTTACTTTTGGGAAATAAGTCAAATGAAGACAGAGAGAATACCAGTCTTCTTTCTGGACTTAGTGCTTTTTTACATTTGAGAAACAGATTTGTGTCCAAACAAGAAAAAATCCTCAGTGATTTCCTATTTAAAACACATTTATCATAATGTTTAAAGTAAAGAAGATGGAAATTGAATAATAATTATTTAAATTTGGTGGAAACTACAAACAAAAAATGAAAAGATATTTGAAAGAATGGTGAAACATTTCCAGGCTTATGACCTTCACTAGTCTCTCAATATACCACATTCAGGATGACTGGAAACAAAGACGAAGAGCTTTATGTATACAATGTTTATTGCAGTTATTACAGGGACAACATTAACAATTATAAAAACAATTTATTACAGTTTTAGTCTCAGACAGAGGTCAATTAAAAACGATTATAAAAGAGGATCAGATCAAAATGGAAGACAGAAAACATTGAAATCCACCACAACAGAATACCATTTGACCAAACATTTGTAAAAAAAAACCCATCCCATCAGTGTTCTCTTTCAGTTTCACATTATTTTACATCTTTGAGAATGAAAGCCTATCCAGAGGAGTACTGATGGTTCAAGTGGATCTTTTATTCAACTGAAGAATACATCAGGAGCAGTTACATGAAAATGAGCTCCGAGTTGGATCGATGGAATGACACAACTCCCAGAATCAAACAGGGTCAATAGTAAGAGGTAACGTGAGATCTGCTGAAATAAATCAACATTTTGTAGTGAGATTTTACAAAAAAAATAAAAAATGGCTCTCTGAGGATCCACCAGAGGAAGCACTAATCCATTTTGTCCTAAAGAATATCCAAGTGAATACCTTTAAAAGCGTGAGCTCCTATTCTAAACGTTTATTGACACCCAGCACTATGTCTCACCCCTGACCAACATCACATACGTTATCCTTCTTGAACTCTACTGTTTGCCACATGAGGAGTTAGTGCACACTCAAAAACAGAAGAGCCTGTGAGCTGCTGCTACAGTCACATGATCATCAGTGCCAACGCCTGCGATGAGCACGAGGCACATCAGATGAGGCAGGTAGTTAGTCAGGCCAAATATTCAGACCAAGTGTTTTTAGAAGTGAAACAGTTACTATTCTCACTAGTACAACAATAATAGAGTCTTTAAGTGTAACAGCACACAAGGACTACAATAAACATTCATCTGAGAGAAAAAAATGTAAAAGTACTAGAATAAAGTAATAATTTCAAAGATTGAAGTCACAGTATCCCAAGAATAAATGGGCGATATTAGAACAGTCCAAATGCTGTCATAACATTAAAAGTAATGGCCCCATAGTAATAAATCATTAATCATTTTCTACTGCTTAATACCGTAAGAATAGCCTAATGTAACCCAGTTTTCTTGAAGAATAACAACTTTATTCTTGTAATATCACTTGATATCTCAATTTTGTTGCCGTTATGTTTGGCCCTAATTCACTGTTGCATAAGGCTGCAGTCACACTTGTGATGTTGCGTGCAATTAAAACGGTTTGTGCAGTTAACTTGGATAAGTGTGAACTCTGTCCCATGAACTACACTATAGAAAACATGCTTTAACTCAACTCCATTACCGATTGATTTTAATGTGAATGCCACATGGACCACAGACATGTAACGGACCAAAAACAGCAAGAGATGCAACACTAAGATCATTTGAATTGATAGCTTCATTGTAACCTACTGGCTTAACACACTCTCCTCTGACAAAAGAAGGACCAGAAGCTTGTCCAAAATCAGTTGATTTATTTCAATTAGTGGCCCCATAGATTATATTTTCTTGATTTTGTCAGTAATATGTATATACACCAACCTAAGTCTTAAAAACATAACTTGAAGAGCAACAACTTTTTCTTGTAATACCTCATCATATCTAGATTTTGATGTTGTGATAGTAAGTCCTAATGTGCTGTTGTATAAGGCTGTGTTATGTTTGGTGTGTTAAAACTCTGTTCACTTGGATAAGTCTAAATGGTGCCATATGAACTACAACTAGAGCAAACATGTGCTGCCCAAGGCCCTTTGGAAAAGTTAGGTCTTGGTTAAATTCCAACTGAACTCTGTTTCAGTTTGATGCTGAAGTCAATGCCACATGGACCCACAGCTGTCTTAAGTGACTAAACAGGAAGGCTAAAATCATGTGACCTGACAACTTAAATATGATTTGAGAATTTATCCACACACTACTCTAACAGCAAGGACCAGGTTTTAGTCCGATTCCTTTGTGATGTTATCATAAGTAGTCACTATGAGTTAGTCACAGTCTATCTATACTATCTAATCCCTAACTGCCATAACAAAGTAGTTTGCATGAGTAGTAGGCTTGGGGGACCTGCACAGAGCTGCCTAACCATTTTCTTGAAATATAACAACTATTCTTGTAATATCTCTCTATCTTTTGTTTGTTGTATTTCTAGTTTGCCCTATTATGCAGTTGAATGAAGGCTGAGTTCACACTAAACTAAAGGTGACTTGGATACAGAGTCTGTATCCAAGTCACCTTTAGTTTTTTATTTATAAATAAAAAGAGAGGTCTGGTATCATTTCCATCTGAACCCTGTTATGGTTTGATTCAAACAGGAACACCACACAGACATCTAACGGACCAAAAACGGCAAGAGTGTGACGAGATGCAACTCTAAAATCATGAGACTTCATCACTTCCTTGAGCCCTTAGCCACACACTCTACTCTGACAGTGCCATCTAGTGTGTCTCTGTAGGAAAGCTCAGTCTGTTGAATGGCACCCTCAACAATAAAAACCAGGAGCAAAGTGACCTGATGTGATAATTTTCCTTTTTTGGTCCAAATAAAAAGAGATACAAGGTTAAACACCTGGAAACAGCCTGAACTGGCTGCACTGACATTTCATGAGCAGATATGAATATATGGCCATGGCTAAGACAGGAAGCTCAGAAATGCAAACTCAAGTCTCTACATTTTAATGCTCCTTCAATAGCCCCACCTCTATGGCCTAACATCTTATTGGATTTTATTACTTCAGAGCACAGATAAAACAGACACTGACAGTAACACAAGTGCTTATGTACCAAAGTCATTTTTAAGCCTGACTGAATTGAAGAAAAGCTTCCTTCTTGTATCAGGAACGAAATAAATATCATATACAATAAATAAAATGTGTAAATGTATACCGCCTCATACATAAAAATGATACTATGTGAAGGTGTATAAAATCTCTACACTAATCATATTTACCAAAAAGCAAGGCCCCATGTTAAAACAAACCCAAACCAAGTTACTTTTTCATACAGTGACAAATAGTAATATATTTTGCAAAGGCACCATGAAAAGAGGTGTTTTTTTTATTTTTATTTTTTTTTGACTGACATATGTAATGTGTAATGTGACACCTGCACCATGTGAGGTTTAGTCTTCCATATGAAATGAAGTAGCATTATGGAGGAACAAGAAAAATACATGCAATTTGCTGTCCACATAAAAACTCCACCAGGTTTACAGAAAGTGTTACTATAGAAACACCATTACAAAAAAAAGTAGTGCCTTTGTAATAATGACTGCAGAATGTGAAGTTTATAAAATGGCAGGGTAACATACACTGGCTCACAGCACTGCATTGCAAAAAGATTTACACAAAGGCTTTAAGCTGAACAATGCTGTTCAAAATGAATCTGTCATACTGTTCCTGCAGTATGAGCCGAGCAGAAAGTCGGGCATGTTGACAAAGCAATGTCTTCCGTTAACTCTTTAACCAGTTGAACTATGGTCATTTACAACATGCATTCTAATCAGCACATTTTGGAAAATTAGGAAAAGGGTGAAGGACACTCAGCAGCCATGAGTGTACTAACAATGAAACTAAATAAGCAGAGACAGGATGCAAGTGGATTTTTAGCAAACTCTCTCTTTAATGCTCCTTCAAAAGCTCCGCCTCTATGGCCTAACATCTTATTGGACATCATTGTAATTACTTCAGTGCAAAGTCAAAAATGGACCAATGACATTGACAATAACAGGAGTGGATTTCATGTGCTAAAGTACCCATGTAATCTTTAAGCTTATGAGACTAAACAACCAGAGACACAATGTGCAGTCAGTAGTTATTAAAAAGGAACAACCACCAGAATGAGGACATAATCAATGATATGGACTATTTCATACATCAGGGGATCAGGGGCAGATGTGTAGTGTGGTGGAGTAAATCTGTACTGCTTAAAGAAAATCTCCTTTTCTTCTTATGACATATTGATGAACCAAAGGGATGTTACACCAGTGATCGGTGACTGATTATGTATTTATATTTATTTCACCTGGAAAGATTCAGCTATTTCCTTTATTACTGAAACTGAACATTTCTCAACTTAACACTTGATGAAATTTCATATGTTGGTTAAAATATAAAATAGACTGATCCATGATAAAATGAATATGTTGCTTTTTGCAAGGACTCTTACAAACAGTGTAATTCAGACTTATATTAACATCATACTGTTACTGGTAATTGTTTTCAAGGTTATCCTACAATCAGAAAATAATACTGGCCCATGCCTTATTAGCTGGTAATGAACACAGTTGTGTAAAGTAAACCATGTTACATCTAGACTTGGCAGAAGGTATTGCTCAAGAGATTAATCCCCTCTTACTGAAGCGCTCACTTGTGCGTTCTATTCCTGCAGTGACCAAGAGTGAACTAGGAGTGTACATAAGGCACTTGTGTTAAGTCTTCACTCAAGAAACTTTGAGCTAGTTAAACAAACCAGGCTTAGCTCACTGTCTGCAGCTGGATCTGAGGAAACTTGAACCAGAATAACTAAAAGGTGTTAAAAATCATTCTAGCTTTAGTCCTGGAGCTCACTGCTTCTTGCACTCACACGCCGAGGACTGTAGCTGAGCGGAGCTGCGGCAGCGTTTCCGTAGCAACGGCCAACTGAAGATCCCAATTAAGAGCAGGTTGAGGGTGAGACTGATGAGCAGAACTCCGATGGTTCCCAGGAAGGACGGTGCCACCCCCTGGTTTGTGAGCCAGTCCTGACGGGAGCTCATGTCTGCAATGACCCCCTCCATCTGGAAGTGTGTGCCCACCACAGCGCTGATGTGGAAGAGCTGGTGGCTGTGGCCTGGGGGGGACAAATTTATCTGTCAGTGTCTGACAAACAAAGCAATACTTGCTTAAAAGCCCAAGGCCCTGCTTCACAAAGTAGATTCAACCTACTCAAGAGTTTAAAAGTGAACTCAGGGTTCGCCACCAGGAAGACCAGGAAACCAGCCCTAGGAGTTTCTTGTTACAAAAACAGGTCTGAAGTGTTGAATTTTGTGCTGTCCTAAGAGCTAACAGACTTGTTTAGACTTTCTCAATGAGCCTTAATACGACCTGGAGACAGTGAACACTTAACACATTGAAACAGTATTGACCATTTAAAGTAAGCTAATGCTTCTGTAGGAAAATATGTGGATATGAGGAGCCTATTTTCAGTTTTAAAAATGAAAAAGTAATGGTGGAGTAATCGAGTCATGGACTCTGACTTGAGTCGAGTCATCAGCCTTTTTTCGGGACTTGGGACTTGACTCAGAAAAGCCCATTGATGACTCAGACTTAAACTCGGGCTTGTAAATTCTCAGGGACAAGGACTTGGGACTCAACTTGACTAACGCACTGATGACTCGGACTTAGACTTGGACTTCTGTACTCATGACTTGGACTTGGGCAGAATTAACGTGCAAAGCTCTCCACTGGTTTTGCATCATTAACATGTCCTGAGACACACCTAAAGTTGAAATTGAAGTGGTCACATTGTGTTAACAACTTTGTTTTATTTAAACATCTAGGATTCTATTCTGGTACAATTAATCCTGAAACTTTTCCCAGACCCAGCCTGGATGGACTGGTCTTGTGACTTGGACTTGTGACTCGAATTCCAGTAATAATTACTCGACTTGGACTTGACTTGGACTTTGTTTTGAAAACTTGGACTCGCATTTCAGATGATGATGACTCAACTCGAATGTGACTTGAATTTTTTTTTGGTGACTAGGACTTGGACTTTATTTTACATGACAATAATTAGACTCAAACTTGACTTTTTTGGGTGACTTGAAGACTGAGGATTCACTGGTCAACAGTAGCTACACAGGCAATACAAAACGTTCAATTCGACTATTGACATACAGTAAAGAGTTTGGACTAAACATACTTATGAAGCAGGGCCAGAATATACACCAGTATTATTAGACAAAAACATGAAGGTGTTGTCATTTTAACTTAAACATTTCATTTGTTTCCAAAGAATTTTTTTGGTCACTAAAATGGAAAGTGCAATGGTTGTTTGACACTATTAATCACAAAGTATGATTATACTTGCCTTCAATAAACATTCATGTGAAAAAGCTAATGTCAAATAAATTTACTTTTTCAAGGAACAAGAAGTTACACTTGACCGTTTTTAGATCTTGTTTAACTGTGCATTAGAGACGCCTGCTCAACTGCTTGTTGTCACACATCACAAAAAAATAAATATCACATGACAGCAACTGCACTTGGACACAGCCCTCATAATCTGCTGAAGTGCAAACAGTTCAGCTGATATTAAAAACATGACTTAAGTGGCATAACAGTTGTGTTATTGTTGCCGCCATATGTTCTGTTCTGAGAAGATAACAAATGGCTAACAATCAATAGAGCCATAGAGACAGTGTTAAGTGTTAAACCGGTAATTACATTTGTCATAAATAGCAGTTGAAAAAGTCTTTCTAATTATGTAGCTTTTAAGTGTAGACCAAACTTTAACTAGAATATTATCACATATGATGTACCTACTATAATAATTGTAAAAGAGGCCATAAACACCAAAAAGGAACTCCACTGATATCAACCCTTTGTCTTTTTTTTCTTTTCCTATGTTGAGCACATACCAAAGTAGTCGAAGCGCCCTGGGGCCAGCCTCTCTGGGAGATGGGAGGTGAACAAGAAGCAGGTAAGAAATGCGAAGAGGAGGTGGCAGCAGTGACTGGATAGAGCCTCACTGTGACTGCAGCCCCCTCCACAGCACAGCAGGATCTATAGGCAGAGAAAAATCAAGATACAACAAACTTTAGTGCAAAAAAAATGTTCAGTATTCAATAAATCTTTAGATTACAGTATGGCTGTCAATATTTAAATTGTTGTTGTACAGAACATTTTTGAATTCAATTAAAATACATAGAGGAACAGAGAGTTCTACACTTACTTCTTCTGTTTATATTGGTGCAACTTTATTATTAGTGATTTATGATGTCATAGTATAAGAACATATGCTTGCACTATAAAGGATCTATAAATTAAATATGTTTAGAAATTAGGTATCAGAATTAGAAATCAGAACGGCACAGAAATGCCACACTGACCTAAACTGTATTGTACCGCTTAAAGTAAACAGAACTTTCCAGTTAAGTGTGTAAGTCTCAGCCCACAGCTCTATTGAGGTTCACTTGTCTCAGATTTATGAGGAGAATGCATTTAAAAGACACATGACACTTACTCTGTAAAACAGAGGGACAGAGTCAAATATAAAGGGGACCACAAAGGCAGCAGTGCGCAGTACTTTACTCCTTTGAGGGAACTGCAGCTCTACAAACCTGCAAGAAAAAAGAAAAAGAGTACAGTGAGACACACTTTCACAGCACACATGGCAAACGTTTCAACTGATTTTAAATGTTAGTACTGAAAAAGTATTCAGTAACAACATAACATTTAACATAACAAACAGTGTCCTGCAGACAATATAAGAATATGATATAAAGTAAACCACTAAACAGAAGTCCAACATACTGTACAGGGAAGTTTTAGGAGTTCTAGTATAGAATGTGCTATGTATTTATTTATTTAGTGGATTTAATTATCAATTAGTGGATTAATTAATGTTAAGAATGCAACTGATTTTATTAAGGATTAACATAGGTACCAAACCCTAGTTGAGATTAACAGCACAATTTAAAATACAAGATCATAAAGGTATATTAAATTAGCAACAGAAAGTCCCCATTACTAAGCCATTAATGAAAGGGGCCCACAGCCCTGCCTGCAGGGGGGCATTCACCTGGAGTAACAGGACAGACTGGTGCAGAACAGAGTGTTGGCCACAGCCACAGGGACAAAGTGCTGATGGAGCCAGCTGTTGACCCAACAGTCTGGGAACACATAGTAGCCGTAGCTGATGGCACAACCTGAACAGGAAGAAAACAAGAATCTTTTATCTAGACAAGTTATTGAGTACAGTTGAAGAGACCTCGGTATGCGAGAGTAAAGTGTAAAAATAATAACTGCATTCTGCTTCAACTATATCTAATTTAGTCAACTTACTGCTAACTGAATCCAGTGCTAAGGAGAAGAATTATGCCCTAAAGAAATCTCTGCTGTGACTTGTACATGAAAAACACATTTTTCTCACAGTGCAGATTCAGATGAGCAAATTCACATACAGCAAACACTTCAGCTATGATCAGACTAATGTTTGTTTATGCATTTGTTTTTATTATTTATTTAACCTTTATTTAACCACTTAAATCATTAGAGAACCAGTTCTCATTTAAAATGAAGAGTAGCACAGAGACACAAGATGAAACAGGAGACAAAGAGGGGATACATCCACACAAACAGTACAATGTCATTCATTCATTATGAATTTAAGCCATACTCCTTCACACCTTCACAGAGATCTCAATGCATCCAGATACATGGGTTCTCAGATCTCCTCTCCCAGGACACACCCAGGACCATGGCAGGAACTAGCACTCACTGAGTAAACCAATCAGAGAAACCACGTGATGGTGAATGACTTGTATTGTTTTTGTCAGAAAAATCTGAGGACACGGTGTAATATCGCATTCAGTGCTTATTTTTGATCATAGCCTACCTAAACCTGCGTACTGTTTTGGTTTAAAAAATTATTGTGCACAAAAGTTTTCCATGGCTGTATGCACGGTGAATGAGTTAGCACTCCCACCTCATTGCAAGAAGGTTGTGGTTTGACCCGTGGCTGGCTGCCCACAGCCTTTCTGTGACATGCCATGGATTCTCTCCATATACTCCAACTTTCTCCCAAAGTCTAAACACTGAAATGAATGTTTACATGAAGTGGTGAATCTAAAATGCACTCAGTGTGTGGAAGAGAGTGAATGTTGTCTGTCAGTCTGTGAGGTTATTTGGGAATTAACCGCCCCACATCCAAAGTTGCTGTAACAGGCTCCAGCCCTGCCACCCATAGTAGGATAAGCACTAAAAGTGGATGAATGAAAGTTTTCTATTGTAAGAAAGGCATTACAGTCAGCAATGTCTGAGCCCAGCAGCAGGACCTACCCAGGCTGAAGAGGCTCAGAGCACCATAGTCGAAGAAATAGCAGATGTGGTAGCTCTCGGTCGACATGGCGCTGAAGGTGTGGGCACAGCTGGAGGTGAACGGGTAGACACAGATGACCAGCATGTAGACCAGTAGAGGCCAAGAGTAGCTGTCGGTCAGGAAATTCAGGCTGGAGCTCAGGAGGGCCAGGCGCCACACAAAGTACCTAGAACACAAACCATCAGAAATAAATAAAAAAGATGGTCGATGGATCCCTTAGAGAAGTCCACATTACATAAAGGGATAGCCCAGATTCCCACCCATTGTTTTCTCCCCACTTCTGATGTTGTTAATAAAAAGTAAAAATAACATGGTGGCCTGTCCTGCAGCATAAGGCTCTTTTAAAGCATGTGCATGTAACAGGGTTGATGTTGTGTATGATTATATTATTATTACTTATAATTACTGTTATGTGGGTACATGAATGCTGCCTTCTTAGAAGCTAGTAGTGACAAGTGACATGAGCTTATCTTCCACTGGAGCAGTAGGATGCGCGTTGGGTTGGTTCTGGCACATTTCCATTACCAAAGGGGTCAAAAGAGTCTCCATTTTGGAGATGCCTTTGATTGGAGTCCAAAGTGGGTCAGGTTGTGTGGCTGCGTGAGCCGCTTTGGCAGGGGTGTAGCTAAACAATGCAGTCAGCTGATTGGATTATAGATAATCTTCACTTTATAAACATCATTGTATGACTTTTCAAACTGAAATCATGTCTTCCCAAAGACAAAACTAGCATTTATTATCAACAGTTGTTTCTAGTTTTAAACAGTCAATGCTGAACGGCTCTGACATTGCATTTATCGTCTGCTCTGTATTAAACACAATTAGAACCTTTGACATTAAATAGTGACTGTTCAATTAGTGACTGTTTCCGGTTTATTCCTAGCTCTCATGGACCTGGCAGAATGGAAATGCTAGCCTCTTCAGCGGTTACCCATACCATACTCACCCGTATGGTACTACCCAGTGGAAACAAAGGGATGAGGAGGGTTGCCCACATCAGCACTCTGTTCAAATATTATATATTTATGTCCTTTATATGATCATTTACTCACTATAAACTACAAACGCCTTAATATAAATATTTATATTATGAGTTTGTTTACTGTGTCGATAACCTATATTATGTTTTAAATGACCTGCTCCCATCAGGAAGGCGCCTCAGAGCCCTCCAGACCAGAACCAGCAGACACCGGAAACAGCTTCTTCCCCACAGCAGTCACTTTACTTAACAGCACAATATAATTTTGCACTAATATCACTGCACTGATTCCACTTACCTCAATGATCATGCTGCACTTTATTGTATATTGTATATTTGTATTTTTAGTTGTATATAGATTTGTTTTTGGGGTTTTTTTAACTAGAGAGACAACAACTGCCGGAGAAAAATTCCTTGGTTGTATTTGCATACTTGGCAATAAAGATGATTCTGATTCTAATGCTAATGTAATTTGCTATTCACTCCCAGCATGCTGCATCTGTCACATCTGCCTGAGACAGATCCATGTCTCTAACCAGAACATATTATGTCGGACGACTCAAACATCTTTGGCTAACTCTGGTCTTTCTGTAAGGAGTGCCATAGTGTGCAGTCTTGTCTTGTCTTTCCCTCTGTCCCCCCCTCCCTTCCGTGTGTACGTGATTGTGTGTCTCCGCCTGTTTGGGCGTGGCTACTCTGAGGATCACCTGGATTCCATCTACAATCAACAGCAGTATTACAACAGCCACTCCTCGCCAGTTTGCTTGCTCAACTACAACAGTTAGTAACAGCATTTGGCTCAATACTTACCTGTGGCTATTTCTGCTGAAGTTTTCTTTGTGTCTCCAGATTCTGCCAGCCTGCCTGCCCACCTGCTCACCTGTCTGCCTACTTACCTGGTTTGTCACCTATCTGCCAACTTACCTGCATCATCACCTGTCTACCTACTTACCTGCGTCATCACCTGTCTGCCTCCTTACCTGCTCCGGTCTGACACCACTCAGCTGCACAACTTCAATAAACTTGTTAGAACTGCTTACCGGTTTTGTGTCTGCTTTTGGGTCCAAAAGAAAACCGTGACAAGGAGTCTTTAGTCCTCCCTGTGTCACCGTGGGTTCTCTCCAGGTACTCCAGCTTCCTCCCACCGCCCAAAGACATGCATGTATAATTGGCAACTCTAAAGTATCCCTAGTGAATGAATGTGAGAGTGAATGGTTGTCTGTCAGTGTCCATCTCTAAGTGTCCATCTCTCCTTGTGATCAACTGGCCATTGTCCAGGGTGTAACCCGCCTAAGGCCCAAAGCTGCTGGGATAGGCTCCAGCCACAAGCGAACCCCAACGGGACTAGTCAGTAGAAAATGAATAATGAATGAATGAAAAGAATTCTATGCTCTTTGAGCGCAAATTTGACCTCAACTACAAACTTTTCAACATAGCAAAACAAAACTTGGTAGATAAATAGGCCATGACAAGGCAAACAAGAAATTATATTACGGCCCCACCCCTAACCCAATAGGACATCCGCCATTTTGGATGGAACGTGGGACCCCATAAATTGCACTCGTCATTAAACATGGATCTTTTCCTAGGGTTTTCATCCAAAACACTCCAACAACATACATTTGGTCAGAATCATCTAGACACGTGTGCCAACAAAAATTATCCATTTTTTTTTTTTATATCTTCATGTGTGTGGCCATAACAAGCCCGTAATAAAGGTGCCCATACTGGGAAAAATAAAATCTTGTGTAACTTTCACAAACGTTTGGATTTTCAGATTGGGTTGGATCCAATGAAGCGTTTGTGCACATTAATGACCTGAACACAATGAAATGCAAATAGTAGAGCTGTCTTCAAAAATGGCCCTCCAGCGGCCAAAAAATTTAGTTTGTCATAGAGACTTCAAATTTAGCACACACATCTTTTATGTGATAACAAACAAAAAAGCCAATGACCCCCACATCCTGGATGGGATCATGTGCAAAAAAAGTAAATGGGGTTTAAGCCCTATCACACATAGGAAGGCCGCCATTTTGAACTTACATGTGACCACCCTCTTCACCCTTCATAATTTAACTATCTCCTCCCACATTTCTTATCTGTGAAACTTCAGTTTGTCAAGATAATATGTAGATGCATTTGACGTTACCGTGAAGTTTGCGCTGTTAAGCACGAAATGCAGTCCTCCCAAGGACATTTCCCCCTGTGGTCGCAAGGGAGATGAGGGCCTTTATCGGCACTTGCAGTTTTAATTATTATCGTTATTATTGCATTCTCGTTCTAATGTTGAGCTCAGTTACAAATGGAGCACTGGGCCTTTTCTATATAAAGTGAAGAAGAATGGAACAAAAACAGACCCTTGTGGGACTTTTTTACTGCTAATTACTTCTATAGCTTGACCTCCTGTAATCTAATTCTCAGACAATACAGACAATGTCCGCCTGTGCCCATCCACATGGGCACACGTGAGGAGAATAACACTCACCATGTTGGTAAGAAATGGGTCCAGATGTTCATGGTCTCATTGGTCATCTGAAAACTGCTCAGGACACAGTCCAGTGCCGTGCTGCGGGGGTGGCGGTATCCGGAGATGATACCATCCTCCTGGACCACCTGAGCATCAGGGAAACAACAGTGAAAAAGTCAGAAGACATGTCTACATGTAACATAATTCAGACACATAACTCAGCATGAAATAAATGATCATAAGCTTGTACATTGTATGAGGCTTAGTAGTAGCCTACAAGCAAAGGCAAATTTAATATAAGTGTGGCATTTTGAACAAGAGACCTCAAGTTTGTAAGTGGTATGGTTTAGTTTAAAAGGCACAGTTTGGAACAGCAGCCCATAACTTGTCTTGTGTGATCAATAAATGCTTGTACAACATAGGTGGTTCTACACACAGCCCTAAACAGGCCAATACCCTTGTAATGTGAAGTTCAGCCCTCCCAATGGCCCATCCGCTTAACACAGACCCGGCAGCAATATTTTATCGGTTTTTATTGCAATTATATGAGGCGGATCTATTTAGCACCAATGTTTCAAGTCGGACCCATTAAAGAAGAACTGGTCAAGTACAATTTTTTTTCATTAAATTGATAACTGTGGGTTTAGTTCCCAAAGTCCCCAGTAATCAGCTCCAGAGACACAAGGTTTAAAGGAGACACTGAATACCCCTTTTACAATTAATAACATAGTCCCCTGTGCTCCCAGTGAACTGTATGTTACATGTTTCGATCAAAATGCTTCAAAGTTTAGGTTATACAGGACCCTGGAAGATGCTGGGTCAGCTTGAAAAAAAAATGTAAATGTTAACTTGGAACTGTAACAAAGAAAAAATAATTATAAAAATACAATTACAAATACAATTGTAACTGTAACTCCACAACAGTAAATGAAGAAAATATTTTCATAAATGAAAATATTTTCTTTTAATTTATGAAAATAGTGGACGTTAGGTTAAGGACTGCTCAGAAACATTGATGGTAAAGAGGGCTTTGTTTTGATGGGGGGAGGGCTCAACGTCCATTGGCTGGCGTGACAGGAAGTTGGGCCACAGCGGATCTGGCATACCTGCTTAGAAGTGAACTGGCTGAAGATGGAGATCTGTGACTCAGGGGAGAACGGGGCAGGAGGGGCTCCTTTCCCCAGAGCACAGAAGAGTGGTGGATAGGTTGTAGAGCAGGAGTTTAATGCACCAGGACTTTTGAAGTCCTGTACTTCACGTTGCATTTTCTGTTGCATGAGACTCCTCCACAACTGTCCACCGCTCTACTAGCTCCAGACACACACACAGACTCTTAACCCTAGCCTTAACCATATCAGTAGGTAGTCAATGAAAACCTATGAGAATAATGATTGAACAATGATTTTAATGTTTAGCTCAGTTATTGCAGAGCTACAGTTCGCTCACATATTCTGACAACAGCTGTAACTGTCAGATATGGTGACTTGCATTCTCCTGTCTTTGTGTGAGTCCAAAATTAAAAATGCTAGGATTAGAAAGATGCCTAAACAAACAATCGTCTGTTTAAATCAATCACTCTGCATAATTGTTGATTAAACAGACACTCAAATCTGCAAAAGCGCCGTCTGGAGTCACAGCTCTCCGTCTTCGGCAAGTTCACTTCTGAGCAGGTGTGCCTGATCCGCTGTGGCCCAACTTCCTGTCACTACAGCCAAAGGGCACTGAGCCCACCCCAGTAAAAACGGGCTCAGGACTGCTCAGAAACAATGATGAAAAAATTATTCATAAACATAACTTTGCACTAATCTGCATGCAAACATCTGCAAACAGAGAGAATGCAGCGAAAATGTGGTTGATATTTTTAAAAACGTTTTTACATTTATGAAGATATTTTCAGTTACAGTTACAATTCTATTTTTTATTTTTATAGTTTTTTTTTTTTTGTTACAGTTCCAAGGTTTAGTTTACAATTTTTTTTTTCTTTCACGTTCAAGCTGACCCTAGATTGACGCCATATCCCTGAATCTCTCCTCAGAAATTTTTGGTTTTGGCCACTGGCCCTTTAACTGAACAGAGTTCACTTCATGTCCTGCCCCTATTTCCACTCTCAGTCGCCATTTTCTGTAGTCTTTACTGGGTTGCGCTCATGGATGTATTATAGAACAGGATACGGAATGAGTTAAAAAAAAAAACATGGCCGCCATTATTTTCAACGGACATTGCTCATTGGCACAGCACGCCAAAAAAGTTTTTGGCTTCCACGTTGCTTACGCATTATGCGGCCCTTATGCGGTTCTTATCCAGTTCTTATTATACATCCATGGTTGCCTCATACAAAACAAGATGGTATTTCGGGATTTTAGACATTCTTGATAAAATGTAAAGGTGCACCGATCGATCGGTCAACGATCATGATCGGCGAATCACAGCTATAAATAGTGTGATCGGTGCTCGGGAGGACACTGGGGAAGCCAGGGTGAGAATAAGCAATGGTAAGTTATCAATGGGCAAACAAACACTCTTAATGCATTTAAAAGCGTTTTAAACAAACACGGCTTCCTCCCACAGAAGAGAGTGATACAAGTCCGTGTACGTAACGGCCGATGTATTTTCGTCTTGATATTGTGATATGTAGCCTCTGTTAGCCTCAGCTGCTGCTCCGAGAGCAAGAATAAGCTCAGGTCTTTGCGGTAAACGCGTCCCAGCCTGTTTATGGTAAACATGTCCCAGCGTGTTGACCGTAAAGACCCAAAAAGTACAGTGAAGAGCAGCCAGCAGTTGCTGCGATGCCGCAATGCTTTATGTAGGGCACTCAGAACGGGGCAGCAGTGACAGCTGGAGCAGTAGATGAACTGTAGAGCAAGAGTTCTGTGCATCATCATCATCATAATATATGAGGAACGTAACTTTGGAGCAGCATGCCTCTTGTCTGTATGTCAGCTTATAAACTTATATAACTGCGATTACTGGCTCTGTCTACATATAGCATAACCAGTAGTAGCATGTTTTTTTAGGTTTAAAAACACTTTAAGTGATAAACTGGCATGAGAGAAGAAAACAATATGGTGGACCTGCTCTTCACTCAAGTCTTCGCTCTGAGGCCTGTAAAGGGAAGTGACGCAAGGAGAGAGCCCACCTCCTTGGATTGTTTTGTCATAGTCAAGCTTTTTGAGAAATGAGGCACTTTTGACCCAGTGGGGAGACTCTGTCCCTTAACAGAGAGATCCCGCAATTGTTTTGTTTTTCACACTTACTACTGTGATTTAGTAGAGATTGCAAACACACAATTATAGGTGCAGAGAGTACGTAAAAGTGGGTTTTGCATGGAATATCCCCTTTAAAGTCTAATCCTCTGACTGAGCAAGAAGTTATGTAAGTTACTATATTTTTGTATACACAAATATTACATGTAAATATTTTTGTAGATGCTTGTGCAATTTAGTGGTTTGATTTTTACCTTGTAAAATAAATAGCGTGTTCTGCCTGAAACAGACCGATCTTATGTGCACGTCTTAAGTGCCCCTTATTAAACAGTTGGCCCTCAGCCTTGCCTTCCCATTAAAACTGATCTAAAATTGTCACTGTTGCACAAGTCACAGTCTGTGTATATAAGCTCAGTACCAGGGACAGGTATAAAATCACCTTACAATTGACGCAAAATGATGAAAATGCTAGAATGTACTTTGTCTTAAAATGTGGAGGGCAAATGCACAAACTGTGCCTACGTCTAAATCTGACACGGGTGTTTCGCTGCATGAGTACATGGTCCAAAAAAACTTGCTAATGTGTGGACAGGATAACAGTGTCAGCTACAGACACAGAAATGTCATTGCACAGACAAAGAAGTTTGGTTCATATCAAGCGCACTTGATGCATATGTTAGAAATATAGGGATGCTGCTTGTATTAACTCTCATCTCAGAAAGACTGGTTCA
Source organism: Rhyacichthys aspro (assembly GCA_036850595.1). Lineage (NCBI taxonomy): Eukaryota > Metazoa > Chordata > Actinopteri > Gobiiformes > Rhyacichthyidae > Rhyacichthys > Rhyacichthys aspro. Next base: position 22,750,140 of record CM072163.1, on the reverse strand, counting down.
TCTCTCCAGAGATGGGAGAAAGACATAGGCATTTAAAGTCACACATCCCTCATTAAAAGCAAGGATGTGTGCTAAAATTATAAAAAATAAAAAATAAAAAATAAAAAATAGTGTGGTCAGTACCCATTCCATTTAACCTTTCTAACATTTCAGGTGCAAAAAAATGGTCCGTTACAATAAAAACACAGCTTTACCATTGGGTGGAACTGGAGCTAAAGTCAAGTAGCATATGTGTGATACATTTCTGACAAAGTGAGCTTCTGAGAGTAGTGTTGATGTGCTCTTGCCTTGGGGACTTGGTGGATGTCGAAGAGTTGGGGCAGCCTGATCCGGAGGATGTCCGAGGGCAGTCTGATAGCCCCCCTGCCCCTCTCACACACCTCACTAAGACGGGCTCGACCTCCGCGGCACAACACCAGCCATATTGGCCCAACTCCTCGTCCCGGGAAAGTGGGCTCCCACCGCAGGCAGCGCTCCCAGGTCTCACTCCAGCCTCCACTGGAGCCTCCACTGGTCCATATGCCCCGCCACACTGGGAACACTGCAGCAGGACCAAAACCATGTCAACAGAGCAATGCATGCAGATCTTTATATGTTACATAGATTACTTTCAATATAAATAAATACAGAACAAAAATGCATTAAGCATTAAGAAAAATAGTAAGATATTTACTGAAATGCAACATGTTTAATGTTCCATAGACTGCATAACAATTCTTCCTACCTTTTGAAATAAACAGAAAAACTAAGCAATTAATCACTCTGTGCTTTGGGTTGGCTCCATCTGTTTGGCAATAAATATTAACATGCAGAGTGTACCATAACATTACTGCAACTAAAGTAAGCTTATGCAATATGTACATGGAATAAGGATAACTTTTTGAGTTAGCCCAACAATACTCTTGTATTGCTGCTGTTTGCAGTCAAATCCTGTAGAGTGTTGAATGAATTGATGAATGGCTGTCATTGTCTCAGTGCAACAACAGCAAGCATGTTAATGGTATGTTTGTGAGCATGGCCACAGACGTCACCAGAGACATGCAAAACATGTTTACAATTCTTTGCTCTACTCTATATTGTTTGGTTTAGTCAAAGTCTGACACCTCAGAACAACATTTTACATACATTTTTACTTTAAATTTAAATTAATTTCCAGATGGAACAGAATTAAATGCTTGAGTTCAAATAGTCAACATTTTTATTTTCAAATTAAAGCCATTTTGAGATATAACCCTACATACAACACATAAAAACCTGGGTCTCTAGACTTCTATGAAAGTAAACCCATGGATATTAGACAAACCAGTATCCATTCCATTTGTATGAGTGGGGCTCATGAGCTGCTCAGCACTGTCTGGCAGCGACAGGGGACCACTCTCTGTGTCCCAGCTGCAGAGCCAGCCCAGTTCTGGACAAAGCCATCTTTGTGGCGCCTGGGCTCAGTGAGAGGAGGGCGAAAGGACAAACGCTGCGTGTTGAAATTGATGGAAATGAGGTGCGTAACACTTGTGAACTAAGGCTGAAATACTAACATGAACCACGAAGAAAAATATTCACACAACATGAACATAAACATACATTTATCACAATAAGAGTCAGAGCACAGTCTCTGTAGTGGGGATCACTGGGTTCAAGAGATGTTATATAGATATTGCAAGCTGAAATAAATGGATCAAGGGTCTGAGTCTCAGCCGAAAAACTATGATACACTTAGTAAACAGGGCTGTGGATCAGTGAGTACGTTATGATTCAATACAGTCCCCACATGTGCCTAGTATGACAGTTCTAGTTCAGACCCGTTTAGACCTGTTCAGTCCTGGTTCAGTCTTAAACATTGATTTAGCTTCTGCTTTGATACGTAGAAGTTAGTCCACAGCCTTGTATTTCTCCATATTTTCTAAAACAAACTTAATAAATTAAATGTTTTTACTCTGTCAAAGAGCATTTAAATATCACAGGTCATATCAATTTGGAATTATTCAAAACAGATATCACATATGGTGTGTTTTTTTTAAATCCAAGCCCTAAAAAAGTTTACCATGATGTGGTGTTGCTATCTATTAACTAATTTGTAGTGTGCAAAGAGATTTAGTGGTATCTACAGAAGCCCTGAACGGCAAAAGAAAAAAACAATTTCAGCCCCACCCTTTGCGCTCCATTTCTTAAGAGCTAAATGTTTTTTTTCTACTAAAATAATAATCTGAGTATCAATTTCTAAGTTCTATTTTTCCCCTTTTTTCTCATTATTGCCCCTGAAAGGCAACAGAAAAAATAATATGATATTTTCAAAGTCTACATTTTTTGTCTACATTTCCAACCCAGTGAGCTACTCTGGTATAATGATTGCTATGGCACTTTACTCATCAAATGAAGTATTACAACACAAACACTAAGGCTCTGGAATGTTTGCAAAAAAATTTTTTTTTGCTTGCCGTTCAGGGCCACCGGCAAAAGAAAAAAAAACAACCCAAAAAACTTGCACTTTGAAAAGATCATATAATTTTTTTTGTTGCCTTTCAGGGGCAATAATGACAAGAAAGAAATAAAAAACGAACTTAGAACTTGAAACCTAATGAAACCTAAACATGATGTGGTTACAGAAGTATCATGGTAATGTATTTCCATCCTATGTATCAACGGAAACAAACCTGTGCTAGCCTAACCTGTACCATACTGCTCCAGATCAAATGACTACGTGCTACTTGCCCATGTCACAATGATCATCCCTAGCCAGTATTTTCCACAGGATAAGCCTACACATCTTTACAAACTCAACAGACATTCACAGCTTAGATGCAAACTCGAAGGCAGCGTCACATTTTCTCACTTCACTGTGAGGGGAGTCACTGCTAAATATAACAGGACCTCAATTAAGTGTTTGTTCATGCACACATTTCTTTTCACTTAAGTGTTTGTTCATGCACACATTTCTTTTCACTTAAGTGTAAAGAAATGTGCACACACATTTCTTTTCTCTCAGGAGCCTTATAGGACAGGACCGAACAGCTGAGAATGATCCTGAGACCTGCAGTATCTAAAGATATACCACAACTGGTACAACAATACAGAACTGATGGTGTGGCCAAATTTACTGCCAAGCAACAACCACATTAACCAGTGGTCGGCAAACTTTTTGGCTCAAGGGCCACACTAGGTTTTAAAATCTAGCAAGAAAATCTGTAAACTATAGACTAATACCCTTAAATGCAGCTAAAGGACTGTGAATTGGCTGCTAACCTCTGAGCAGTAGCTGTCTTTTCTTGTGCTGACTGGTTAGTATCATGTTTGTGGAAAAGTGGCAACTGATACTGCATCCTTTGAAAACAAAAACCCCAAGTTTCTTGGCAAATAAGACATATGGTTACTGATTGGACTTCAGCAAAAAAATATCTCTGTCCACTCCAAATTTAAATCTTAATACTAACGGTAAACTTTTTTTTTTTTTTACCTTTGGTCCATTTGTTGTTAAGGTAAATATAATGGCAGAGGTAAAGAATTATTATCTGTGTGTAGAGACGGTAGTTTTAGCAAAAGTATAGGATATTCAAAAAAAAGGGTGAACTATATGCTGTCTTAATAAAGCTTTTTTAAAAGCTTGGCAGGCAAGATTACACAGTCTAATTGACCACATGTGGCCACCAGGTCTTAGTCTGCCCACCACTGACAAACTGTAGTGACTTCACTAAAATGATCAGATCTTGACCACATTACATTTAAACAATTTTATGTGACCGGAATAAATTCATTGTATAAATTAAAATAAAAATTAAATGAATTCCTGCTTAACCCAAAAAGATGGAATTAGTTCATTTTAAGGCACTAAAATGTTACCAAACTTATCTACAAATCTGGTCATTTGTAATACACTTTTAAATGAAACTGGACACATTTATCATACATTTTAAAAAGCAGCTCATTTCACTGGAGACACATTTTAGTTTCAGCACAGATCATTTCAGATGATCCAGTAAGAGACAGGCTTTTAATAGTTAGATCTACATACTACATTATAAAGGTACATCAAATATTATTATATAGGAATATGACCTAATAGGGCCTCCAACACAAGAGATATTTAAAAATCATTTCAAATTGATCTTGAGCAGCTGGGCTCACCTGGAAAAGATCACCCCAGCACAGTTTAAAAATATGCCAAAATTCAACTAAAATCTTTTAATAAAATAATTTTGAATCTTACAATATCTCTATTAGTATGTTCTAATACATATGTTATGACATTTTTTTTCAGATTACCAGATGTTCCAGCATGCACTTTTCTGGTGTGAACATGTTAGTTTGACAAGCTTCAGTCTGTCATCAGTCTTGTTCAACACTTCACGAAAACACATAACTTTCTGCTCTAAGAGTCATTTCTGTTCAAATCCATAGGCAGGAGCCCCTGGGGCCCCTGACCCCCCTGAGGCCCTTGAGGCCTCTGAATACTGCTCAGAATTTATGAGAGGGAGTGTCAGGTTACTTCACACTGGCCCCAGGGACAGACATGTTCTGAAATAAACAAAATCAACCAACCTGGAAAAAGAGGCAAAAACGTATTTCTTTGACTGAAGGGAAACACAGCTGTGAACCACAACATGATCTCACACTTTTCCAAAAGCAGACGTCTCTGAGGGTTCAGCCTGGATCACAACAAAGGATTTCTCTGGTTTCTATAAATGAGGAGATCCACCAGAAACTAGTTCTAGATTTCATTCAAGTTAATTTGAGCTATAGATCTGCTTGTGTTTAGTTTTATGTTTAGTCCTGAATTTGACTTGTTTTTCTATGTGATTTAGACCTACTCTAGTCTCACTTTGGCTGTGTTCTGGAGCAGGTTTTGGTCTTCAGTCGTGCTTTCAACATTTTGGTCTGGCGTTATTTATTTAATTTTAGACCTGGTCTGGTCTTAGTTTGGTGCTGTTTGAGACATGTTTTCATATCCAGCTTCAGCCCTGTTTTAGTCCTGGTCCATAATTGGACACTTTGACCTCTGTGACCCCTGGGTAGATGTTTTAACAACGGAATGTATCTTTGTTACCAAGATAGAACTTTTATTATTTAAAATTGCACTGATTTCAGAAGCTGTAGATGAAGTAATTGTAAATTTTATATGCCCTACATTGTAAATTGTAATGTGATAGTGGATATAAAATTAAAAAAAGATAAAACAACAACAGTTTGTGTCTATTGTGTTTTTAAAGCATGTCAATATGTGTCCCCTCCTTTTCCTTCCTTCCTTTTTTTTTTCTTTGTTGTATTGTTGCTAACTTCCTATATTTTTAACCATTAAACATATTCCACACTGGCACTGAACCAGACCCTGATTTAGTTTGGTCCAGACAGACCAGCTGTTTTATCTCAACTAGGGAAGATATGAGAAAAAAACTATGTTGACTATGTCACTGGTTAAACCACTTTTGCAAACTGCTTTCTACTCCTTTAGTCAGACCACAATGAAATTTGAAGCTCTCATTGATTTTAAGTGTCAAATGTTTACATTTCTTTGGGATATATAAGTTACATTTACAATATATTACAGTGTTTCGTTATCAGTGAAGTTGTATTAGCTAAATAATGTGGGCAACTGCAAACAAGGTTAACGTTGGCAACACTCCTCTTTCCCTGCTTCTATCTACCGTTCATTACACATGCAGCTGCAGAGAAGCAGAAGATGAGACAGCACTGGTTTTCAAGTCCTCACTTCAACTACTACTATTTTACCCACTGCAAAATGCAATATTTAAATGCAATAATCTATTTTTGGCACATTTTAAAACAACAGAAATGAGTCTATGGCGAGCGCCCAGCTCTCCTCAAGGAAGTTTGTAATGTACAAACCTAGCCATAGTCAGCTGTACATTCACTTCTCTAATTGAGTTTGAATCTAAAAGGAAGGTCTGGACCAAAGATGATCAGATGTGCCCCAGTGATCTGCGACAGGCTTTTAATAATATGAAATAATAATATAATTTTAAAAAACATGGTACGAGGAACACTAGGCGTGTCCGGCTTCAATGGTCATATTCAGAGCTGAATTTGTGGTGCTATTTTTAGAAAAGGTGGTTGAGTGGCCCAGCTCTTAACAGAGGCTGCACATTGTTGACAACAGCTGTTTTATCATGTCACTATCTGAATGTGGTGCAGTCTCATTAGCTCATCATTCTATCTTCATCAGATCAGTTCTTCAGCTCTGAGCAGCTTTGCCTTGACTGTTTCACATCAACCTGTGTGGCACAGGCATCTTTTGACTGATGCGTCATCAGAATATAAACTCTGGTAAACACAAAATTAGTTCCTGTTCCTTTGTTCCTGCTCTGCTTATGAATGTTTGCTCTTTGTCACATGACCTGTGAACAGAGGTTTAATTGGCCAGGGGATGACATAAGTCGGCTGTATGTGGCTTGAACACACAACTCTTCAGCTCAAACATTCCCATGTCCTGCTGAAACATGTTCAGGCTCAAAGACGAAAAGGGCAGAACAAAGACTTTTTCTGCCACCACAGCCACAGCTTTAGAGTCTAAAACTAAAAATAAAATAATTTATAAAATACAATAAAAAAACAACTGCAGACAGGGCACCTTTAGTAAACATCTACAGACATACATATCTGACATATTGATGTTAATACAAATGTTTGTATGAAGTGTTGGTCACTGGTTACGTTCTGTCTGTTGTGTTCTATGTAACTGCTGGGTGTGGTCTCATTGATCAGAGCTGACATATGCTGTCATTAACTGTACACTCACTGTACAGGTCACATATACATGTCTCATGTTACATTAATATCTCACATGTAAGAATGTCTCAACATTTTTCAGCTGCGATGCCATTTTAGTCGTAGTTTTTTTCTCTGGTGGGAGCTTTTAAAAGGCTGTGCTCTGTTTGATCTTAAACAGTGTGTGTGAACAGAGGCCAAAACATAGAAAAAGCTATGTTTTCAAAAATACCGTCCTCTGTGTGGACAGGACAAAAATCAGTCAGAGTGACAGGAGACTGCTTAATCTGAAATTAACTCCACAGCACAACTCTTTTTCACTTCACATTATCCTTCTAATGTCTCTTCGTCTTCCTCCTTTTTCTTTCTCTTCTTCTTTTTGGTCTCAGCAACAAATCAAAAATCCAAAAAACAATTCCTTTGTTTTGTTGTTGTTGTTGTTGTTGTTTTTTGTTTTTTTTAGCACACTCAAAAACAAAAATTACGTTTTTTTCTTTTCATTTTTAGATTAATGATTCTTAATTTAAAAAAATTGAATGATGCAGGGATGCTGCTGCCCAAAGTGTTTGTGTTGTGTGTCCCTGGAGGTGGGTATCTTTTGTCCAAGTCCTGTTTGCCTCCAGTTTCATAACAACTAAAATGTTTCCAGACTATAGCTTTTGATAAGCATTATGTGTATCTCAGATGTCACCTGCCTGTAATATTAACCCATTTTATACTGAAACCCGAAGCTTTATTTTGTCTTTTTGACATTCCAAACTTAACTAGTTAACCTTTCTTGGCCCATCACAATGAGCAAAAACAAATTCCTCTGCCTGTGCCATAAATGCTGCCACGTGCCGGGTTTAACAACTGACACTCCAGTCATGGCTCAAAAACTTCAAAAACATAACAACCATTCCTGAAATATGTCCAAAGAACCTCATCAGAACAACATCATTACCATAAAGCAATGTGGAAAAGTGATTTTAGAAGAATATCACAGACATTGCTAAAAGTTAGCCTTTTTAAAATGCTTTTTTTACTCTGTCATGTTCACTTTAAGCAGATGCTCTAAAAAGTTATTCTTAAATAAGCCACCCTTTCTATTTATGTAGCTGTCTGTGTCCGAAGTGTTCTTTGCCTAAGAAATGTTAAGAATGTTGTTCTAAAATGACAGCACAGTCACATGGATTATAATGTATGTTTGTTTTAATATACAGTCTGTGTCTGAGTTGTCTCCCTTCTCCCAAACGTAAAAATACATAATTTAATAATCTGATAGCACAAACCATAAAGAGCTGTTCATTCGATGGAGAGTGGTAAAGAAAGGTGTTGTTTCTGCTTGTACAGGAATGGTATGTCACAGTATTCGTGGTTTCAATACTTTCATAATGCTGTCACCATATACTTTAAAACCAGTTATTCCCCAACGCATATTTATGAATATAGCTGTGAAAGCACTTTGATGTGAAAAGGATGTGGATCATTTTTGAGGATAGTGTCAAGACCAGGAGCAGAAAGATCCAATCCAAAAGTTAAAGATGTGTTTAATATGCTGACATGACATATTTTATGTTTCCTCACTTTTACAATACTCAGCTGTGTCTGAAAGCAGTCAACACAACAGAGTATTATAATATACAGTGGACTATTAAGAGGACTCAGTTTCTCCAGTCATGCTTAAAAAATGTGAATGATGTGTGTAGACTTTAGTGATAAAATCAAGTTAATGCATTATAAATAAGAATACAAGTTATTTTTAGCAGCCACTTTCTCACATTAATAAATAAAGGTATTGTGTCTCACTGTGACTGGACTGTTGCTACTTTTTATTGCCTTACACTAGTACACTGACAGGCACACTGTCATGTATCCATCTGTACAATGGCAATTTTACTCAGTCATTATTGACTAAATAAATGTCTGTTTTAAATATTCTGTGGCAGCAGAGTTGGTTGAACTTGTGCTTTAAACTAAAGAGGCTGAGATCATACAGTTCTTCTTTAACAATGGTTTCTCTGTGTGAAATGAGCACCGCTGTTCACTATTTTTCCTAAATCATTATGGGAAAAATCTGAGTGGGCTACTTTCTTGTCACTAGACATTTGTACAACACAGAGCAGTTAGAGAGTCCCCCCTCCTATGTTTTGTCGACTTTATTATATTTTTGAGAATATTCTTAAAAAGGGATAAACTACAAAATTATCAACTAATTTAACCCAGATTACGTTTGTTGCACTACATTGTACTTTTAATGACTGCCCCTAGAAAAAGATAAACAGAGACATGATAAACACAGACACTATTATTTACTATCTAAACCCCATGCCTGCTCCTTCTTTACATTGTCTTTGTAAAACAGGTGATTGGTGTCATAAATTAAATAACATTTCTCCACCTCAAGGATGTCCTGGGTGTGATGCGCATGTTTACCACCACTGTTCTTGGGCCGCGCTTGAGTTGTCGCCAAAGTAAATTGTCAGACAGAGTAACATAGAAAGCAGTTTATCGGCAGGTGACGTGACGGTGTTGTTTTGCACCGCTGTTGAGTTGGTATCAATTGGGGTTATCGGAGTCAAAGTTAAGTTTACTTTGGTTTGGAATGAATTCAAATCCTGTCATCCTGTAAAACAATGGTAATAATTCTATTCTTTGATCTACAGTCAACACAAAGCAAGAACTACATTGGTGCAATTTAAGTTACTATGTCAACCATGACCTTTTCAGACCAAGATCTTAAGTACATTATAGATGCACATATTACTAATAAAGCTAAAGCTTCAGATTTAATGTTATAAGTAAAAACATGGAACGGCAAATAAATTAAAGGACAAAATTCTATGGACAGTTGTTTTGACGTTTGCTGAATTGATTGGTATTTGTTAAAATGGAAATACTAGGGACATCACCTGTTCAAAATTGGGACATATTTATGTATTTACAGATATTTGTCTGGACATGGAGTGTGAAAGTAGGATAGTCCCATTAAATAGGGACATATGGTCACCCTATTCATGTTTCTTTCCAGAAACATTTTGTCTCAGCCAACACTACTGTGACCTACGTCCTCACAAATGGAACTTAAACATGCTCAGATTGAAGCCCAGTGGTGGAAGTGCTAACGGGATGGAAAAGTGCTCACAGCACCTCTGTCCTGAGTCACATGAAGTTGATTTGAACACGACTCAGAGCAGGCTCTTCATCCTCGTGTTGTTCCCCTGTTTTCACTTCTTTGTCTCTGGTCTACCAACTCACTGTCTAAGAACTCGAACCTTCAGACCAACTCCAAGACGCACAGCCAACGAGATCACAGCACAAAGACAACGGCAGAGAGTGAAAGAAGTGGAGTTCACATACAATGGAGCTGTAACCCACGGAGAAAAACAACACCTTTCACGTTTTTTTTTAACGTCAAACATCGTGTGGGTGACTTACCGCGGCCCACGGCCATTCCTTTGCGGAACCTCTCGGCTGTTCCTGGCGCTGAAGTCCGTAGTGTCTGGTCTCGTGTCCTGGGAGGGTTTTATAACTGTATCAGCGCCGTCTCTGTCTCCACTCTGTGTTTGAGGAGGTTAGGGCCAGTCGGAGGCGCGCTCACAGCTCACGTGGACGGCGGGAGCAACAACAACAAGAGCCATGTGTGTCCGCGCCACGCCTGCGCGCGCACAGAGTGGGAACAACACGTAGGGTGGGCTCGAGCTTCACAACAGAGGCTAAACACGAGGGTCTTCAGCGAGAAAATGGGGTTTCATCACTGCTCTTCATTAAAACTTGAATATGAAAGGTGCAGCATACTAGGCAATGGAAGATAATCTTAAATTGAAAACATGCTGTAGTGAAGAAAAGCTTGACAATGCCACAGGTTAACACATCCTTACACGTTTGTAGGTTCAAAACTGTCTTTTGTAAAATCTTATGAAACCCACCCAATAACCTCAAATGCCACACAACATTTTGGATTTTTTTATTTTTGTGGCACCCGAAATTAAATCTACAGTAACTAGTTTTTGTATATTACTGTTTACTAAATACTGCTCTAACTCTAAAAATAATCCTGATTCTGGATTGAAAAGTGCAGATTATTTTGCTCGACATGACAGCTGCTTTCCACACTACTTTTGACATGAACTATAGGAATTTGATTTTATTTTGTAAGATGTTGGAGATCCTTGTGTGCTTCCTGTCTTTGGCACCACCTTATTTTACTTCACTCTACTGCAGACCATTCCATACCATCATTCATCTGAACTGGGGTAGTCCTGATGATTTATGATACATTTTTGCTGGATCCACTTTCATAATAACCACTTTCATAAACCTCTCTGAAAAAATGTTACAATTGGCTTTAAGTCTGACATGTGATATATATTTATTTTTTTTTCCAAATCCTGAATCCATTAGTATTCCCTCACACCACAACAATGTGTAGAGAAGTCACTGTAGATGTCTACACTCAGTGACTAATAATACTCATCATATTACCAACCCCAACATCTGAGAGTGTACAGCTCAGTTCTCAGTGGCAGCTATTTTCCAAGGGGTGTCAAAATCCTGCTGGATCCCAGCTCCTCTCCCATTCAAGAGGTCCTGGAATTTCTACATGGCCTGCTTGAGGGTGTCTGGGACTCATAAACTCTGGGGCTATTTATTAACTGGGGCTATTTGCAACAGCCATCACAACAGGCCATGAGGGAGTGTAGCTACCCATTGGTTAAGTGCCTCTTGCACAGGTTGAGATCACCACCTCATCACGTCCTAGGATGATCTAGGATGATCAGGGTTAGACCATTCTCTCCACCTCATGAACGGTTGGCAGGAAGAGCGGCTATGTACATTGTGCTTGGTTAGGGCCCTATGACGCACAATAAATTTTTGAAAATTAGCCTAGCAGCCTTGACTTTTGTTGTCATATTTGTTGGACATGTCTGGCAGGCCCAGTACTGGGCACTGGGCGTGGGGAGACATGGTCTAGTTAGTCGTGTTTGTCTAGTGCTGCCCTCAGGTGCTCTTGGGAGAGGCAGCCCGTGCAGGATGTACGTCTTGGTTAGTGGCGTGTTGGTACGGTGCCCGGATGCTCTTGGGAGAGGCAGCCTGCGAGCATAGTACACATCCCCAATGGTGTTTTGTTGGGTTGGTGCCTGGGTGGTCTTGGGAGAGTCAACCTGGGCACTGCTCGTTTGTTTGGGAGAGGTGGACCTCTGCAATGTATCCTGGATTTATGCTCCCACCAGAGAGGAGAGGGCGGGCCAGCTGGGAGTATATAGGATCCCCATGGCCTTCCTGTAGGTGCTAACCAATAGCAAAATCTGTAGAGGCCTTAGCACATACGAAATAGAAATAGTAGTTCCTGGGTCTAAGTCCAGTTCTGAGTTTGTGCGTAGCCCTCTACCCTCACACCCAGCTGGACAGCCCTTGATGGTTGAGTTGATAGCTTTCAGTCATGTGACATTCACCCCGCAGAGCAAAAGAGTTCTCTGTGACGACAGTTATTATAACTAAGACATAATAAGACAATAGAAACTCATGTTGAGCTAATTAGTGCAAACAGCCACGGACTGTTATTCCTTGAATGAGCATATGCTTTAATAATAATTGCAACTAATACAACTTTATTCTTGCTTTCTTGTGACTTTAATATGATTACATACAGTTTTATTTGTATAAAATCCGATGTCTCCGTTAGTGTTTCTCTATTCGACAGATTGCGCATTTGCCCTCCATCAGAACAAGGGTAGGTTTAATGACATATATCCATTCTTTCCTCTTCTTCTCTGTGCTTTCTCTCTGAACAGCCACAGTCCTGGGGTCTTTCCCTGATCATTTAGTCCATTCATTGGTGATACAACAAACATGGGAAAAACCATTATTTATCTGCTTTTTACACTGATGGGCAGCGGAGGCCAGTAGCTTACGTTTTTTTATACATCTATGGAAACATTACATAGAGAATGTGACATCACGTGAAAACTATGTATAGCAAAATCCATAGTGGGCAATGCTCATCCTCACAGAACTGGGGTTACATCTACTACTACTTTCATCTGCAATTTAGTTTTTCTAGATGTCTCTGTCATGAAATATATTTCAGTTTATCAGCATTTAAATCATATTTGTAGTATGACTTTTGTTAAAAATCTAGAATATAGAGATTTTTCTCTCAATAGGAAGCTTCCTAACTGACAAGCAACTAAACACTTGCTGTACATCAGGTTATATGTATTAGTTTAAGCAGATATGCTCTGTAGGTAAAACTTTCTGCACACAAAAAACCTAAATTTATAGAAGACATTAGATCATATAGCACATATGATCTAATGCCTGTTCTATAAATTTAGATGTGTAGTTGTAATGTTTTAGAATGAGAATTGTGGGGTATTCTTTTCATTAAGAGATCTCCCACACAAACCTGTCGGCCACACGTATGTCCTGTGTAACGCGAGTGCTCTGGGCTCGCATAACTCCAGATTTTCTTCAGAACATTCCAGCAGAGCAGAGCCAAGTTAGAAATCCCAGCCCAAAGTTCATCACAACTGAAAGCTTGTTTTTGGTGACTACTCCCAAAATAAGACTTGTAGAGCTATTGGGTGTTTACAGCAATTCAGTACAACACAAAATTATACTAAAAAAAAAAAATAGTCCAGGTACTTACACATGAACTCCAGGCAAGCGAGGCATTTCCCCACAGCAAGCACTGACCCCTGCTTGGCCATTTCTCTTCACTTCAAGAAAGTATAAAAATGGATTTGTACTAACTTTATTGTCCCATTCTGCCCCACTAACCCAGTCCATCCACTCCCTGCAGTCCCCAAATAGGACTGGCTCAGGTCAGTGAAGTTTCCAAGCCTTACCAAGCAGAAAAGAGGGCCAGTGGCACTGGTGCCAGCTGCCTTCTTTTGGTGGCACTGAATGAGCTGCCTGCGGATTGGATGTCCAGTCAGCAGGCTGAGTGTTGGGCAAGAGGCCGAGGACGGACTGAGAGGGCAATGAGGACAACAATAAGAGGCCTAGTTTGAGAAGCAATGCCGGCTTTGCGATTGAAATCCAACAAGAAATGAAAAGAGAGAAGCTATTGTCTTAAAGGTTTTATTCTTGATGCATGGCCACACATTTTTTCTTTTGTACTGCGCTTGATGAGTCAGTATGGAGATGTGGTGTACTGCAGATGGGATATAGTTTAGGATTCACAGGGTGCAAACACAACCCACAGTCTAACTTTTTTTTCCCCTCAAGAACTCTAAAGTGGTCCCTCATTTATCATTTCCCTGACTATGGCTGCACAATATGAGAAATCTTAAGCAAAATTAACATGCACAATACCACAAGGACTGCTCAAACTTTAATATTGCATTGGATTCAATGTGCCAAAGATTCACACTGGGCATGTCAAAGTAAGTGGCCAATCAGTTTAAAGTGAAAAGAAAACTGGAGCAATGTTTCCCAATTTTTTTTTTTTATGTTTTTTTTAAATGTTTTTTTTTTTTTTTTTAGGACCCATATTTCAAAAGACTAAAAGTATCATGACCCAAATCCTGGGTTTCTTTTAGTGCCATTTCATGATTTTTGTTACATGTTTACATTACGATGATTTTGTCCCTTTCCCATTTCATCCGTCTTTTAAATTTATTTTCTTTCTCCTGACTTTTTCCCTCATTTTTTAACTCAGAGAAAATTTTGGTGACCCAAATAAAATCCTTGGTGACCTAGTTTAGAGTCCTGGATTTTTTAGTTATAAAAACTAAGGCTGTTTATACGGCAACGAGTTTTGCCAAAACCACAATGATTCTGTTGCTGTAACGTTGTCGACATGAATCAACGACATGAGTGTTGCGCATTCCTGACCAGCATTGTCGTGTAAACGGACCCAAACTCTACTCAAGCGAAAATCCAACACTTTGTGATATTAAACTTATATAATGCATCTTTTTCTATTGTGCAGCCCAAGTCTTGACTCCTCCCTCTTGACACCTAAATAAATAAACTTTTTTTCAGAGAACTGACAGGTTTGTAGATTAGTAGATCAACGCACAGTAACATCCCCTTCCTTTACCCAGAAACATTCTTGCATATGTCATTCAGCCTCAGCTTACAAAAAAAGAAGAAAAAAAAGAAAAATAAACATAATTTGGGTAAAAAAATAAAATCCAAATGAAAACCCAACAGGGGGGTACCTGCTATTTTCCTTTTCTCACAGACACAATATAGAAGTCACTGGTCACAAGGTACACTGCAAAAAAAAAAAAGCCACATAGGAAAAAAGACAATCCAATAGAATTGTCCCTCGGTCTTCCCCAAAACCAAAAAGAGGCCTGGTGTTGCTGTAAGGCCCGTCACTTTCCCCTGACAGCCTCTGCTCTACCACACCACATTCCTGGCCTTGTTTTGTACAACACAGAGGAAGGAAAGGGGAGTCAGAGTTGAGCCAGGACCTCCGCTGTAAATACTGTGTATGATTTATCTGTGTATGTGTGTTCTAACATATACAGTGTGTAACCTGGTCAGTTTGTCAACCAGGGGCACTTTAAAGATGCTTCCCACTCTGACGACAAGGCGCCACTCTTTTTGTTCAGGAAGGGAGTGGGAGGTGGGAGATCTGCTGTTTCTTCTTGTTTACCCCCACGTCTCCTTTTTAAATAAGATTCTTCCACTGTTTTTACTTTCTAGCCCTCTAAGCCCTCCGCCTGTCTTTCTTTTGTGTTTTTGATGCCTTTTGGAGATACACACAGCAAAAAAGTGGGAGAAAGAGAGGGAGCGAGTGTTGTGATTGACCAGCTGTTTACAGCGCTCACAGCTGCCCCCCCTTTGACCCTTCAGCCGATTTCCTTCCACTGACGGTAGAACTCCAGGATGTTCTTCAGCTCCATGCCTGCAGCGGCGGCTGCCTGGACAGCCGACTGTGAGGAGGAAGAGAGGAGACATCATTAGACAACAGCACAGTTCACTTTTTAAATTTAAAATACGAAAAATACAAGGCCTTGTATCATTACAACACAGAATTCAAGGCACTGAATGCTTACAGTTGAGTTTTTAAAACTTGAAATAGGTGGTCTTTCCCTAAAGACAGTTACACTGTCAGACAAACAGTACCTGACAGGACCATGCACAGAATCTGCGTAGCCTAGAGCTTTTTAACCTTATCTGTGTATGGCAAACAACACTGTAGTCAACCTACTTTTTCAATATGTATATACTTCGATACTGATATGTTTTACCTGTATATTTGACTTCAGCTGCTTATTAATAAAGGCTCTAAAAATGCATGTGATTTTGTTTCAGCCTTAAAACAAACCAATATAATGGGCACATGGTCAGACCTTAAAGTTTTTCTGGTGCTCTAGGTCAATTGTATGCAGAGCAACAACGAGGTACAGCTGCTCTGTAACAGTCCTGATCCTGGCAACATTCTGAAAGATGTTGATGTGGCCACAGTGGAATATCAGTTAAGTTAAACCCAAATCTACAACTCTAACTTACAGTGCCGTGAAAAAGTGTTTGCCTCTTTCCTGATTTTTTTTTTTTTTGCACATTTGTCACACTTAAACGTTTCAGATGATCAAACAAATTTAAATAATAGACAAAGATAACTCAAGTAAGCTCAAAATGCAGTTCAAAAGTCATGATTTTACTAGTTAATGGAAGAAAGGGAAGCAAAGTAATTAAGATCTATCAATCTGAAAAGGGTTACAGAGCCATTATTAAAGCTTTGGGACTCCCTCCAACCACAGTGAGAGCCATTATCTACAAATGGAGAAAATGGTGAACCTCTCCAGTGGCCGACCTACCAAAATTACCCCAAGAGCGCAGCAACGACTCATCCAAGAGATCACAAGAAGACCCACAACAGCATCTAAAGAACTGCAGGCCTCACTTGTGTCAGTTAAGGTCAGTGTTCATGATCAGCCATAAGAAAGAGACGGGGCAAAAATTGCATCCATGGCAGAGTTCCAAGGCAAAAACCACTACTAACCAAAAAGAACATGGTTTGTCTCACTTTTGCCAAAAAAACAAAACAAAAAAAAAAAACATCCCCAAGACCTTTGGGAAAAGATCTTGTGGACTGACGCAGCAAATGTAAAGCCTTTGGAACGTATGTGTCCCGTTACATCTAACACAAATTTTGTGAAAATTTTGTGTTTACTTGACTTATCTTTGTCTAATATTTTGATTTGTTTGAGCTGAAACATTTAATTGTGACAAATGTGTAAAAAAAAAAAAAGAAAAAAGGAATGCGGATACCAACACATTTTCATGGCACTGTATGTATGTCCTAAAATATAAAATGTAATCATGCTTAAGCAATTATTTTGTGAGGTTCTTGGCATAAAAAATGGGAGCCTTGGAGCAAGCCTTCGTTCCATCCATGAGTTTCCACCTAACGCCGAATGATCTTGATCTGATTATTTACAAAACTTTGTGGATACATGGTGCCTGACCTTCATTGCTGCAGAACGACTGCACATCTCCTCCACTTCATGTCCAGTCAGAATGGTTACCATGCCAGTTGTGTCCTCATCACCATTGCTCTGAGACACTGTCAGCTGTCGACAGCTTTCCACCATTTTACACAAGTGCCTGAAAAAGAAGATTGAAACTGTAAATTTAGTACATCTAATTGCATTCACACCTCTTGAACTTTAATATGAAACGTACCAGGCTTCAATGTCCTGACGTTTCATTTTGTCTCTTTCAAAACTTCGACCCACTTCTTTCTGGCATCGTATGTACCTGCAAAAGAAGTCATACCAAACACTTACTAATGGTTTTAAGTTTAAGATGTGAGTGTATGCCTGTTTTCAGCAGTGTTAGTGAATATAATGAAAAAGCAGAGCACCTGTTGCCTTTACGAAATTCAGATTCCAAAAAACGAATGCCGTCCCTTGCACCAGGATTCTCCTTCTTCAGTCTGTCTAGGCCATCAATCACTAAAGCATATCAAGTCCTGCAGTCAAGTAGTGTTTTCAAACTAAAACATGTTTCAGTTATTACAAAGCATGAGAGGACGCGTCCCAACACTGACCTGTGCGAGGAATAATGACGATGAAACAACCGCTGCTGGACAGCTGGCGGATGATATTCAGATGCTGACACAAAGCAGCCGTGTCCGGCACCAGGTATGGAGACATGGATGATTGGGCCTTAGGCTGCTGAAGGCTGCCCTCTAACTGAGACACCTCCAACTACAGGCACATGAAAAGAGCTTGACACTGTGTACACACTGTGCACAATTTCACTATACTCAGCTGAGATATAAAAGAGAAAGCCTGATCTCCAACTAAAATATGACAGTATGTCATAAATTAGATGACATTGCAGAGTGTATATATATATATTTCCTTTAGTCTCATTGCAAATTTGTTGATCTTTATTTTGTTATTTTTTGTTTATTTTGTTTGCCGTGTTCTATTCATTCTATTATGTTAGGTGTGATTACAACTTATTAATAATGATATACTGTCAGCTGTAGTCTGAACACACACACACAGTTATCAGTACAATCAATTTTAATAACGTTATGCCTATATGGACCAACTATATCCCATCAATTTGTATTTAGCAATAATTGCTAGTCTAGAAAGCAAATCCTTTCCTGTGTGCCAGAAGTACCTAATAGCATTTATGTTGTAATTGTTTTCAGTAAAGATCCTGTTTTCACTGTTTACTTGATGACGCACAAACTCATACATGTACCCATTACAGAAGAGAGCATGGAGACACTAACCTGCAGTCTGAGCTGGGCCATGTCCCTCATTAAACGATTCCTACGAGCCTCCTCTTCAGCCTAAAAAGACCAAAGAGATACTGTAGAGCTCAGTGCATACGTGGCATGAAATGAGACTGAAAATATGACTAACCATTCTGAACTGGGCCTTGGCTTGCTGCACAAGATTATCCTCATCTGATTGGCTGACGCTTGTGAAGATGCCCGCCTCTGGGTTGAAGTGCAGGATATTCCCCTGAAGTTTTGTCAAGAAATGACCAAAACTACGAATGCAACACACTCGCACCACACACTGTTTAAGAGTGAGAGAAGAGTAAAGCACTTTGCGTCAGTGTTTCACAGCCACCAAGTAATTTCAACTACTCTTAACTCAAAAATCTTTGCGATTATTCAGGTCATGCTTACTAATTCAAATAAAAAACAAAACTTCAGTAGAAAGAATTGGCTTGAATTTCTCACACCTAAAGCTAACAGACCACTTGCCTTGCTTGGGGAAAAAAAAAGCCTGAGAATAAACATTAACAACAGATGGTGTAAATGGTGCAATTTGCCTCCTGAGGCACAGACTTTTTACCAGAGAGCTTCCACATGCGTTTCAAAATGTTAAATCCCTAGAGTTGTACATGTAACATTTAACACCTCAATAAAAATTTTTTTGTAAAGTTGTACGAAGTATTTAAAAAAAAAAAACCTGAAATAGTCACTCTTGAATTCTCGTTTCCATCGAGCAGTTCCGTACAGTTTAGTTTTAGTTAAATGGTCGAACTGGTTGCAGTGATTTGTAATATAAAATCAAGATGTAGTGGCAAGAACTCAAAATAAAGTGAATAAAAACTGATGTGTACTGAGCTCAGAGGCTGGAGGTACAGTGCAGTGGAGTACATGTTCATAATAATAGTGTGTTTAAAAAAGCGAATAAAGCTCAAGATCCTTATAATAGCTTTTATTTCATACAAGCAAAAGCATCAAATCTGTTATTTCCTTACAGAAAGTGAAAAGTGAATATTAGGCTGTTCAAAAATAGTGTCTGCATTTTTCTTTTCAAACATAAATATTTACTGTATAAACTGAAAAATGCTTTAGATTTATCATTCCTGTGAATCACTGAACTAATATTTCTTCTTGATTTTGCCTGAGAAAGAACATTTTTGATGTCACCCACAAGTTTTCTATTGGATTAAGATCCAGGTATTGAGCTGGACACTCCATAACTTCAATCTTGTGGATCTGGAACCAAGATGCTGCTCTTTTACTGGTGTGTTTGGGGTCATTGTCTTGTTGAAACACACATTTCAAGGGCATGTTCTCTGCGGCATAAGGCAACGTGACTTCTTCAAGTATTTGGATGTATTCAAACTGATCCATGATCCCTGGTGTGCGATAAATGGACCCAACACTAAAGTATGAGAAATATCCCCAGATCATGATGCTTGTGCCACAATACTTTACTGTCTTCACAGTTTACTGTAGCTTGAATTCTGTGTTTTGGGGTCATCTGACAAACTGTCTGCAGCCCCAAAAAACAGAATTCAAGCTAAATTCAAGCCTGATTTCAGCATGATGGTGCAAGCATCATGATATGGGGATATTTCTCATACTTTGGTGTTGGGTCCATTTATTGCACACCAGGGATCATGGATCAGTTTGAATACATGAAAATACTTGAGTCACATTGCCTTATGCCGAAGAGAAAATGCCCTTGAAATGTGTGTTACAACAAGACAATGACTCCAAACACACCAGTAAAAGAGCAGCATCTTGGTTACAGATCCACAAGATTGATGTTATGGAGTGTCCAGCACAATCCACGGACCATAATCCAATAGAAAACTTGTAGGTGACATCAAAAATGCTGTTTCTCAGGCAAAACCAACAAATGCAGAGGAATAGTCCAGTGGTCCTGGGCTGTTCACAGGAGCCAGAAGCTGGTCGACGCCAATCTACACAGATATGTCAGCTTTTCAAAAGCAGTGGTTATACAATAAAATATTAAAATGAATTAAAATTAAATATAAAATGTTAGTTCAGTGATTCATAGGAAAGCTAAATCTACAGCATTTCAGTTAAAGAGTAAATATTTGAGTTTAAAAAGAAAAATGCAGACACTATTTTTTTAACAGCCTAATATTCCCTTTCTTCACTTTCTGTAAAGGATTAACAAATTTGATAATTTTTTGTTCATGTTTTGATTAGAATGAAATAGAATGAATGAATGAATAGAATGTGCACTGTCCCCAATGCTTTTGCGTGAATGAAGATACCGTATTTTCCGGACTATAAGCCGCTACTTTTTTCCCACGCTTTGAACCATGCGGCTTATACAGAGATGCGGCTTTTCTATGAATTTTTCTTCAGCCCTCAGCGGGGCGCTCTAGCAGGAAGTGCAAAAACGAGACAAACGAGGCAGCGGTAGTCAGTACAAACAAGAAAGCACCAGTTTTTATTCTTCGCACATGCAACCCAAGACGCACAACAGCAAAATATGGTAATATATGGTTTAATATGGTTTCCCCCTCATAATGGAAAACAAATGAAGTGACAGTGGTTTGGTGTTCAGTAGTTTCAATGCTCAGGAGGAAGATGAATAGTGACTTGTGGTTTCAGTGCACGGGAGAATGAAGCGACTTTAATAGTTGCGCAGTTGCGCTTTAACAGTGCGCAGGAAGAAAAAGTGACAGTGGTTTGGTGTTCAGTGGTTTCAGTGCGCAGGAGGAAGAAAAATAAAGCAACTTGGTTTTAGTGCACAGGAGGAAGATGAATAAAACCATCAATGACTTTTCTGTTTTGTTTGATCAGCACTTTTACTGCCGTGTTACAGGCACTGTTCGGAAACAATCAGTTCAGGTATATGAATAAACACTTATGGTACAAAATCTTTCTATGTAAATATCTTATTTCTCAGCCTGGGTATCGGCAGCTTATAGTCCGGTGCGGCTTATATGTGACAAAATATATATTTCTTTTAAATTTTAGTGGGTGCGGCTTCTATTTAGGTGCGCTCTATAGTCCGGAAAATACGGTAACAGCTATTATAAGGATTTTAATCTGCTTTGTCCACAGTTATTACATGTTTCTCAGATTGCAGCTTCTTGTTAGCAAGCGAGTAAAAGAAAAGCTAATTGTTTGTATTTAACACTTTATCAGAGTTTCACAGCACCGCCCTCTGTGAGTGTTATTACAGAGCCCCACAGAGCAAACTGCTGTCTTTACTCACTAATATGATTTACATTAGTGAGGTTTGATGACAAACTGCTGTTGTAAGACACATTTCTTTCATTTTTAATGTAAAAATAGTGACGCTACAGTCCCTAAAAATCCATGAGCTGGTTTATTAACTTGTCTTCCTCCTGAACATGATTTCTCTTCCCTTTGGTTTAATCAATGCTGACCTCTGGATTATAGTAGCTACTAGAAGAATCATGAACAAAATTAATCATAAATAAAATGAATTACTCTTTACTAAGTTGATAATGCGTCTGTTCAATGGGGAGAGAGCTGGTCTTTGTTTTTATTTGGACAAATCTACTCGTTACAATAAAATGTAATGATAACACCCATCTCCATAATAGGCCATGTGACAAATACAAGGGTCTTTATTTATATGACATGTACCTCCTGCAGGGGGCTGAGAGAAGGGTTGTGGTGGCTCCAGTCCAGGCGTCTGTGAGCCACACTCAGAGCAGGTAAGTGGCGAAGAGCCCTGTCCTCGGGCAGCAGCAGACTCTGGACCATCTCAGACTGTTCACATTCATTCACCATCTGTTTCACCTCAGCGCTCAGCCCCAGTTCTGCCGCACACAGGAAACAAACACAGGCACACTTCAAATCTCATCATGTAAGAGAAATATACAAAACCAGGCAAAGAGAAAATCTTTAGAATAAAGACATTGACAACCGATTGAAAAGAGGTTTGCCAATTGATTCCTTTCCACCAGACAAGATCTAAAGTCCTTGTTTGGTCCTTTGTTAAATTCTTTTTGCAGTCCTGGTTCAGGCCACAGTTTGGTCCCTGTTTAATCTGCATTAGTTTTAATTTACCCCATTTGGTTTTATCTGGATCCAGACCTCGTTTAGTTCAAGTTTAGTCATGATGAAAAATGTAGGTTAAGCCATTAGTAAACTCCACACATGGACTGAACAACGATCCAATAATCTGCATGTCTGTTGTAAAATAAGCACTGATGACAAATCACTGACAAATGTTTGAGAGGAATTTATGGCAAACGTACAGGTTGGTGTTTGTTTTAACCTGTAATTTCAGATTTAACAAATAACCTGACAGTAAAATATAAAATACACTGGTCTATTTTCCGTGTGATACAAAAGTGTTGAAATCATATTGAGAAGTTGCATGATTTGTCCTTCCACATAACTACAAATAAAGTGTGAATTTGTGTAGTCCTTAAAAACTCACCGGCCTCCAGTATCTTGGTGCCGTCTGGTAACAGGTTGAGCAGCACAGACAAGCGGTTCCACAGACTCTGTGAGCTCTGTATGAAGCAGAAAATAGAATCAAGGCTGGTGTAACAAAAGAAAAGACAGACTGATAGTGTCGACTCACCTGAGCACACATGAGGATAATGTCAGTGTTTGTCCTCAGCCAATCAACAAACACTTTCACCACCTGGATCAAGCCCTGGTTAGTCAGGATCTCCAGCTTCTCTGATAGGGTTTTTTCACTGGGCACTGATGGAGTGCTATGTTGGCTGCCTTCTGAGTCTGAGTCCAAATCTAGAGGATAGATGAGACACAATGTAAGCCACACACTTATATGACTTTATTAAATAAAGTTATTAAGAGAGTAAGGCCGTAAAGCCATTTTCTGTAGTGGACAACAAAGGATTCAGAATGTTACTGAATGAACCAACAATCGTCCAATCAGACCCTTTAATTCAACTGTTATGCTAGTAAATATAATAATGGTATAGCATTGTATATAAGTGGTAAAAGTGGCAGCAATGTCACCAGTAGAAGTTATGTGTTAGAATTCAAGAATTTTTCTTTTTAAGTATCTCTCAGCACAAGAAGGACACATAAAATAATTAGTATGTATGATAAAATAAAGAGTAGGGGCAGCTGACAAATAGGGGGTGGTGGCAAATCTGGAGTATTACCATTCTCACTGGTTCCATTGGCAGTGCTGGGGTTGGGGTTGAGGTTGCAGGGTGAATCATCAAGTGTTGAAGTGGACTCCTGTGAGGGTGCAGCAGACATGTCGGTCTGGGCTGGGGTAGAACAACCAGTGGAAGGGCAGCCTTGAGGCCTTAATAGCACATTGCTAAAGGTAGGCGCCAGGCGGAAACAGCGTTTGGCCTGAAAAAGCTGGGAGGACATGGCCTGAAGGTTGCTGCTGATGCTAGGGTCACTGGGCATGAGTGGCCCGTTTGTGGTGGGAGGGGTGTCGTCCTTGCCGACTCCCTCCGCCCTCGCTTGCTCTCTGTCATCCTCCTCACGATGCTCCTGAGCCTGCCCATCCGCGTGCTCCGTGTTCTCAGTGTCCTCCATGTCTTCGAGATCTGAGCGGGACTCCTGGCTGTTCATGTCCGAGTCCGTCTCCACATCAAAGGCCGTGCCCCCATCCTCGTCCTCTTCCGAGCCGCTGTCCCAGCTGCCCTGTCCCACCACAGCCTCTCTCTTCACCTCCTTTCTCAGAACACATGGGTTGCCCGGGCTTTGCTCTAAACCAGCACCAGTTAATTCCATACTGTCTTTCGTATCTTCTTCATCTTCCTCTTCATCTTCACTCTCAAAGCCCTCACTCAGGTCACTCTCATCCTCCCCGCGGCCATCTTTACGGGCACAACGTCGCCTACGGAGCTGGGACAGTCGTATATACTTTTTCTTCTGTTTTTGTTTGTCATCATCTATCTTCTGCTTGTCATTCTGGTCTATAATCTTTTTGCCATCAATCCTTGTGCAGACATCATCCTTCTGTTCATCTGGTCCATCTTCCTGCTCCAGTGAGCCGTTTTGAAGTGGCCTCTCTGAGTGCTCTGTGACTGAAGCCACTTCCAGCTCTTCTAAAACACAGGAAGAGAAATGAAAGTTTAGACACAAATCTCAAGATCTCAAATGCAGTTTTATTATTTTCAAGATTAAATAATATCCAGATAAATTTGAAAAATTTGCTGGCCAGCTGGCAAAATAAATCCAAACAGTGTGGACCATACTATATAAATGGGTAAATGTGAGAGCTCTAATTAATTCTCTACAAAGACCATCTAATAGCTAATTAAAAAACTACAATTAGACTACTATAAAGAAATTTAATAATCTGCCCATGAGAAACAGTGTCAGATTTCAAGCACAGCACAAAAGTATTCCATAAACTGACCATGTCTAAGACCAGAGAGTAAGACAAAACCAAGACTTTTAGGGATCAAGACCAAATCAGGACCAAGACTGGTGTATAACACACTTGAATAGATACCAGTCCAATCTCATAAAGGGGTTAGAATTAAGGCAAGTTTTTTTTTTCTAATATAACAAGACAGAAGTTTTCATCCAATCCCAAGAATAGACCATTTGCAGTCTTGGTTGGTCTTGATGTCCGAGAGTAGAGACATGAGTAAAAAATTAGTTTGAGGCCGAGAAAAGATCATGAGCTTTACAAAATTATTACCATACATAAAAACCTGTTACCTGTGGCATCAGTTTGCAGAGGGGGCACCTGGCTCTCAGTTTCCTCCAGCTCAGCCTGCAGACGGATGTTGACATGGTTGACCAAATGGGAGAACAGGGCCAGAGTGAAAGCTACTGACGCACTGTACTGCTTGGAAGCTGTGATGAAATGATGAAATAGCCAATTAGTTTCATAGTTGTTTGGGCAATGATTCAGTGACTGAGTATGTAATGGGTACCTCCTCTCTTCAGGCTATGCACCACCATCAGACAAATGACCACCATCTTAAAAACCAGGGTGTCAGGCAGCAGAGGGCAGGAGCTGTCGGCATGCTGCTCTTCCTCCTCCTCATTGGGGGAGTGGGGAACACCGCTGGGCGAGGGAGGTGGAAGGTAGAACAAGACCAGATTGAAGTCCTCCAGCACCGACTGGCAGAGTGATGTTAGCTCTATCTCCATCAGGCTTCAGAAAACAGACAAGAGTGGCAACGTGGGAGATAATAGTGACTTTTTATCTGCAAGATGAAGAAAAAGTGATACACACCTGTTCTTGGGCTGAAGCAGACTCTGAAGGTACATGAAGCTCACCAGCAAGCGTTTGATGTCTTTAGACCTGAGACAGTTAAAGGTCAAATAAAATTAACTCTAATGGTCATTTTCCAGTAACAACTCTATTTTTGTCTCCTCTATTGCACTATAGTTTTCAAAAGTCTTAGATTTAGATAAGATTTAGCAAAATGCTCAAGTCAATTCATTTTATTTTTCAGTCCAAACAATGTGCTTTAAAGTTCATTAGCAGGTGCAGTAGTTGTGACTGTTCAATAAATTATGGGTGATTTAATTTCTGTAATTTTTTTTTTTTAATTGCATTTCACATTTATTCATGTATCTTAAATATACTTAGCAACACAAGTAGCATTTTCATCTTGTCATTTTTCTTACCTTTGTCGAGACGGCGAGAGCTTTTTCATTTCTTGTTTCTTCACTTGCTGGTACATCTTGGCAGCTTTATCAAAAAGGCGTTTGAGGTTGCCATAGGCTCCCTCAAAGGGGGTCTCTGATTGAATGCTGTCACAAACCAAGAATGAAGTGTAAAATTAAGATTCCACAGATCTAGTTCAAGATTTTCAACGACTCTTTAGTATGACTCACCAGCGTAGGTAGTAGTAAGTGGCTTCAACATTGTAAAACTTACTCCCTGCCAGTGTGCCCAGCTGGTTAAAAGGCATTCCTGCAGAGAGGTGGAAGAACAAATGAGATCAGAAGGAAAGCTTTATCTGAAGCTTTTTTTTAAATCTGAACTAACACTCTGAATATAGTTTGTTAATTTCCTAAAACTTTAAGTATTATTTTAACTGTACCAGCTGTAGGTCTTTATTGTCTTACATGAGCTAATATATGCACTTAAATATATTCAGCACTCGTTATTACTTGATTAAAAAAAACATTTCTCCTGTTTCACTCACCTACATGAGGCATGACGGACAGAGCCTGATAGTAAAACCTTTCTGCCAGCTGCTCAGCCTCCACGCCAGCGAGCTCATTCTGATAACGGGCTACAGAGAAGTCCATAAAAAATGTTAACAACATACAAAATTAAAAATTAAAGTACTTTCCGTATTTAAATTAAAATTAATCTTTTTTTTTTATTTAACAAAATATTTTGTATTATCTGGCTATCTGTCTGATAACAATAAAGACACATGGTCACTGCTATTTCTATTCTTTAAAATCCACATAAATGTTTTAGTTGGAAAACAAAGACAAAACGAAATAATTTTTTTTAATATAGTGAATATAGTTTGATGTTACCCAAATCTCCGAGGTAGACCAAACAGCGATGGCAGGCAAACTGAGCCCACTCCATCTCTTTGGGAGTGGCAGACACTGGTTTCTTGCGGCCTACATAAAATATTACATAAAATTCAATTCAGCAGTATACACTATAGACAATACCTGGCTAAATAATAGATTTTTTCATACTTGGACTTTGCTGATCATTGTTTTAGTGCTATGGTTAAAATGGGTATAAATGATAGGTTTTATGTGAACAGTTTGAAATGTAGTTTGTTCAACAAGCAATGTTTTTTTTTTGACAAAATACCCATCAGTTATTAGGTAAAACATGTAGTACATCTGCCAAAAGACTTGTACATATCTCCAAAAATTGTTAAATTTACTTTTCTGCATGATTAGCAACTGTTGTAAACAATAACATAATATTTTTACTGGTAACATATATTAAGTTGTCTAATTTTGTTAAATTCAGTTAATGTTTAGGTTTATGTATATTTATTTTTGCACCAAAATCTATATCGCTAAAAAGTTAATACCTGAACTGACCCTAAATGTACTTTCCAGGTATGCTCAATTAGACCAGTGACATCTGATATAGTGGATTCAAACAACAGGCACCTAAACAACCGAGATGAATGACTACAGAATTCATCTGCCAAAACTAGGGATGCACTGATCTGATTCTCGGACCGGAAAGTAGTCCCGTTACAGACAAAAAAGCGGAATCAAATATTGGTCATTGGAGAGAATATATGGGTCCAATCACCTATGTGTATTATTTTATTATACACTACTCAGTAGCACAGTAGCTAGTTGCAGTGCATGCAAGTACAGAGCAGGGTCTGCTAAAGTGGGGTAGGGAGCGTAAAAGCGAGATATAGCCACCCGCTTTGTCCACAGTTGTTCTGACTGCAGCTTCTAAATGAAAGTTAACGGGTTGTAGCTTACATACTTTTTGGAATTTCGCAGCTCCTCCCTCAGAGCAAACTGCTGTCTTTACTGAATAATATGATTTACATTAGTGAGGTTTAACAAAAAGCTGCGGTTGTAAGACACATTTTATTCATTTTCATTTAAAAACAGTGAAATTGCCATCCCTAAAATCCATCAGCTACATATTAAACACATGTCTTCCTCCTGAGGATGATTTCTCATCCCTACGGTTTGACCAATGCTAACCTCTGGGTTATAGTAGCCTTCCACAAGAAAGAATCATAAATAAAATTAATTTCGCTCCACTAAGTTGATATTGTAGCCCATGTCTATGCATGGTAAAAGAGCTGGCCTTTACTTTCTTTTTATTTGGACAAGCCTATTCATTATGATAAAATGTTGTATATTCCTTTTTTTAACCCCCATCTCCATAACAGATCAAATACAAGGGTCTTTACCTGACTGATCAGGATCTTTACTAAATAAGCTGGATCAGTGCATCCCTAGTCCAAACACTGTATACACTAAAATAGAAGCTAAGCCTGACAGTAACATGATCTTTGAAATGCAAATCAAACATTTGGTGGCACTAACCAATGAGTGGATCCGTGACATGCGTCCAATCGATGCAGTTCTGCAGTTCCAGTTGGTAATGGGACTGGATGTAGAGCAGCAGGTGCTGATAGAAGCCCACACCAGCGATGAGGTGAGTGCGGTAAGCACACTCAAGAGCACTGTGACTGTGGATGTGCTGCCAAAACAATCATGTACAATATATGAATATGTCTGACCTGTTTAAAAATAAAATCTGATTTGGTAAGCAATTTAAACAGTCATTTAAAGAATTCCTACTTATTTCACATAAAATCAAACAAAGGCACAATGGTGAACATGAAACATTGAGTCTCTAAAATATAGAAGACTGGGGCAACTGTTTAGATTTTTCAGTTAGGAATTTAAATAGCATAGAATAAACCGAAAACTTTTTTCTTCTACTGTTTATCTCAGCAGTATACACAGTGTATCATATACATCCAGACTCTGACATCACTACACAAGGATTAAGTCACTTATTTTTTTTTGTTAATTAAAACACATTTCCATTTTGCTCACTTGAAAATTGTGTAAATGTGGCATGCAGCTATTTCTTGACCAAGAAGGTTACGTGGCTATTTCTACACATGGTGTGATAAAATGAAGTTTATTTCTTATTCATTGCAAATTGATTTCCTATTTAAATGCAAAATTACAAACTTGTCATATTTGGTGTTTATAACAAATACTACATTTCTTCTTCAGAGTTTTGGAAGCTTACCTTCTTGTTAGTCTTGATGACCTGGATAACCTCATAGTACACCTTCCTCCAGAGAAGCTCCTCAGCCTTACGGCCATAGTCAACAGGATGTAGGAACATCAGCTTGACACAAAGCTCCCTCAATCTGTTGAACACAACATGTTTCTACGGTGAGGAGGCATCAGATTAATATGTAACAAATAAAAAAATTAAGACACAATATTTTTTAATAATGTAGTTGTAGTGGGTGCATTGTTATTTGGTGGGGCCCTTTTTTATAAAAAATTGCAACAATTGATTATTTTAATTTATGGTTTTAGATGACATAGTGTTCTGGAGCACAAATATTTAAAATAACTATTTAAAATAAAAATTATGGATCTCTATAACAAAACTGTCCTCTATGTATCCTGAAGTCAGCCTTCTATATGTCAGATGTGGCTGTGCCAAGGCCTCACTGATACATATGTTCTGGTCCTGGGGTCTGGGGTCTTTGCCATTGTGAGGGTGTTTTGTGTTGGGCTGGAATCTGCCCCTTGTGGGCGTGTTTTGGGTCATAGAAAAGAAGTCGCACAAGTTCTGCAGGCAAACACTCTGTGGCCTTTGCGTACCTCATAGTGCACCAAGCAGTTTTGCCCAGGTGGAGAGAGGGGCCCTTATCTGGGCAATTCTGGATCTTCAGTGATTCCTAGTGTTGACGGAGGGTGCAGCTCTAGCAGTGACAGGGAGGTTGAGCTTTTGTTGTTTGTTTGCTTTCTGTGTTTTTCTTTACTCTTTTTTGTGAGTCAATTTGTGTTGATATATTTCTCAATATATATTTCTGTTGTATAAAAAACCCTCAATAAAAATTATTCTGATTAAAAAATAAATAAATGTTGGTTCTTGTGGGAGATGTGCAGCAGTTGTGTGTTAACATTGGAATAAATTACATAGGTTTTGAGATGTATTGTAACATTGTCTTTGTATTGCCATGACTCAGATTTCCATTAAGTTTCGCTTAATTCCAAGTTAGAACTTCTCTAAAATAACTTATATATATGTCCCATTTAGATGCAAAGACTTTAACATATGCAACTTAGCTTGGACAAAAATGAGCTGTCAGTAGAAGTGAAGAAACCTTGCGCTAAGTAGAGGTGTGCTGTACTTACTTGTTACGAAGGCTGATGTTTTCGGGCTTGAAGACTTCTCTATAGGATGCTTTGCTGCCAATGATCACATCTAGTTTGTGAACAGACTCCACCACAGCCCTGAACAAAATGAGGAAGTGCAAAAAACGGTGAGCAAAACGTAGTGTCCCTGTTAGCTTCAGGTGACAGCTTCGGGTTCAAGCAGAACAATAAAAATGCCGCAATTATCCATATTAATTATCCATATCCAATGATGTCCTCATTCTGCAGTCAAATGCCATATATACAAGGTGACACTTACACAGTAACAGCCGTACCACACACTACAAAAGTTAGCCGCAGAATTTTGTTAAAGTTAGCTACACCGATAGCTTAGAAAAAACGGCCTCACTTACCTGTACAGCCGCTTGATGAGAAGGACTTTTGCCTCTGGTTCACTATCTTGCCCCGGTCCACTCATATTAACGACTAGCTAGATGATGGTTTAAAGCTCGACGTTTCCTCCAGGCTCCCAGAAACACAGTTGTCGCGGCTGGTCTCGTTAGTTCCCGGCAGTGACAGTCGTGTTGCTAGCCAGCTAAAGCTAGCTACCAAGCTACGGTGGCTTTACTCCCCTTTCCCCGAGTCTTTTTTGTTCCTTGTTTCTTTTGGCAATACCCCCTCTACCCATTCGTTCGGAAGACCGGGTAGGAGGGGGTGGCCGCCGCTAAATTATTGTGCTAGTCAGCTAAAACACTCGGGTATGCTTCTTGTGTTTTTGCCCGTTCCTGCCATAGCTACGAAGGCGGCCATTATTCCTGACAGTCAGTGACCGCCTGACTCTCGCGAGAGTTCTCAGCGTGCTCACGAGATTGCAAAAGCATTAGCAGGTCTTCGTAGCCTACAAATTCGAACGGAATGATTAAGTCAGTCGAAAATGCAGTTTATAAAAATGCCAGCGACAACCCCAGCATGAGTTATTTAGTTGCAAAAATAGCTAAATAACAGCATATGCATATGTCACTTAGACGAGTAGCTAAGCGTGTTTGCAATTTTGTATTATTATAGTATTATAGTATTGTATTATGTTATGGTTGTCAGGGTTTGTTTTGTGAGATAGCAAGAAAAGATACCTGTTGTTGGCATATTTTGTAATGATTTTAAATCAACACATCATTATAACTTACACGGTCGCCTGTAGGTTGCAATTTGGCCTGTTTGCCAGTAGAGGTCCATAAAGACAAGAGATTAGACTTCTAGCTGCATTTGATCAGTTTTCCAAACACACGATTGGTCTCTCCCCTTTGCTTTTTCGTTTCCTCACTTAGACATTTTTGAAAGCTCTTATTATTGTGTTCATGAAGAAGGTCATGGTCAAGGTTAAGGACCGTCTTAGTGTAATGGAGTTAAAATTCACTAAAATGTTCTTTGTATTTATTTATTTTACATATGTGAACAGGTAAGTAAATTTCTGTGTAATGTGCTGAAGTACTGTTCATTTACTTCTACACCGTTTTAGCAATAGTTATGATGAACCGTTGAAGATGCTGGAGATACTAACATATCTGACCTTCAATTATGTTGATAACGGTGTAATACCCTTATACAGCTTGGTGTTCGTGCTACTAATAAACTATTTTTGTACTAATATAAACGTAAATTAAGTCAAATTAGGATAAGTGTCTTTGACAGAATAATTACTATTTAGTTTGCAAACGCGTAAAGCCATATATTATTATTTTATTAATTATATTAAATGCTAAAAAAATAGAGATAGATACAAGATTCTCTGTTGAACTAAAAGCACCATAAAACTAACAGCCAATAAATTGATTCAATACAGCATACAGTTTATAATTAGGAGGATGTTTAATACTATACATAGCTATATTATTACTATAGCTGGGTTCGTTTAGAGGTATTTTTGAACAGTCTTGACAAATACGATAAACATAGATAACCTACAAGTGAAGTGGGAAAAATATTAAAAAACATAGTATGTGAAAGTTAAACAGCAGCCAGAGGGCAACGCTAACACAGGGATAATCAATAAGCGGCGATGCTAAGTTTAGATTAAGTCATGGTGGAACTTAGCCTCTATCTACACAGGGTGATAGTTTTATCGTAGGACTTTGAATAAGCAAGCTTCTTATTGGCTCACTGGTTACCATGCGAACACGCACTCATATCTGCCTATATGCCCAAATTTGGGACTTCTGGCTCCAAAAAATAAACATGGCAACCCCCACAATGGCCAAAAATGGGGCCTGAAAGAGCTTCAAACTCGAGGTGCATAGCGCAATGGGTGACATCACACTGCTTATGTCCAGCCCTTTTTACCGTCAATGCTTGGGTGGGTGGCTGGACGGTGGGAGGAACCCGGAGAACCCAGAAGAGAACCTACGGTAACACAGGGAAGAAATGCAGACTTCTCACAGAAGGATTGAGTGTCGGCCGGCTGGGGGATCGAACCTGTCTTCTTTCTGCAATGCAGGAGCTCTAACCACTCTGCAACAGTGCACTCCAATTTTATTATTTTGGCAGTTTATTAAAAAAAAACAAAAGTGCGTGCGGCTCCCAAACGTCACGTTACTTACAGTTACTTGACTTTCCTCTCAAATGTTACAGTACTCGCTGTACGGGGTAAGTTGCATATCAGTGTCCCATAGTATATGGTAATAAGATGACATTTTAAGGCGTAATTGTCATATTTTTGTGCAGGTTGGATTGCAGATTTTGAGTTTTGTACATTTTATTCAGACTGCTATATTCGTTCATTTAGAGAACTTTCCCTGCCTGGAGGAAGCGGTTACCATGGTGCTGCGAAAATGAGCGGCCATTTTACTGTGCTGTTTTTGATTCTATAGGGAGCCAGATGTGCCTGATGTAATGTGAAGACATAGAGTGTTTTGTGTCTGTCACACAGGTAATTGATTGAATTAATTGCCATTTAATTTAAATGTAAAACACTTTTATTTGTGCAAATGTCACTGCTTCATTGTAATGACCCACCCACTGTCATCCAATGTAATTGTATATACTTTTATTAACTATACAATGTCCATCCATCCATCTTCTTCCGCTTATCCAGGGCTGGGTTGCAGGGGCAGCAGTCTAAGCAGACAGACAGACTAAGCCCAGACATCCCTCTCCTCAGACACTTATACCGAGGTGTTCCCAGGCCAGCCGAGAGAAATTGTCTGTCCAGCGTGTCCTTGGTCTTCCCCGGGGCCTCCTCCCAGTAGGGCATGCCCGGAACACCTCCCCAGGAAGGCGTCAAGGGGGCATGCGGAAAAGATGCCCCAGCCACCTCAGCTGGCTCATCTCGATGTGGAGGAGCAGCAGCACTACTCTGAGCTCCTCCCGAGTCACCGAACTCCTCACCTTATTTCTAAGGGAGCGCCCAGCCACACTGCGGAGGAAACTAATTCCGGCCGCTTGTATCCGGGATCTTGTCCTTTTGCTCCTATGTTGTCCTTTTGCTCCTACTCTTACCTATGGTCGTGAGCTCTGGCTCATGACCATAGGTGAGAGTAGGAGCTTAGATTGACCAGTAAATCGAGAGCTTTGCCTTGCTGCTCAGCTCCTTCCTCAGCACGACAGACCGGTACATCGACTGCATTACTGCAGAAGCTGCACCGATCCGTCTTTTAATCTCCCGTTTCATTCTTCCCTCACTCGTGAACAAGACCCCAAGATACTTGTACTCCTCCACTTGAGGCAGGAACTCTCCACCGACCTGAAGGGGACAAGCCACCCTTTTGCGGCCAAGAACCATGGCCTCAGACTTGGAGGTGCTGATTCTCTTCCCAGCTACTTCATACTCGGCTGCAATCCGTCCCAGTGCACGCTGAAGGTCCCGGGCCGATGGAGCCAACAGGACCACATTATCCGCAAAAAGCAGAGATGAGATCCCGCGGTCCCCAAACCGGACCCCCTCTGGCCCCTGACTGCGCCTAGAAATCCTGTCCATAAAAATGATGAACAGGACCGGTGACAAAGGGCAGCCCTGCTGGAGTCCAACATGCACCGGGAACAGGTCTGACTTACTGCCGGCAATGCGAACCAAGCCCCTGCTCCGGTCGTACAGGGACCGGACAGCCCTTAACAGAGGGACCCGGACTCCATACTCCCAGAGGACCCCCCCACAGGACACCGTGAGAGACACGGTCGAATGCCTCCTCCAGATCCACAAAACACATGTGGACTTGTTGGGCAAACTCTGATGAACCCTCCAGCACCCTGGAGAGGGTGTAGAGCTGGTCCAGCGTTCGATGACCAGGAAGAAAAGCGCTTGTTCCTCCTGAATCCGAGGTTCGACTATTGGCCGAATTCTCCTCTCCAGAACCCTGGCATAGACTTTCCCTGGGAGGCTGAGGAGGGTGATCCCCCTATAGTTGGAACACACCCTCCGGTTCCAGGGCACTGTCCCCGACCTCCACTCAATGTTGCAGAGATGTGTCAGCCAAGACAGCCCTTCAACATCCAGAGACTTGAGGTACTCAGGACGGATCTCATCCACCCCGGCGCCTTGCCACCGAGAAGCTTCTTAACTACTTTGGTGACTTCAGCTTGGGTGATGGACGAGTCCACCTCTGAGCCCCCAGCATCTGCTTCCTCGGTGGAAGACATGTCAGTGGGACTGAGGAGATCTTCGAAGTATTCCTTCCACCATCCGACAATGTCCCACCTCCACTGTAAACAGTTTTAGTGGATCAGTGTTCCCCCCATCTGTGGCGCTGAATGGTTTGCCAGAATCTCTTCGAGGCCGACCGATAGTCCTTTTCCATGGCCTCACCGAACTCCTCCCAGACCCAAGTTTTTGCCTGCACAACCACCCGGGCTGCAGCCCGCTTGGCCTGCTGGTACCTGTCAGCTGTGTCAAGAGTCCCACAGGCCAACCAGGCCCAATGGGACTCCTTCTTCAGCTTGACGGCATCCCTTACTTCCGGTATCCACCACCGGGTTCGGGCATTGCCGCCACAACATGCACCGGAGACCTTGCGGCCACAACTCCAAGCAGCCGCGTCAACAATGGAGGTGGAGAGCATAGTCCACTCGGACTCAATGTCTCCAGCCTCCCTCGGGATCTGGTTGAAGCTCTGCCGGAGGCGGGAGTTGAAGATCTCTCTGACAGGGGGCTCAGCCAGACATTCCCAGCAGACCCTCACAGTACGTTTAGGTCTACCGAGTCTAGTAAACTCCATCATGCGGCAGCTGAGCTGGGGGGCTATAAGCAAGCCCACTCCAGCCCGCCGCCTCTCACCACGGGCAACTCCAGAGTAGTGGAGAGTCCAGCCTCTCTCAAGTAGTTGGGTTCCAAAGCCCACGCTGTGCGTGGAGGTGAGCCCGACTATCTCTAGTCGGTATCTCTCAATCTCCCTCACAAGCTCAGGCTCCTTACCCCCCAGCAAGTTGACATTCCATGTTTGTGGGCTAGCTTCCGTGTCCGGAGATTGGGTCGCCAAGGTCCCTGCCTTTGGCTGCCACCCAGTCCACATTGCACCAACCCCGGTTACTCCTGCAGGTGGTGAGCCCACGGGAGGTTGGCCCCATGTCACTCCTTTGGGCTGAGCCCAGCCGGGCCACCAGGTGCTCGCATGTCTGGCCCATCACCTAGGACCTGTTTGCCTTGGGAGACCCTACCAGGGGCATATAGCCCCCGACAAAATAGCTCCTAGGATCATTTGGGCACTCAAACCCCTCCACCACGGTAAGGTGGTGGTTCAAGGAGGGGCTATACAATGTTTATACATGATTTATTGATATTGTATGGAGTTCACATGATTTATACACTGTGTATTATTTTGTAGTATCATACTATGGCCAGTATATATGTATTTGTTGCACCACTTTCCTCTCAGTCATTACAGTGCTTAATGCAGACGGGAGCCAGATGCCTGATGTAATGTGAAGACACTAAATAGAGTGTTTTTTGTCTGTCACAAAGGAAAACAGTAAATGTGATCAACATGTCTGAGTCCTGTCTTTTGTTAATGGTCTGCTGAAGAGTTCGCAGCCGTAGGAACTTGTAAAAGTGAGTGTTTAGAATATATAATATCTCAGCTCCACTTTACACACATCTTACAAATTGGAAAACATTACAACATTAAGTATGTGAGCCTTCAGCAGTGTATTTGCAGAGAGACTGCTTAAGTCGGTTCCAATCCTTAAAAGTAATTTAGTGTTGCTTTAAGTGGCAAAAAGTGTGTCTTCATACATCCGCAAAGCAAAGAGCATAAAATTTTATCATGGAACTCAGGGCCGGACTGGAACACAGTTTCAAGCCGGGAAATCTCACACCCACTCAGGCCATCCAATGCACCATAATCAATTTAGAAACCACAGGCAAATTTATTTTTTTCACTCAAAATTACATTTATTACAGTATGTCCTTCATATTAACATATTTACAAACAACCTTGAAGTACAGCAGTCCTTATATCAGATTTCCTGGGTCTGCATAGAGCAAAGTCCAGAGCTTCTATTTCCTCACTACTTGTCACTTATACATGTACTCCAACTGCAGAAGAGAGGTTACAACAAAACTTTCAACTTAGAAGGTCAACAGACTGCGCAAGACTTCGCTGCTCTCAGCAACTTTATCAATTATGTTGTCATTGTCAAGTACAACAAGTCTCTTCCTCTCAGTTGACATTAACATGAAAGCCTTAAGGCGCTCCTGATTAATGGAGGTCCAAAGTCTCTTCTTTACAAGCGTCAATGTTGAGAAGCTTCTTTCACAGGCTACTTGTGTCACAGACAATGTCAACAAAAATGTGTACCCCAGCCCAATGACATGATAGCCACCAGTGAGAAGGTTGTATTTAGACAGCAGGATATGGCAACATATTGCACAGTTGCAAGTTGAACACCCACTCCAAGCTCATATTGGCAACTGAGAGGCAGGTATCTTCTCCTGGAGCTCCTTCACTGTCTTTACATTATAACTGTCCAAAGTTGACATCTTCAGCCTTTTCCAGTGTGCGAATGTGGTATGTCGGTGTTGTGTGTGACGGGACCGACGTAGTCTACAAAGAAAGGTGCGCACTTCTTGTGTACACGCACAGTCTTGAGTGGGCTTTGCAGCGGTGGCATGTAGCACGCTGTTGTGTTGCAACTATGTGTTATGTATATGTATATGTATATAAGTATATATTTCCACCGGAGCTGCGCTGCGGCTTCTACCGTGGGCTGCGGGTCGTGCATTCGGGGCTCTTTCCTAGGTAAGTCAGCTTGTTGTCTGCCTTCATTTTGGGCTTTAAAGCCATAGCTTACTCCAAACTTCACCCTAGGCTCTGACTTTCTGCGGGGACTAAGCCGTCATTCCTTTGTGGCTCTTCCCCACCTGAAGTTTGTTAGTAAATGCAATACCAAGGACTTCATTTGGACTCAATATTTAATTTTTTTTACTGATTTTCAGTCTTGGCCTATTCTAACAAACCATACACAATCAGAAAGCGTGTTTATTCATCTTTCATATGATGTATAAATCTCAATTAGACCCTTATGACTAGTTTTGTGGTACAGGGTCACATAGTATTTCAAGTAGAGGTCGACCGATTATCGGCCGGGCCGATTATCAGCGCCGATATTTGGAATTTTGATGTATATCGGCATTGGCCTTTGTTTAAATCCGACGGGCCGATATCAAGAAATCAATTTACAACTGGGTTATTTCGGCTCAGATGCAGCCGCGCCTCTCTCTCCTGCTGTCCTCACACACACACACGGCGGAGAGGGATAGTTTTCTCGTGTGGAGAAGCTCCGGAGAGCAAACATGTGTCGAAGGTAAATGCAGAAAACTCTCCTGAAATTGTAATAAACATCCCAGTGCTCTACATCTCACAACAACTACTAACATAAACATTAGCAGCAGCTCTGCTAGCTCGTAGTACCTCTCATGTCTGTGAATCAATTCTGTGAAGGCTGCTGATAATATCGATATGGAAACAGCCTGTGATAGTAAAAGCAAGTGTGTGTGATTGAGAGAGAGCGCGTAAAAAACTCAATTCACTTGTTTTATTGGAGGGAAGCACGCTAAGGTGGAGGCTGATTAGCTTTTTCTAAAGTCACATGAAAAACTCTACAACTCACAGCTTTCTGGTCCTATGATCTGAAAATTCAAGTGAAGATGAGGCTATTTAGTGTTTAACAGTTGGTTTAATCCCTTGCAACAAGGTTGCTGATAATATTGATATGGAAATAGTGATAGTAGTAAGAAGTGTGTGTGAGAGAGAGAGTAAAATTCAGAAGTGATTTATCTGAACAAAATGGTGGAACATTTTAAATACTGTGTGAGCTCATTAAAGCCCTAAAGGCTGTTTGTTTTCTGTCAGGAGTTTTATTGCACTCATAGCAACTATTATACTTTTTATGTAGCTTTTGTCATATTAATCATTAATAATGTAGCAACATAGTTTTGAATGACAGGGTCCCTGCTATCACATGGTAAAATATAAATTTAATAATGAAATCAACTTTAGGCTTCCCAAATGCTGTAATAAATTAAGCATGAGTTGAGCATATGTCAACATGTGGCCACCCATTTAACACTTTCTCTAAGTGTTTGTATTATTCAACATTTTTACGCCAATTTTACACTTTTACTGCAAATGAATATTGGGCTTCAAATATCGTTTATCGTCCTCCTTAACTAGTAATAATCGGTATCGGTCCTGAAAAACCCATATCGGTCGATCTCTAATTTTAAGTATCGATTAAATGGTCCTTCCCATTATATTTGCAAAGAAGAAAAAAAACTACAGCATTTACAGATGAAACCTGACTTGCACTTGAAGCCCAGAACAGATCAGAAATATTCTAACTTTTCAACACTTCTTTTTGAAGAGCTTTCTTTTAACGCTCCCATCCACCGCTTTCTCTCCATCTCCGCATGTCTGTGTGACCGCATTGGCGCAAGTGCCGAGAGGACACTGGCGCACGTTGCCAAGACTAACAGATTTAGATTAATTAATAGATTATTTTATTTATTTACTTATTTAATGTATGAACGCTAAATTAGAAAAAAGACACTTAAAAAAACTCTTTAGTACAATGGCTGGGCAATAATTTAAAATAAATAATAATTAGTGGACGTCCTATCTGGGCCTGATGGAGTTACATTTTATTCAGTGGTATAGTGCATAATTTCACATATTTTTTGAATTGTATGATGCTTTAACTAAACTCTGTCTCTATTATTGTACTCATTGTACATTACAGTGCCCACTAACTACTACTCGACAAAGTTTGTTCTGTAGAGAGCCACAGATGTGACTCATGCCAAGGTGTTCCAAAGCAACTAACAGAAAATAAACTGCTTCAGTAAATTGTTTTCTGTGCATATAGTCCAGTGTCTGCCGATCTATCTATGGTAGTCCACAGCACTTATTTGATGATTTCCAAACAACCCATTCATATAAAAGTGAAAATAATAAGAACATGGATGTGAGCATGTTGTGCATTTTGAGTATACTAACTTGAAAAAAACAGACATTACGTTACTTTGTGGGTCACAGGACCTGTATGAGGTTACATGGCAGTGATGGAAATAACACTTGCCTCTTAAGAGTCATTTACATTTAGCCAAGATATTGGTCATGTCATGTCTCACACAGACTGTCCTTTCACCTCCTGCACAACACATCTTAAGTAAAAAAAATCTAATAATACAAATAATACACACCAACAATAGAAAATATATTTTTCTATATGTTAAAATTAACTATGTTTATGTCTTGTTTAAAAAGCATAAATAAATAAATATATAGCCTATTCTTAAAATAATTTAAGCTCAACCACTGTTCAACCACAATGAACGTTTTTTCAAAAACTGTCCCTGCCAAAAATGACTGTTAATAACCCTTTAATGGAATATGTCAAATAATAGGCTTTATAGAAATGTCATACAACACTGGTTAGTCAGTGTCTACGTAAACACTACTTCAAGAACTTATTCCACAAACAGACCCACACTTCAGCATCAAGAAACAGAACACACCACAGCCAAGTAAGAATTAAATTATTTATTTATTACGTATTAGTTCTATCTCCATATTCACCCACCTGAAAAATATAAATTCCGGTGTATTCCCCCCCGCACACACAAAAAATGGACTCCTCATCCAGCACATCAAACAGAATCAAGAAAATCAAGGAGGCAATCATCATCAGTATTATCATTATTACAATATGAATTCAAAGAATCAGATTATCCACATTCATAACAAATCCATATACAACTGCAATACACTCGTCAACAGCACTCTTCCATTAACAACACACAGATCCCCAAATGTCTGTCCGGTCAAAACAACAATAACGCTTTGGGGGAGGGGCTATGGCTTGTCAAGGGGGGTGTAAATGAGAGCGTTCATGGGTCTGGAGTACGTCTGAGCAGAAGGGAGGCACACGTATTCAGTAAAGACCTACAAAAACAACCAGTCCCATGGAAGGATTCACCGTCCGACCTCATCAGCAGTTCGACGGCTCCATGAGAGGCAGAATTTGGGGAACAAAATACCAAGTAATATATCATTGGAATAAATATATAACAACTGTTGCAAACATATACCATAGGAACCTAAAGTCAAAATTGAAGAAATGTAAATGGTCTGCAAAGAAATGCTCTCCTTATGTACAAACTTTGTGTACAAACACCCAGATCGAGTTAGAAAAGCGTCTTTAGTTGGTCAGAAAATGAGTGCAAGCTTATGAGAGAAAGAGCTCTTATAGTGCTGATTCTAGATCTGCCTCAGAGAACTGTGACCTTGGTATTCAGAGAAGACCTTGTTCTAGAAAGAGAGAAACACGTCAGAGGCAAAAAATAGCTGTA
This sequence comes from Rhyacichthys aspro, assembly GCA_036850595.1. Classification (NCBI taxonomy): domain Eukaryota; kingdom Metazoa; phylum Chordata; class Actinopteri; order Gobiiformes; family Rhyacichthyidae; genus Rhyacichthys; species Rhyacichthys aspro. Next base: position 22,709,140 of record CM072163.1, on the reverse strand, counting down.
CACTCTGCGATAGAAACAAAGGCTATATACACAGAGACATACTATATATACACACGTATTCAGTATGTACACAGGTATACTCAGAACAATGTACAAGCACATTCACTCCAGCAGACCTCTGACGCATCTCTCTCTTTCAATCGAGTGAAAAAAGGCAGGGATTAATGCCAGCGACGTCCATCCCTTAAATGTAGTTACAGTAATTTGTGCTGCATGGAAACCAAGAGGCCTTCCGCCGCTTGGTCGCACACAGACAGTCAGAGTGGAACAGAGTACAAAATGGTGGCCATCCAACATCGTCCATCAGTGGAGAGCTCCATGGCGAGTGTTTGTTGGTGGGGGCCATACGATTAGTTTCTTGTTGAAGATTATAAGCATTAAATAGAGCACATGTTTCAGACATGTGCAAAGGGTTGTGAGAGGAATCATCTAAAGTCTTCCCCTGTGTCAAAATCCTACAGGGTCCTCTCCAGTGCTCCAGCAGATTGTCTGTAACAAAAGCTGCTTCATATAAAATTTCCTTTAGATAGAGGCCACTATCTTTATCAATAAATAAATATCTGCTCCGGAAGATTTTAGGTCAAAGTCTTTGTAACTAGCAGTGTAAGAATAAGCATATATCGTAGAAATATAATTTATATATAGACCAAAAATCCATTTGTCAAAGTCTTTACTGAAGCAAGAGCTTTGTTTTGAAGCGGTGCATATATAATTTCATGTAAAATACTTGTAGACATTCAAACAAATAAAAACAATTAAAAAATTCTAGAGAATTAGTATAGAATTAATAGAGAATAGTGTCATATTGTTCATATTAATAATGTTTTAACTGCTGAAAGTTATTTGTAATGCATCAAAATCCTATTGATTGAGATTAGATGATGAAAAGAAAATTAACTGTAACACACACACATTTTATATATATATATATATATATATATATATATATATATATATAATTTGAATAAAAATCAAGCACCTTTGCAATGCGTCTCACCGCAGCGCCCTCTCTCCTGCCCTGTCCTTGGCCTCAGTGTTTATTACTCATGCTGCATAGCTGTTCCGTGCAGGCCCACTCAGTCCTGCCTAAAAGAGACCTGACCACGAAGCATCACACACCCACAAAGATCCAGTCAAATCAGAGAGAGAGTGCCCAGGGAAGTGTGGTGCTGTGCCCAGAGCCCAGCGCACTCCTCACATGGTCCGCTGGGGGGCTGCACCCCACTTTGTGCAAACACTATGGGACCAGTAGCCCACGTTCTCCCTTTGTCAGCCAATCGCGTCCCGAGAGAGCGCTCTGGACATTTGGCCATGCCATCCTGCAGACTGGCGATGGCGCATCAGCCAATTAGGTTCCACATTGTCCTCCATGAAGCTTTGGGAGTGGCTGGGGGAGAGAAGGGAGACAGAGAAGAGAGGATGGAGCTGTTGGATCAGGTGCTGTTAAAGCAGTGCTAAAGACCTCAACCATGGTAGTCCTTCAGAGCAATTAGAGATCAGCTCCACGGCTGATTTACCTGAGTCTTTCAATAGTATTTATCAACTGAGGTATTTCACTAAGTCACAGATAAGACTTTTTCTAACATTCAGTATGTACAGGATAGCCCTGCCAGTGACTACCCCGTTCTTCTCCTTTATGGGACGGTGTATGTGTCTCACTGACCTAAAGAGAACTACACCTTTAATACAGCTACGCCCAGGAAGTCCCCAAGAGATAAAAATGGCTCATACTCTCCAAGTCCTGTTGGTTTCACCTGCACACTCAGACATGAGGTTCTGGACATTCACAACATTACATACAACATTTTAAACACACAACAGACACATGGACATCAAGATTACAAACATGTTCATCCAAACAAAGTTATGAGACATAGCAAAAATCATTAAGCATAATGGACAACTTATTCTAATTTACGTGATAATTTTGAGACATTCAAAATAAACATGACAATATGTAGTGAAGCCCATAGTTTGAATGTCTTTATAACTGCATCTTAATGAAAAGACCACCCATTTTAATGCTTTGAAATAGTATTCACTTTAAGAATGTCCGCCACAATAATGCAATACATACAGTACTTAAGTGTGGTGCCAGTATTGAGTCTAATAAAGCAGAAGATGGCTTTGGGCATTTCAAACCTACAGATGAAAGACCCTCAACAAGACAGGACACACATAAAGACGACACAAAGAGCAGGACACATTCAGTGCAATGGCCGATGTACTCATCCCACTGGAAAATGGCACCGTTAGTCAGTGTTTAGCACCAGTTGATCACATAAATCACATATCGGTTCTGAGAGATTGAGAAGAGAAAAACTGCAGCTCAAAGTCCCTTAGATTGAAAAAGAGTCCTTGCGAAAATGCCACTCACTGTCACTCGGTGTGAACATGAGTTTCTTTCAGCCCACAGATCACATCCTCAGTCTGGTCGCACTGTTCAAACCCTGTTGATTCACGCAAAGGCACTAGAAGAAAGCCAAACTGCATCGCCACATTACGACTATATGCAGACTGGCATGTTTAGGATAAAATGACCCCCAGTTACACTCCAAAATAATTCAGCTGTTTATTTATTTACTTGAAAATGTTCCATAAGATAGTCTTACATCATTTGTCTGTGAAAGCAGCATCTTATTCAATGTCTTTTTGTAATGTAGCTCCTATATGAAACTAGGTTTATGACAGCTTTTACTTAACCCTTGCCTATTTAATCTAAACAAATCTTACGATAACAATATATCTAAATTGAGTATGGGTAAGAATTTACATTTTTGTCAACAATTTTTTTACTTATAAGTAGAGACATATTCATTTTAAGCAGCCCATAGGTTAATGAACTGAGCTAAAGGACTGAACCTTTAAATCACTTTGCAAAGTGAAGTGTCAAATTCATCAAATGTTGAAGTCAGAAGAAACAAAATGCTTTTTAACTAAGGAAATTTTCCACACATTTGTGACTGTTGGAACTAAATGGGCCTGCAGAACCCACATTATTCCACCTTTAGTTGACAAGTTGACATGAATATAATTCAGTCCGTAATGATGTTTATAAATTTGCTCCCAAAAGCATTTCATGATAGAAAGACATTGAATTCAATGTTACTTCCAGAACAAATGTAATACAGTCATATGGAAAATTGACAGTGGGAAAGTGTGCATTTGGCTGAACTATTTCCTTAGTGTACTCTAAAGACACACTTCACACTACAGCTACAATTCTTATGATTTCTATGTGAGACTTTCTGCATATGTTCACATAGCTGCACGAGCTTAACTCGGGGCACAGCAGGGGTCAGCGTCTTGTCCTGCAAGACGGACGGCTGCTGGACGAGTGTCGGTAAGAGCCCTTTAAATGTAGCTGTGAGTGGGTCGCTGGGACAGTCTCTCTCTGATTGGCTTAGTCTTTGACCTACTCCCCGTCCTCTGCTATGTTTGTTGTTGCCATGGTAGTCTGCGTGGTTGTTACGGGGGAGGATGTTTGGTTGCCATGGAGCTCTCCTTTTGGACTGTCATGTTGGAGTGGCGTGGGCAGAGAGGGAGGGTCTACAGGTTTGGGGAGGACTCCATTGTGGGGCAAGCTGTCGGAGACCTGGGGCGCAGAGGCTCTGGATGGAAGTGCTCCTCCCCCTCCACCTTCAGTTCTCCTCAAACCGGGGTCTGCAGAACCCACGGAGGAAAGCTGGTCCTCCTGGTGACATAGAGAAAGAGGGGGTGGGGGGACATGGACGAACACAGGCCATGGGCAGGGGATGCCAATCAAAGAAGGAAAGATGGCGTGTAAAAATCCAAAAGAAAAAAAAACAAGAAAATGAGGAAAATAAGTCCAATAGAATGCGTGATTTCATTTGAAAACATCAAAAAATAAGGTTAAGCCATGGCCAGAGCAAAAAAGAGGATAGTGTTGGGGAGAAAAACAGAGACAGGGGAGAGGTGGTGAGTACAGGTATGATGACAACATCAATAGAAATGTCCGATCAGGAGATAGACACAGGGACAGAGAGGTGGAAGGGTTAATCTGAGAGTTTGGGACCGAACAGCACAGCTGGTGTGTCCGCTGACAGTCTAGAAGTCCACAGAGTCAGACTTAGCTATTTACTATCATTACTATTTACCAAATGTGCATACTCCAATCATACACAGTATATTAAGTTACTAACGGACTCTATAATAAAGATGCATCAGGTTAATAGCTTCATGCAGATAATAGAAAACTAAATAAAATTAAAAAAAACACAATTTACATTTTAACTGTTGTACACAGCCCCTCTTGTGACGGGGTCTTTTGCTATAACCTTACATTCATACTCATTTTAAACAGAAATTAGAAACTGTGGCAATGACTTGAATCAAGTAAAGGCCTCAAAATAATGATATGGCAGTGTTACAATCTCAGGTCCATGTATTATTATTTATTGGTCATGCATTTATTTAGATTTTCTCAAGTGTCATCAGAGGGTCTCCGTACTGTTAACCCAAATCTGTCTAATCCACCAATAGTCCAACCTCACTGACTGTAGGACAATGAACCAATCCTGCAGGGGCCAATGGGTTGGGCTTTATGAATGAGTCTAGGTTTTTTTAATCACTCATCCTTTTCAGCATTAAGAGAATTTTGCATAAAGTGCTACTGTATGCAAATCTACCTAAAATAGTTCAGTTTCACTGTAGCTTAGAGAAAAATAATAGATAGAGTTTGGTGTTACCATGAGAGAAGCCGTGCACTCGGTTAATCTCTCCTGGCAAATGTGTGAGTGGTGTCTAGACATTAATTGTTCTGTAAAAGTTAGCTATAACTGGTGAGCTTTCCTAGAAAACAGTGCTGTGTGTGGAACCCAGGCCTAAAAGATGTGATTGATGAAGGATATGAGGTGTCAGAGAGGGGAGACAGAGTAGGAGGGGTCAGATCAGCATCCGGTGGAGAAAATCAAGGATAAAAAGCAAAGAATATTGTGCGTCTGAAGCTTCTGTGAGTGGAAGGTGCTTCCATTTTGTGAAGAACGACCCCAGGACTGGACATGAATGAGCCGGCCTTTTCTCTTCTCAATCAGAACCACAGCACTAACTGGTGCTAACTACTGCGCACTGACAGGTGCAGGATGCCAGAAACATGAACCCACTGACAGCGCTCTCAAACAGTCAACAGTGTCATTGTTTAATATCCATGTGTAGAGCTGTACACATGTCTATTAAAGCTGGAGTCAGGCGGCTGAATAATGACAGAATGTTTACTGACATCCTTCTGGACTTACCCACTGGCTCTGCTCGAGCATTCAATTACAGCAGGGGTTTTAAAAAGGTTTTAGTGCTAATGAATAGTGGTGTACTGAGACAGAAACACAGAAGACTTACTGAAATGTGAGGCTGAGTTGTACACAGCACCTTACCATCTCCAACCTCCCCTCAGATCTACCTGCCTCTGAGGCCATCCCTGCTGTAGGATGTATATGCTGTGAGTGTTAGAGGCCTGGCTCACCAGATGAAGAGCTTTCAAAACAAAACAGTCAAGCAGAACACATACAATTCCTGGCCCAACTGAGTGTGCCCTGGTGCCAACACAGACAGACACAACACTGATGACAGACAGCACAGACGTCACACACCACAGACACATGTGCACAGCCGTCAGTGGTCTTCAGGGGGTGTGGGGCAGATACGGAGATTTCCCATGAATCCTTATCTGAGGGTGAGCTGGGAGGAGGGAGAATCTTATATACTGTAAACTCTGCTACAAGTCTGGGCCTACTCAGGAAATGTGCGGCTTTCAATGTAAAAAAAAAAAAAAATCATGTAACATGGCAAATGTAAAATGGCAACATCTGTTGACAAAACAGCTAATAAGCACTAGTTTATTTGTTTATTTTATGTATATTACTTATAAAGTCAGAAAATATGCATACGCCAGGTGAGACTGGGGTGTTTATGTGACTGTAGATAATTTACACTAACAATAAACTGGGCCTTATCTGAAGCTTAGGGTTAACTCTGGTCTTTAGCACCACAAAGTTTGGCTCTGTTTTTGTTGAGATAAAGCATGGCAACTTATGCTGAATGGCTAACCTGCACCACAGCAGGTAAAGATCCAGGTCAAATTACTACTGACGTACAGGATTAGTTTGACTTTTGTTTAGTTCTAGTGTAAAAAACTAGGATTAAGGCCTTATCCACATGGCAGCTATTTTTGAATCTGTTGTCTGAGTGTTCTGACTTTTTATATACAGATCAAAAGTGTCATAGGCACAGAAAACACAATTTTTCTGTGGTTTCTCTGGTATGCAGTTTAATCATTATTATTGTGTTTTTGTAGAGTACAGTGGTGCGTGAGGACAGGGACGACAGAGAGAGGAGCAGTGAATGGCAGCAGCTCATGGATGGACAGTGACAGTTGGCGGGTTGGTCTTTACCTGGGCAGTCGGGGTGGGACAGGAGCAAGACGGGGCTGCACTAGGATGGACTGACGCCTCCCCTAAGAGAAATCACCGTATCTCATCAACATGACAGGACAGGAGAGAGGAGGAGAGGAGGAGACTTGTGTGCACAGGGTTGAGCTCAGAGTGAGGGCTGAGGAGAACAGTCAATGATCACAAACATCCACAGGCACAATGTGAACAGGTATAGAGGTGTATTAGGGACATATGGAAAGGATAAAATCCTAATATTTCAAGATTTAGGCTGAGAAGTTGTGAAGGTATTGGCAGGTATATGTATGTGTGTAAAACACAAAAAGGCTTCATAGACTGTATATTATTGATATAATTGAGTAATATGGCTTGATAGATGTCATATTACTGACATGTAACATGCATTGTAACTGTACTGTAATATGGCATGTCAGTAATATATCAGTTATTTTATATATCAATAATATGAAATGACTCACAAGTACTTTTGCATGGAGCATATCTGTGAGAGCCTGACCTTAGAAACTATTTAGGCCTGATTTACTCAAGCTTTGTCTATACTAAAACACATTTGTTTGTAAAAGTGATTTACTCTGAGCCCCTGAGGTTAGAGTTTCTCACAGGAGCAGACAAAGATCACAAAGTTGAGTTTGCTTAAGGGCTAATATGTAAAAAGGGGGCATTTTCTCCAAAGTGTGCAAAATCCAAGGCGGAAAAAAATACAGCTAAATTGATTCAGTGCCCACTATCTGATTTATCATGACTGTGGGAGCTAAGATAATGTCTACATTTAGCATGTTGGACGGCTACATGTAAACTGTTTGCAGAGGAGAGTCACACTTTTCCTTGGGTCTGACTCATATTTAATTTACCATAGTAAATTGGTTTCACAAACCAACATGGCCAAATCCCACAAGTCAATTTATCATGACAAAAATTGTTTTGTTTTGTTTTTTTCTTCAACTTTTGATGATTTAATTCATCTTCTTCTGCTTATTCCCATTAGGTTTCATGGGTGACTGGAGCCTTACCCAGCACCTTTGGGCCTGAGGCAGGGTACACCCTGGACTAGGGGTGGGAATAAAAAAAACGGTTCCACTTGAGAATCGGTGTAAAATTTTATGATCCATCGGAATTGTATCCCCTCGACTTTAACGATTCTTCTTATCGATGCTCCTAGCCTTATGTACAATACAAGAACTCACAACTTTCCCTTTTTTCCTTTATAGGGACCATAGTACGGTGTCATATGCATTTGTGCCTCATGATGCCAAAGCAATTTGAGCATAGGAGAGATTCATAGAGCAGAAGAAATGATCTAAAGCTTTATTTTACTAAACGGGATGAAGATAATGTTGTTTGCAGTAACTGCAGGGCTGTTTTTTTGTGAAAAGGTGCAAGTATACACAACATGCTTAAACATCTATCCGTGGTACTGAATTACAGGCATCGATCCGCTGCATACACCTGCCCAAGCATGAAGCACCGTAACCTTTGCTTACAAATAACAGGCATATTCTACAAAAACCCTGTATTATGTATAAATAGTCTCGCAATATCCATTTTAGATGATGACAGACGCAGGCAAGATCAAAGCATTAGAATTGTTTATGTTTCCTCACATTTGGTTCAGACATTTAATCGCAAACTAGTTTTCTGAATGTTATCTAGGCTTCCATCCCTGTTTTATAAATAGAGAATAGTTTAATTGTATATTAGGAAGAAGATTTAGTGACCTGAATGCTTGTGTTTACAGAAGATTTTTATTTTGTCTTTTTAAATCCTATTTATTATTTAGTTTTCTTTTTTGCTATTATTAAGTTACATAGTGTTTAGACCACTTGTTTGTACCCAAAAAAGCATACAGGACTACTTTTTTTTCACACAGAGCTATCACGACTCGATAAGAGAATTGATAAAGAATCGTATTGATAAGCAGAATTGTTAATGGAATTAATATTGATAAAATCAACTCACCCATCCCTACCCTGGACAATGGCCAGTTAGTCGCAGGGCTTATATGTTTATATCTTTTTATTGTAGATCTAAGTAAATCAGGCCCTTAGGCTTTTATTCTTGTATGGGTCACCTTTATCTTATTTTAAAACAGGACTTAGGTCTTGTAATGCATTTTTTCTTGCAATAACTAAATCCCTAATACACCACTGTGGAACAAGGATGCAGTATACAGAAAAAGCTCACATTGACATTTCAGAGAATGATGACCATACAAACACAATAGGATCACAAATCCAGAGCCTGCAGCATAGAGCCGTGTGTCATGCCCCATGTCCTGCACAGAAATCATGCTGAAGACAGAGAGGAAACAGCGTTATGTCATGCACATCATACAACATCAAATATCACATCTGCTTGGACATCCGACAGCTGAACGTCACACTGTACCTGCAATAGAGAAGAAGACATGCTCAGACCAAACATGCAGTTACCCATGCAACAATAAAGATTGACATTTAGTTTATCTAGACAGTGATATGTTGGCATTTTTTACATCCATCACACTGCACCCCCCTACACAGAAGGTCTTATGTTATTATTATTCATAAATGTAATGCAACTCAAAAAACAAACCTCTATGAATCCCTTTTTGTTGTGCTTTGGAACAAAATGCATATCACATTTTATCTGTCAATAGTTGAAACCAGCCATTACTCCAACTATTATTTTGTAATTAGTGAGGCATTACTCTGGCATCTGCACAACCATACATAAGGCTAAACATCTTAAACCAAAGGCTGAAATATGTCAGTCATATTGAAAATACACAGCCAACCATTCTGTATTATGGCTCACTGTGGACTCCAGGGATCATTTTTTTAGCTTTCACCTAGTTAAGGAGTTAGGGAGGAGGTATGCTCTCATTGATGCTCTTATCTTATCTTATCTTATTTTATCTTATCTTATCTTATCTTATCTTATCTTATCTTACCTTATCTTATCTCATCTTCATCATTCATTGCTCCTATTCTTAGCATTTGTCTTTAAACCCAAATGCACACACAAACACACAGCCTACATTGTGATTCATGCGAGCGGGTGAGCAGGCTCAGTTACATGGACCGATAAAGGGTCTGAGCATGAAATGGACATTTCTAAGGGGGCACCTGAACACACCACGGCACCAGACAGCACACGGTTTGACTCCAGGCTCTGCTGCTCATTATCTGAATGGAAGACCAGTCACATTTCAACACGTAAACCCAACATGCTCAGCAGGACATTCAGCCAAAAAGACCTGAGGGCTCTCCACGTGAGCAAAAAGTGGGCCCTCACAACAGGCCCCACTCACACCACTCAAGAGCTCCGATGCAAACAGAAAACTCTGAGCTCCATAGTTTCAATATGTTGGCAGACAGACGGCTATCAAGTCCAGACATGGTTAGGGATGGGTTAGGGACAGGTGAGGGGAAGAATAAGGCAACCAGAGGGATGGACAGAGCAGACACAAAGCGAGAAGAAGAGTGGGACAGGTATAGGTGGCTAGAGCCACCACAGACAGAGGAAGCATTCTCACAGACCTGGTCAGCAAACATCCGGGTTTTTGGCTCGACAATGGCTCCTCCTCTTATTTCATCCTCCACAGCCATGAGTCTTGGAAGCAGAGCGGGAAACAAAAAGAGGAGCGTTATCAACTGACGGCCATTCACCATCTGAGCATTAAGAAGCTGGTTACCTGTCTCTGAAATCCCCATGCACATATGCTGTAGCCCTAGCCATGCTTTGGAAAACCCTGCCAACATTCACAGATGATGATGTCCACCCCAACCCCACACGGTCAAAGCAGTTGGAGCCTATTCAATGGGATTTCACAGTGCAATTATGACCAACTGAGGACAATTGTGTTCAAATGAATGGCTCAGTGACAGGTTCCAGCCATCCCCCGGGAATTGTTACACAACAGTGGACTTACCAAAGCACTGGTAAATCATTTTTGAAAAATCATTTGCTAACTATTAAGCTATTCATAGACTAGAAGAGATGTGCAATTTCTTAAGTCTGATCGCAGTGATAAGTTAAACTAGGAGGTTGTGTGTATAATGTGTAAATGCACAAGTACATTACTGAAAATGCTATATGGTTCTCTTGCAATAGTAATTCTGTCTTTGTAGTGTATTATGTGAATGTTATCATACATACAGAAACATACATTTGACAATAGAAAAAATCCATCCACAAATGAGGTTTCAAATCGAGGCGATTGGATGTTTTATTCCATAAATAATGCACACTTCTTTTACAAAAGATCAGAAGGAAAAATAGAATTACAAACAAAGAATATTGTAATGTAATCTTAGTATACAGGAAAATAACTGGGGGTGATGAAGAGCACAGAAAGTGAAGCCTGTAGATCCAGTTGTGTTTCAAGTAGGCTCCTTCTGAGGTCCAGTCAGAACAACGAGGCATGTCCACCAACATGAGGTCACAATGTCAGAGAAATGTGCTACGAAACAGTTCAGAGACGTACAGCTTCATGACTCAACAAAAATATGTCAGACTGTACCCAGCTGATGTGTTTTTGTGTCACGTCTGTAGTGATAAGACACAGGTCAGAGTAAAAGTTGATTGGAGCCTTGGCTGTTGCTACAGGCCTCATCACTCACACAGCACTGTGGACGAACAAACGCCACAACTCACCACAGTCAAGTCATTTGCATGTTACGCATTGTTTTTGCAGTTATACAGCACAATCTACACAGCCATCAATGTTTGCTACAAAACACAGGCAGATTAACCGACACCAGATTATTGTCTGTTTCAATGTAGAGGATATGTTCGCCCTTTAAAAACAAAAATTCAAAAGTATATGGGAAATGACAGTACTCTCTAACTATTTGGATCACCATCAATGACTGCAAAAGTCATACCAAGCATATACATTTAACTCATTCACATTCTAATATTTCTCTTGAATAAATAAAACTTGCTGCATTTCATTTAAAAATAAAATCACAAACACCTCACAGAAAAAGCAGAAAAACTGATATTACATGTCAGGAGTCACCTTGTCTCTGTAGTACCTTGCACTTCACTTTTAGGCCCCCACTTTCTCTCCGGAGGGGCCCTGATTGAAGACTTTTTGGCACAAAGTTCCTCTTTCATTGAATGTCTACAATACATGCATACTTTCTATTGATATGCTGCATGTGCACTACCAGGTATTGCATTATTGCACTTTTCTGCTAAAATTTAGCTATTGCAAGGTTAATATACATACATTTTTTAATCTCACTCTCAAAATATCTATATGGCTCTTGCAACATAGATTTACAGGTATAATATATTATTAATGGGTACAAGTGTAGTAGGATAGTATAGGAAAATGTTTAAATTCTTTAATATAATTAAATTTTTTACAAAAGTAAAAGCTTAAAGTCAGTCAATCTAAGAATGTGTGGACAAAAATAGAAGTGCTAAAGGTAAAGTGAATACAGTGATTAAAAGTAAGATTTATCACAATAATTTATATAAACTTTGGTTTTAATTTACATAGAATAAAAGATCTAATGACAATAGGGCTTTCTCTGTGTTCAAGTCAAGTTTAAGGCTCACACTGAAGAAAAATATAAATCTATAAGTGAAACTCTTTTGCAATAGTTCTACTTATACTGAGTTATGAGTCAGGAATGATCTAAGATCACACTCACAATTTCCACAACCTGAGATCACATTTGCAATGAAACACTATATTTGGAGATCAATAAAATACAATTCAAAATCAAAGTAAAGAAATAAAACAAAGCACGTGTTAAAATGATACTTAGGCAAAAGAAGAGACATGCAGTCAATCCTAGTGGTTGGTATGATCCTCCACTGTCCACTGCGCAGCGGTAAATAATGTCTTCATATTGTCTGGCTCATTTAATGCAATTGGAGATGGAAGCATCCAGATCTGCTACTGGTTTCATCCGTGTGTTTGGATAAGGAGCCTAAATACTTGTTTCTCATATTGTTATGTGTCCATTAGATATGCTCTGTTCAGTATTCGTGGCAATAAAAAGTGATGTTTTAAGTCTTATCCTCATATTTCCTCATATTTGTGTAATTCTTACACATCTTCATTCACTGATTGTCTGTGATTTCTTCGCATAACACCACAGCGTTGGTGAATCAAGTAAACAGAGAAAAAAAGAGGTATTGGTCCCCGTCGTGTATCAGGAGTCTCTCAGGGCACGTGGTGGCTTTGAGTCCAAAGGGAAGAGCTAATGTTAAACTATCTCTGTGCTCTGTTTTGTTCCAAAACATACCTTTCTGGTGTCTAAAAAGATGATTACATCAAAATATTTGTCCTTGTGCTTTTAGGAAGTAGATTCATTGTGGTGATTCCAAAATGATCTGACATTGTCTCATATGATTAGTTAAAAAACAACACCTGACAAAAAGGGATGATGGTGCAACTCCTCAAGAACAGCAGAAGTGCTTCTAAAGATGGTTTATATGACATTAGGAGCTTAGTTGTTTCCCATTACAGATGAGATGAGCAGGACTGTGGATGTCTTCATTCCTTGTCTTCATTCCTGGAGTGGATCAGAAGTGGCAATATTCGCTGTCATAGACATCCAGCCTTTAGTTGTAGACCACAGGCTATTACAAAGTCAACATGTAGATACAGCACACAGGACTCTAAAGTGTACAGTACTGCTAATTAAATAGGAAACACAGCAAGCATTTGGGTTGTAGTACCCTCACAAATGAAATATTTTTTCCATCAGATGAAAACACTTTTACATGAGCACATAATAAATAAGGATTCAGACACGGTTTAAGTTCTGAAATAAAATGAGAGGCTATAAAAGTACAACTGCAACTCATAGGTTTCTAGTAGAGTCAGTGTGTTTATTCTAACAACTGATGATGTCCCCAACTGTTTAGTTTACTTTTATTTAGAAAACTTAATAAATTAGAGAGTGAGCTCTCATCCCCCACTGGCTTCTTGCTTGTTTCTAAGTTCTTGAGAAAAAAAATCATTGTCTCATCTCCTACACATGTTGAAATAGATTTTGCCAAAGTAAATATGTGCAACCTATTGTAATAACATACGTAGAAATGTGTCACTTCTTGAGAAAAGCCATGATACAGGCTGAAATGGACAGATGAAAGACAACTGAATTCACCAACAACAGGCTGGATTTACCTGCTGATTATGCCTTGGATCTGGGAGTCTTTCTCCACCTGTTGTTGCCGTAACTTGCGCTCACTGTCGTCCAGCCGGTTCTGGTACTGCAGCAGGATCTTATTAGTCTGCTGCTCCTGTGTAAGCAGCCTCCGCTCGTACTCCTCAAGCTTTTTGTGGGACATCATCAGGCGCTCCTTCAGTGAGTTTATCTCCTCCTCATACTCCCGGACCTGGCCACATGGACGCAAAGTTAGCACACAAAATTGCACTTTCTGAGAATGATTATATTTAAAATAAGGTCACTGTTTAAAAGAGTGAAACCAGGTATTGGTTTAGTCTACATGTTGATGATGTCACGAAACATAACAATATACACTGAAAGGGCTTTGCAAAGATACCTGTCATTGGTCAAGTACTGAAGAACCTTTACTGTGAAATACAGTAAAAAAAATAAATAAATCTGCTTATTCATAGAATTAATTAAGATTACAACACTAACTTCATCTTAGCAAGAAGCTATACAAATGATAATTGGCATGCATTACCAAATACTGAATTTCATACCCTTCTCATGCCCTTCTCAGGCACCCAAAGCATTTTAAATCATAATTCCATTCACACATTCATACCTGGGGCAGACAGAGAGACAGGCTGCAATATACATGGCACTCACAGCCTTCTCTGACCACCTCAAAACTCTCCAATCACATACATTCATACACCAGTGCTGTGGCACTGGAGGCAAGGTGGGTGAAGTGTCTGACACAATGACAGTATAAATAGGAGGGAGCAGGAATGGGCATGCCAAACCTCTGGTTATTGGACGCCCTGCTCTACCACATGAACCACTGCGCCCCAACAGCAAGTATGAGGCTAGAGGCAGGCAGCCTGATGTGTAGTACAATTCTCAATTACCCTCCAAAAGGGAAATCCATAAAAGTACCACAGTGTCCAAATACAGTTAAATAAGACCAGGCTTCACAAAGCTGAGTCTCGAAGCTAGCAAATGCTAAGGCCAATTCAAATTACACTCAATGGTTATCAATGTTATGAATGAATAAGTTCTATGTGAGAGGTGAACGTACCCTGTCCATGCGAGATTCGTCCATACTCTTAGAGTACTCTTTGAGTTTGAAATCCTCCCGGTCAATGCGTGAGCTTTCAATGTCAGCAGACAGATGAGGCATGTTGGAGACCCATGCCACTGTGCGCTCGTTGGCTGGGGCTGGAGCTGGAGCAGGGGGATTGAGGGTTTGTGGAGTCTGGGACCCCTGCAAAGAAAAATACAACACAGTCAATATGACAACAGTTATGAACATTTTATTAATTAAAAATAAATGGATTTTTAGCTGTTTCTGTTGGTCACAAGTGCGCCATTTATTCTTACAGTTTCAATCATTTCTAAATGGTAAGTAGTATGCATTTATTTAGGGCATTTTGTACCCTTCTTGGGCACCCAAAGCACTTTACATCAAGGTTCCATTCACACAATAACACCCACAAGAACAAACTCACACATTCACACTGTGTGTGGTGATGGTAAGCTACCTCTGTCACCACAGCTGCCCTTTGGCAGACTGATGGAGAGACGGGCCTCTCCAACCACCATCACAATTATTCAGACAAGGTGGGCAAAGTGTTTACATTTTTAAATTTTGACATTTTTAAAATATAATAAGGAATATGAAGAAACAAAAGAAAAGAACCACCCACCCTATCACCACCAAAACCAAATGGTCTCTTCACTGCACCTAGGAGCTGTCAAAAGCTGGGAATGCTGTTAGGAATGTGCCCCACACCTCCTAAAAAGTCCTGGGGGAGCACCCAAGGAAGTACCTCATCTTTTCTAGTTTAAAGCAGGACATAATGGTGTAGAACGCCCCCTATGTGCAAGCAGGGTAAAGGACAGTTTTTCTTTAGAGATGTGGCCCTGTGAACAACTCCCATGCCCTTTTGCCGTTTTATATATATTTTATATATATATATATGTATATATATATGTTTGGTGGATGTTGAGCTATAGTGCATCGTGTGTGTTCTTGAATCCACATGTGGCAGTGAAAGAGCGCTGAGAGTTACCTGTTTGGCCATGCTGGGTTTGAGCAGATGCTTCTGGGGCGGCTGCTGCTGGGGCGACTGCTGAGCGCTGGGGCTAGTGGTTCCCTGTGGGCTCTGGCTCTCCCTGGTAGAACTCTGCTGGTGGGGCAGGCCTGGGGCAGTGTTGTCTTTGATGGATAGCTGGCGGGGGCCGTGCTGCCTGCCGCTATATGCTGACTCGGGGGACTGCAGGAGGTTCCCACTCTGAGGCCGGGTCTTGGCAGGGGCAGAGGGGGTAGCAGCTGCACTGACTGACAGCTGGTGGGACGTCTGGGACTTGACACGCTGAGTTGGAGGAGGGGCAACAGAGCTCTGACGCATAGGCTGGACTGTGGAGGGGGGCGTGGTAGCCAGAGAGGAGTGGGACGTTCCAGTCTGAGAGGTCATGCCCATCATTTGCTGTTGTTGGAGGTTATCCTTGGAGAGAGGAGAAAGGAAAAAAGATGAGCTGCTCTGGTGTTAAGAAATCCAATGATTCTTGTTTTAGTTCACACATTAATTTTGTTTGTTTTATGCAGGTGCTGTGTTGTCCAGCATTTACTGTTGAGCTACAAATAGTTAGTTAGTTAGTTAGTTAGTTAAAAGCCAAAAATAAATAGATATATTCAATTCTTCAAATGTGTACTCCTGACTTTATTCAGATCTGTTGTATAAATGACTGCAATTTATTTTTTTCAGGTTTTCTTGCTGTTCCCATGCAACCTAAGTGTGAGATACTGAGGAGGGAGAGATACTGAGGAGGAAAGCTACAAGGTGAGATGTTGATGACATTTGTATTATGCTGTAAATACAAGTAATATCAACATCTGCAGATTTCTGCTGCTAATAGTTCGATTATGACCAGCTCAGGATATGCAATTGGACATTATCCACAGTGTGTTCTAGTTATGAACACACTGTTTAGGAGAAATCAAGTGTGAAAGATGCCTGTGTTTCAAAATGTCACGTTTAGACAGCTGGATATAAACAGGAGCCAAATGTTTGCCCCACTAAAGTCATTAGACTGTGGGTACTTTGTGTGGTACCTGCACGTGCATCGACATCTGCCTGCGTGCGTAGTCTGCTCGGCTGTAGTCGTCGCTGTAGCTGTGTGAATGAATGATGCTGGGCTGGCCCAGGTGGGTGTCCCTGGTCCTGAGGGTGGACAGGTCCTCGCTGCGGGAGAACCCCCCGTGGGCGAACTGTGGGATGTAGGACTGGTGAGAGGCTTCGGGCTCTGGGGCGAGGAGCAGCGGCGCTGGGGGGGCCCGGCTGTGCTGGTGTTGAGGCCCGTCAGCGGTCGCCAGATGGAAGAGGGGGTTCTGGAAGGAAAGCGGGTAGCGCATGGCGGCGGCCTGCTGTTGTTGCTGCTGGGACAGCGAGTCGGTGGTGGCACCCATCTGGCTCAGCTGGCCCAACCGGAGGCCCCCCGACATACTGGAGCCACCAGAGCCAGCCGACAGCCTCCCACCGGCCCGCAGCTGGCTGCTCAGCCCAGACCCCAGGCCGGAGCCCAGGCCGCCACCACCCCCGCTGCTCAGCCCTCCGAAGCTGCCCATACCGGCGATGGAGGCCTGGGAGGAGTTGAGCATGTCCACCGACTGCAGGTTAGACACGCTGTTCATTCGGGAATCCTGGAGGTCCATCACAGACACTCTTATTGCACTGATCATCCTAAACCAGGGCTACAAGGGTGCTGCGCCCTTTATATTTTTATTATTTTCATGTAGGGTGGGCACGGATGAAGGGTGAGGGTGAGGGTGTTTTTACCGCGAGGCGTGGATATCGTATTTCCCAGGAAATACCGCTAGGATGAGTTGCATGGTGGATCAGTGGGAAAAAGCAGATGTCATGAGACTAGATTCTATTCAGTATGACCAACATGCTTGTCATACCAACCTCTCTTACATCAGGGTAAACCTATGACCAGATGGATGATGCATCCCATTTCAGTGTGATAAACTCACCTTGGCATCTGGCTCGGTGATATCAGAGCTGCTCGTGCAGTATGCTGGGCTGGAGCGGGCCAGGGGAGGACGCGACATATAAAACATGTCTTTGGAGGATGCTCGCTGAAGGTGGTCCCGCTCCTGAAAACTCATCTGGGAGCGTGATGGAATGACACCTCCGGTTGAAGTGGGGGAAGGCAGTCGAGTGATGTCTACAGAGCTAAGGAACAGTATATATATATATATGTGTGTGTTTAGTCTCTGCCTCTAAAAACAGATGAGCACAGTGGTGTAGCATTTCTGACTTCCTTCATTTATATGGCAGCAAAAAACATAATGTGTGTGATATCAATTTGCATATTGAACATATGCACAATTTGCAGAATTTTTAGTATGGTATTCCCCTTGGAAAAACTACACCAAACTACACTTCCCTACCATCCTGGGGACCACATGAAAGCAGCTTATAACCTATTGGTCCTTTTTCAGAAGTGTTGAGTAAAACTTAAGCATTAATAATCTACCTGTTGAGATCCCTCATCATGAGGTTCTGAAACTCAGATGAGATGCCTCTGTTGAAGCTAGGCCGGGACAGCAGTCTGTCTGTCTGTCGGTCCTGATGACTGGGCTGTCTCTGCAGGTGAGGGTTACGCAGGGCCATGCTGATGTCATTAAGGAGGCGGGGCAATGGACCAAGTTTGATGATGGCATCCTGCAGATCACAGAAAAAATCCAGAGAATAGAAACTCCAGTCTGCAGGAACATGTGACTGAAAAGCCAACAGAAAGGAAAGAAGACAGTCTGAACATACAATAAATTTTAAACAACAGCATAGGATACTACATAAGTTAGTTGTATTGTGTATACAATATAGGTATAGATAATTATGAATTAACTTTTTTGTATCACTTCTCTAATGAGGTGCTGAACCAGAGGACTGCAAATAGAAAACCTTTCTATGAACAGGGATAAAGAGGACATTTGTGTGTTGTATATTTTTAGTATATACATTTATTTTTCATATTTTGCGGTTGAGTACCTTGCTGAGCTGCGCCATGACCTCCCATAGAAGGCTGTGCAGTATAGACAGCTCCCGGCCCAGGTCAATATACCCCTCGAAGCCCCCCGCATTACTGACACTGTCCAAGTTGGAGATCTCATACAGGAACTGCTGCATGGAGCCCCACTCCATCTCCAGGAACTCGTTCATGAAACACATGTACTCCTCTTTGGTGCCAAACCTGCAGTTAGGACAAGACAGAACATGTTTATTTATTTATTCATTCATTTATACATAAAATCTCTAACATCTGTTAAAAGCACATCTATAGAGAAAACCTGTTTGAAATATTGAAGTCTAAAATAATTTTATTTTACATAGTGCTTCTTTACGTTGGTATATTGTCAGTTATGGTCCATTGATATTCATAACACTGTATTAACAAAGATGTCAAACATTGTAAGTCATTTTGCACTGAGCTTCAAGAACACATTAATGTTAAAGCTTTAAAACTGAAAATACTGACTTGGAGAAGTTGGCCAAGTTTTGCACCACTTTAGCGATGAGTGTGAGTGTGCGTGACGTTTGTTCGTCGGGATACTCCTGTGTGAGGTTGAAGAGTGATGGAGACATGATGGCAGGACACAGGAAGCGCAAGAAGAGTGATCCACTGATTAGACGGTCTGAGATGTCCTCCCTGCCCCGCTCCGCACAGCGCACTCTCCATGAGGCGAAGACCTCCTTCAATTCACGAGGGAACACACTGGAGAGAGACACTGTGTGTGAGTAACTTGACCGCACTTCCGCAACACTCAGTGGCAGTTAGGTTCCCTCACCACTGGGAGTTAATGATCTTGCAGAGAGCCAGTTCGCAGCACATTCGTAGGTTGGCCTGGTGATCTGGGAGCACTGACGGTGGGATTCTCATGGGGTCAACCTCGCAGTTTTCTTCAGATTCATATAAGGCCCTTATGAACTCTCCTGGACAGTTGAAAAGAAAAAAAACAGAACAGATTTGGCAAACACCATAAATGCTTCCAAGTGAAGTTTTTTAAATAAAGGTTTTTATAACTGAAAACAGGAAAATGTCATATAAAGCAAAATCACTGTCCCATTGGGGGCATTTATCACACATTGCATCCAGTGTAACTCATTCATGTATGTTCTGTATGCATGTATAATCCAGACAAAAATGTAATGCAATCAATGTTAAAATAAGGTAAAATAAGAGCGCTATATCTCAACCAGCTCACAGTCTTAGGTCATGTTATGGTTTCTTTTCTCATTTGTTGTTTGTGTTTGTGCCTTTCTTCCTGCCTTGTGTGATCACAATAAGATCTGTTTTTGACCTGTTTCTGCCTTTTGACAAAGTTTTTTGCTTGCTATTTTGATCTGATTTTTGTGTTGACAACTTAACCTTTTTAACTGAGCTACTGAGTGGTGTTTAATCAGTCCATTTTCGTGAGCCCTCTATTACGAGACGGGACAGGGGTGAATTCTTAAACTGGCGTACATTATATTAAACAACACACAGCTCTGTTTTCAGTGCAGGGGTGATGCTCTCCGATTTCTTCATGCATAGTATGTATAACATAGCCTCATGGGTTAATATTAACAATATTATATAACTTATTTGCATTTACTTATCAAGTCATTGAAAATATTTTATCATATATTTTGGCTTTTTGTGTCTTTATTCATAGTATATAATCAGTTGGAACAGAAGGGGGCAGGCAGAATTAAGGCCAATAGTTCTTGTAGGTGATGTTGTGCTCGTGGAGGCTTACCTATAGCGTCTTTGAGGTACTTGTGTCCTATCAGTTTGAGGTACTCTTCTATGGCTTTGGTGGCCAAAGTGTTCTCTCTGAAGATAAGGTGTTCTCGGTCGATGAATCTGTCTACCTCACACATGGCCATGTCTGACAGGAAGTCCTGTAGGAGAAAACAACACACTTCAGCTTCAAATGTCTTTACACACACTAAGGTTGCTAACTGAAAATGCATCAAAAAGCAAAGCCAGAAGAAGTAACTGTGTAAAGAAAAGATGTAGATTAGTACATAGTAAACCCTTAAGGAGAAAACTCAAATCATGTTGTCTTAGAGCTACCTGCATATTTAATTACATGAGTTTCAGTGGTTCATGGTGTTTTAAGAGAAAAATAGGAAATTAAGTTGTAACATTTTAAAACACAATTCATGTTTTGCGTGGTCAAGAACTACAGTTAAGGCTGGGCGAAGATTTAGTACAATGTTTTTTATATTTTGTGAAAGAAAAAACTTCCTTCCACTGGCTCTAACTAACAAAAGTTACTTAAACAACATAAAGAATCAAGAAACACTAAAACACAGGAGCCCTATGGTCGGTTATGTCGCTAACCTCACCACTTCCTGGAGATGCAAGGTGAGCCTGTCTAGCCAGTGTGTCTGGACCTCATCCAGTCAAACCTTTATACACCTAGATCAGTCTTACCTGACCAATCATAAATGTGTATTTTACATTGGCCATAAATGTAATTGTATAATAAGTGTGATATGTGTCAATTCCAAAATATATAAGACTGTCCTGCTTAAAACACCATACCTTAGCCTTCCCTGTGCTCTGCAGGATATGGACCAGCGCACAAGCCACCTCCTCTTTGCTCTTGACACTTAGCACCGGCTCCAGCACCGCACACATCGTGCGGTAGTTGTTGGTGACATACTCAGCAAACTCCTTGTACAGCTCCATGGGCAGGATGTTCATGGTCTGGAAGCGGGACTTGAGCCGTAGTGATGCATTGATTATTTTGCCCCCTCCCACGCCGGCTCCTTTGGTCAGGACACTGGGCTGGATGACTGGGTACCACTGCTCCACAAACTGACGGCCTGTGATGCTAGAGATGGGGATGCTCACCAGACCCAGGTACGTACTCTTTTCCTAAGAGAGGAAAACAAAATAAAACTTATACTTACCATTGAAAGATAATACAATCTACAAAAGTCTCCAGGTTAGGCTGTTAGGGGGTAAATGGGAAGCTAAATCTAAATCTACACCTTCTATTTCAACCACTCAGCCAATCACTGCTGTTTAAATTTGAAGTGGTCATTCTTCTGTTATCCAGCTATTGCTCCATCACCATTGCAGCAGAAGAACCATCATTTCTCTCGATATCAGCAGGTCACACTCCATCATCTTTACCAGCAGTGTGTAACTTAAGGGTGATTCTGTATGATAACCACATAATATAATGATAATGGTAACCACAATCTGTTTTGTTTACTTTTTTTATTTTTATCGTAAAAAGCAGAAGTATGGACTTAAGTCACATGGCTTAGACTTAAATCAGACTTGAGTCACAAATTTGATGACTTCTGACTTGAGAAAATGTAAAAAGACTTGTAACTCGACTTGGACTTTAGCACCAATGACACGACTTCACTTAGACTTGAGTCCCTGACCTGAAAAGACTTGATGCTTTAAACCCAAATATTAACGCCCCGATCTCTGGACACGGAAACTTGCTCTGGGGAAGGGGAATGTCAACTCACTGGCGTGAAAGGAGTCTGAGTCTGAGCTTGTGGGAGGTTGAGAGGTACCGACTAGAGACTAGAGATTACAAATTCCACCGACATGTCTTCCTCTGAGAAAAAAAAGGCTGAGGGTCAGAGATGGACTCATATATCACCAAAGCTGAAGTCATCTCGGTGGCAGGGCACCAGGGATGGATGAGGTCTGCACTGAGTACCATAAGTCTGCTAAGGGCTGTCCAGTCCCGTTTCAACCTTCAGCGTGCACTGGGATGGTTTGCAGCTGAGTGTGAAGCAGCAGGGATGAGAATCAGCACCTTAAGTCCAAGGCCATGGTTCTCAGTCAGAAAAGGGTGGCTTTTCACCTTCAGGTTGGCAGAAAGGTCCTGCCTCAAGTGAAGTTCAAGTATCTTGGGGTCTTGTTCACGAGTGAGGTAAGGATAGAATGAAAGACAGACAGACAGACAGACAGACAGCACAGCCTCTGCAGTGATGCAGTCAATGTACCAGTCTGCTGAGGTAAGGCAAATCTATGTTCCTACTTTTACATGAGCTCTGGGTCATGACCGAAAGGATAAGATCCCAGATACATCCAGCCGTAATGAGCTTTCTCCTCAGGTTGGCTGGGTGCTCCCTTAGAGAAAAGATGAGGTACTTCAGTCACTCAGGAGAAGCACAGAGTAGATGTTCCCCATCGAGAGGAGCCAGTTGAGATTGTTCGGGCATCTATTTTGGATGCCTCCTGGACACCTTCCTGGGGAGTGGTTTCAGGCATGTTCCTCAGTGAGGAGGCCCCGGAGAAGACCCAGGACATGCTGGAGGGGCTATGTATCTTGGCTGGCCTTGGAATGCTTCGGTATTCACCTGGATGAGGAAGTGTCTGGGGAGAGTGAAGTCTGGGCGTCTCTGCTTATGGTGCGTTCACACCAAACACGAATGAAGCGTCGAGTAGACGCGAGTAGAAATGAGGTGGCGCGAATCATGCGCATCACGTGTTTGACCCAACGGCTCATTCGGGCGAGTTGAAAAATCTGAACTTTGGCGAATATTCGCGCCGCGTTAACCAATCAGGATCTTGCTCTAGTAGTGACCTACTTACTACGTATCTATCTATCTATCCATCTATATCTATATAAATTCTATATATGTATATTCTATACTACTATATTGTCATGACAGAGCTGACTGATCTTTGTGATGGCAATGAGCCTGGGTCCCTCTGCCAGAACCTTCTGCTTCTCCTGCCCTGCCTGCTCATCCACATCTGCTTCTGCCTGAAGGTGTGTACAGGCTAGAGTTTCAACAATATAAGACCATGTTTACATGGACAGTCATATTTACAGTAGGCATTCATACCTTCTTACATTCACATACAAACACACAACCCTGCTGGTTTGTGGTAAGTTCTTCTAAAAATATTTTTTCTGCTTTGTCATGTGTCATTTCAAACCAAGGAGAAGACCCAGAGAAGGCCAAGGACCTCTGGAGGAAACTCTCCAGACTCGTCCTGTAGCTCCATCTTCACCTACACACAGGATGAGCTCCTCTCTAGAGTCTGGTTCCTTCCCTGCAGAGGTTGCCGTCTCAGATGAAAGAATTTGTCAAATATATACATTAATTTATTACTTCTGCTTAATTTGAAAGCCACTGTATAGTTAGTTAGTATAGTATAAAAATGAGGCAGCTGGAAGCAAACCAGACACTCTATCAGTTCTCCTCTCCTTCACCCTCACTTTTTCCTTTTCCAAGCAAGATTCTTTTTATTCCTGCATGTAGATACTTGTAAATTTGTTTTAGATTTGTATTTCCATAGATATTTTTTAAATTCTTTGACTTACTGCTAATTTGATCAAATTCATTTAATGCTTCACCTTACTATTTGATGACATTTGCTTTGTAGACTAGCAATTATTGCTTAATCCAAAACAACGGGATATAGGTGGTAGGCATATAGGTATAACGCTATTAAACATTGATTGTACTGATAACTGGGTGTGTTCAGATTACAGTTGACAGCATATCATTATTAATAACTTGTAATCACACATAATATTTAATGATTTACTGACTGGAGACAGAAGGACAGGCAGTTTGAATAGAGCGTCAATAGTTGGTGTCCTGTGGGAAATCCTCGCATCGACACGGGGCAACAGGTGATCGAACTGGGCCCGGCTCAGTGGGAAGTACCACTGAAAGCTGCTGTCATCCAGGGGCAGCTCCTGGATCAAGCTGGGTGAAGCATCCGATGGACCCAGGCACGGCACCGAACGGGTCTACGCCGTTTAATAAGAAAATCAAACGTGGCAAACAAAATAAACCAAAAATAACTAAATAAAGCTCAACCATTTTGCAACGAGACTGGAAGAAAACTCGCTCAGCAGAAGCCCCTCCCATGACGCGAATTTGCGTCTACAACAGACACGAATGAAGCGAATTTCACGCGCGAATTAAGCAAGTAAACTCAAAATGTTCAAGCGTCCAACTACGCGCGAATAGCACGATTTATTTGCGCAATTTGCGAATAAATTGCGCGATTTATTCGCCACCAATTCGTGTTTGGTGTGAACACAGCATTAGACTGCTGCCCCTGTGACCCGGTCCCGAAGGAAGAAAAGGGAAGAAAATGGATGGATAGATGGATGGTAGCCTGTCCCAAAACTGATAATTGCGGATAGAGTGGAGTATCTGTCAAACCAGAAGCACTTTGTCCTTAAATATCGTTAAAAAATTCTTCTTTCATGTGAGAAAAATGATTAATGGTATAGTAATGATTTTTGGGCTTCATATTTTGTGATTACACAATAAATAGTGTTCCTTTACGGAGATTGTTAAACAATAAATCTTAACATTAATTACAAATAACATTAATATTTAACCTATTCACAGCTTCATATAAATCATTCAAAACATGACCTGGTATAAATCACAATAGTTTTACTCATTAATAAAAATGGGAGACTGATCAATTAAAGAATTGCTGTCAGTGAAGCAGGAAACAAAACTGCCAAGATGGCTGACATATGTAAATCAAGTTTTCCTGCTGCTTATTTCAATTCCACCATCAATATTAGTAGATTAACAAGTGGTAACTTCTCACCTTGCGCCTCTTCTTGTCAGTCTCCTTGTACAGATGAAGGCGGAGGTTGCGGACTGCGGGCAGGTTGTTGAACTCAAAGTGCTCGCCCCAGAACACGGTGTCGGTACGGGGTTTGCTGGTGGTGCGGGCATACAACATGTCATCCAGACACAGTTCGCAGTAGTAGCGCTTCTTGGCTGGAAGCTCGCGGGCCTCAATAATCCACAGTTTGAGCACATTGTCTACCCTTCGGCTGTTGTCCTGAGAGGAGATGGAGCACAGTCAAACCAGGTCAAACTGTTGAGATTTGTCAAGTAGAAAAATACATGACAACAACAACGTTCAACTGAGAGTAAATTAAAAATAAAATCAAATACAGAGCACTATAAAACATGTGATGAAGCTGGGGGTATGAGGATCACTACAGTGGCATGTGATGGAGGCTGACGAGCTGTTACACTGCTGATCAAATCTGGACACAAGGACAGAAACAGCACGACAGAGACGACTAAAGACGATAAAAATAGTGGAGGATAAGAGTGACAGTTATTCCACGTACAAAGTGACTCAGCACAGTCAACACTAGGAGTGACGCCAGTTCTGAGGTTCGCTCTGACGGCACTCTCTTCTGTTGGACTGAAGCTATTGTTGTTGGCCCTGTTTATTTCAGACTATTTAAGTCTTAATTTAGACAGCTCACTGCACGAGTTTCTCTCTGATCCAAGCTGCCTAAGTCTCCATTTGTATGCTCTGATAATCAGAGCCAAATGAACGACATAATTAATTCTGTGATATTCTAAGTTAGGATGAGCGGAGCATCTGCTGGCACAGTGTGCTGCTGCACAAACCCAGAGCCAGACAGAACCAGGCTTATACGAATACACTCTCCTTTAAACTGATCAGAGCTTCACAAAGAGAATGGTGACAGGAGCGTGTGTCTGTCTCTGAAGTCGGTCTTATCAGCTGGAATCATGTGGCATGTGTTGTTCAGGAGTGGGCAGGAGGCGGGCCCTGTGTGGGGCGCCTGGAGGACCATGACTCAGCCAGGAGCCCCGCAGCCTGAGCATCTGGATGCAGCGCTCTGCTCTCATAATGTTTCATCCTCATTTGGCACAACAGCTCTGTCTGTTTCAAACTATATGCTGTGCAGATCCTATTTCACATAGTGTTTTGCCCTTCTTTAAACCTTGTATTTTCTTCTTCGTTTGACACTGTGATGCTTGTTTTCGCCTATTTAAGAGGTTCTGCAGTAACTGGTCAACTGATTTTGTCTTTACTGACCTTTGTGTTAATATTTTAGCAATTGGCATTCTAAAAAAAATGAATAAACTTAATAAACTTACACTACTCAAGGCACGCAGTGGAGTGTCTTCAGTCTTCAATCTGATTTTCTTAAATAAAGTTTATCCACAAAGTCAAACAGAAACATGTGCCAGTATCTGATTTGTGGATGTTGGCCTTTTGGAGGTTGCACCCAGTGACTGTAGTATTTGTTCTGAGTGACTGAGGACACAGACGTGCACAGACAGAGGATGGGGTTGACTCATGCACGCTCATGGAGACATACAACGACAGGACACACGGGTAGTCACAGGAGTAGACAGAGACCTTGTTGGGCTTGACAGCTCTCTGCAGGTTCTCGATCCATTTGTCTCTCTCTGCTGCTGAGCGACACGCAAAGCACTTGGTTCCCGAAGCTGTGGTCACCTGAGGTTACAGCCAACGGCAAATTCAACAACCACAGCCATTAGTCACCATAGAAACGCCCACTAAAGCAGCAGAACATGTCTTCAGTGTATTCACTCTCAAGTGTGTAGGGACTGGGGCCTGTTCTGTTCATTTAATAAAGCCATAAATAACCTCTTCAGCCTGTTTACATCAGTGTTGGTGCTGGCTTCTGTCAAGTCTATTGGCTGGATGTGGTGGTTTAAATAGTTAGTGTTTGTCAGTGTGGACTCAGCCTGGAGAGTTGGAAAGAGTCAAAAAAAAAAAAAAAGAGAACAAGCTCAAGTCCTGAAAAAGCACATCTTAAACATGTAACAAAGCCCAACCTGAGCCATATTGCTGTTTGATCAATTATGTGGATAAAATAAGATGAAAAAGATCCTAAGATAATGTGAACCTATTGTGGATTCAAACTACTTCCTAAAAGCCCTGTCTGGTCACTTGTAATATATAGCTCAATAGTGATTGACTGACCAGTGTGTATCATAACTGTCTTTATGAATACTGTTCCATATTACTCCACCAAGTTGTAGCCATTTCAAGTTTACACAGTATGGTCAAACTTCAGCTGCATTCAGGTGATCCTTGGACACTTGGGAAACATTTTTACAACACCTGTTTAATTCTCAAAAAAGGATGTTGCTGAAGCTTCTGACTTCTACACGCTGTTTAGGCAGTGTCAGTGCATATAAAATAAATAATAAATTAAATGAAATAAATAATTTCTTTGCTGCATTTGCTACATTTGAGCATTTGTTTGTTCTTTTAATAAAAAAGAAAGGAAATGTTAAATCTGGCTTGTAAAACATCTTAAAGCCTACACAGTGCACTGTGTAGGCTGGCAGGACAATAAAATACTGTTTGGTATTTTACCCAAACAGTACCAAATAAATGTAAATCAGATGAAACAATATAATCTGCATGGTCTTAGCAGATGATTCAACATTTTGCACAGAGCAGCCGACAATAGACCTTCTTATTTCTCACTGTTTAACCCTTACTAGAGCAAAAGAACAACTTCATTCATTTTCTACCGCTTAGTCCTGGGGGTTGTGGGTCTATCCCAGCAGCTTTGGGCCTCAGGCGGGGTACACCCTGGACAGTGGCCAGTTGGTCACAGGGCTGACACTTACAGACGACCATTCGCTCTCACATTTATTCACTAGGGATACTTTAGAGTTGCCAATTAACCTATACATGCATGTCTTTGGGCAGTGGGAGGAAGCCGGAGTACCCGGAGAGAACCCACGGTGACACAGGGAGGACATGCAGACTCTTCACAGAAAGACCAGAGTTAGCCAACAATGTTTGAGTCCACCAGGGTTTGAACTCATGACCTTCTTGCTATGAAGCAGGAGCACTAACCACTCTGCTACTGTGCACCCCAAGAACAACTTCTTCAGGAAAATTTAAGTTTAGCCTAACTAACTCAGCAGAATCTATGGCTGCTTTCTATATCATGAAATAGTGGTAGATTGATTAACAGTGTTTAACAGTGCAGTGATAAATACTGGCAAAAACAACAATACGAATGCTACAGTATGTGGGTTTTTTTGTTTATTATTGAGTGAACTGTTTCACACAGCGCATGAGATAAGTAATCATTACATTTGTATCTACAACTAAGAAAGGACTGATCTTTGTTTGGTGATATGAGCACTATGTGTTTGATCACACAGTGAGATCTGTCGACCTTGATCCACCCTTACTCTACAACTACAAGCATAACTGATTTGTCTTTGGTGTGGGCAATATGGTACAGTGTCAAGGAAGCTTTATAGCTGCTTCACTAGGCAGTAATACAATGACATATCTAAAACGTTTCTCATATTTGAACTATTGAATGGATGTACTTTGTTACTGACTCTTTTCAGCTTGTTCACTGTTGACTGCTGCTCCAAACTGGGCCCACACCAACAGTGATCTGGAGCTGATACACTGACTGTCAACTCTCACCTCGAAGCAGTACTCCTGTCCCAGGATGCTGGAGTGGACAGGTTTGATGATGGCGTCCTCGTCTAGAGTGAGGTCCAGTGCCTCGGCAGCACTGCTGGGAGAGAGCAAGGACTCATGGGAGTGGGACTCTTTGAAGCTCTGCATCAAACGGGTCCTGGAAGGGGGCAGAGGGAAGTCGACATGAGACAGGGCTCAGACATACACAGGGAGGCAGGCTCTGTATCCATCATATAGACATATATGATTATCTAGTGTCAATGAAGCTGTTTAAGATCTAGATCTTTTCAGAGGAAAATATTACAGTTTTTCACAATCATTGTCTGAAGCAATTGGTCAACATCTTAAACTCTTTTATGAAAAACATTTTACTATTTCTCACAAAACAATCAAGAGGCAGAAGTTACACATAATTACAGCAGTCACAACTAACATACAACCAGTCAGAGCTGAAACAGGTTACAGTAGATCCTTAAGATGGAGACAGCCTTTGAGGCAGAGGACAGTCTGTGTTAGAAGAACTAGGAGGAGGTGGAGGAGGACCAAGAACTAGAATTTCTAATTAAGTTTGTGCTGCTGTCACTGACCATGTTCTAAATCATGGAGCAACACTGAGAGAAGCAGGATGTGGACTGTGGCCCAGTCCAAGTCTGAGTCATCAGTCCATGTCCAGGACCAGAGTGTTCCATCTCTGAGTGCAACTATAACTATGTAATAATATACAATATAACCCCAGTTTAAAAAAAAAAACAAAAAAACTTAAAAGCACATTTCACTAAAAATACGTTTAAATAAAAATCTTCAGCGGCTTTTAAAGGAATCAACAGATCTTTAGAAAATAAAGAGATAATTAACTGAAGTGATGGAGGCTCTGCTGCTGGTACCTGTTAAATGCCTTGCTGCTGGAGCTCATTAAGAGCTAATGTGTTAAAATATGTAAAAAATAAAATAAAAAATATAAATGAAAAAATTAGTAAAAATGTCTGAAAAGAAGAAACAAAGGCATGAAGAATCATCTCCATAATTCTGAAACACGTATCCATCTTTTAGAGCAAAAAGAAAATCTGACAAAAGGCAGGCAATGTGAAATTGGTAATTCAATCACACAGTTTTTAACGAGGCAGAGATAATTGTTAATTGTCTGATGCTAATGTTGAAACTAAAAGTTTATGGTAAGCTCTAAACTACAGTTTAGTGTAATGTATTAGTTTTTGCTGGGGTTTAATTTTTTTAATAAAAGAAAAGCAGGAGAGGTCCTAAGCCTGCTTTTGGGCTGAAAGCTGATCGCAGTAGTGCAGTAGTTAAGTCATCTTTCTAAAATATTGCATGCAGCTGAGACAAGTATATACTCACTGTAAACTATTATTACATAAGCATTTTTATTTATCCTCTGAAGTCACCAACAAATGCTGGTGTCTGTTTAAATATTTCCTCAAACTTTTACATCAGGCAAAGCTCCTCGAGTGAATGCGACATTTCCACACACATTCCCTTGTTGTGCTCACCTCCACAGTCCTCACAGACACACACCAGAACAGCACAGAGCAGCAGCGACAGATAGAACACAGCTGACCGCAGAGCCAGTGTCAGCCGGCAGGATGCTCAGGTGAAGCTCTCCAAATTAAACACATGTACATCCTCTGTGTCCATGCTCAGATATGAGTCCCATCAGCAGTGACTCCAGAGAGGGACGCGCTGATATAAATAGACCCCGAGGAGTGAGTCAGATTGAGGAAGAGCACGAGGGGGGTCAAGAGGGGGTGGGGGGACAGAGAATAGACTGTTTTCACCAAGAGGCTCTCAGAGAAATCGCGTGGGTTATATAAACAGAGAGGAACAGTAGCAAGACAGTAGCTAAGGAGAATATTCAACCACAACACGCAAGTAACAGTTTAAAAGTGTGTTGTGTAAAATGTTGTCACAAAAGCTGAACCAAATGGAACACATCTGTCAAAATGGTGTTTTCAGAGAGATGACAAAAATAGAGATTTAAAGCTCCATTGAACCCAGTGATAGGAGCCATTTAAGTTGTCTTGTCTCTGCTCCTAGAGCTGCCCAGAGAGAACAAACTGAGCACTGCTGGAGGAGAAGAACACTCACATTCTTGTTAAAGGTTAAGGACATTTATAAGGTATATTGATTTTGTTTCAGATTTTTGAAGCGGAATCAGAGCTATTTGCACTGGATTTGTTAATAGAATATCAAATGTCCCTGCAGGGCTACCATAGCTGTTCTTTGGGAGTTGATACACTGTCAGGTCTGAGAATTGCCATCTGCGCCTTTGCCACCAGATGTCACCACATAGACCAAAAACTTCACACAGCACCTTTACATGTTGTATTAAGGTTGTAATACAGTTGTGGTCCAGAGCATCACAGCATTTGTTGTAGACATACAGTAAAAGCCTTTTTGTGTGGAGTTGCCATTTCCATACCAGTTGAGCCTGTGGCTCAAAGGTCGCAGGTTCAATTCCCACCACCGACAGGGATGTTGGTGGAGGGAGGTGAATGAGCAGCATTCTCATTCCACCACATAACCACGGCTGGGTGCCCTTGAGCAAGGCACCTATCCCCATCCGCTCCCCTGGTGCCACACGGTGGCTGCCAACTGCTTCGGGTGTGTGATGTGGTGTGCACTAATACTTGGTGTGGTAAGTGAATTTCCCCATTGAGGGATCAATACAGTTACTAATCTAATATATAATCTAATCTAATATATCTATGCTATCTTAAAATGCCTTGAGTGAATGTTTGTCTGTGATAATGCAGCTGTGTTACAATCCAACACCAAGACCCAGAAAGGCTAAGCGGAAGCAAATGAATAAATTTGAATACATTAACCCCATAAACATACATGTTTTTAAAATAATTTTTAAGCCACCATTAAAGGCCATTTTAAATGAGACATACATGGATATCCATGGTGCCATGTTTTTTCGTACTTAAATTAATTGAGCATTATCTCGTGATACATTAACCCCATACATTAACCCCATAAACATACATGTAATATTAAAAGACAAATTTCCATTACAATAGTGGCTCTTGAGTCAGGTGAAAGGTTGCATTTGTTGGACTTAGTTTAAATGAAAAGGTAGTTTTTTTTACTGTTTTTTTTTAATTTATATTTCATTTCATATTGGAGATGACTGCTCAACAAACATTACAATATGTTTTACTAAAATTGCGGTACATTGTGAAATGTTTTTTCTGCAGACAGCTTATGATGAATAAATGAGTGACAGCCTGGCGAACCATTCCATCATGAGACCTAATGATGGCTGATGGCACCTGCCACAGACTGAACTGAAGCACTGACAATATACATTTTATCTGATTTCTTATCATTTGTTATTAGGCCAGTATGCACAGCATGAATGTGTGCTGTAGATACAAAAAAAATCCACACCTGTTTCATTTTAGTATCAGTGACTTATTATGGTCTGGTCCTCCATATGTCTTCAGTCTATTGGCAGTGGTCACTGTGAATAGGCTGTGACTGCCGAACACTGCTCATTATCACTGAAGCTATAGACTAATGAACACATTATTCGTCACAGCAACAGAGGAAGATAAAAATAGCTGCCTGTCTTTTAAATGTGCTTTGTTGCTTAGAGCCTGTTTTGAAAGGATCTGTAGGAAGAGTAATAGAACAAAGACAGTATTCTCGCTTTGCTAGCAATGGAATAAAAAGAAATATTTGGAGGAAAACTAAAATCTATTTGAATTTCCTCTGAGTTGGTCTGCCATGTGACATTTGACAACAAGCAACACTACTAATCATCTGCATTTAAATAAACTCAAGGATTCTGAGCACAGGTTCATGGGAATGTTTTATCTATTGAGTAATTTGTACATTAATTAATTGCAATTAATCGCCCAACTTGTCACAATAGGCACACTGGATCTTCAATTTAACAGAAGGTAATTATCTTTATTTTGAATCATTTAACTTTGCCATACTTTAACTTTTGTATAGCATGTAAATTGTAATAAGTTTTACATAGAAAAGTATCAATTTTGCAGACGTACCTGTCCTGGTCGGCACTGCGGAAGCGGGGGAGGATCATGTGGCGAAAGCTGCTGGTTCTGTCCAGTTTGGGCTGGCTCTTGGCGCGTTTGATGGAGCCCTTCAACCTTTTACTGAGGAAGCTCTGAAAGAAACAGAAGATAGACCAATGTAGAGGATGATGAGAGGATGAGTGAGGGATGTAGAAGAACACAGTGAGGTGTGGAGTCAAACAATGGAACATGATGAAGAGTGATGGAGAAAAGCACAGTCACCATCAGTTTATTTAGGACACACTTCCTGCAGAGAGACAGCACAACCTGTAGTTGTCAGTGCTGAGCTGAGTCCAACAGAAAGGGCAGCTCAAAACACCGGTGGAGTTCTTCTTAAAATATTTTATAATAACACACATACATAAATGATCATTAAACTAAAGTACAGTATATGGAAAATTACACTGTAAATAATTACCAGGATTTCACAATAGTCAACTGTAAAATTTCACACTAAATTGCATTAGTATCACTTTACAGGATTTAACTTTAATGTTCACAGTATGACACTGTAATTTAGAAGTTTACTATAAAAACAGTGCAATCACAGTAAACTACTGTATTATTTGTTGTTTTAATTATTACTGGGATTTCACAGCATTTTATTGTGTTATTTCACCGCAAAATACTGTATTAAGACTCTCCACGCAAAAACACAGCAAATTACATGAACCGCACTGAATTGTGGGACCTGCCGCGGATTTTTTCAAATATTAAAAGTTGGTGCATGGACTTGATGCCACCCGCCCGGAGAACAAGAGAAGGTAATTTAGCCTCGTTTTCTACCTTTGCGTTCACTATATTGTCATTTTAAACGAGTGTGATGTTCGTCGTATTAATGACTCTTTATTCTCTGACGCTTTTATTTCTACACAGACAAACCGAGCCCACCTCACCGAAGGCTGCGAGTAGCAACCACATGGAGGATTAACACGGTTAGTTGGTTTGATTAACTGTTTGTTTGAGCTAAAGGGACGTTTTGTGTCACCGTAGAGTGAATCTTTGCTCCACATTTTGATTTGAGGCTGTGGCTGTGGTAACGTTAGCAAGTTAGATAGTTGGTTTGAGACGGTGCAAAACACCCACGCTAACGTTAGCTGATGTTTCTCTTACATGTGGCATGTGAAATTCTCAGTAGAGCAGCACGTAGGCTAATATAACTTTTTTTTCTTTTTTCCAAGCATTTCTTGATCCATCAACGGCTTGTTAACAGGGTGTTTGTCTTTTACTACTACTACCATTGCTATGGCAACTATTATGATTACTTCTATTACTCCGATCAGGATTTATGAGGCCGATCACCTATTACCGATCACCGAAATTGTGATCGGCCGATACCGATCACAGCCGATACCGATCACATTAAATGTGTATTGAAGGGCTAAATTAAGAATGCAAAAAAAAAAAAAAAGAACCACTGAATTAACCCGTTACCATTCCAGCGGCTGTTGTTAGACAACTGCTTGGTACACATGCAGCACATCATTGGAAAGCTTAGATTCTTATCTTTTTAGTGATGTAAATCTTTTCTAGGAACAGCATCAACATTACGAACACTTAAAGCTTCTTTCGAAAACAAACAAACAAATCGAAACTGAAACTTACTGGCGCTTCTCACCTCTGAAGTCTTTCTGCGGCTCAAACATACAAAACAATCCAACAAACACGGTCCTGTTCTGTTAGCAAGTGTTCAGAGAATCAAATACAGTAAAAATATGTACATAACACATCTTATTGCATCCACAAATCCCCAATGAGTGCAGTTTCGGAGTATTCCTTTATTTTATCGCTCTTAAGTGCCGCGCGCATGTTTTGAAACTCGGACCACTCTGAGCGTTTGATTGACACCTCTGGCGTTTTTTGGCAGGATCGATTAGGGGTTAAACTGTTTAACTGTTCTTTTATTTAATAATTTTGTAATTTACCTAAGGTATTTTTTCAAGTAACAGCCAGGTTTCCCAAAACAAACATAGGTATAAACCATTAAAGAATCTCTGCCAATCCACAGGTAGCTCTCAACGTTGCAGGACTTAAATAAGAGTAAATAAATATTTCTCCTTTATTTAGTAAAGGTTTTTCAGATTCTATGGATTAACGTTAAGGACAAATCTCGGTTGTTCTGCGCATGCGCATGATTGGTTTTTCTGATCGGCCATTTTGCCGAGCACCGATCACACTGGCCGATCGTGATCGGTGACCGATCGATCGGCGCACCTTTATCTATTACTCTTAGGCATTTTATGTGAGATTTATGTATTTTCAGCTACTACTACTACTACTATTACTACTACCACTATTACTACTACTGCTATTACTAAAATATTTCAGGCATTTTATATGAGATATATGCATTTTTCATTTCAGCAAGGAGCATTCCCACTGCATTTTTGCAATTTTTCTAGTTTAACATAAAAGATCACCTGATATTAATACTTTATTGTTGATTTACAGATGCTTCCTGGGTATCAATCCAGAAACTGGAAGAGGAAGCGTGGAGGGATCAACGCACATGTTAGCAAATTGGTAGATTTCGAGTGGCAGGCAATGTAGAAGGTTGTAGAAGGTAGAATGTTTTTTTTTTTTTGAAAACTTGTGAGTGTCCCTTTTTTGACCTGTGGATTCCATTTTGGCAAATTGGCCCATTGCCATAATCCATACAGTCATAGTAGTAGGTTTGTTACCTACCTTTGGCTCTTACATAAAATCAAAATGGCTGCAAATGGAATCGAAGGGTCATGACAAAAGGGACACCCTTTACAAACAGCTTTAAAAATTAACAATTTAAAATGTGCAACAGCAAAACTGTACAACAGTACAACCACTACAATTCAGGCATGTTTTAAAGAGATAGTTCAACATTTTGGCAAACTGGCCCATTGCCATAACCCCTATAGTCATAGTAGTATGTCCGTTACCTTTAATTGTCGGTACAAGCTATTTTTAGATCAGTGGAGCCTATGAATGTCCCTGTTAAATGTAATATTGCACTTTGCACTTATCGTAAGCTTGATTAAAAAGTGAAAACAAATCATCATTTTGTTCTGTTTTCTTTTTTGAGCATAAAGTGAGAGGGTGCAGTAAAATTACAATTAACAAATGTATTTAAAAATATATTACGCTGTTTATTAAATTGTAAATTTACAGTAAATTATTGGTTAATAATTGCATTACTTTTACAGTAATTCAACGTAAATGTTTTCACAGCAATTTACTGTATTTATTTCACATTAGTTTACAGTAAGTCCACAGCTAATTACTGCTATATCACGGTAATTCCTTGGGCATGGCAACCATGAATTTACAGTAAAGTGTTGTTGTTTTATTGTAAATTACTGTGGAATAATTACAGTAAAGTACTGTGAATTAATTACGGTAAATTGTTGTGAAAATATTTACAGCGAATTGCTGTGAAAGTAATGCAATTATTAACCAATAATTTACTGTAATTTTACAGTGAAATTTTTTACAGTGTACAATTATGTTGCACATTCACAAATGTGTCTTTCAAATCTTTTCTTTTCCAATCCACAAACAAATGCTGAGCCATTAGCACACTTATAAAACTATTTTACAAATAACATATAGTAAATAGAATTATTGTACACTCACATTGTATAATTCACAAACATTAAGTTATTGTGAACACTAATGAAATATACTCAGAGATATATCATATATATACTTTTGAGACTCTTTCACACACTTCTAATTAGAGCCTAGATTGAGCCTTAAAGGCCAGAAGAAAACCAGGACATGCATCTACCAGTGGATCATGTATTTCTTAATTAGTTACTGAATACATTTACTCAAATATTTTAACTACCTCTAATTGAGTAAAATTAACAACAGCACTTTTACAGCTCTTTAACCTGTCTTTGTATATGTACTGAAAATATGATTTTAATTGTTTTAAAATAACAAAGGATGTTGCAAAATTAACTATACACAGAGTGTGCTCTGATGTGAGTGACAAAGCACTGGCTAACTGCAGAGATGATAATACACAGATTTAAAGAAGTTTAAAGCCTATGATCATGTCTGATAAATGTCATCTGTCAGAAGGAGGCTATGACCAAACACTCCATCTGCTGCTTCCATGCTAATAACCTGCCAATAACCTGCTCTATTAATTATGATTTCAGAGTATCTTTAGGTCAACAAGACTGAATCAGCAGTATATATTCAGAAATAAACTGTAGCAGTAACTGACTCATTTGCCCAAAAGTCTCTTCCCATTTGAGTTTCTTCGAGATTTTGACTTTGACTAACTCAGGTCCTGAGGGAACCATATACGCACCCCATTTCGTGTCTCATACTGAACCTGGGTTGGTCCTGACAGACAGACACTCTAGGCAGACACTGCTAGGTTTTGTTGTTAAGAAACTTTAAATGTATTGGAGCCATGTGAATACAAATATTCGGACTTCATGACAAAAGGGAGTTGATATTATAGCAGAAATGAAATAATTTTAACTACAATTATGTAACCTCACTATGGTTTAAATGGGAGCAGTAAGTGGGTCTGTTACCCCTCCCATTAAAAAACAATTTCCACTAACATCAATGCTATCTAACCTGCAGTGACATTTTGCTGGACTTTTTAAAGAAGTACATTAAATTTTCGCATTGCTAAGGTTTTATTGGAGTGTCACCATTAACATTCACCAACACTTGTACTTTTGTGACTTCCTGGCTAATGAGACGCAGGGGTGATGACCAGTGCTGTAGAGATGTGCCTCTGCCTGTTAGTGTCACCTACCTCCACAGGTGGCAACGGTGAGATAAAGGCTCCTCTCGGCTCCGGCCCCGAGCCGACAGTCACCCAGTCTCCACCCCAGAGCGACACGAGGGGGGAGGGGGCAGGCGAGTGGGGCAGAGTGTAGGACAGGGAGGGGGACAGGGGCAGTGAGCGGGGCTGCGGGGGTGTGGCCATGCCCTTCCTGGAGCCCTTCAGCTGCTGCTGGTACAAGCCAAGGGAGGGGGCCACGGACAGGGATGTGGGGTACGGGTGAGGTGGGGTGCCGCTGCAGCGACGGGAGCCCGGGCCGGGGGCAGAGGAGAGGAAGGACAGAGAGAGGGTCGGTGGCAGCGAGCGAGGCCGGGAACAGGGGGGGTTACTCACGGATTGTCGGAAGGGTTGAAGAGGGACAGAGGGAGACACGTCCATGCTAGGCTGCTTCCCTGTCGCTATGCTTTTCCTCCGGGGGCGGTTGTCTGCAAAAGAGAGGATGGTCCACAGATGAGAACACACAATCAGAAAGGACAGACACAGGT
This sequence comes from Rhyacichthys aspro, assembly GCA_036850595.1. NCBI lineage: Eukaryota > Metazoa > Chordata > Actinopteri > Gobiiformes > Rhyacichthyidae > Rhyacichthys > Rhyacichthys aspro. Next base: position 22,670,980 of record CM072163.1, on the reverse strand, counting down.
GAGCTGCACGGCAGGTGGTCACTCTATTTATTAGGGACCCTACATCATCATAAAGATGCACACTCATGCACAACAGAAGATGTGGAGGCCACCATCTGACCCCTCAGATAATTTCATCATGGCCTGATGGCATCCACTGAAATGAAATAAAAAAATTTTTATTCTTGTTTGTTTTAAAATGTTTGTACAATAAAATAAATACATAAAAATGTGAAACTTACAGAGTTTAACAACTCAAAGCCTAGTTCTCAAATGTACATTTACCAGAATCATAATTCTGCTGATGTATGTTATATGCATGAATAAATAGACTAAGCTTATCAACACAGTTGCAAAAGGGGAGAAAAAAAAACACATCCAGTTGTCGAGTTCTGCTTACTACATTGGTGACTATAACCTGGGTGATAAGAACAGTCATGGAGACAGGGAGGAGAGAAGAACACAGAAGGACTGAAGGCTTGTGCCAGATTGCTGAATAAATGACTTGATTAAATGAGGCACAAGTGTAAATGTGGAGCAGGGGAGTCCAACAGAGGGGTCCTCTGTAGAAAGCACAATGTCTGGTGTCACAATGTCCACCACACCTCTGATGTCAATCAATATGAACCAAACAGTCAAATCATACTTAACTGATACAGAACTAATGCCAGCCATCAAAGTATTTAATAAAACTGGATGTGGTACCCTCAGGATAGTTCTCAATGGAGACTTGAGAAACTACATCAAACAACCTTATCCCAACAGAGTTTGTTTTAGGCAACAATGTTAGAAGACATGTCTGTTAAACTGCTGACAGAAGATAACTTACAAAACTGTCACATAATGTTTTGGTTATTGTTACTTTTCATTCCATTGACTTTGAAAAAATATTGATTCATTATTATGACATCACTTCTCTCTTGCCTTTGAGCCCATCACACATAAGGTAATGGTGAATGAAACACAGAACCACAAGCACCAGACAATTGTAGACCTGATCAGTCCAACATCATAAGCCACTAACTGCCTGTTGTATGTTTTCTTATAAATGCAATATACTCCAGGATGTGAACATCAAATGACAAAACATGTCAAAACATGACACAACACTTGTCTAACTCTAAAGGGACCATAACCACAACTACATCAAAAAACACTGCCAAATAGTGGTTGGAAGGCCTTATGGGTTCTGCAGCCTCAGTGTAGTACAAGGACTACTGGTGGTACTTGTTGGTATCTAGGCAGTCTTGTACATTTTCTTCTTGAGACTGAAATAAAATATATATATATATATATATATATATATATATATATATATATATATATATATATATATATATATATATATATAATCATGAAGTCAATTCTATTTTTCAGACCATTATCTTAAAAAACATTGCTAGAAAATATATAAAATATTGATGGCTCTGGTTTAACCATAGGCTTCATCCTAGTTCATTTAAATGAAATGTAATGCAGGGGTAATTTCTTGTAGATAACACTGGGAAGAAATAATATTTATATTGGAAGACCTGTTTAAACTACTCTTATACTTCTCTATATCATTATACTCCCCATTCTGTAATTGACCTGTAATATAAAACAGAAGAGTAGGTGGTACATGGAGAGACAAATATTTCATGAGACGGTACTAACTGCAAAACGTTGAATCACTGATTTGCTGTGTACATCTCAAAATCTGTATCTTGTATCTATGTTTCATCTATTTGTGCTGTCTCCCTGTGTTATGAGGAAATAATGGAACTTCCACAGGGTTGCAGAGCTTTAAATTTCTATTTTCCCATGACAGACAAATGCAAAGAGCTTTAAAACATAGTTCTGACTGACATGTTCCATTTCACTGTATTTTATACAATGCACCTTGAAACACATCTTTCACATTTTTCTTGTCGGTCTTGTCACACAGTCCTCCTACTTCCATCCCATACACATAAAATTCTACATTGTATTCCATTTTGCACTTTCCATTCTCTGTACTCAGCTTTTATCGCCACTGGCCTCTTGTCTCTCATTTACCTGTCCACATCACTATCGCCTACACTCCAACAGCCCACGCAGCTGAAGGGAGAGATCACCACAAGGATTTTTGTCATTCATCCTAAATCCTAGCAGCGCTGTCTATTTGCCCGCTCAGAAGTGCAGGTGGAGAAACGTGTGGAGGAGTCTGGGAAGACGGGGTTCGGACATAAAACAGGTGACTGAGAAATTAGAGCCGTGATTGAAATGCTGCAGTGAAAGCGTCTAGAGGTGGCTGGCAGATCACTGGATTTGTACGGAAGGGAGTTCATGTATAAAAGCTTCAATTGAGTTGTGTAACAGAGTTACATAATGCAACTTTTATAACAAAATTAATAGAAGCCTACATCAGTGATCATTAATGAACGAGAGCTGGTGTGTTGAAGCAATCTGATAAATAGCTTTATATTCTGGCAAATACAGTGGCTATGAATGCCAGGTCATAACAGACAAAAACAATCACGAAACATGAGAAATGAGGAAAGACACATTATTCCACACAACAAAAAACAGTAAAAGAAAAGAAAAAACTGAGATGAAACAGATTAGAGCTTTTTCCGTTATTTCTGTTTTATATCACTTTTTTTTTATCAGCAACTTCCACTCAACATTGATCTTGTAAAAAAAATTTTCTCAAACATCAAAGCCCCATATTGCCTTCTGATCCTCATTACCTAAATGATCCCATCTCATTGTTTTACCAAAAAATCATTCAACTGCATGACTGTAAAACACATAAGAATACTCAGACCAGCTTCAATAAAGTGACAAGGAGATGCCTTCAAAAACATTCAGGGTCAGAGGCCATCCTTACACACAAACACTGAAGTATGGTGTGAGTTACTCTAAAATATTAGCACTCAATTATCAATTCCACATTTCACTCTTTCTCATTGTATTACAGATAGAGAAATCAGTCTGGTAGTGCGGGGTTTGAACAGAATTTCAAGGCGGGACCATGAGCAGAACTAATGTTTGCTGAGTGAACCAATCAGAGAAACCACGGATGTGACGTAAGGAAGCGACCATCTGATTCCAGTTGTCAACAAACCACAGCATACACCAGCATGGCTCGAGAGAGAAGATGCTTCGGTGGTGAATGACTTCTGTCGTTTTTGTCAGAAAATCTGAGGACACAGGGTGTAATATTGAGTTCAGTCTTTATTTTCGATCGTAGTTAGCTACCTAAACCTGCGTACTGTTTTTGTTTAAAAAAAATTCTCATGCTTAATATGACGCAAAACAAAATCCCGCCTCTCATGGTACAATTAGCCGGGAAGAAAGAGCCGGAGCAGAATATGGATTGATTGGACAATCCCAGACTGACTTTCTCTTTATTTAATACAATGAGAAAGCCGTCTGGCTGGCCAGGTTGGGGCTGTGGATCGACAGTCCACATTCTTCTTCCAATGAAGAAGGAGTGCAAAACATTCTGACAACATTAAATGGTAGCCACTTAAGTCCAACTCTCAAGAGTCAATGTGCAATATACCAGTGGTGGGCCATCAGGGCCAGCAAGGCCTTCTCTGCTGGCCTAAACATGCTCAGAAAAGTAAATTTGTTTTATTTTATTTTCATAAATATGTAAACAAAATTATTCTCTATTCTCTGTTCTCTTTATATCATATTAAATCCACTTAGTTGAGTGGCTTCCAATGTTGTTTATTATAGTAGAGTTTTTAACCAATTATATTTCAGCTACCTTGTTTTCATTTGCCTGAGACCTTCAAAATCAACAGAGCAGGCCCCTGTGCACTGTAAGTGAATGGACACAGTCAGTCGCAATAGCCAATCAGATCTCGATTCTGCAGACCAAGGCCAGCTAGAAGATCTTACGTTAAACTGGACATGTACGCGTCCTGTGATTGGATAAGCACTTGCTAGAGCCTGAAAGGCAGCAATTTGCAGAATATCCAACTAAACCCAGAGATCAAAAAGCTATCAAGAGATTGATCTGGTTGCAGATATTCTTTCCACACTATTTTCAAGACGTCTTGAGAAGAGGTTGGCCAACCCCTGTGCTAGCTAGCCTGTCCCAGCAAGGAAAAGGGTTTGTCTGTCATTTCCAGACGAGCAACTATGAGTGGTACGTCACTGAAGGCCTAAGCGTGAAATGCACGGCCCGCCACTGCAATATACACTCATAAAACCTCTACTTTGCTCCCCATTGATGGTGCATATGAAGTCATAAAGTAAGGCACCATGAAGCCAAGAGTTTAGATGTCCCTGTGCATTTCTACAATCTATAAATTCTAAAATGTAATTGCTGCAGAAGCAACAAGGGCTAGACAAACAGATGTATGATATATTGATAAAATCCTAATGTAGTAAACACCAAAAAACATACAATTTACAAATGATTGTAATCAGTAATAGGTTTTGGAGATACAGCACTGAAAACAGGTTTGACTTCAGTAAGAGTGAGTAGCCATGTTTCCTTCGCTTAAGTCAGAAGACAGAAGAGAGAAGACAGGAGAGGACAGAGGAGACAGGAGAGAGAAGAGGAGAAGAGAGACAGGAAAGGAGAGAGGAGACAAGAGAGCAGACAGGGGAGGATGAAGAAAACAGGAAAGGAGACAGGAGAGGACAGAGGACACAGGAATGGACATAGGATACAGGATAAGACAGAGGAGATAGAAGAGTAGACAGGAGAGGACAGAGGAGACAGAAGAGGAGAGTGGTGACAGTAGAGGAGACAGGAAAGAACAGAGGAGACAGGAGAAGAGACAGGAGAAGACCAAGGAAAGGAGAGAGAAGACAGACAAAAGGCAAGACAAGGAAGGCAGCCACAGCCAAATACCTCCAGAGAGTGTGGCAAGTCTGAAAAGGTCAGCTGAATAGGAAGAACCTACACTCGGTCAGTCATCAGACACAACGCTGGTTTAGATAACCAGACCAAGGGAGGAGATACATTTAACTGGCATGAAGACTAGAAAGCTCAATAAATGCAGGGTTTTCCCTAAATCCAGTATACCAAGGATCCATGAGTACATCAAGAAGATGGATAAAGTACTTAGTGAAGACTTAAGATAAGAGAAACCTACAGATAGAACACCATCATGGGAGGGTAAGTCCCTCACAGTATGTACCACCGGTAGTTAGAGGAAGAGGCTCATACTGTGGATCATATGTGGATCAATGGCTGGTCAAGGCTGAGTTATAAGACTGTATAGAGGCCCTCATCATACACACCACATCAGGAAGAAGGAACCCATGAAGCTTAAAGGTCCTATATTATACTATTTTGAACATTATACAGTGTATTTTGGATACATGTAGGTTACCATATCACGTTTTGCAACATGAAACACACAATAATGATCTTATACAAGCGGTTTGGATGAGCTCTCATCATGAGTCCAAAGTGAACGGTCTGATTTGGGGCTGTCACTTTAAGGCTCAGCTCTCCCGTGTTGGCTCCGGCCACTCATGACGTCACGCTAGCGCTGTGCTGGAAACAGACTGAAGTGAACACGGCACATCGTAGTAATAACTTTTTCAGCAATGGCTTTGAGAGTAACTGAGCCATATATCTTCGACCCAGAGTCTGACTCTGAGTTCGAAGAACATGAGCAAACACAAAGACCTCGAAGGCTTCTAGAAGACGTTTCTGCCTGGTTAAATGAGAAACTATTTATTGTGTATGTTGCTATGGTGTAGCCCGTAGCATAGCGTGTGTTAACTGCTTCTGTTTATAGGTGCACATGTGGAAATGACCGTACAATGCTTACTGAAGTTGAGAATGTATGCTGCCGGGAGACTCCTAAGGTAGCTGTTGTGCAGTATATTGAAAGAACTATAATAAAGTAGCCTAGCAATATGTAGAGCTATGCAGTAATACTTGTTAGTAATACATGTTGTTGACGGTAAGTAAGCTAACACAGTATCAGCGATGTTTCTCTGTGTCTGAGCTGCAGAGCACGGCACTTGTTGACAGTGCAGGAGAGAGGGGCTGGAGGAGTGTGGAGGAGCACTTCCTGGAGAGGAGTGGTTTATTTCACATATTGACGTCATTGCGTGAAACAGCTCGTTGAAAGGACTGTAGCTGAAACAAAATAAATTACTCAAACGCGAATGAAACAAAACACAACTTTGGGTATGTGTTTGAGGTAGAAACAACGTTATAACGTGGTTAAAAGCTCAGAAAAGTCAATTTAGCATAATATGGGACCTTTAAGAAATACCAAGGGCTGAAAAAGGAACTGCAGAGGATGTGGAAGGTGGAAGATGACCACGCAACACAATGAGAGGGGATTTTATTTAGCTTTAAATCAAAAAGACAGGTAATGTTAAGTGTGGCTTGTTAGGTAGTTTTTGCATTCAAGGAACAGAATGATGAACAAACCGATAAAGTTGGATCCTCCAATGAGCTCATTAATCCAGCATTTATTTGTAGCACCTCTCATAGGGAAGAGGAAGTTTGTATTCAGGATAAATAATCTGAGCAAGAGAATAATCCAGACACATATTATACTACAGTGCTAAATGCTGATGTTTAGGAAGCTCAAGAGAGTGTCAGACCTGTAAAAAAGAGAAGTGAAAATGTGTGGATGTAAATGTGCTGTCAGGCTGAGCGTTGTGAAGGCAGTGTGTGGGCGCTCTGGCCTCTGAGAACCACAGAGAGACGGAGTTAAAGGAGTGGGAGGCTGCAGACTCACAGCAGGAACAGAGTATGAGAGAAGACGGGATGACAGAAGGCTACAGAAAGACGAGTGCAGTGTGAGGAGGGGGCGCAGAGTGGCTGAGTGGGAGGCAGGCTGAAGAGGCTGTGGGTGTCTTAATAGCACTGAAATGCTCTGGGCTCTTTGTGTGTTTGCCTTTGTTGCTGGTCGTCTCTGTGTTTGCTTTAGATGCCTGGACTGAGCATGCACATGTACGACTCTGTGTTCAGTGTGTTTAGAGCCTCCGCAGAGTTGCAATGGGACTCACTGAACAAGAATTAATGTAAAATTGTGTTGTTAGGAGCAGAGTGTTGTAAATGGTGCCACTGTAGGGTTTTATAAAGCCATGTTTCTACTGAATGATGCAATATAGTAATGTTTGCACTACACAATGTGTTTCTATTAGCCCATTCACTCTAGGCAGAATACATGCTGGTTCTGTCTCTGTTTTGGTTCCAGAAACTAGGAACCTTGGTGCTCTCTCTTGAAGCAGCGGACTACACAACAGCTGGAACAATGGTGCACCTCATAGATGATGAGAGCTTTAGTTTTATTTATTTCCAAACATCTAACTATCCCCTGCAGACGATCAGAGGACAGTCATGTTTATGGAACAGGAAAAATGGTCAAAATTACTGTAAATGTAACTAACGCTGTATATTTAGTATGAGAGACAACGGTCAAATGTTCACGCTAATGTGAACACACGGTAAATGTGTAAAACGTTCAATTAAGCTGGAAAACAACATGGCACTGTGGTTCAAAAACAGAAAACAATCATTATTATTACTGTACTACTTTTCAAAGTCATTCTTTGGTGTGAAAACAGCATGTGGGAGCAGACTGTGACATAAACTACAGTGGCCCAAGTCAGTTTTTAGAAAACTATGCTTGTGGAGGTTCATACTTTGGTGGCATAGAATATATGTTTGGTGGTAAGGAGCAATAGTCCTGACCTACTAGGGGGTGCTAGATAGAAAATGCAGTTTTAAAAATGTTGGCTGTTTTCCAATTGCCAGGAACCTTCCTTCAGAGTTGGCTCCTCCAGAGTCGGCTCCTCCCAAGCCAAGGCTAAAGTCCTGGGTAACTCCTCATGAGCCTTTCGAAACAGACTTCAAAGTGGTCGAGCTACGTCATCAAAAGTCCCACCCACAGTTTTGCTGCTGTTTTTAATTCTCTGAAAAAAAATTAAATTTATATGTCCTGTTATAGGGAGTTGTGGATCATTTAATATTTGACTGCTATAATATTAAATGCAACATTGAGCAAATAAATAAACAAATAAAACCCTAACAAGCGCAAGATCCTGTTTATGATGACAGTCTGAAACTGACCAAGGACAGAAACATTTGTGGAGCTGAATAGTTAGTTACATTAGCTAATATTTATTTATGTCATATGTTGTTTTTTTTTAAATGCGAGCAGCTGAATGTAATATGTTCTGCATGAGTGACTCAAAAGCCTATAGTATCAACCAGCTGACATGACAATGGTGATAAAATCTCACTTATGAGAAATAATACTGCAGCTGGTTTTCTCCAGAGGACTCCTCCTAATGAAGGATTCTGGCAGCTAGGGAACCAGCCAGTTTGTGTGGGCATGTTGTGTGTGATGTACTAAAAGAAGTTCCTAAATAATACTGGAAGCAAATGTGGAACAGGCAGGCAAGTAAATAAGGGTTCAGTGTGCGTCACAGAGACACATAATGAACATAACATGCTTTAGTTTACTGCAGACAATGATGTCAAACTTTTTTAATTTACTAGTTGCTATATCAAATGCTGGAAAAATATTTTTTCCCAGGATAAATAAATCACAGTTATGGGATTTGGCCATAAGGACATTTCACATTCCTATGCTCTGGGTTTGCTGCTTCTTATTTCTTTCAGCTTTTCCTTTCAGGGGTTGCCACAGTGAATCATCTTCCTACATCAGTCTCTATCCTCTATATCCTCATCTTTCACACCAACTACCTTCATGTCCTTCTTTACTATATCCATAAACTTCTGTTTTAGTCTTCCTCCAGTTTTTCCTCCTTTACACACGTATTCTGTCTAGTGGCGACTAACTTTCATTCCTCCTCTTTCCAGAGTAGACATCCAACTCTAGATTTTCTCCACCTGCTCCTCACGTCGTCCGCAAACATCATCTCCAGTCACGCCTTCCTCCTTTCTTTCTTTGACCAACAGTAGCTCAATTTCTTCCAGTAGAGCAGTTCAAAGGACCGATGGTGGTCATTGTTAACCTGGGCCCCGGTCAGTCCAATATGGAAGTCATATAAGCGATTCATCCAATGCTCTCCATTTATCGGGGATGGGACTGGCACAAAAAGTACATGGCTTGCGAGCCCTTGCAGCTGGATTAACACACAATCTTTGGGCTGCAGCTCTTCAAACCAGCCCAGAAGATAAACTGCACCAAATAAACAACAAATAGATTAATATAACAGACTCTATCCCCATCCTGTATCACAAAGAGACTACTACTCTATTTTATATAGAAGGTAAACAATGGGACAGTGATGTAAAGAGTTACAGCATGTGATGTGCGCCAGAACCCAGAGGTCTCAAGTGGAAACAGGACAAACTCACTCCCAGACAGTGCTGTGTGCGTAAAAGCCACTTTTGACAGCAGTTTGGTAAGGACTGAAGGATGTGAAACAGACGTGAAAACACAGTTTGAGAGACACCAGCTGCAAAAGCTACAGTTCACTGGAATGTGAAGAGTTGAAAAGATGTAAAGTATGATAAGCTTTAAATGAGCAGATCATTGTTGTAACCTTACAAATTTTCTCCTTCTGAAACATACTTTAATATTCCCTATGCCTACAGCAGTGTTTACTTTGCAAATGGTTAGCAGGGCGGCAGTGGCTCAGGAGTAGGAGCAGGTAGTCCACTTACCAGAACACTGGTTCATACTGCTGTTTTGTCCATGGGCAAGACACTTCATCTACCTTGCCTGCAGTGTCTGCCGCCACTGGTATATGAATACATCAGTGTGACTGTGTTGGATGGAGAGGCTGTTGGTGCAGCCTCCGGGGTAGTAGGTGCTACAGGGCATCAGTGTGTGAGTGTGGAGTGACGTGTTGAATCTCTTGCCCTCCAAACACATGAAGTAATGAGTATAAGTGTAAACTGGTGACACAAAGAGTTACATTATGTTTGATAAAACCAGAATGAATACGAAGGAGTAAGGCATTCATATAAGAAAGACAGCAAAAGAGAGACAATGCTGAAAGTGCAGTGGCTGAGGCCCAGAGTGTGGCAACACTTTGTCCATCTCTAGAATCACAAGGACAGTGACATTGTTCCTGGTGAAAGTCCGTTGGTTCTACAACATGTAGTACACTAGACTCAAATTTTTATAACCACAGTTGATTTGAATGAATCCCACAAAATAAATATCAGGAGAAAAACATGACAAATAAATCAAAAGTCATCATCTGTTATTGCTTCTCATTTTGTTTTTGCCCGACTCACATGGCAGTAATACCTGACACATTCTGCTGTATTGTGGTCTGCCTGCTACATAATTTTGTATTTACACAAATTGCAGTGATAGTTCTTGTCGCTGTTATACTTAATGTAGTCAAATTATCAGTATCTGGGCTCTCTGTTGGGGAGGCTGAGAAGGGATAACAATCAGAGAAAACAGTGTTTTTATGGAATTTTTATCATAAGGTACTAGAAGTGAACTTCTAACAGTGCCCTGCTATAAGTGTCCTGTAAATAAAAGATACCCTTTTCTAGGTTGCTAGGGATTCAGCAGCATCTCCCTGCTTCAAATTCCAAACTGAGAGGAGCGGAAAGGTGACTGTTGTGGAGGCAGGCCTAACAACCAGATATGTTAACACTGTGACAACACACAGAGCTTTGTCAGTCAAAGTCATAATGATTGGTGCTGCCCCCTTAAGGCTGTGTTGTTAATATCAGTATCACAATACCAAAATACTATGACACAACAGCAGGCAGAAGATAGGGTTGAGGCTAAAACAATGTCCATGCCATTCACTAGGCATTTATAAGTGGTCAAAACCTTTTAGAGACAGTAAAAGATTAAAGAAATATACAGGGATCTGCATGTGAGCATGTCCTACCTGGGCCAGGGGCGGTCCTGGGGTTGTCCAGACGTCTAGTCAAAGTGTCTCTGTACATGAGGTTATATCAGCCCACCGTCAATCCAAGAAAAATGGGAGATGTGTTCACTGTCCTTTGTAATAAATAGTGTCTCTGCTGTAAATGACTTCTGATGCACCTGCCACATCTATCATGGCACACATGAGTCTGTCTGTGGAGGCAGGAGGTTTAAGGCTGCGCTCAAGACCCACTCACAGGAAAAGAGCTCATTTCGACCAGAGTTGAACCTGTCACAGACCCATACTGCAATATAACATGAGATACATCTGAAATATAAACTCACCTATGTTCTGTCTTTGAACAAAGAACTGACATAAATACTACAGGCAGATTCTGGAACAAACTCACCAGCAACTGCAGCAGGCACTACACCAGGATCTTTACCATATACTGTGGAATCAACTCTTAGGAGGAACTGGTAATGTAATATAATACTGTAGATGGATCAGAGTATTATCTCGGAATATACAAATAGAATACTATTTTTTTCAGAGAAAATACTAAAAAATATTCATATATAGATTATTACTTATGATTATTATTAGAATCAGCAATGGAAAAGTTAAGTCCAAATACAGTCACACTATGAAGCACCTATATTAAAGACTACAGCCACATGTGACTCTTTATCCACAAACACATTAGTGAGTTAGACCAGGTATGGTCTGTGAGTCCAGGTGTTCCCACAAGGTGGAGTTACCACAGGTATGGACTTCTCCTGAGTTTACCTGTGAGCGACCCCAATGTGCCAGGCTGAGAACAGGCTGACAGCGTTAAGTAGGCCACTCCTAGTTATCCCCATCTCCAGACTAATTAGGGAGAACTAAAGACAGCACTGGTTTTCAGGCTGCCCCCTCGTCCTGCTCGCACCAGCAGCAGCCCTGAGCAGGGTACACTCTGTGGTCCTGGTCCGTCTCGGACTCCCCTGGTCCTGCCCCGGCTGCCCCCTACCCCCTCCCCACACTGAAATATTGAGTATCCCACTGAAGATCCACCTAGATCAACAACTCCTCTCATCTTTTAGTTGCAGCGATGCATCTGTTGGCCACAGTCACTTGTCCATTTCATTCTGCTCTGTTCTTTCTCCATAAAAATACAAATACTAGATTCTACCTCAGGAGGAGAATATGCCTGTGTCTGCATGTGTTTGATGCCATACATGCCCATGTCCACAGCTGTGGGCTGTCAAATAGTTCCATTCATCTGAATAAACCCAGTGTGCTCCACTTTGCTCCCTGTCGTTCCTTGCTCTACAAATCCAATCCGGAGCAGTCGAGTTGGACCACAGCACACAGCAAAATAGAGACAAGACTATCAATTCCAGAGCAGTTTCATAAAATCGACTGAAGAAAGATGCTTAAAAGAAGAGAAGTAGGCACACACTAGGCATCCGTGTCCATTCTGAGCTTTCTCAAAAGCCATGAAAAAAAACGTACTCCCTCATATTTAGTTGGTTCGGTAAAGGCAGATGAGCCCAGTCCACTGAAGACTCTCTGGGCTCAGAGCTGGACTTGAAGAGCGTTGCAGTGTGAGGCTGGCAGCAGCAGAACCTCTCTCGCTTCAGTACAGTGGCAGTGGGAGGGGCTTGTTGCTGTTAGTTTTTTGTTGCTGTTCTGTCACTTTTCCTCTTTCTCTCTCTGACAGCCACATGGCCACACAGCTCAGGGACCACTGTGCTCGAACTGCTGTGCACTGTACACACTCACCGCCGGAGGCTTGCCATGACCAATCACATTCCACAAAGCAATCCCGATTTAGATTGTTATCCTTATGTGATTTGTGCTCTTCCCAGGGGCTCACCTGCCTCCTGTAACACATACTTAAGTTGTGCGCCGTCATTACTGTAATAACCAGCTGTTCCACACATGCAGTCATTATGCACATCACACCAATTCAGGATATATATAACAGTGATCAGTAATGTCAACTGCTTTAAGACATTACCATTGATTGTGTTTAGCGCCGATAACCAATCAGCACTACCTAAGCAGTTTCCATGACAACTGTGGCTTTAAAGCAACTTTTTCAGCCATCACTCAGCGACATGGCAATACAAGTAAAGTGTTCCCTTGTTGTTGGAGTAAAATGAGTGGATAGTTCTGTGCTGACAGTATTGCCATGTTGTAAAAGTGTGTTGTTCCTTTACTCCAGCCTGAGGTGGTCCTAAACACAGAGTGGTGCTGGGTCCTGTCTCCTCCTCCATTGTGGTCCTCTCCTTCTCCGGCTGCAGCCTCTCACAGTCTCTCTGCTCTGTAATTATTTCCATGGTTACCATTAGTGATGTGAAGTGAAGCCTGGTGTTCTGTGGGTACAATCTTGCTCTTGTTCTTTCTTGTTTCCAGACAAGCCTCTGTAGTTTTCCAGAGCATGATTTTTACACTTGCCAATTCTTACATTTGTAAATGAATATAGTGTTAATCACAGTAAATTATTTTGGGCTTGGTTAAAGCAGCCAGAAGATTATGATAAGACAGTGTAGTACTAGTCTAATTGAACATGGGCAGTATGTACACTGGTTGCACATCACCATCCTCCACTCCACGGCTCTTATTTCAACAATGCTAGGTTCACATTACCATCTGTTATTAGATATTTAATAAAGGCTTAAGGATATATAATAAATTGTTTGCTGATGCCTTATAAATAGTGCAATTACACACCTTTTGTATAAAGAGCTACTCACTACCTCTGAGCACTCACATATGCCAAACAGCACAACTATACAAAACCTATACACTAGTAAGTGCACAAAATAGCATATAGGGTCAGTCAACATGGTTCATAGTTTATTTGTAAATGACAGAAAAAGCCCCTTGTGTGTTTTGAACAACACTCAAAGACCTTCAGATGTCACCAAAAACACAAAATGCACAGTGATGCATTAATAGCCAATCAATTTTCCCACAGCCTGTTATGTAACGGATGCATAATTAGTTCACTACAACTTGGGTCAGCAAAAACATTTTTCCCTGAATCATCAAAACCACACCAACAAACTGCCTATTGTTTTTTATGTAACACCATTAGCCCCATCTGCCACAGAGGGTTAGTGAGCTTCTGTCGAGGAATGTGGATGTATAAGTGCGTGATGATTTTCTTGTGTTTGGATGTGAAAGCAGGGGTGGCTGCATCATAAGCAGTGATGTTCAGAAGTCTGCAGGCTGTAGGAGACGGAGTGCATCAGCTCAGAACAGCACAGACACTGAGGTGACAGCACATCCTCCTCATCCCTTGCTTTCCTCTTTGTCCCTCACTCCTCTTCTCTCCCTTGGTCATACATACATAATCCTTTTTCTCTCTCTGATTTCTTTCACTTTCATCTTTTTTTTATGTTTTACATGGTATGTGCAAATGTTTAACTAATTAAAAAAAACAATCAGCACAACTGTAAGGGCTAATAGAGGTGTAGCCCACTGTTACAGTTACAGTTACAGTACTGTCTCTAGGGAGGAAAAGACTTAGAGCCAGATGTACTAAGGCACTATAGTGTCAGTTTTAATGTTTAACACAGGAAAGGTGAGGACACAGGTGATTTTACAACTGGCTTCATTGGCAGTTACATATTTATCACTTACTTTTAAAGAATTTAGTTGTCTGGCATCACACTATTTGTCTGACGTCCTTACTCCTTATGTCCCCACTACACCTCTCCACTCGGAGGAGGGAACCTCACTGGCTGGTTCTTTAACACAGTAGGCGAACTGAAGAAGACGAGGCGTTCTCAGTACAGGCTCAAATCCCTGCCCCCCGACATTGGGCACATTAAATATCTCACTTCTTTTAACAAATATTTAAAAACATTCCTTTTCAGAGAAGCATTTTATATTGCCTAATTTTAGTATTTTATTTATTGTCTTTAATATTTGTTTTCATTGTTTTCTACTCTAAGCTATAAACCTAGTTTATTTTTATTCTTATTATATTGTGAAATATGCACATTGCATGTTTACTAAGTTTACCCCATACATGCTGTGCGTCATGCATGAACAATATTCCAGTTGCTAACAGAGCTAATATACGAGCTACAGAAGTTATCAGAGGAGCTGCTGTAGTACACTTTTAGATAGACTCATCCTGAGAGCTTCATGTATCACTATTTTATTCACAAATCAAACAAATCCAAATGGAGCAGCACATTAAGTGAAGTTGTTGTCATGCCGACCACAGTGTTCTTCCTGTGCTCTATATTTACTCTTCTGTCAATACACAAAAAATTTTGTCAAGGCTGCTGCAGTGTATGTGTGAAGATGTACACTACACATTTACAAGGCCAGTTATTGAACAGTGTCCCCACAACAGTTTAATAAAGACTTGCAATATCGTCATTATCTATTTATAGAACTTCACTGATCTGGTCAAAGTAGTGTATTCAAACTTCTCTCTGCATGGTGACCTGAAAAGAGGGATCACTGAGAATGGGAAAAGAGCTGGACACTGAAATCACAGAGGATGTGACTGAGGAGGGCCTGGGAGGTCCGGTTTTTAGCAGTTATTCTTGGACATGGTGGGACTTCAGCTGGAAAAATCTGATCCTTTGGATCCCTCACACAAGACTACAATACTGAACTGAAAGAATATTCTCAGAAAGGCGGGTCTTTAAAATGAACATTACTCTGCCTTACCTCATCTTGAATGTGTCCCTGATGATAACAGATGATGTTTGTCTTCTCAGAATGTGAATGTTTCTGAATTCTGTTGTATTATTTTTAATTTGAGTTTCCAAAAGGTAGAGCCTTTAATTACCAAGCTTGTGTTTTATGGAATCAGCTCCTTGCTCTCGTTAAAGAGGCAGACACAGTCTCAGCATTTAAGGTTAGACTTAAGACTTTCCTTTTTGACTTATGGTCAGGACATATACAGTAGATGAGACAAGGGCCTATGGTCAGGACATATACAGTAGATGAGATAAGAGCTTATGGTCAGGACAAATACAGTAGATGAGATAAGCTGCTCAAGGCCCAGATGCTGGGGGAGGTATGACACACTGAGCTTCTATCCTCTGGCTCCATCTTCATTCTTGTGACATTATAGTTGACATATCTTCTTAGTTCATTGCTGTTCACAAGTTGACCCTCTGTCCCACTCTCCTCTGGGGGAGTGGATACTGTTGCAGATGTCCAACTGCTGTTAGACGTCCCAGTGATGACTGGACCTTATCTGTGGCCCATCTGTGATCCTGTCCCGACCCATGGACCCCTCCTGACCCCAGTTCCTCTCACTCAGATGAACTGTTCCTTGTCAGTGACTATCCTGACTATCTATTGCACGGCCTGTCCGTCCTGGGAGTGGATCCCTCCTTCTGTGGGTCCTCCTGAGGTTTCTCTTTTTCCCCGGCTGGGTTTTTTGAGTTTTTCCTTACCTTCATGGAGGGTCTATGGACAGGGGATGTTGTCTTGTTCTGCCTGTTTGCATTTTTTTTTTTTTTTTTTTTTGAAGCCCTTTGAGGCAATTGTTGTTGTGATACTGGGCTATACAAATAAAATTGAATTGAATTTCTATTATAATATTGCTAGATACAAAATGTCTAAAAACTATTTAGAGAAATATATTTAAAAACTAGGTACGAAAATCAACTCCAATGCACCAATGCAACAACAATTTCACATTCTCATTGTTTAGTCTGCATTAGTCGTGGATGTGCACCTGCTTTGACTTAAACCAGCTTTTTGTATTGTGTGCGCTACACCATATCTCATTTTCAGACCACCATGCCTCATGACACTGGTGGAGCTGCAGGCGGGAACAAGATGGCACACAAAATGTGCCTCCATCTTGATCTGTGCCATGCTTGCTCCAAGCACAAGGTATGGTCCAATCAGTTTTCCCATGTGCTAATAACTTAAGCCACACACTAAACCAAGCTAAAATTACAAAAATACAATAATCACTGGAGAGCATCTTTGAAAAGAGTGAATGATTACACAACAGAAGAGAAGACATTTGACAAAAACAACACATACAAATGAAACACCAAGAGTCATTCTTAAATGATAGCTCTATTGCTACAGGTGATTCACATGCCCCAACTTCTTGTGATTGCTAATTACAGTGGCCTTTAAAAAAAACTTCAAATCTCAAAAGGATTAAAGTTAAGGTGACCTAGAGACTGCTACAAAAGCACTCGAAGAAGCCTTTCTTCTATTTTCAACATCTTATCTTTGTGAAGTGGGGTTTACTGACATAACAGCAAATAAAACATTATGGACTCGAATGAACACAAGGAATACAGTCTCCCATCACATTACATTCGAAGTGTAATAATTCAGTTAACAATGAAATGTATAATATGCCTGTTATGTGTCTATCATGTATTTTATGTTAAAAATAAATAAATAAATAATCAACAATCAGATAGGGGTGAGTTTGCCTGATTTTCATTTCATGCTTTTCTTTTTTGAGATGTTTTATTGTGTTAAAAGACTGAAAATACACTATCAGCAGCTATTAAACTTCCTGGAATGTCATATGACAAGCTGGTTTAGACCAATGGGAGCGTCCTTTTTCGAGCATGTGATTGGCCATGGTTTTCCGTTCCTAAACAGAGGTTCTAATCTATTAAAATTCCTTATAAGAAACAGTAGATAGCAACAAGTCTGTTTTTTCACAAATGATTGCTTTTACAAAATAGTCTTTGGGGTTTAAACCATTTACAGTCTGTTTCAGCAACTAATAGTGCCTTGGTCTGTGAAAAAAATGTATGCATGAAATGGTCTGTGGTGCACAATTTGCTGGGGAACGGTCCTCTATGGCTCATTAGGTCATTAAAAGTACAGTATGTGATTCTGAGTCAAAGGCTGGGATCTTAGCACCTAAGTAGCTAAATCTACATTAAAACACACTTTGCTATTGGAAACATTAACGTTACACATACATGCATATGGTTAATTGTACAACTCTTTTCTGTTTATGGTAAATGACAGATTTTCTCGCACTGCAATAAGACAGACATCAGATAAAGAGTAAGCTTTTATAGAACAATACAGTTTATCTGAGGGGTTTGTAGCATAACTGTCACCTCACAAAGTCCCATTCTAAATGTGTCATACCTGAGTGAGTCTCAGATGGGTGTGTATTCACAGTGTTCTGAAGCTGGAGCTGGTGCCCTGTCACTCAAATGGAGGCTTTCTCATATTGTCTTTATGCATGTAGAGCTCTGATAATATTGCTACTTGTTATATCACACCATCCCACGGAATTCATCATTCAGAGGGACATTTCAGGTTGCATAATCATCATATTTCCATATTATTTACTGCAGAACTCTTAGTTAAAGATGAGTTATTAGCTCCACATGCCATAAATGAGGTAAAGAATGAACATAACAAAAACACATTTTTATACTTCTCTTTTCAAACATCTGGTTAATAAAAAAATCAGAATATAGAGTAGCAACATTAGAGCACTGGAACAGACCTAAGGGTCATCAGGCTCACACCATGTGATGTGACGTGTGTGACAGAACATCAGTGTATGCATCAGATGTATGCAATCCACACAGACAGCTACAGAACAGTTACTTAAACACCAAATCAAATAATTCTTTTCTTTGAGGTCACTGGCTGAGCTATCATGGAGCCATGCACATAGCTAACTCGGCCTGGTACAATCAATTACCCTCACTGGGTCACAACATATGGGATTGAGATGGGTGGCGGTTTAGGAGACAGTGGGTTACTTTAAATATTAGTCGAGCTTTCAAGAGATAATGTAAATGAATTTACCTGGCTGTGGCTGATAAATAGATGATTGTGTTTTGAAATTATGTAAATATTTACTGAAGGAGTGTTGAATAATGAATTCATCCCTCTTTGGGTCGTGTTAGTGATTTAGGCCATTGCATATATACATTGGGTCAGTTAATTGGGTGTGTGTCACAGGTTAGGTTGTAAAGGGGAACCGATGATTGGCTGTGTTTTTTTGTCTGAGCTCTGACGCAAAATCCAGGTCTCTACATCCTTTGTTCAGCATCTGTCTAAGACACCCCAGCCAATCTCAGCTAGTAAGAGGCTACTTACCATCAGAATCTTACAATCAGTATATCCACAGATGTCAGGGCTGACACGGGGTAGGGCAGTATATAATATACATAGTGAGATTTGCAGTAGATATGTATATTTCAGTAATGTAATTTACACTTTTAATAATAAAGTGTGGAAAATAAAAAGTGGAATCAATTTCTTTGCTGCATTTACTGTCAGTGATTGACCATGTCCTTTAACTGAGGTTTTTTATTTAGGGGCAATAAATTATACAGTTTACTTCAACTTTAATTTATATTTTATATAGAAACACAGAGGATCTGACCTATGGAATATCAATAACTAAATGCAACAGTACTCAACAGTCTACAGTCACACATGCACTTTTAATTGAGCAGATTTTCAGTTTTTATTTACAGTTTTTGTCTCCTGTTCTTGTGTGGCCTGGTAAATCATTGTGCCCTTTGGTACATTTGTTAAGAAGTTCATCAAGTTCACATAACACATCTGCTCTTAGTGACTTTGTGTAGATTCTTATTAATCCAAGTCGTGGTATAGGTTTGGTGGTTTCACTATGCCCTGGTGCCTACAAACTACTGTAGTCCAGTATGGGAAAGAAATTTCCCCATGGTATACACCTAATAAAAATCTTAGTTTTGTGGTTCATCAGCTAAATAGGTTGAAGTGTAAATCTCAGCTCCTCTAATAGCAGCAGTTGTTGGGCAGGTGGCTGAAAACAGCTGCCTGCTTCAGGCCAAAACAGTGGAGACAGCAGTGAAAGCTGATGTGAGAGTCAATAGAGGTCAGATAACACCAACTGTACACAGCTCTATGCCAAAGGGCCTCAGAGAAAACATAGGTAGTTAGGCTTCACACTTATGCATTTGATGACATTTTTAAAAGAAATGGGTAGTTTTATGTTGTTCTGGCACAGAATGATTCTACTCCAGTTCGGGGCCTATGGTGTTATCTTTTTCAAAGCTGATACTTATAGATGCTAATGTAGGTGGAGTAAAAATTCAAATGGAGAGTAGTGTATGTCCACTTGGTTTTGTGGTTTAACAGACACTACACCAGTTACTGAGACACACGCTTTTTAATGTCAAAAACAAAAAGGTAAGTGATCAAGTAAACATTATTATTGCTTATTACTGTATTATGTAACATTTTAAATGTGGTTTTAATGTGGAGTGGGCTGGTGTGGATGAGTGAGGTGGGAGTCCTGTGGACACAGAGCAGACAGAACAAGAGTAATGCAGCAGAGAGAGCAGTAAGAAGATGTGAAGGTCATAAAGAGCGGAGCTGAGTGTGCTCTATCCCAACAGTCTTCCAAGGACACACAGAGGACAGGTTAACTGCTGTCACCAAAAAAACTGCAGTTAAGTTAATGAACATTTCTCCACATGTGGCACTATGATAACAAAGTTTCTCTTCATTCACAATTTAAACATAAAACAAAAAAGGCCAAATTCATTAACTGTATTATCATGTTTCATTTGAAAAAGGCTAATGAGAGAGTTTCTGTGTTTGTAACAGCCACAGGGAGGTTATCATGCAGCACAGAGAGAAGAGTGTGCTGGAAACTAGGAAAACTAGATACATTTGAGAAAATGATTATCATCAATAATTGTAAACCAAAAGTTACATAAGTTTTTTTTTTATGTAATGTTGAAATAAGTCATTAGTGAATTAGTGATTTGACTTGTCGACACGCTTTTTGGAGGATTCCTTCTAGTTTCTGCAGTTCTCTTGCAGATGAAAAACTCTCTCCTGTTTGTTGGGCTGTTTTCTTGTGGTGCAGCTGCTCTAATCAGTTCTATGACATTTCAACATATTCTGCCATATTACAGCACCCATGTTCTCATTTACAGACCACATCCAAAAGTGCCATACATTCAAGACAACACAAGACACAGAGACAGGACACATTAGACTCACCCATCTCGGGATGGTGGCGTCCCTCCACAGGAACGCTGACTGTCCGCCGCAGCAGCTTGTTCCTGTGGGACTCTGAGCGTCGCTCCCGCATCAACAGCGGGTGGACCTGGAGACATACAACAAGATCAAAACACAGCCTTGGATGGATTTATATTTTAATTTATACTTTATCAACTCAGTTGAAATGCAACAAAGAGAAATCCCAAAAGTCTTAGGGATCATCATGATGTTTTTGTGGCAAAGGTGAGGTGAGCCTTTATGTTCTTTCTGGTCAGAAGTGGTTTTTGCCTTGGAACTCTGCCATGGATGCCATTTTTGCCCAGTCTCTTTTTTATGGTTGAGTCATGAACCTTAATTGAGACAAGTGAGGTCTGCAGTTCTTTAGATGTTGTTGTGAGTTCTTTTATGATCTCTTGGATGAGTTGTCGCAGAGCTCATGGGGTATTTTTGGTTGGCTGGCCATTCCAGGGAAGGTTCACCATTTGCATTCCATTTGTGGAAAATGGCTCTCACTGTAGTTCGCTGGAGTCCCAAAGCTTTAGAAATGGCTCTGTAACCCTTTCCAGACTGATAGATGTCAACTATTTTGTTCCTATCTGTTCCTGGATGATCGCAGCATAATGTCCTGATAATAATGATCTTTTGGCCTACTTCACGTTGTCAGACAAGTTCTGTTTAAGTGATTTCTTGATTCAAAGGTCTGACAGTAATCAGGCCTGGGTGTGGCTAGTGAAATTGAACTCAGCTTTACAAAAAATGTGATTAATCACAGGTAATTCCTGACTTAACAAGGGCTAGGTGGGCTTGTATGTTTTTTTTCCATTAAATCTCTTAAAAACTGCATTTTGTCTTTACTTAGTTATCTTGGTCTAATTAAATTTATTTGATGATTTGAAACATTAAAGTGTGACAAATGTGCAAAAAAATAATGAATCACTGGCACTGTACATATATATTAATACCTGAAAATCTAATTGGACTAAAAATGGTAAAAGGTAAAAATGTGTCATTGTCTTGAGAACAGACTAATTTTCAGTGAAACAAAATCGGGAGAAGTTAAAACATGGAATAATATATAAACATAATGAGCAAATTTATCAGATACAAGTCTGACTGCAGCCTACAGTTTTTCAGAATAAAGGTCTGGTTTTCTTCCCGCCACTGCTGACTGGTGTGCACTTGTAACCTATGTGCATTTAAAAGGACAGGTGGGGGGTGGGGTGGTAATCAGAACGGAGAGCAGTGGAGAAAAGTGCCACCTGGGGCTGTGGAATAAAACCAACAACAGTAAAGGACACACAAACCATATGTTGCAATGTACATTTTCCATTAAAGAAAATAAGACAGCTCTGTTCCAGAGTATCTTTAGCTTACATGGAAAAAATGTGCTGCAGTGGGCTTAGCCTTTAGCCACACTATTGCCAGGACCAGATTATAATATTGCATTATATAATTGCATTATAAAAGTGCCAATGCATTGTCTGTTCTGCTGCCTGGTTTGAATATGATTATTGATTATTTTCGAGGGTCTATCTTTTATCCTCATGTGTGAATGCACCTGGATGGTCTGGCGCCTCAGGACAGATATAGCTTTTCTACAAGAGGTTCTACAAGACGCTTATAGTCACGTTGATCAGGACAATGCTTAGATTCACTGGGGAGTCTCCATTCTCATCATGCAGAACATCTCCTTTGAGCCACAAAATGTGACCTTGGATAAATACGGACGATACGTGATTGTTTCAGTCAAATTGTACAACAAATCAGTAGTTCTGGTTAATGTATAGATGCAGATGATCCTATCCATCATGGTGACCTTAACTGTCTGCTAGATCCTGTTTCAGACCGATCCTCCAGTAATCCCAGCACAGTGAGCAAGCATGTGTTATCCATGACTTTCATTTAGGTTTTTGGATAACTGACTTCTGTTTTTTGCGCATGAATTACAGGGAGAACTTTTTTCACAGGTTCATCAAACCTACCCTAGGTTGACAATTTTTTTTACTGACCAGCTTCTCTCCTTCGTTCAAAACTGTGACTATCACAGCACTGTAATTTCTGATGACGTCCAAGTTACATGTCTTTCCCTGGCCATCCTCCGGATAATAGGCAGTGGTGATTCAACTGAAATTAATTGTCTGATGCTGAATTTACAAAATTTATTGAGAACTCGATACAAATACAACATCCTCCCGACCATTATATCCACGGATAAGACTGGATTATTAAAGGCAGACAATCCTACTTTAACATTCTGCGCCTCTTTAATACAGTCTACTCCTCCCCTGAGGATAGGCCAGAGTGTGTGGTCTCCATTGAGACGTAAAAGGCAACAGGTCAAATGGCCTTACTTATTCACTGTGCTGGACAAATTTGGTTTCGGTCCGACCTTCATCTCATGGATCAACTTCCTTTACTCCCAACCCACTGCAAAGATCTGTATAAATTCCCAACCGTTAAAACCTTTCAACTCACACACCCACCAGGCTTGCCCCCTGAGCCCCAACCCCTGGCAATGGTGCTCCACAGATGTAAGAAATATGGAATCTGGAGAGGTGACATGGAACACATCTCTACCCAGATGATCTTCCACTCTATATCTCAAATCCAACTGAATCACTTCCCTCCACTCTGTCGCTGCTCAGTCATTTAGTAGTTTCTCAGGCTACAAGCTGAACATTAACAAAAGTGTACTCTTTCCAAGAAAAAGAGACAAAGCCCGGTCCTTAAACCTCACCAATCTGACCTTTAAGAGTACAACAAGCTTTCCTATATTGGAGTTACAGTTACTCAAAAATACAAAGATTTATTCAAAGAATTTTTTTCCATAAAATTAAATCAGATTGAACAGAAAGTAACCCAGTGGTCACCCCTATCAATGTCACTTATGGCACAAGTAAACACAGTTAAAATGGTCTTCCTACCAATTTTTCTTCCCTGCTCTTTTTTCAGCAGTTGAAGTATATCATTTCCTCCTATTTATGCCAGGGTAAGCAACCATGTCTAAACATCCATCTTCAAATTCCAAATCTAATGGTGGGCTGGCCCTGCCTAACTTTTGTTTCTATTACTGGGCAGGAGCTTTGTCCATGTAACAATGTAACCCCTCTTGCCTTTCTTGGTATCTCTTGGCACCTCTTTAAACATCTCACAGATTCAGCCCTTCAGACGTGGCACCGGGTGGGCATCATTTGTTTTAAAGATCTTCTCATAAACAACACCATGGCGTCATTTACACAATTAAAATAGGGCAGGGTCTTGTTCCTGGTTCCATCGAAAAGGAGACTACAAACATCCAAACTGTACAACATTATTGTGTACTTCTCGGTGGACAGCGTGGGAGCGAGACCTGGGCCTCTCTTTAATAGAGGAGCTCTGGTCCTCGGCTTTCAAGCTGGTTTTCTCTTCCTCTCTCTGTGCATACCATTGATTCATTCAATTTAAAGTAGTCCACAGAGCCCACATCACAAAAGCTAAACTATCCTCCATGTATCCACTGTGTGTCGGCTAGACACCTACTGCAGGCAGGTCTTTGGCACACTATCTGTGGTGTTCAGTGTAAGACCTGACCTTTCAATACATCTTCTGGTTCTCTGACCACAAATGTCCAGCTCGACTGGCCACACCTGGTATTCATCTGTATCCTCCTGAGAACACATGGATCTGATCTGACATCCTACTTCATCTGCAAAGCTACACATAGTTCCATTGTGTTTTGCCACTGTGACTGCAGAAATGTAAAATCTGCAATATATCTTTCTCTAATGTTTTCTCTCTGCTGTCAAATGAATCAGACATGGCAATATTTCACCATGCTGCATAAATGTTTCTGCACTTTGCCGAGTGGTCTATGGCAAAAGGACTCCAATATTAAAGGACAACTCAATTCTGGACCCAAATCCTTGGTCTACTTTCACATCATTTTGGACTTTTTGTTATGTACGGGGTAAGAATTGTCTTGCTAATGTATTTCTGGGTATTTTTTTTTTTATTTTTTAATTAGTGAGGTTTGTTTAAACAAGCTTGCTGTGGTGACCCCTGTTTTGCATAGTATTGTATCATATACAGCACTTATATATAATAATTCATTTTGGTGAGAAGGGTGAATTTCAGATGTGATTGTCAGTAATATCAGATATCAATATCAAGTGGGAATACATGTTTGTTTATTCATGATATTGCATTATGATAACTCATATCCTGGCTGCATAGTGTGCTTTGGTGAGAATGTGCTTTGGCTCACCTTTGGCCTTTTGATTGTGGTGAGCACACTCACAGCTCATTTCAGGAACCGTGCATTATAAAGAATCAGAGTAATACCCTTATACACTTATCTCCCACTCTTGCCATGGAGTCCACTTTAACATGTATCTACTGGAGATGGAGATTACCAAATATATACTGAAATCAGAAGAATGACAAATACGCTACATCTAGGCATGTTAATAGTGACCTTTTAGTAAGTCCACACAGACCGGTTACATCCAGATAAATGCAACCGTTTATCTCAGTCACATCACACTGCGCTGCACTGTTTGTTCTACACAGAGTAATTCATCACTGCCACCTGGACAATCACAGCGCACTTCTGGATCAGTGGAGGGAGTGGAACCTGGAAGAGATTTATATGGTAAGGTATGACATCACAATGACATCTTCACAAGGACCACACAGGAACTGGGCTCAGAAACAGTCAACCTTTTAAGTCAATATCCATCACCTTTAAGGAACAAACGTACTTGCATTAGATTGTACAAATAAACATGCTGTGTTTCTGTGTTGCTTCGAGACAAAATTTAATAAGTGTATCAGGTATAAGTTGCAGGCTGTTGTGAAGTAACTTTAGCAACTTTACTATTGTTTTGATGTTTTGTTAACCCTTGAGCTGGGAGTTGCTCCTCTGCCTCAGTTTGTATCCACCGCTTATAGTTTATGTCACTATGGAGACACAAAAGATGAAACAGCGCTCATTTTCTGGAGAGTTGGGGTAGTGACTACAACTTTTGCCAACTTATCTAACCTTTCTCTAGAGAATAACTGCTAAAGTGTCCCTCGGTTGGCGTCAAAAGAAACTGTCTTCTCACTCTCTACTCTCACACTGCAGCACTCACTCAGCAGCAGCTGCTACAGAGTCTGCACTGAGCTTTTCTCAGAGCAGTTAAAGAGAACTAGGTAACAGACCCAGGTCAGTTCAGCAGACTCAAAAATATGAATGTAAAAGTTAATTAACCATCGCAAGATCCAACACTTCTAAGAGTTGATGAACTGTTACTGTTATTACATCTACTTAGACCGATTTCATTCACTTGTTGCTCAAAAGGTAAGGCAGGTCATCCAATATCCGGAAGTTCAGTTCACACTGTTGTTGTGTCCTTGGGCAAGACACTTCAACCAACTTGCCTCCAGTGTCTGTGGCTCTGGTGTATGAATGTGAGTGTGTTTGGTGGTGGTCAGAGAGGCTGTGGGAACAGTATGGCAACCACATCTCTGTCAGTCTGCTCCAGGGCAGCTGAACTGTGAAGTGAATGAAAAATGGACTCAATTGTAAAGCGGTTCACAGAACAGCCTATAGGTCTTTGGGGCAATGTTATTGTTGTTAGGGGATGACAGCAATGGTACATTTCGGTTTTATAATGTGGGCCTCTTACTTATTGACTGCCTGACCTTTGCTGAAGTTTTTTGAGAAAATAATATTGTTTTGTCGTTTTTGTGCGTCCCTTTGAATCTCATTTTTATCCTGAGTGAGGATTCTTGTTCAATCCGTGGACAGCAGTAATAATTAAATGATTAGATTTTACATGGCTACAGATTATCAGAGCACATGGACTTATCAATATTGAATCATTATTATAATGTTTTTTATAATTATACTGTTTGTCAAGGGTCACCTGAGTCTTTAAATTACATTAGAGGCTGAGCCAAAGGCTTTGTGCAAACCAACACAAGAAACATAAAAATACACTTGGATTAAACAGTCCACGTTATGCAGCAGCACTGTGACAACTGTTGGAAAAGTTGAAACTGCTGCCATTGGAGTTATGTGTAATCTATGCTATCACAAATATATGCTTTTACCCCAAACTATGAATTTTATGGAGTTAGTTCTAAACCAATCACAGTCTATAGACTCCTGGTTTGTCCTGATGTGTGCTTTTTAACATTCACTCCCACAGAGATGGACCTGACTAATTCTAATTAGACTTAGACTGTCTTATCACTTACTGAGAAGTGCTTTTAAGGTCATTGAGATCTTGCAGTCGCTGCTGCTGGAGTTGGCAGGAGACAAATTGGGCCTAGTTTTCCTCCTCTTCTCAAAGTGCCTCTAAGGTATTACAGAAAAAAAATCTGTACACTATCCATGAGCTATAAATGAATCACTATGCTGAGATAAAAGCCATTTAAACCCTGTATGTGCAAAGCGACCTTTGGAAAACGCTGCAGCTCAGACTGAATGACATTTGAAAAGCTATGTTCCCTCTTTCCTCTACCTCCCACTTCAGTGTTCTGATAAAGAGTCCTCTCTAACTATAGCACGGTCGGCAGGACTTGACCGGGGCTACACCACATGAGGGTTCATGCGCTAGGCTGTAGCCGTTTGACCCTCTTTAACAGAACTCTGGTCTTTTTCTGTAGATATGGTTTACTTGTGGGAGAGTTTGGGTACATGTAAATGCTCTGTGATGCTTGTTCTGCACAAGTACAATTTTCCTTGAACACTAATGAGTGCTTGGTACATCTTATTATGAATGTCAAAGTATTTGTACTTGAATTATTAAATAATTATTATTACTACAATGGGTCTTTGTCATCACACGTGACGTAACTTTACACTAGCACCATTTCTCTGACGTATTAATAATGAGGTATTGTGTTTACAGATGAAGAGAAAGGAATAAGATGCAACAGCATTTGGTATGCTGTACTTAATTATGTACACATATACAATTAGTTGTCCAGATTTGTGCGCTTCTTAAAGTAAATATCAATCCACTACATCCTGCCCCTCTTACTCATATCTTCTAACCACTCTCTCACAGCACGCACATCTGGAAATTGGTTTCAGACAAAGGAAACTGGATGAGAAGGATTCACATTTGTCCAGCATTACATATGATTTTGCTATGTTCTCTCCTGAGGCACTTACATTAAACATGCAGTCTGGCGGTTGTTATTTGCCAAAACAATGTTTTTTAGCCAATTGGTGCTTTTTGGACCTAATCCTAATTTGTCAATTAAAAATGTTTTGAGATAGCCTTAACTTCTGGCACAAAGATGAACTTGCAGCTATGTCGTTCTACTAAAAAAGTTTTTAGACAAATGAGATTTCGCTCTCTCCTTTGTCATCTCCCTCAGTGTTTGTAGTTGCAGCGGCCCCAAAGGTGAGGGGTCATTCAGAGGTTTGGCTTGACCTTTAATTCATAAACTACACTAAACCTTCCTCATGAACAACAGCTCTTTGTGATCCTCAGCATGTGTCGTGAGCTGTGGCCTGTTGCTGTCAGTCCGATGAGTTACATTAGAGTGCAGTGCAGTGTGGACAGATAACTGGAGGACAAAGCTCTGGTATGGGGCACTGATGGTTCTAACTCTGTCAACTCCAATTAACGTGAGAGGAGAGCAGGAACCACTGGCAACCCGGCCACTCCTCCTAAAGGCAGTCAGAGGAAAGGCAGCAGGGGAACATGACAAACACTGTCAGCTAGCAACACAGAGTATTCTTCTATTACTCCATTTCAGAAGTTTCTAACTGTTGATAATGAATGGAATAGTCCGGATAAGAAACTTCATGTGAACAGAGTCAGGAGAAGCAGCTGGTCTGTGGGAAAACCAAAGAGGTCTGCCAATTCCCTTGGCAAGAGAGATGACCATAAATGACTTGTTGAGTGAGTGAGAGGTGCTTTTTATTCCTTAATTGCTTGTGGAATTACACGTGTGTTATTTAAATTTCCCCTTGAGCACAGTATTTGTATTGAATTAAAATCTGTAACAAAAATACTAGCTCTGGACTATGCGACCACAATGGTAACTTTTGATTTGGTCACACCCCAAAGTGATATAAGGCACATGCCACATGGAATACTAACATGAATGTGCTTCATTCATTCTCTGGGATGTAGATATTGTGTGTGTTCATATCGCAAAAAAATAGAAAAATTTGCGGTTGAAATCTTGAGCAATGAAACTGAACAGATTATGAATTAGACTGTGTTCTAATGTTTAAAGACAGCTCTGAGAGATGTAAGAGTGGACATATCGAAGAGAGAACACTAAGGAAACAGAAGAGCAGGAGGGTACAATTGGGATGGAAGTGTGGAGGTGCCAGGCAAAGACTGATGTGCAATAGGACTGATAAAGCATTTTCCACATTCCTCCGTTTTGCTCAAAAATCCTCCAGTTGTGTATATATTTTTTGGGTTAAAGGTGGAGTTCAGTGAGTAGGGGAAATGAAATATTGTAATATGTACATGCATGTTACCACATAAGGCCTGCACTGCAGTGTACCACTTCCAACTGTGTGGTCCATTAGCCAAAAGTTGGAGCTAAACTCTGCATTCTGTTCCAGTAAATACAAAGGAAAAAGGTTTTTTTTTATTGCTTTATAAAATAAAACATATAATTTATCATCTACATTGCATTAAACACAAGCAGAACTTTAAAAATGAAAAAGTGAGTCTTTAAAATGTTGGTAACTGGTGCAGTTCTATGAATTGAATGTTTATAAAGCTGTGAATAAACTGCAGCAGTATACAGCTGTACCTCTCACATCACATCACAACAGACAAGGATTTACTTCATTAGATTAATTATTGGTGACATCCAAGTTTTGAAAGCCTGCTTTAAATCTGATTTATATCTCATATCAAAACACAAGTGTTTTTGCTTTTGTGACGTTACTGTTTCTTTAGTAGACGTTTCTCTGGACACAGTTAAGTGGAAATACAAGTCTCTTAGGGGTTACTGCAGCAAACTGAGCAGTATTGGGCCGACCTGTACCATGGCACCTATAGACTATAGAGGACGCAAAATGGAAACTTTCATACTCTGAATTCAAGTTCATGTTAGGATAAGAAAACATAAAGGTGTATTTGAGATGAGGCTGATACAGAAATCAGCAGGTGCAATACAAAGATATCTCCATATCTTAGTTATGGAAATGAAGAAAATTATTGCTTTTCACAGAGCTGCTAAAGGCATCCAATGCGAATGGGACTAAACGGAGGAGTGAGTGTGAGGTTAGTGAAAGGGATGAATATTTAAGGCCTCTCTGTCGCTGTGGTGACACACTGTCACTGTCTGTCTCTGCTGGTGCCTCATTTGCTCAGACAGAGTAAGCTCTGGGCTAACTGAACTGTAGCCACAGGTCTGAGATCAGCCCTGACCTCCCGACTGATGACCGCTTTTCACAGAGTGGCAGCCATCAGCCATGCACTAATCCATTATGTCACAGCCATGATCGTACGCAGCATTGAGATCTCTGAGGTCCTCACTGTTTTTGTCCAATGTATCAATAAAAGTCTATCCTGGAATCATTTCTTTGACATAAAAACAAATATATAGCATTAATTCACTTACAAAGTGATGGTTTTAGAAATGTTTCCTTTTTTCTTTTCCGGGCTCTCTCATTGTTAACCTATGAATTAGCACTTCAAAGACTCATTATTGTTCTACTTATTGGTTGTCCAGTTTTCCCAATTTAAATTGTACATATTTTGTTGGTAAACCATGAGTCGACGTTTTGGTGATCAGTAGAAATCAAGTGGTATCTAAAAGAAAAATGTAAGAAATGCAGTGAAATAAAAATAATGTTCCAGCTTGCCATTTTGTAGAAGTTATAAAGGGAGGAATAGTTCCCCCTCCTGGACTGGAATGAAATACAGTTGTATGATCAGGTATGATTGAGACTTTTAATCAAATGGGTTTTAACACTGAGGATGATCCACATTAGTATTAGGGATCCACAGATCCAGCTTCTTAAGTCCAGATCTGGGTACAGGTGCTCTGAGTATGTACAGGTATCAGATACCAATCCAATCCAACTGGTTCAACTAGTATTTATATATATCTCATATAAATAAAGACCCTTGTAAAAGTAATGATATCCTCCATCTCCTATTCTGGAGATGGGGTTTATTATTACATTTTATTTAATAAGTAGATTTGTCAAAATAGAAGACATCTTGTTCAAAATGTTGGTAAAGACTGAGGAAAACTACAAATATTTTAAAAATTAAGATGCATATTTTTAATTGACTTGATGATTGATTGATTGATTAAAGCTCTTTCCTGAAGAATAATACATGATTCCTTAAACAGTGGTGAATCATTTTTAACTGTCACTATTATTTTAGCATATGTAACAAAATGATTGGTTGGGAAACAGAACATTTAACAACAGAATACACTGCAATCATAATAGCCACAAAATCCTGTTAATAAGACTCTAGATCATGTACGCATGCAGTACACATTTAATTTAAAAATGAAAATTGTACTGTAAAATTATAATATGTATTGTAATATTTCAAGATACAATATCATTAGAAAGCCTTGTCAAACATAATCCTTTTTCTGAACCTAACCCTTATTGAAAACAGCGGAGCTAATGACACATAAGGTTTACTGTATGTGTCATGTGACGACACCTATACTTCGGGTGTCATATGCTTAGCAGTTGTATTATTGTAGTATGTATTAACTTTAATAAATACTATATATATATTTATATAATGAAATAAAATATATTACTATATAAAATATATTATTACTATAAGAAAAACTAATAACTTACAGCAAACATGTCCACTTTGGCAGCTTTTACAGTTTTTAAATGTGATTCTACAAGCTGCAGAGTATTGTTCAGAGTGTATTATTTAGAGATGATGCCCCTCAATAAATGACTATAAAACTAAGTTTTATTCATTGAAATAGATCAAGTGTTAGTCTGCAACATGTCATGCAATCAATGTATTATTTTGGTTTAGAGACAAGTGCTTGTTGTGGAAAGTCCAGCAATAGGACAGAATAAATCAATGTAAATAGCTTATGAAACAACAACTGTTAATAGCCTGATCAGCACTTAACATATTTTTAGTTAGCATGTCTACAATTTCACCTAATGTCCAAAGTGTAGTTGTGTGATCTCATCGTACCTCCTCCTGGTCCAACATGTAGAACTGATTTCCGGGGCTCACTCGTACACGGGGGTTCCAGCGCTCGTGGGGCGGGCGTTCTCGTGAGGGGCGATCGTAAATGGGGCGCTCGTGCACGGCTCGACTGTAGGACGGTCTGTCGAAAGAGGGGCGGCTGTGGGATGAGTGGTCGTACGAAGGAGCGTAGAAGGAGTGGACGTGGGAGCGGTGATGATGGTGATGGTAGGAGGGGGGCACGGCACACCTTGCATCTGGAGGAGGACAAGGGGGAGGAGGGTGAAAGGGGGAGAGGGGGGGGGGGTTAGGAGGCAGTGCAAATCACCATCAGGAGTTAGGACAGAGGCTTCAGCACATGCAACAAACTGCAGCATAGAACAGGAAATAATACGATATCAGGAATAACATAACTAAAAAATAATTCTATATTAAGGCCCTGTTTCCCTGTAGAGTTGAAATCTGAACTCTCTGACCAGGACTGAGTTTGCACTTTGAGTGCAGGAAAGGGAGTAAATCGTAGTCAAACAGTTAATTATATTATGCACTTTACTCAGTTCCATCTTTGAATTCTACCTCAATACAATGTGCACTGTGCACTTTATGTGCTTTTAGAAGGAAATCATTAATGCACATGCTTTTTTGATATTTACAAATGTGTGTTTCTTTTTTAGATCTTAATTTTTTGTTGTTGTTTTAAATATCAGTTTCAAATAAGTGCACCACATGCAATGTTGTTGTTCCCTACTGTGCAATGACAGTCTGTCTAATTCTGCAGCATATATTAATATTACCATTTAATCATAAATATATTTTTTCATCCTTATTTTCATTGCTTACATTCATATCACAGTTATCATACAAATCTCAGTAAATGTCATATTTTTTTGTGTAACTCAGCTAAGTTTTTAACAGCCTGACATTAATCAACTGTGATCAAGTACTGTGGTCAAATACAATCAATAAACAAAATCCATCTTACTTACTACCTACTTTTGCAATCACCCATATTTTAAAGTTCATAATAAGTAAATAAAAGTGCTTTGTGACCTCATACAAGCAGTAACTGTCTTCTCTCTGAGTCCCTGCTGAATCTTTACTGTAAAGTCATGACTCTGCAGTTTTCATTGAGGGACAGCAGCGTGAGTCATCCTGAACCAGCAGGCCCTGCTCTGGCCCCGGGGCATCCTCAGAGCCCCTTGAGCTCTCTGGACTCTGAATGAGCCCACGCTTACTTCTGTTTGTTCATTTACAGTGAGGCTGCTGTATATTCAAACACTAACTCCTGCACATCACTCTGGCCCCTTTAATAGTGAAATTATTTTACAGACATACAATACATTTATTTTTGCAGGTGATTCTGATCCAAGCCTGAGACTGACTCTTAACCTGAACCCCCTTTTTATGTTCATGTTTATGGAACTATTGATTTTACTCAGTCAAGAAAGAAGAAGGAACAGAGCTCACTTTTCTGAGCCACTTCTCAGCTCTGACCATATTTGTTGTTGGATCATAAACACATCACCATTCTTTTCTGTCAAACTTGACTCTGTCAGACTGAGATGGGACACTGTTGGGCCATACTACAGTAAAACAGCTAAGAGGGGCATCCATCACTCCCCTGTCTCTGATTCTCTCAGGCCTCACTCATATTGCTTTCTGCCATCCTTTGCACTTCACAAAGAAGAGTGCACTATGCGGATGACTGGTCAGTGTGAGTCAGCCCTGTCATTACTGCAGCCCAACAGGCTTAATGCTGATTTATACACATCACTAACTTCCAAAACAAAGCTAAAAATAGAGCAGGCAATCTCCTTGAGCCGCCAGGGGCAGATGAACTCCTGTAAGCACGGCTGACCACAGCATCTTCCTCTGTTCAAACCACTGCCTCCAGAGCACGACCTGAGACAGAGTCCAGCTGCGCCTCCGTCACACAACACTGACTTTAAACAAAAGGTTCTCTAACACCACTTTCAGGCAGAAAAAAAGGCTTGTATGGCTATATATTTGAAGGTCTATCACTGTAGAGTGTTGAGTCAGTGGTGGCATTGCTAATATAATTTGATGAATGAAAATCCCTTAATGATGCTTCAGTGCCCCTATCGGTTTTCACCACTACTACATACACACAGTGGTGTTTGGAGATAAAAGGAAAATGAAAACTAAAGCCTCTTTTACACAACAACAAAAACCCACTAATAATTCTCATTTCTCTGCAGTAGGAAAGCAACATTGTTTGCCCTTGATTATTTGACGTAACAAGTAACAAATTCACCTTTCATTAAGCTGTTTATGCTTTTACATCTGTCAACAAGTGTTTAACAACAAGTGTTTTACAGGAAAGTCATTGCCATCCATTTAAAACAGAGTAAAAAAAGGACAAAAGTAAGATTAAGCCAGAGCTCAAAATTATTATTTAAAATAATGGGAATAAAAAGGAGATTATTTCCTCATATTTATTTATCATGTGCGTGTTTTTTTTTTTATTATTTTATTATATATATATATATATATATATATATATATTATCACCACAGAAATGAAATGACATTCCACAGCTGTAACACAGGCTCTGATACTGAATACTGGTGTCGCAACAACCTTAACACTTATAAATGATGGTCTGTCTTTGTGTGAGAGTGTGGCACAAACATGGTGCTGAGCTGGAGTCGCATGGTGCATGTTCCAGGGCTCTGACTGACAGGCCCCTCAACCGGAGATGTCAAGTGTCAGCCCTGGGGTCACAGAGGTCATCTACTGAAGCCACAGTGGAGTCATGCCCTCAGCCTCTGAGTCACTGCCAGAATCATGTCACTACTGCATTAAACAACCCTGCAGATTTCTGGCCAGTTGAGTTGTGGAGTTTTTGAACCAGAAGTTAGTATCAGAAGTTATCTGTAATTCAGACTTTTAAATCACTGCTCCATTGGGCATCATATAACAACAAATATGGTGGCAATATGGTATGGTAATAGGTTAACTATTCCCTTTTTAATTTGTAGTAAATAAAAACGGAAACATTTTTTATGAATGAAAAAATATAATTAGGGATTATGGTTCACTGAAGTCTTTCATGGCTGCTTTGGGCCCGAGGCTGGGTACATCCTAGACTATGTCCTGTTAATCGCAGGACTAGCACTTAGAGACATGCAAATGGCCCTGACCATGATGATCTTCTCGCTGTGAGGCGGGAACACTCACCACTCTGCCAATGCACACCCCTATATGTGTCTGTAATGACATAATCAATGTCATATTTATTTGATATTTATATTATACAGTCCATTGCTGTGACAGAGAGAATACAGTTAACAAGCAATCAAACTGAGAACACACCATTTATTATATAATACTTATGATGTGTGTGGAAACCTGAAATTTATCAAGATGACTTCGATGAGATAATATTCCTCCTTTCATAAAGTCTGACCTGATACTCCACTGTGTAACTCTGTGAACCTGTATCTTCCAAGATTCCATTAAATCAATCTTTGTTGATACACCTCAGCAGTGCACAAACAAAAAAATCTACACGTTTCTAAAGTGTAACACTACAACACACAGTCACGGCCTATTGGAATTAATCTGATACACAGTCTATATTTTGTCTGCATTATCCATTGGAGATGTAATGATGGGTTCGAGGTTAGTAACATCATGTGTTGAAAGTGATCTAGTCTGACAAGTGGTCGACTGCATACAGATACTGAATACAGAAATCTTAAAGGTGCATTCAGTAGAATCTTGTAGTCTACAGCTGAACAAACAGGCAGAAGTATGTTTTCGATGCTGTATAATAATCCTAAAATAACACTTGTTGCATTTGTCCATGTTGGTCAAATAGACATTTACAGCTCCATAGAACCCAGTTACACTCCTACACACACAATGGGTCTAAGGTTTTTGAGTTTGCTACGAGATCATACAAATCCCATGATATAATTTACAGACTACATATAATAGAAATAAACATGATAAATACTGTTCTGGTTCATGATGAAAAGTACAAGAAAGCATTTATGTACTGATCACATCCAAAAATGCAAAATTCTGAAATTCAAAAGTTTAGAAAAGTTATTAATATATATGTTTACCCTTAAAATGTCTCTCTAACCTTTACAGCTACTTCCAGTAAAAATGCTTACTTGTGTTCTAATTTTAAATTCATTATTTTGAAGCTATTTTACTCTCTATTCCAACAACTGCCCAGATAGGACAGACTGTGCACTGCTGGAGGAGAAATGTAAACTTTATTTGTAACTGTAAATAAGAATGTATAATATTATATCTTGGATTGATTGGGTTGAGGCCTCATATTTCTTTTTGAAAATGAAAGCTCATGTTTCAGTGAGATAAAATAGTATAAATGAAAACAGAATAAGAAAAAAACTTAACTGTTGGTTTGGAAGTTTGGAACCTTGTAGTATTGTTTTTAACTTTTATTAGCAGCTGTATCTGTAGTTCTAGTTTACTCCAGGCTTCGCTTCATGTTTGTCATGTTTTGTGAATGTGTGTGTGTGTGTGTGTGTGTGTGTGTGTGTGTGTGTGTGTGTGTGTGTGTGTGTGTGTGTGTGTGTGTGTGTGTGTGTGTGGCCCAACAGAGAGGGTACCTCACCTATCGCTTCCCCATTGCTCCCCAAAGTCTCCACACGGCGTCAGTGTTGCTGCGCTGCTCTAACGCCAAGCCGCCCCCACCTCCAGCTCACAGGAAACAAGGTTACAGCCCAAGAGATGTCACTTCCGAAACACCCACTCCCGCTCGCTCGCTCGCACTCGCTCCCTCACGCCCCCGGCCTATCGCCATGACAACCGAGAAAAGAATAGAATAGAAGTGAGCATTAAAGAGACCGAATCACAGAAGGTAGAGGTAGAGAAGGGGCTGGAATAGGGAAGAAAGGGGGGAGAAGGAGGGAGCAATGGAGGCAACAGCAGGACAGAGAGAGTGAGGAAGAGGAGGTGAGTGGATGGAGGGGTGGATGAAGAGCAGAGGGAGAGGAGGAAGTGTGGATGGATCGAAGAATAGGAGAGCAGTAAGTGAACAGACAGAGAGGAAGGAAGGAAAGAAGGAAGGAAGGAGGACACTTTTTTGGGAATAGGGAGCCCACATCTTGTTCCCATAGCAACACAGCTATCCATGAAACAGGCCTGTACCTCCCTCTTCCTCCGTGGATCTGTCCCTCCCCTTCTCTTCATCGCTCACCGTAATAATCATACATATACTACATATACACACATCCATATACAGGTGATATATGCATGCACACCCCTGAGCGGCTCACCGTGGGCCACCGTCTGTCCTGCCCTGGTGTGGTGCCAATCTGAACACCTCACAATGTGCTTACACACTCCTTATCATGTTTTTGAGTTTGCTAGAGAATAAAATCCGATAAGACAAGTTACAGACTATTCAATTTTATAAGAACAAATATGACAAAGACTGACATGTAGGCACCTAAAGTCATACATATGTGGTCATTCCCCAGTGGGTAACAGCATTCTATCTATGACCAAATGTCCTGTAAAGCTAAGTCCTCCTCAGTGTATTTTACACAAACATGCTATCTCATCCCAACCTAAGAAACCTTAAGAAAACTCATGAGTATTTTATTGTATTGTACTGAATTAACAATTCTCCAACACTGGTTAGACAAAGTTAGGCCCTCTACCTTAAACTGGCTGTTTTACTGCTACTTCCATTAGGAAGGTTGCCTGGTCAGCAAGACCCATTCACTTTCTCAAAGCTGAGTGAAGTACAATACAATACAATAGAACCGACCAAACATAACTATTCATGTAAAATGGTGCAGGCATTATGCAATTATGTTTTTAAAATCGCATTGGTCTCTGTGAATGTTGGTACTGCCTCCTAACTTCTGACTGGATACATGTCTATTTGTTCTGCCACCCAAACTCAAACTGAGAAAGACCAGACTAATTCTTTAGAGGAGGAAAAAGAACAAGGAGGTTATCAGAAAGACTTCTGTATGGAGGAGGACTATCAGTGGCAAGGCACAGTCACTTATTTAGCTAACATGAGTTATATGTCTTGAATGTTTTTTTCCCCCTCAGTTTAATTGTGTCTTTATATATATATATATATATATATATATATATATATATATATATATATATATATATATATATATATATATATATATATATTAAAAGTTAAAAGTTAAAAGTTACACTGCATTTGTATATTGTAGAAAAGGGGACATTTGAAGCACAAGACATTACTTCCTGTTTCTACAACTGCCCTGAGAGGACAAACAGAACACCTCTGGAGCAGAAGCATTCATGTTTCATTTTAGTTTAAGGACATTTATGAACCAAAAATCTTTTTTTGATTTTGTTTCAATTTTGTGAAGCATACATAACACAACTAACAAGGCTTCTACAACTTCACAAACTACTATCAGTGTAGGATTAGATTTGTGCTTTTGGAGCATATTCCTCATCATGTCAAGTCATTTAGTAAGTAAATATGGTCTGTCCCAAGCTATGAAGCACAAGACATAAGAGGGACTGCTGTTCCAGACTGTGCTGGACTGAACTGTAGTGGTCTGTGAATGGCTGTAGATTCAGCAGAATGACAGTGGTAGTGTAGGTCCAGTGTCCACACTCTTCCACTCAGCAGCACTCACTCCCACTGCTCACTCTGCTCTGACTGAATCTACCACTGCGCCCCCATACTATGATATTTCAATCTCTCACTAGCATTCCCTTTTCACACTCAGAACTAGTAATGTTCTGTACATGAACACACATTACTGTAACTCACATTCACTTTAAATAAGCATAGACGAAACCCTACACGGTGAGGAGCCGACAAAACTAACTATAGTTACATATTGCAGTAAATTACAGTGTGCATTGTACAGTATTTGTTCACCAAAAACAACTATATAATGACCTTTTGTGGCTTTAGAAAAAAAATTCTCATCAACTGTTAATCAAGGAAATCATTCATCAGGCTTTGCTGACGATGACTCTAATTACTGAATGAATAATTAGGAAACCAATTTATTTGGTTACAATTTATTCTCAAATAAACTATTTTTCTTTCTCTAAAAACCACCAACACTTACAGCCTTACACATACATTCATCTAGCACCTATAAAGTAATTTAATATATTACCATAGATAGATAGATAGATAGATAGATAGATAGATAGATAGATAGATAGATAGATAGATAGATAGATAGATAGATAGATAGATAGATAGATAGATAGATAGATAGACTATCTATATAGTAGATAGACTATAGACACTGACTCACTGATCTACACATCCAGGATCTACAGCAATGACATTGGAATGTCATTCGGACTTGAGAAGTGTGGTCGGATGGTGACAAAGAGAAGGAAGGTAGTCCATACAGAAGGGGTCTCACTCCCAAAAGGCACAATGGCAGACACTGAGGAGAGCTACAAGTACCTGGGAATCCCACAAGCAAATGGAAACCTTGAAGAGGCCACAAGAAATGCAGCAAGAGCCAAATACCTACAACGAGTAAGGCAAGTCCTAAGAAGTCAACTCAATGGCAAAAACAAGGTCCGGGCAATTAACAGCTATGCCCTGCCAGTTATCAGATACCTTGCTGGAATAATAAGCTTAGGAAGAGATACAGACCACAGATGTACCCTGAGACTGTACACTAAGCGCAATGAAGGAGGCAGAGGACTAGTGAGTGTCCGAACCATTATCCAGGACAAACGTCCAAGATCCTGGAATACATCAAGAAAATGGATAAAGTACTTAGAAAATTTCTCAGGCAGCGGAAAGAGGAAGAGGTGCCGGAGGTACCATCATGGGAGGAGAGGCCTTGGGATGTACCACTGTCAGATAACTGAAGTGGCTGATATCAAGAAATCCTACCAATGGCTAGAAAGGGCTGGACTGAAGGACAGCACAGAGGGAGTATTCATGGCTGCAAAGGAACAAGCCCTGAACACCAGAGCAATAGAGGTCCAGACAAACCACACCCGACAAGACCCAAGGTGTAGGCTGTGCAAAGAGGCCCCTGAGACAATCCAGCACATAACTGCAGGGTGTAAGATGCTGGCAGGGAAAACATACATGGAACGTCACAACCAAGTGGCTGGCATAGTGTACAGGAACATCTGTGCAGAGTATGGACTGGAAACCCTGAGGTCAAAGGGGTCAAAGAAGTAAATGGTAATGGTGAACCTTGTGGTGGTGGACAAACAACAGAGGAAAGCCGTTGTGGTGGACAATACCTAACAATTACAACATCAGGAAAAAGGGACATGAGAAACTAGAGAAACACCAGGGCCTCAAAGAAGAACTTGAAAAGACCTGTATATATATCTATATCTATATCTATATCTATCTATCTATCTATCTATATATATATAATAATAATAATAATAATAATTCAAACACCACATGTTTGTTGTCTATGAACTGCAGTATTTTCTTTTGTCTGCCATGTCCTGCATCCAGGCCTGGACTACAGGGAAACAACCAGGAATATGAAATATGACTGTTTGCAGACAATATTTCAATTTACACTTACCAGCAATAAAAATGTTTTTAAAGTGTTGATTCATTTCCACTGGTCAGAATGATGTCAAACATTTTAAGTGATTTGATGCTTTAAGAAGAATTAAAGATAATGTTATCTTTGGTGATTATCATGATATCATTTCAAGACCATATTACCCATCCCTAATCAAAATATTTTTTTATTAAGATCATGGCTCAGTCAAGAATAGTACAGATTCATTTGACTTCCTAAAGCATGCTTGGTTCAGAGAAGCTCTCAGGAGCACTGATCCCTCACATCACCAGACTGAAAATGAAAATGACAGCTGTGATGGCGTTGTGTCCTCATGTCACCTCAAAATAAATGGATTTATGAACGGTTGATTATGACTGATGAGCACCTGTTGCAGTCTTCTAACACATGACACCCTCCTGTGTGTACTGTGTGGTGCTCTCTGAGGCACAGGGCTCAGACCTGACGGATTCACGTCTCACTTTGGTGTCAAAGACAACTTAAAGTGGCCTTAAAACCATCCCAAAAGAGACTATTCTAGTCCTCGTCCTGGATCCACAGATAGACTGGAACTGTGTCATTACAAAAACACAGCTTTAAAGCTCATCGTAGCCATCACTGCACCATCTGACAGATAGCTCTGTTAGGAACTATTTGTTTTAAGCATCAGCTTATTTTAAATGTACTCTAAGTCTAAGTCATGTATCCATGTGTTATGTTTAACTGATGTTAGTGCAACAGTGGTGCCTCAATAGTTGATTAATAAAAACTAAATAAAAGTGTCACTTTCATAAATATTACAATCACTGGTGCCATGTAATGTTCATATTCAGACATCAGTGATTCACAGGGTACACAACTGTCTGAGGAACATGCTCAGTCTGTTGTATTTTGAGCCACTCACTGCAAGTGTTATGGCTCCAACAGACTGTGGCAGGTGAGTTAATGAGAGATTTCATACTTTCATCTCATGTGTCCACTGTGTGGAACCACCTGCTGCTCTACTTCCTATAGTGAACTATAGTAAAGAGTGATATTGATATGTGACTTGTCCCTCAGGGCTATTGTACAAGAGACACAAAAAATAGGTCTTTCTAACATCTGAAAAAGATCAATATTGATTCACAGAAATCAGTTTATGGTTGTAAATATTAAGTGCCTTTATCCATATATATACTATCTGTGTGTACCTATAAGTTTTTACTCATAGGACCTTATTCGGATTCCAAAAGTGGAATGTAGTGACATCCTTATCATTTCTGTCTGCTCTTCTTTTATCATTTTTGCTAAATTAACCATCCTGTTTAAATATAGTATTCCCCCAAAGAGAAGAGAATGTACTGAAACAAGGTACAGCTTTGTGCGTATACTGATTGATAAGTGATGTCACTATTGTAGCGCCCCCCAGAGATAACCTGAGGCATCTCGCCACTCCGCTGTGGCACTAATTTGATCAGACACACAGCTCTCATGAGCAGCAGCTACAAACAGGAAATAAACAGCAGCGCCGTCCTGCCAACTGCTGTTAGCTCACTCCTCACTCCACTACAGTGACGGCCTCGTGTCAAGTCCTGTCCACTACAGCTTTGCACAAATCATCAGATATAGCAGCAGCATATTCTAATCTGTGAATCTAGCCTGATGGGGAAAATATTACAGAACAAAAATATGCAGATGTTGTTACCATAATCTTAGGAGTGTATAAATTCTCCAGTGTTGTGACCTCAGAAGCTAGAAGAAGATATTACTACTGAAATAAACAGTAGAAGAAGAATATACTGGCTGTTTCCATTGATCTATTATAGAAAGTGGATGAAACATCACCCACTCTGTCCTGTGACCAGTGGACACTCAAGGTATTGCAGCAAAAAATCACATGGATGCAGAAAGGAACAGTCGCAGCAACAAGACAAGACGGAAAGATATTTACATACATATACAATTTTTATTGCACATTTTCATATCTTGTACTTTTTGTTGTTTCAAAAATTTCAAAATAACCTTATTGCTCTGTCCCGCCTTAGAGCCCATTGGTCAGAGCCAAGTATCTTTTAAAATGTGTTTCCATACCTCTTATGTGCAAATACTTGCATATGGGTTAAGTCATTCTAAGCACTTGTGGCAATAGAAATGGAAATACAAGTTTCTATCTTTGTTGCATCTTTGGAAGTGCCTTTTTCTGTTCTAAAGAAGGGAATGTGTAATACTTTTATAAGTATGGTATATGCAAAAGTTACTGGTGTTTGGTGATGAGTTTTGGCTCAAGGTCTACATTTAAAGTGACGCCAGATGTGTGCAGCTGGGAATAGGACTTGGCTTTCAGGGTAAACCTGTCAGGAGCAGTGGGCTGCCACTAAGCAGGAGCAACAACCATGTTGTTCATGGTAACAAAAGTCTTGTCTGACCAATCTATCCTGCTCTGTGGTCCCTCCTAGGTCTCCTTAGATCCTTAGATTTAAGGTTTTTTGTCTAGTACCCTTGGGATCTGGAGCTAGCAACCCTAACCCTTATATAAATGCTGTAAACAATGCTGTAATCAAGGCCTTTCTCCTCAATCCTACAGATCTATTTTCATTATCAACACAGACAAGCTAAACTGACTTCAGTTAACTTCAGTTTCAGTAGGAAAAAAACAATCGTACAAAAAACCTGGACAGTTAATCGCAGGGCTACCACTTTACCAGTTAACCTGTACGTGCATATCTCTCGAGGGTGGGAGGACTCCAGATGTTATTAAAAGTAATTCAAAAATAATAAATTAATAATAAATAAATACATTAATAAATGAATTAATTAACTAATTCATATAATTTAAAGAGCAAAAGAAAACCTTTACTCAAACATTCACCCATAGGTCAGGTTTTCAGTTTGCAAATACTGTAAATGCAAAAGCAAGGATATACAATCTACCAAACATGTAAATATAAAAGGTTCACTGGTACTTGGATTAATCTGTTACTAATTACATTTTCTGAGGGATTAGTAGCTGTAGCTGAACACTTTTGTAATGTGCCCCTCTCAGTATCAGTGATGAGTTACCAGCAGAGTTTGCACTGATCTGACTGTACTTAAATGCACCTGACTACAGCCTGCTATATCTAATTCTGTACGTGAGAAGACACAAGTGAGAGAACAAAAAAGTGTGCAGTGGCGTTCCGCACGTCTTCCCCTTCACTTTTCTATAAATATCTCTTTGACTCAGTTGGTAATAGAGAACAAGAAGCTTTTATAAAAGGCAAAATGTAATATAAAACGTAGATTATGTAACTTGTGTCCCTTGTTCATAGTGAATATTATAATTCTCAGAATGACTGGGTCTTGGTTGCAGTAACATGCCTGACAGCAGTAAACGCTCTGATCCTGTGTGGGCACAACCAAATGCAGGCTAAATTTACCTACTGCTTTTGCCTCAGCCGCTAACCTTTATGAGCTCTTCTGTAGTAAAACACTGAGCTACTCTCACTTCAATACTACAGTGTGAACACACAGCACATAGAACACACACATCCAGAAAAACATGGAGCGTACAAAGCACCCTAGATAACAAGTGCAACTGCTCACATCATCTCTGTTTCAAATAATAATACAATGCAGTGCGATTAAATGAATCCTGGAGATTATTCAAGCAACAATTCACCCAATGATACAATATGTATTTTAAATGTAGAATGTGTTTTGGCAGCGTCTGGTGGCGAAATTCTCTTCCACTCCTCAACCCCCTTTTTCCTACTCCACTTGAACATCTATGGTAGCCTTGCATGGATGTTCTGTTGGAACTCTGATGGTGACTTCATTCCATTGATTTGTGACAGTTACAAAAATATCCTTATCTGAATTTCCTTATCTGAAATGACTGACCGGTGTGAAAATATTGCAGCCATATTTTAAAGAGCATTACTCCTTAAACGTCCACTTCAAAATATTATGTAATCTATGTAACAAATAGATAATAACACTATACAGACTGGCAATAACTACTGAACATGAGACTGTTTTCATCATAAGTGTTCTTTTGTTTTTTTTGAGAAGCACAATGTCCATCTGAACTAGAAGAGCCCCACAGTGCCACATTTGAC
Source organism: Rhyacichthys aspro (assembly GCA_036850595.1). Classification (NCBI taxonomy): domain Eukaryota; kingdom Metazoa; phylum Chordata; class Actinopteri; order Gobiiformes; family Rhyacichthyidae; genus Rhyacichthys; species Rhyacichthys aspro. The sequence goes on along the minus strand of CM072163.1, from coordinate 22,626,505 downwards.
TGACTTTGTAGCTATTTTAACTTACAATATTGCTTTAGCGTTATAATGCTACCTCTTTGTCTGCTATTGTTAAAAGTAATCGTCATAATATCATGTGAATGCTGCATATTTGTGAATGAACAACTGTGCCCTCTTCAAAATGAACAACTGTGCCCTCTTCCAAACTGTCTCAGAGCCCTGGACGTGTGTTGTATGTGTGTTGTTTTTGATTTTAGGGAATACAGTTTCTGATTAAAGACCACAAAACAATACTATTCTTCTGCCAACACCAGAAACGCATGGAACAGCAACATTTGACAGAAAAACTGAAAAGGGAGGTGATATGGAGAGTCTTCAGATGAACAGGTCCTGCTGCTGACATCCTCAACTACAACCAGAAAGTATTTAAAAAGAAAATTTCAATTCATTTTTCCTGACATTATTCCAAAATCTAACTGTAACTTAATGGTTAAATAAAGGTTCAATCCATTCAAGCATATTGTCTTCATTTTATTAATTTGTCTGATAACTTTATTTCAAACCATTCCTAAATGACAGACTGTAATCAGACCCATGCGCCATTCAGTGAAGACCCAAACCTATGATGGTGCCAGATCAGCTGATATGGGTAATATGATTAGTTTCCCTAAACTTTCTTATCACCAGACCTGTGTATTTTGAGTATCCTTGACATTGCTACCAGCTCTTTTTCTCAGAAGAGTCACATATACTTGGTTACGCGTTTCATTGACGTGTTTTGTTAGCTGATTTATATTAGTCTGAATCTCCAGATAGGATGACAGCGCCCCCTGTAGTCTGACTTCTTTAGAACAGCCTTATATCTTCTCTGTTCTTTCACTTCTGGCTCAAGCAGATCAGACATCATAAATGCCAGTCATGACTAACTTCAGTCTTTTTACACCGTGTCAAGCCCTTTTCACTCTATCCGCCTGTCTTTGGACGTGCCTTGCCCTTAAATGTTTATTAGATTAGCCCTAGTTGTTAGACTGTTTGCTAGAAGTACTTTATTTTTGGAGGTATACAGTCACATTCAAAAGTAACGTTTGTTTTTAAAAGTCAATCCGTGTCAAAGTTAATGGGGTTTATAATGTTAAGGATCTTCACATGAGGAAATCTTCCCACTACGGACCCCTGACTGTTTGAATTGAATGCCACTGTCCTAAACCCTTCCAGGAGCTGGAGGCTTTCCCACATGCCCCCTTTAGATGGCAGGACAGATGCAGGTTGAACACTAATGATCCACAGACACTCCATTCTGCCCAACGTGGTGTAGGAGGAAACCAGAGAATGCCCACACTTCCACACATGGGATCCAACCTGGGTCTGCTCACACTCTGATCATTTCACAAACCATCAACCTGACTATTATTATTCCAACTCTTTTTTGCCTAAGCTCAAGTAAGTTAACATTAGTGTCATTATAACGACTTGGTTAATACATTATGTTACTACAGAAATGATTGCTGTTCAATACTTTTAGGGATGCAGTGTCTAGTCCACTAGCGATTACTACAAAACACGGCATCACTATACAGTGCACCATATAGTGAGTAGCAAGTGGTTTCCGACATAGCCGTTGTGTTGCTTTAACCAATCACGGCCCATAATTTGTAGCAGGAAAAAAATCTTTGCTCGATAATTTGTACAATATATCCACAGTGGTTCTGGGCTACAAAGTCTAATTCCCATGAACAGGTTTTCATCAAGCCTCAAACCCAAGCACCATTTCCACAAAACACCAGAATGACAGACCTCTGGCTGGTTCAGAAAAGAGATGATAAACACTTTTTTTCTGCTGTGAGTGAATGCTGACAAACCAGTCCACAGGCAAGATACTCTCTGCACAAACCTATTATAGACTTTTCAGGCTTTGCCCTAGAATTGAATTATCCTCCCACCCAGGGAGCTGCAAAATCCAGCACCCACCAACAGGGCCCCTTACAGCCCTGTTACACCCATTAATGTAATAACTTCCCTCAAACATAGTAAACCACAAACATAGTAAAAATCGGCATGTTTTTAATGAAATTAATGAAAAGCCACAAAAGCAATAATTTCCCATAAACATAATACCTGTTCCTTACTGCAATACAATACGAAATTTTCCACAAATGTAAAAACTATTACAATGTAGTAGCTATTACATTTGTGAATATCTGTTACATTTGGCAGGCAGTAAAATAAAAGGCTTACCATAAATGTAATAAGTTACCACAAATGTAATAACATAATGATTATTTAAAGCCACTCTGTATAACTTTTAGCCAGAAGAGTGCACTGACTACTCTACAACAGCAGCATCATTTTACAGACATAGTTTGCTTTTGAAAGCAAGCTATCCATACCAGCAAAAAAACATGTCTTCTGAAAACATAATTTGTGTATTTTGTACAAGTACAACTCTGCTAGGGTCCAGAGCATTGGCCTATTTCTGCTCCCTCTATATACTGAGGCTCAGAGTTGATCAGTGCAGCTTTAGCACCAGCAGGTGCCCCTACTGATCTGGCAGACATTCTACAGCACTCTCAACAGCAGAACATATCCGTTTGAATAAATACCAGTTTGATTATGGTACTTGCCTGTGTCTGGTGCCACCACAGTGGAAGAGCACAACTAAGTTCATTGTTTTTTGGCAAAGCAACACTGTATTAAAAAAAAAATACGGAGGAAAAATGTTCAGTTAATTGATACTAAGTGGAGGTGCTATCACACAGTGCCATATTCCCCATATTGTACATTGATATGAATATAGGAATCACTGATGGTGGACTGTCTGTCTGGGTAGCTTATGTGAGTGATTATGAGTGACTATGAGTGATCAAATTGAATGAGACGTAATAAAGATCAGAGTAAATGTATAAATGTAATTTATGCATTTGCTCTAGTCCTGTATCTTGTGTAATATTATGCTACTGCCTTCTAGCTACGCCAGCCAGACACATTTATTTCCTCTTACATTTGGACCAATTGAAAGCCCAGTCATAAGCACTGGGGCAGCCTCTGATTGGTTGTACATGCACTAGTATGGTTCCCTTAAACTTCAACTCTAATTTACAGAAATCAGACATTGTTTGCCGGCCAGCCAAGAGTGTATTCTCTCTTTCACCAAAAAACCAACAGAATGCCAAAAGCGGGTGTCCAAATAAGTCCTATTGTCATTTCAGTATGCAACTTTTGCAATTGCAATTTTTGCATATTCATAATTTTTCTAATATTGCAGTGCCCTATTGGGCACTAAAATATTTTCTGAATGTATCATGAAAATACACTATGACTTGTGGACTTGATCAGATGATCTAAAGGTCCACACTGCAATGGATCCAATGGTTCCAGGCCATGTTTCCAACAATGTGCCACAGAAAACTGCACTCTACACTGAATAAAGCCTTTTGGGACATCAAAAATGTGTTTTATTGTTTTATTATGTACTTGGGTAAGTTTCAATTACTGAGCGGGGTCTGAAGCCAAAAAGCGTACCATACTGCTATGACAAAGCTATGGTCCCTGATCTCAAGTGTGTGGTTCACTTTCCAAAAGGTGGAGGTAAACAGCAATCTTGTTGATTGATAAACCGCCATGTTCCAAGAGAAAACATGCATGATGGAGAATATCCATCTTCTAACTCCGTTTCTGGACCCAGCTCAGTGGAATCACAAGCCTCTTAAGGACTAAGCCAACCTGTAGTGTTTGACAGCAGTTTAAACAAGGCTTGATATAGTACAGCCCTATGTGGTGACTGAGGGGTGAATGACTAGGGAGTGATTTCGGACACAACCATAGATCTTTAGACCACCAGCAAATCAATAAAAATCTTCAACACGTTTTTAATCATAACACAATTCAATATGGCTATATTGCATACCCCTTCCTCAAAGAATGAAGAATCTAGATGAATGGCCTCTGTGATAGATCCTGGTGCAAAGGCTCCATGAATGTTGTGCCTGCAGTACAGTAATAGGCTAACAGATGATGGTTCTTGGCACTGCCTGAGTAATGAAGGGGTGTAAGACAGTCCCTTATGTCACATGGGAGAAGGAGAGGGAGAAGAACTAGGAGGATGAGGAGGTGTGCTGCAGAGGATCTGAGCTGTACTGTCTCTTTAACCAGAGCCACACTGAGCTGCTGTGTCAAACTCCTGTAAAACTGACAGTGGCCAAGCAGTGCTCAGTGGCCGAGAGCTGGATCCAGGGTGTCCATGTGCAGCTGAGATACAGCCCGGGTAGATCTGTGGTGTTGTACGTCTGTGTTCATGTGAGTGTGGGTGGTTACACATGGGGGGGTCGCAGAAAGAAAACGGTGGAGAAAAGAAGTGTTAGTTTGAGAGAGCGAATGAGCAAAGATAGAAGGCCTGTGTGCTGCTGCTGCTGCCTCCCACTAACTGCCTGTTCATGTGAGCCGCTACTTGGCGTGACTGCTCCTTCAGCCTACCGTACTCACTCGTCAATACGGGGTCTGATACTTGTACTGGTGCCACTTGGCTGTCCTGTGGATCTATAGCTGGTTGCAGATCACTGTCACAGGCTAAATTCAGCTGTCTTATACCACATATTTCATTTTTACATGTTGAGTCACCGTGCTGCAATAAATATCACACTGTGTTACATAATCGTTTGGAGCTGTAATGTATAGAGGCAGCAGCAGCGTGGATGTGGGAGCAGCGAGTTACAGCTACATCTGAGGAAGGGATGGGCTTTCAGAGGGGTAAGAAAACAATATTTTCTGACCACTGGGGTGTAAGTGACAAGGAGACGATCAATTGTTTATTTGACTCCTTCTCACTGCCTGTTAACAACCTGCTTAGACCAGGCTCTATTACCTCTTCATCAATCAAGAATTTTCCATCTCTGGTTTGAGGAAATTCATTCTTTTATGTGTAAATATCGTGGATAAATTAAATAAATAAATAAATCAAACACCTCACTGCAAATTAATAAACCACATGCAAATAGACGCAGCACCGGCTAATTTAGGAAACCTCTTCATCACTTTCATAACCAACATCACCTACAAACAGCCAGAATATATGAAAAACCATTCATGTTAATGACAAATGTATGAGCTAATAACTTATGTATTATTAGTCATATTATAGTGACTTCCTCATTGTAATTGTCCTTAAATCTTTATATTACATCAATTCAAACACAAAATACAGTATATGTCCTAATGCATGAACGAATAATGTTAAATATTACATTTGGCACAAACATTTATGTTTTTATGAATCTGTGCAGTGTGTATTTTTGTATGCACTGGTTGGTTTGTAGCATGTTGTGAACATTTTTTAATAATGCCATTGCTGTGTCTGGTTGTATGTGTTTTTTCCCAAATGCAGGGCTTTTGAGGAAAACTGTTTAATAATGCAATAGCATATTGTAAAAGAAGTTGTCTAAAAACATTTGATCTTAAGAGGTAGGCTTAAAGCTCCACTTCCTGTATTTCTTTTTTGCCGTCCCTGTCTCAGATTCCATTCACCCCCAAAACTCAGAGACAGAAGTTTAAGGTCAGCTCTAAACTTTTTTCTGCAGCGGAAAAACTGGTCTGGTTTGACCTTTTTTGATAAAAGAAAAGCGTGCAATGTCCCTAGGCTGCTGTTGTTGGGGTGGGAACGGGATCGGGGCGGAAAAACAGAAAACCAGTAGTGACACTTTAATAGATGAGCAAGTTAAGTTCATACTGGAAGATCTGGCCAATGACAAGTTTGCACAGAAGAGGGTCTCGAGCTAGGCATGCTCCCTGTTGGGCAACAGGACGGCTATTGCTGTTTTAATTTGCAGTGAGCTTTTTTGGTCATTGACTAAAAGCTTTTACACAGGAAATTAATCCACTACAGTAAAATGAAATACTGTGAGACTGCATCATATCATAAGAAAAGATATGATATGCAATAAAGCTGTTAAATTTGTGCTGATAAGAAACCTACACTAACTGCGGTGGTGTGTTTTTAATTTGATGAAAAGGCTGTGATTAGTTGCTTTAAAAAGCATGGCACATAGAATGCCATAACATTACTGCAGTTGAAGTCTTTGCGATTATTGCACATGTAGATTTTCCAATGATGATAATAATTCAGTATGATGTACAGTCCTGGTGCTGTGCACACAGAGAAGAGGAGTGGGTGCCGTGGCTGGCAGGTTCTGAAGGTGCAGCAGTGTGCTCACAGTTTCCTGGCAGAGATTCCCCGAGTGGGCACTAACACCGGGTCAGTGTGGACTGAGTGTGTGGAGGAACGTTTCTCCAACTCTCTGCTACACACTGGTGTCACTGCACCAGAGGTCACTGTGGCCACTGTCTGCCTGGCTCTGAAGAACCCTGTGAAAATGATCCAAATGAGCTGCTACACTTCCATTTGGATCGGGCTGTTCAGTTTGAGCAGAGGTTTTTAACGTCAACACTAGACTGTATTTTGAGGCAATGTTTGTATAACTATGGTGAAAATTGCTGTATGACTTACAATCGAAAAAGTTGAGTTAAATTAAGAAAAAGTCACAATGTGCCACTAACCACTTTTTTGGTTGTACCTCAATTGGGTTTTAGAGTCTAAAGTTTTGGAGAACCTGAAAATAGCGACTGAATGTGACTTAAACACAAACAAAAACATGACCTTAAAGGTTTTTAATAAGTGGGAATGTTCAGCCCATACTAGAGGCTTTGACCAGCAAAACAAGCTTACACAGAAGGGGATCTTGAGTTAGGGACACTCCCATTGGCTTGCCAAAATGGAATCAATAGCGTCAGATAAAACTTAAAAAGTAGCACTGACTACATCTGCTTACACAGAGAACCAGGACAAAAAGATAAAAACTAAACTACAGGTGGACAAATTTGCAGGATCACACACAACAACACTGAACTCAGAGCTAGATGTTTAAGGTAACCTCTAAAATTAGGTTTGATGTCATTTATTAGTGACTTGCTGTGGCAAACTGCTCTAGTATTATTTTGAATTTAATAAAATAAACGCAGATGGCAGATGATGCAATGTGAAAAAAGGATTTTTTGGGAAATGCACTTTAATGAATGAATACAAGAATTTGATTTACTAAGCTGCTATTTTGCATTTATTATACTACACTAAAACTGTGGAATGGAGTTTGAGGTTGAGCACACAGCAGCTAATTTTTACAATAAAGTTACACAACAAAAAACTGCAAAACTGAGAGCAGAAGTGACATAGAATAAAACAGAATAAAGTTCACTGTCGCTAAGGGGAAATTTGTCTTGGACTCAGTGCTGTCATCAGTTACTATTTAAAACATAAAACCTATAAGACAAATATTTAACCAAACATTAAATGAAATTATATACATGTGAATATGAATATGTAAATGAAAACATATATATAACCATTGCAATAGTTAAAGTGCCTGAAATGCTAGAAGTGCAAGGTGTCTGTATGTTGCTTTTTAAATTGTGAAAAACTAATAGAGAGTGCTGTTTCAACTATAGGTATTAGTGTGGAGACTCTGGTTGAAGTATTGGAGCAACAGAAACACAACAGGACAGATGGTATACTGAACAACATGGACCATCCCCTGCACTGGGCTTTTGAACAACAGAGAGCACCCTTTGGACGTCTGAGATCAGATTGCAGTGAGCTGCAATTCATTTGAAGAGACCTAAGAAGTAAATTTCCCCTTGCTAATAAAGTTTAACTCGAATAAAAAATGACATGTCTTAATATGGAAAGTCCATTTTTGCTGCAAAGGTTTGTTTTGTGTGGACAAAACTCCTCAGTAGATTTTTCTCTCGCAGATCATTTTAACACAAAGTACCATAACATCCTATAACCTCAGAGCAACACAAGGGGTTCTTGGTCAAACAGATATTGTGGTGTTGATGATAAATATGTGATTTATTGTGAAACCCTCAACAACATCAATGCAGACTCAATTGTAAATCTGTTATAAGTATGTAACCATGTAAACACATCTGGACAGAGAAAACCCAGTAGAGGTTGAGTCTGGTCAAACATTCCTCTGAACATGTGACACTGCCCACATGCAGCTCCTCTGTCATGAGCCCACACTGCTCACTCCCCTCACTCAATGACCAGGGCCCCTCAACAGCTCCTCCACACTCCTCTCGGGCCCTGTCCGTCCCTCTGCCCCCTCACACGGACCTCTCACTCCCACATCCTCACCCTCTCAGGCTGCAGCCCGAGCTGTGCCTCTGAGCAGATGATGTGCACTGCAGCACGCCTGCTCACAGATAGCATTAGTCACAGTTGCAGTGCAATGGTACCGAGGGGGATCTGCAGTTACGTTCACGGGCACCTTTCACCCACTCACTCCTGTTCTGAATGGACCGCAACATCAGGCAGCCTCTAATTAGCAGCGTATAAATATTTGGAGCAAAAGTTTAGACGATATTTCATCAACATAAGTCATGCCACAGAGCTTGAATATGACAGCCCAACATCAGAACATTACACATCACTACAGGGTTATGAAATATAGCTGGGTTTATTCTGAATGAGTCGAGCGTGACGCCAGTACACATGCCGAGCCCATTACTATACTATAAATGCGGCACGCACAGAGCGAGATGGACACGCTGCGCCCGAGTGCTGTATGTTAGTGCGTGTGTGGGCACATACTGAGGGGCTGTGTGGACGCACCTGTCGCTAGTACTGCTCACATACAGAAGGTGAGAGACAGAAGATGGAGAAAGGGAGGAGGACAGAGCAGAGTGATGCAGTGGATGGGGAAAAGCACACTGACGATCGGTTCTTACCTTGAAAGGGAACATAGGACATGTTCCAACGGCATTGAACGTAGTAGGCTTGTGGTGTCGGCAGTCTCCGCGCGCCCTGGAATCACGAACGGACTGTCACTTAACCAGAGAAGAGAGGATGAGCGGAGCCTAGAGCGCTGTTCACTGCAGGAGCCGAGCGCGACGCCATTCTCCTGTTGGAAAAACTGGCATCATAATCCACAGCGCCTCTGAAGCCCCCGGACCCCGAGCACAAACAGGCAGCAGGCAGGAGGTGCGCGTGAGCATGCGCGCGTGAGTGTGAGGCACGCTGCTGTCGGTCGAGAGAGAGAGAGAGAGAGAGAGAGGAGGAGGAGGGCCGAGCGCGCACGCGTGGGCAAGGCTCTTACCTGCCTTTGCGCAGCACCGTTTGGACAGGCTCCTGCGGCCGCTGCTGGCTCTTCCAACACTGACGCTGATGGAGCTACAGGCTACAGTTTGACACTTTGAGACAACGGTCAGGCGTAAATCCTCGTCACCTTTATGATTCTGATCTATTTAATGCAAAAAAAAAAAAAAAAAAAAAAAAAAGCACAATGATTATGTGTTTAAAACTATTTAAAACGGTTTCGACAACTTGGTTTGGTCAGTCTCATTTGATATTTTTTGTTCTTTTCTGCTTTAACTGTTTGACAGAAGACTTTCATTCCATTAATTTGTCTACATCTAAAGGCTAAAAAAATAATATTATCAAATCAATCACTGAATGATTATACACCATTTCCATCACCCTCCATTAAATTGTTTTAAACAAAATATAAACATAGCATGTCCTACAGCTGTGACCAAAAGCCTTTATTTTTCTATTGTTGTGGTGCAGGTCATGTGACAAGTGAAGGAAATTATATTTGTCACATTTCTGGAAAAATCTGTGGCTGCATTAGCTGCTAATGTCTTTACCTGCTCTAGTGTAGGCTAATGAGGGCTAGATTATTATTTATGTATTTGCTAATCAATCACTTTATCACGAGTAGCTATATTGTAATAAAATGAGAAATGACTACACCTCCACAAGTATAGCTACAATAAAACCAGACACTGACAGACCTGCACAATACTGAGCTAACACATTTCCATATGACTCTTCACATTAAGCACCACCACAGAAACTATTTGTCTTTCCACCTTTATGCAGATAAGGATATATGCCATTTTAAGTTTTATATGAACACACATCTATCTATTTACAGTAAATGAATGTCATAAAATGAATTTTGTTTGCTGTGCTGCTTCTTCACAGCTTTTTAAGAGTCCAAACACTGTTGCTACACTGTTTAGTTATATTTATGCACGGTTTCAGCCCCTAATTTCTAATACACAGGTGTGCTCCACAAAAAACAACAAAAAGTGACATTTGCAAAAGATTATGTGAAGCTAATAGGGCTCAAATACATTGTTATAAATATCCATTTGGCGCCATAAAAGAAAAGTACATCTGCGGAAATAAATGCAAACATTTCAAAGTTAAAAGTCGGTCTTCTACGCCACGGATCACATCATCTTAATGTTAATTCTAAATAAACTATCGAATAAATAGTTTAGTCTAACTTTTTCCACTCACAGGCAGAGAAAAGAATGGAAATGCGCGGCCATCTTGTGGTCAAAAATGGAAGTTGCAGGCAGACGTAATTTTTGCAACACAATAAAACTGGCTATTCTATAATAATAAACGCTTATTCTGTTTAGATGCATTGCTTTATATGCACAAAATATTAATACAAAAACCACACAATCCAAGACTAAGTAAAGGTTATTTATTATTCTCATTACATATTGTACATCAACAAAGAATATACAGGTACAAACATAAATATTCCAAAAATACCTCAAACAAAACATGGACTTGAATACTAATAAAAAGAATGTCTTGTAAAGTCTTGTATTCTTTCTGAGGTCCATCAAGAGTACACTCTGACAAGCACTGAACGGGTCAAGACGTAGGCTACCATAAAACACACACATACATTCATTTCCCCTGCCACAGTCAGAGAGAACAGAGGCAACACCAGGTCACAGGCCTCAAACACTCACAGGTGCAGGAAATACTTCTCCAGAAAGGTGAGGATGTAAATCAAATTGAGGTGTGACATTAGTTTGAGAGTAACTGTTGGTCCCCTAAAAATAAACAGTCCTGAATTATGAAACTCAAGTTGCACAAGTATTTGTTTTATTTAACAGACACCTGAAATAAACCTCTGTATAAAATATATACTCTGACATTTCTACCAGCTCTTTCAAAAATCATCCAGATCTTTCTGATTATTTCTGCAAACATTATCATCTGTATTGTTTCTGTCAATCACAGAGCAATGAAATTTGAGCATTTTGAATAGAACCTGTTGTTTCATACTGTAAGTTTACTTCAGGTTAGTTGAAATGCTGATGTGTCACATGGTAGTGGACGCCCCTGAGCGCACAAACAGCATTAGTGCGACAAAACATGGAGAGAACAAAACGTGTAGAAGAATAATGCTGAATGGCCTGAATATGAAATCTTTTGCTTTATACAATTGTGTAAACCTTTTTACCTCTTACCTAACCCACTTAGGCTTTTCAACATGAACTGTTGGAGGAGGCCCAATGAAAGTCTTCTTTGTTCTGTAACTCTGGACAAAGCCTCATCAAACTAAAAGGTGACTGGGCCAGTGGTTCAAGCCCCATCAAAAATACAGATTTTTCTAAAATATTGTATATTTGTAGTTTGTTTGGAATGTACAAATACCACAGTTTCACTCAGAATACAAAATACAGCCTTTGGCCTAAAAAATAGGACCTTCCAGTGGGGTTGCACAATGTATCTAAAATTTATTGTTAACGCAATAATGCAAAGAACTGCTAAAGTCACAATCATATCATGGTTTTTAATGAGACAGACTTTCACTATTCACCAAAATATGTAACTGTCCAACCAGAGCCTTAAACCAAACTGTGATAGATACAGTTCAATAAAATACAAGCGAGTGGCTCCAGTGTTACCAGTGGAAGTTGGTTCAGAGCCTTGCATGCCTTGCATGTAGTTTTGCATGTCAGAATTCAAACATACCTTTTCTACGCCAAAGGGAACACTCAAATATCACAGATCATATCATTATCACTATATTGAACATAGTTCTCACACATCTCCTGACCTCCTAATAGTGCAGCCCTACATTCCAGCTTCAACAGAGCATTTTCTGTATGAATTCACAGTATTGTCTTGCCTGCACAAAACCCCGTAGGCACTACGCAAACATAAATAAAATAATTATACTCATATACATATTGTGAGTGCTACATACAAAATGAAAAACATTTATTGTGGCTCCTACATTTAATATACTGTAGTCTAATGTAAATTCTAATTTAAATAACGTTATAATGTGTGCAATCTCTTACAGCATACACAGATGAGATATAAAGTAAAAATCTCCAGAATACTGTATTTAGGAGCCATTAGACTAAGTGACTTTAAAGCAAACTAATACAAAAAGTCAAAATGACTTTGCAAGTAAAGCTTGTCACTTTTGTTTACTGAGAGTTGACCATCAAGGATGGTTAAGTATTAGATGTCACAAAATAGCAAGCTGTGAAGCACTATAAAAACATAAAAAACAAAAGTGTCCCTGTAAAATATGACTAATGCAAAGGCATATTCCAAAGTTAACAGTACAAATATCAGAGAACACTAACAGGGCAATCTACTGACAGTTTACAATAATGTGGAATAGAGGTGATACTAAAGCCCTGTTTACACCAGTGGTACAGTACAGTACAGTTCAGTTCAGCACAGCAGGCTTCGAGTTGTGTTTACACTAGCAAACGATGTACATATAAGGATACTGACTCACTGTTGACACCTCAAGAAAGTTGAACTCATACTAAAAGGTGTAATGTGTGCAGTCAGTTGATTGTCGACAGAGAATCCTCATCCAGGTCATATTATTATAAAAAGCTTATAGGAAGAAAGCACATTCAGTTCTAGAGTATAATGGTCAAAGCTCGAAGGTAGATAGAGAATAAGCAATCATTCCCATTATATTGTTTTGTGATAAAAGATCTTTATGCCACGAAATGTACCAAATATGTTTATTTGAATGTCCAAAACATTTCAAATCAACAGCTTTTTGACTTTAATATAAACATTAAATTTTCTGGCCCTTAATTTCACCAATTAAAAGGACTGATAATGTTGGACTAAATAGGAGAAGACTGCAGTTCTTGACTTTTTTTCTGATTGGAGAATAGAAAGATGGGAAACACATGCAGTCTGTGTTTCTGTTTATTGCAGTTGTACATGTAGCATATAACTCCAAAATATGACTTTAGTGTGTACAGGGATTCTGTTAAACTATCCACCTGTAAACACTCACTCGCAGAGGAAACATAGGACACATCAGTGGCAGTCATTGTAACACATGCCATACTGAACAGAAGTGAACTGAACTGCAGGTGAAAACAAGTCTCATGAGAGCAACCTGGATTCTTTCATGTGAAGATATATGTGTTCCTCCTGTGAAAAAACCCTCTGGTTTACCTGTGGCACCTGTCAAACAGTCATTACATCTCATGTTCAGTCACTGTCAGTCAGTACAAACTCACATTTTCCCACTCCACCAGATACTGCACCTTCCCATCTGGTGTGATGCGTCGGGCCAGGATTCGGACGGCCTCGCCCCCTCCCCAGCCCTTGGCCACCGCTCCGTCTCCTTCCACCACCGTTCCACCTCTGGCTCCTCCTGCAGCTCCAGCTCCCGTCCCGCACACAGGCCCCTGGTACAGCGGGAGGTCTTGCACCAGAGGGGGGTCCGGCGGCCTGGGGCCTTCTGGGTGCTGCTGGTGGGAGTGCTGCTGGTGGCCAGGGTGGTGCTGATACACAGGGTGGTAATGTGTGCTGTTGGAGTTCACTGGGTACGAGAGGCAAGGTGCTGGTATCCTGCAGGGCTCCTCCAGGCTAACAATATCATGTACACAAAAAACAGTAGAAGGACAGGAGATAATGACAGGAGTAGATGGATAGGACTAAAACAGTCTGTGTAGCATGAGAGTGAAATTGCTTAATGTAGGATATGGCAGCAAAAGTGAGCAATAATGAATAGCACCTGTGCAGATTTAAAGCTGTCAGAGGGATCTTGGACAATCCTACGGGCACTGAACTGTATGTCTCAAAATTTTATATAATATTCCTGACTGTAATCCTGCCCCATGCATGAGCACAACACAAGCTTAATGGATCGGTTAATTGGATAGCTTACTGTCATTATTTTAATAAAGATAAGCAAACCTGTTGTAGTAATGTAGATTCCTGGAGAGTCCTGGGCTTCCATTGTAAGTGCTATGATAGAGCGCAAACATCCGCTTGGAAGGTGGGCTGTAAAGCCAAGGACAAATAGTAATGTGGCTTATGCTCATGACTTACAACATATTTAATTTGACTTTGTATATACTTTCATTAGCTAAATATGTGTACATAAGTAAACTAATTACATTTTAAATCCAAGTTATAATTAATTGCAAAATAACAACAACAGGGGTTAAGATGTTAAAGTTGAGAGTGTTGAGAAAAAGATCACTATCTAACAAAATGGACGGGCAAAACAATACGGCAGAGTTGAGATCCAGCAGCAATATCCATCAGTGCAGCTCGTGTCCTAATATTTACCTGAAGCTGAGCTCTTCCTCTGACTTCCTGGAGTTGTAAAGGCTGGCCCCTCCCATGTAGCCATGGCAACATGGCAGCAGCTCAATGGGGTTGGCAGCAACTGGAGGTGGACAAGGCTGGGAACAGTACAAATAACCAGATCATGGAGTGAGATGCCAACATCATCACAGGAGTCATTGGAGCACTGACAGAGGTGCTAGGGCACTCAGCTCACAGAAAGCATGCACAGGTTTTACCCCTCTTACTACTTGTAAGTAACAATAAACTGTTCAAGCTACAAATATAATAATATAAATGAAGAACCTCACAAGGCAGAACATAGGGCACTGGAGTATCATCTAGCAGACGCTGGATGGAAATATTATGTAATATGCTCTTAGAACTATATCTGTCCATAAATGCATCTGTTACAAGTGTAGGCTTTAAACACAGGGTCAGGCCAAAATAAAAGTGCACTTGCAGCTCATGTGGATTTATGAGACCTCTTTAATGGTCAGACCATGAACAGATTTGGGCTTTTCCTGCCTGTGAGCAGCAGGTCTATAAATCCTTTCTAACAGCATTATGGATGTGAGTCACCCTACATGGTATGGCTCATCACACAGCGGTGGGCTGTGCTGTTTAACGTATCACCTCACAGTGCGGCTCATGTAAGTGATGCAGCACACAACCCTTGACAAGTCAAACATCAGTGCATCAGAGGGACCATCAGGTTCATCTATCATCAGAAGCGCCAAGCTGGGGGTGTGGGAACACTGCATAAAGCTTTGAGCATTCCTCATCACTGGACTGTGACATATTACCTATTATCATTTTTCTAGCATTACTATCAGTATGGCACATTCTTATTCACTAGTCTTTGTTGATGTCTGTGCCTTTAAATGGACGTGCTCTGTCAATGCTGTGCTGTCAAGGTGCCAGCGCCACCTGGCCAAACTGTAATCGACTGTTGGTGCACTTGGAAAGAATCCCAAGCTATGCATATCAGCACAGCTTCCATTTTACCATCTCCACTACAATACAGCAGCTCACTCCAAACAGTCCGAGATTAGCATCCATCAGAAAACACAAAGGCTGCATGGGAAAGAGCGTGGATCCATCAGTGCTCTGAGCAGCATATTGTTTCAAGATGACTATATGTGGTGTTATGTGGGAGGACTCGGCACAATAAGCACTCAGTTAAGAATGCTGGGTAAAAATAGGAAGTGCCATTTGATGTGGAGTCTAAATGCGATCCTCTGGGAATATGCTTTGATTATCATGATAAATGTGCTGCTGAGATGCAGATGTTGATGAAATACATGAGTGGGTTTTTGTGCAGCCAAGTTTGCATTTGAATTATACATTTTAAGCAGATGTATGCCTCCTCATCTCTCACTCTGCCTTTATTCTGACTGCAGACTCCAAAGAATCAGCAGGCATTAAACACACAGTACAACGAGAGGGAGAAAACATTGAATCAGCGAGCTCCAGCAGGTGTTAAAAGACATGCAGCGACGACTTGAGACTTCGGAATGAACCATCATCAGGGCGGCTGAAAGACAGGTTATTTGGATCACACAGAGCTGTTTACCTGGGCGCATAAAAAGGGAAAGGGGAGAAATAATGCAAGGGGTTTGGTGTCCCTGGTGAAGACAGAAGCACTGACCTGTGTCTCCATGATGCGTCGCTTTGATTTTCGTGACTCGAGCCCTCCCACTCTTTTCTGGCAGGGTAATGACACCGGGCTGTGACCAACAGAACACACAGAATTGAATACAAGCTCTGCACAAACACGCAACTGTATGACATGAGCCCTTTAACAAGTGCACTACATACCCATAATGGACATTCATACTTTGACAAATAATCATGATTTAGCATTGGATGGACATACAACAAATTATACTTGTTTAATATAAAACAGGCATTTCAGGTCTGGCGTTTTTTTGAGGTGCCTCAGCAGAACAATAAAATCCAATTTCCACGTAAATCCACCGTGGAGGAAAGCAACCAAAAATATACAACACCACAAACCTCATCAGACATTTGAAAGTAAGTTGCAGCAACAAAAATTAGGAGTTTTTAAAGCTAGCTAGCACTAAGACCAAGCGGAGCAGCTCTGCAACACAGATGCCCCTCACGAAGCTCTCAGTTTCACAAACTCTGCAACACAGAGTCATTCAGTGAAGTAAAGCTAAGGACTGACTTTGGATAGTTGGATGTGGCCATAATAAGGCACAAAGTAGTTGTTGTTTTTTTTTGTAAGGCATTTTGCTGCCTGTGGTTATTGTGAGCAAAACTTACTTTTCTCGCTGAATAAAACTAAAAAAGGAAATAAATAAAAGATTATCATTTGATTACCTTTTATTTTTACCACTCCCTAATCAAAATCATTATCAATTAGGGGGCACTCCTGGCAGCTCAGGTAGATCATATGCTCAGCACGCGGGAGACCTGGGCTCGAATCTCGGGCCAGGTCATTTGCCCAGTGTCATTCCCCACTCTCTTTCACCCTATTTCCTGTCCAGCTACTGCTACACTATCAATCAAAGCCAAAAAAGCCCAAAAATATCATATAAAAAATCATAAAAAATATATATATATTAATTAGACCACATGATCAGAGGTTGACCTCAAAAATCCAGATCGAAGCACCCTTAATTCTTTCACATTTACTGTGTTGTTATCATGTAACAATCAAATATGTTTCTTTCATATCATAATGTAATGGTAATAATCTTGTATTATCTTTATTGTGTCTTGAATCATTCATCTACCCGAATAGAACTAAATAGGATGGTTTTCTGATGAAGTAATATTTTGCTCTAAACATATCTCAAGATCTAAAAATGTACTAAATATCTAAAATGTCTATGTATACATAAAAAAAATACAAACCCACTCACATAAAAAATGTAAGCCATACATTTGAACATTTTTTGAATAATTACCAAAACCCTTTGGAAAACTTAAGAGCTAACCTTTTGCGGTGCGTGATGTTGACTGGGGGCTCGGTGATGAGGGGCGATGTGTCTGTCGTTAGCGGAGGAGGCGCTCGGACCTGGAGACCAAACAGGCACTTCTTCTTCTTGATCTCTTTCCCCGACACAAACCTGTGCCGCAGCAAAGGCAATGTGTACATTTACAAAACTCATTCATTCAGACAACACCTCACTTCATTTCATCTGAATAAATTAAAAAGCCAAATAAAGTCTCCTGCCAAGTGACCTGAGGTAGATGTTTCTCAGCTTCCTAAACAGTAGCAATAAATCTAGAGTGATGCACAAGTTTTCTACATTTTGTGCAGCTAAATATCTTATTATTTATTTATCTTCTTCTGTTCAGTCCTGTTAGGGTTTGAGGGTGACAAGAGCCTATTCCAGCAGGTTCTGACATGGGGCACCCCCTGGACAATGGCCAGTTAGTTGCTGTTTGTGTCTGTGTCCAAGCTGACACTTGAACACAGACAGACAACCATTCATTCTCACTTTCATTGATTTACAAGGGGTGGATTCACCAAAAACACCTACACATACAAAGCCTTGTTTATTGCAAGATAAACAAGGGCAGTCTGCCATAAAGTGCAGACTGAAACTGTTGAAAACAGTGGTCTTAACAGTTCTCATATCACATGTTGCATTCAGGGTAAGTTAGTCAATTGTCTTGTGTTGTTGCTAGGGGTGACAGGTCAAAAAGTCCTAAAGATAAGATTAACACACTCAGTGTGGAAGCAAGCCTTATAGTTAAGTCTGATAGCGTAGGTATACATTTTACACATCTGTGAAGTGTTTCTGATTATCAGCAAGTCACTTTTACACGGATGCTGCTCAGTCTAAAACTGTTGTACTTTTTATATTGATGCTGTGTATAAAATGTATTAAACTTATAAAAAATAAATCTTTTAAATTATTAGGATTAAGTATGTATGACTCGTACTAATGATTCAAGCTATTTTTTTTAATATTTTACCAACAGAAAAAGTTTTTTTGTGCAAATGTATATAAAGGCAATGTAGTATTTTTTATTTCGAAGTTTAGAGTAGTTTTGCATCTTAAATCATGCCAATTACACTGCATCAGCACATTTTACTGTTATAAATTATAAATTGTTATTCTTTAGTGAAATTTAGAACATAATTTAAAAAGTTAACAAAAGAGGGCAAATGACAGCTACAACTTCTTTGACTGTGGCCTCACTGCAGAGTCCTTTTTTTCACGAGGTGCTGCTCGTCAATCTGGTCATGTGTGGCTGGTGTTTATTCCCCTCATCATATGCGCTGACGTACCTGTCCTTGTGGGAGTTCAGAGCGTTGAGGAGATTGTGACAGCGGTCTTGCCTTGGCGTGTCAGAGAGCTGGAGGACAAACAGGAATGAAAAATCTGAGTTGTGTTTACACAGCGCACAGCCAATTTTCTTCCACATTCTTCAAAAATAATCTCTATTTGATAAAGTACTGTGTGCAGTCTTTAAAATTTGCTGTGTCATACAGCAGGTTACAGGAAAACAAAGCATTTTAAATTACTTTACTTGTATTTCATCCACTCACATAAATCTTACTGCAAAGCATACACAGTAACAATTCTACAAAAGTTTTCAAATTGCAGGTTCTCCTTGAGATGTCGTATAATTATGATTTTCCTTTATGCTGACACAAATGTTCCAAATTATAACTATATATATTACTCAAATGGCCTATTAATACGCTCAAATGCAAAAAAGCTGGTAGCATTTCACATTATTTCATCATGGTGCTTAAATGGGGAAATATGAATACCGCGCCCAGGAGCAAAGAGTCCCAATTCTCATTGGTGAAGGACAGGATTTCATGGTCAAAATCAAAGTATTTCCTCTTGCAACACAGTGAGAGATGGTAGAGGACCAGATGAGCCAAATCCACCCTGAAGTTCACATTTAAGAAAGAACAACATGCAAAGGACATTAAGATTTCAAACAGCAATGGTAGTTTATGCCAGAAAAAAGTTCTTCTGTCATATAACTAGTACCTGCATTGTACTTGAGATTTTGTACAACATTCATTATTGCAATAACAATATGAGCTGAGTATCATTAAGGTAGAACTGTGGAAAGAACAACTGTGTGCAATAAGGATATTGCGATTGATAATACTGCAATAACAATAGGTTTGCAACATTACTGTGCAGCCCTAACATACATTCGACATGATTCTGTGCAATCTATTTAAAAAAAAATCTTCTTGTATAGGTTATTATTTGCTTGTTATTAGATTGTAAGGAGGTTTTTAAGTCAGAAACATGCTCTAATAACACATTATAGTAGTATGTATTGTATGATCAGTATTTTTTAACCATATGTCTTTAAAGTGTCTTGTGTGAGATTTCTACCTCTATCATCATATTTCAGGTAACTTCTTCAGCCATCAGCATTGACTTAATATGTCTCCATTTGCATTACCACATTACACATCACATAAGACCTTCAGGTAATGTCGCTGAACAAGTGCATTCATTTGATTGCTCACTCTCTAACGAGCAACAAGTCACCAATTAAGGCTTATTCTAATGTGCTGTAAGAAGTTGTGAGGTGTTGGTGCGAACCTCACCAGGTCATGGGCAGCCGCTGAACAGTCTCTGGTCCCTTTGTGCAAATGGAGCACTCAAACTGATAAAACCTGAAGCACACAGAACATAATACAAGACCACAGAGAGAGAATAAAATAGATTTTGTGCTCCTTAATATTTTAGTTCTCATTTACTTTCCAACTCAGCTGTTACAATGCATTTAGATTCTTTGTAAAATATGTTATATATGAGTATTTTCAGATTTTATTCATCTCAGTGACTTGTTAACAAAATTCTTTTTTTTTTTCTATT
Organism: Rhyacichthys aspro; assembly: GCA_036850595.1. NCBI lineage: Eukaryota > Metazoa > Chordata > Actinopteri > Gobiiformes > Rhyacichthyidae > Rhyacichthys > Rhyacichthys aspro. The sequence continues at coordinate 22,606,279 of CM072163.1, read as the reverse complement.
CTAGACCCTATAGTCACACGAAACATCTCGCCAGTTGTGATGCTTCATAATGTAAAATTTCAACAAATCATCATTTTTAATGCACACAATTTTTTTACATTCTTAATCTGATTAATACAGATCCCACTGGCCAGTAAACATGCATTACTAGGTGAAAACATGACTCTAATAATCCCATGGGGATGATTATGAGTTTTAATAGTTGTCTGTCTCTAGGTGTCAGCAACCCAACGCCACCCCTAAATAAAGACGTCATCAAGCCTTTATTATCGAATGTTGAGTGTGCACTGGAAGCTTTGGCAAATCACATGCTAGCATTGATGGGAGTCTCATATTAGGGACACCCACATTGGCAGTTGGTCTACACCGCTAGTCAAAATTGAATAAATAGATGCCAATAAAACAGAAAAAGTGTCTATTACAGCACTGGCCACGTCTGCTTACACAGACAACAGATTTTATGAGATGGCACTTATTGAGAAAGTTTTAAGAAATCATTGCTCTATGATATTGTTTGGGGGTGAGGGTGGACAGCTAGCACTATGACAGAAAATGCAGCTACTCTTAAATCAGTATAAGATAAATTAGTAATCTGAAAGATATGATAATATATATGGACAAATACAGGGCCCTAGACTTTCTGTTTATATTGGTGCCACTTAAAAATTGGATTTGGTCACACTGGGGACCTAAGGCTCTAACTGGCCATATATTTTGACATGCAAAGTGTGGCACAGGGAATAGCAAAACACATTATAGCAGTTAATATTGTACAGTGTGTACATTGTAGCTTTTGTATAGCTTTCATTTATTTTTTGTCACTTATCCTGTATATGCGGGAGGCAGGTTGCTTTGGGCCAACTACTCTGCCATGATAGCAATAAACCATGAACATATAGAGTGATTCAGTTGGCTGATGCTTGTCCTTCCATATGTATGCATGTGTTGGCTAGAGGTCAGTGGAAAGATGCAGCACATGCTTACTATTCCCTCTGTGCGCTCAGTCCTCAGCCTCCCTCCATCACCTGCTCAGCAGATGTTAGACCAACCAGCTTCTTTCTGCCTAACTGTCAATCTGTGACGAACCACACCTATCCTAAGCTCCCAGACAGCTCTGGCACTAATACCAGCGTCAGGAGCCATACAACCTCACACAGATGCCTAATGACAATCATAACTTAATGGAGGATACATTTTATTACACGGACGAGATGCAAAGCTTATCACAGTGCAGCATGTGGGACTGTGGGCTGTCTCTCTCCTGTCCTTGTAGTCCGAGTCACTGAGTACATTAACGAGCACACTAATAATTTACTCTTAAGTCAATTACAGCACTCTCAGATAAGTAAAGCTTTAAAGATGTCTGCAGCTGATTGGCTTCATCACGGTGTACAGTGAAGGTTTGGTGATCAATTATCATCACATAGGCAATCGTTTTTTATAATCAAATCAATTGCAGACATTTATTTGCTACTGTCAGTACATGTACATTATTGATGCATCTAAGGCATTTGACAGGGTCTTTTTTATAAATTATGTCAAAAAGATGTCCCTGACAGCATTGTAAGAATCTTGGCATACTGGTACTCTAATCAGAAGATGCAGGTTAAATGGGGCAATACCATCTCAGCCTCCTTTGGTGTCAGTAATGGTGTGCGCCAGGGGGGCTACTGTCACCAGCCCTGTTTAACTTGTACATGGATGAGTTGTCCAATCAATTAAACAACTGTAAAACCGGATGTGTGATAGGTCACAATCTCGTAAATCATTTCATGTATGCCGATGATTTGGCCATACTTTCTCCCAGTAGTCCTGGCTTTAAGCTGAATGTGTGTTCTGACTATGGACTGAAGTATGATGTGAAATATAATGCAAAAAAGATGTTGTACTAATTTGTTGTACCAAAGGGGACAAAGAACTCTGTTTCCCAGACTTCTGTTTGTCTGGGCAAAAGTTAAGCGTCTGTAAAAAAACTAAATATTTGGGTCACTTCATCACGGATCAGTTTTGTGATGATGATATATATCGGCAGTGTCACACTCTGTATGCCCGCAAGTGAAATGTATAGTATTTTTTGTGCTGTACCTGTCTCCATACAATAATGGCTTGGTTAGACACTGTGTGCAGGCTTCGTGAAACCACTGACCACAGCTGCCACACTGTAACATCTTCAGGTTCCACCTGTACAACAGTAACAGACAAGCCTCAACAAAACATATCACATCTATAATGCAGTCTATAATGTAGATAAATGTTTAAATTAAAATCTTTTAGGTTGGCCTGACTCACTCTCCAGGCCCAGCACAGTAGCAGTAACACTGTTGCTGATTGGTCAGATGTTGTGGGTCCCAGTCTAAGGATGACAGCTGATAAGGAAGCCGGAGTTTCATGTACTGCATGAGTCTGGCAAATCGCCCCCTTTTGAGCGCCCCTCCTCTCTTGAAACAGAAAAAAAACACAAATATAAGTGCAATGGTTGTTGTCATGTCTAAGGTATTGTATTAGAAGGAGACAATGTGTCTCATTTATTACAGGTCAGATGTTAGAGATAATGTCTCAGGCAGCAGAAGTCTGGACAGTGAGATATGGACATTGAGCAATTGACAATCACTCCTCATCTTATATCTCTGGAAATAGAGCACCTGTGATTGATTGATTTTAAATGCACTTTCCTGAGCTTATTTTCATACCTTTATAACTATTGATCTGCTGTGATTTCTTGGACACAATCTAGAACATTTAATGTTGAAGTCAATATTAAGTTTGTGCACTTTTGCCCCAAATAAAGCCATATAGACTTCAGTATATTACACATCAAATGTGTTCCTTAGAGTGAAAGACAATAAATTATGAGACTGACCTTGGTAGCAACTGCAAAGACACATTGACGACAGATCCACGAGTCGCTGTCGACTTCCGGTTCGATAGCCGGCGTATGGCACTCTGCGTGATAACCTGTAATGGAAGGAGCAGGCAGAGCGTTTAATTCGTCTTCATGAGGCAGACAGCTAGAGTGACAATAATGGCTGAGCCGCTCCATCTTTGTGCTCTGCTGGTTTGTTTCACCACAATGCAAAACATTTGAATATAATATTTCTATCAACAAGGCAGAGGTTGTCTGCTTTTCCTCCCAAATAAACTGTCAGCGACGCTGCTGTGTGACAGCCCTGTGAAGACATGCCAGTTAAAGTTGTTGCTATTTCATGCTTGTCTACTGATTTTTCACAATGTCTACAGAGCAGTTGGCTCATCTTTTTAGGCATTTCTTTTTAAACCATATTCCAGCAATTTCTGAAAGTATAAGCATTTGCACAGGTATTTTCCATTCCCAGAGATCCCACTACATGCACCCCTGACTATCTGCACTCCTAGAATGTTTCACTGACAATTTACAATGTCCCTCCTATTGCATCTACCATTTTTTTATTACTTCACTGCCACTCAGTGCAGGTGTCCCAGGTCTGAAGTCTTCTAGCCGCCTGTAACCTCTCTGTCTCTCCTTTGTCATTAAACCCATATGGTCCTGCCAGACACCCACTATGAGCCTAGGTTGGCAGGTTTGGACACCAAGGTTTTTTTCCCCCTCTCCATTGCATGGATCTGATGTCCACAAAACTGGCCATTAGACGATTTCCGATGCCTGGACGCGGGTCTGTAACTGTGATTACATTTATAAGATAGCAAGGCCTTACATGGACGAGATCTTGCCAAAACAGGATACGACAACTCTTACTGTGTTTCTTACTGTGTTTTAATAACTATTTGCTCCAGGAACTCTTGGGCACAAAAAGAAGACTATATGATCTTTTGATACTAATTATTGTGATAAAAATCACAATTTCTCTCACTGTCTCTACGTTAACTAGGAGCCGGTCACATTAGCTGCTGTTACAAATCATACATTTCTAGTTAGATCATAATAAAATCTGCCTGTTCAGAAGTGTAGTTGCGTGGAATCAAAATGACAATACCTGTAATAGTTGAGGGTGTTTTTTCCAGATTTCATAAGAACATAGAGATTGTCAGAGGGGACAACCAAACAGAAAGTGATCGCTAAGCAAAAGCATGGTTTCAAAATGTCACAAAGTCTTATAGTATTAACAAGCACTAACACCAGTACAAACTCTTTCTGTACAATGAGCTGATAAGACGAGACCAGAAACTATCATGTATCAGTATTTACCAGGACTCTTCAGCTATGGAGTTGAGTGATAAATATATACTTGATAAACAGCCCTTAAGAACCTGCCGTTGCTCATAATAAGTTAGTTCCATGTTGTTTTGCAGTAGTTGTTTTGATACTATCTATGCCTACTTTGAAGTTCAGCAGATCGCCGTTACATCCTCGATGGGTGAGGTCTACAGCCCAAATGCATGTCATTGGATCATTACATACTGTATTTGCATTCACAAGCTTCTGAACAGGTTTGTGTAGATTTGGTAACGTTTAACTGGATGATGAAGTTCTCTGTTTGAAGATACCACATTCATTGCTGACTCTTCTTGATGCAGGTGCTCAGCCGATATCTATCATTTGTGTCACGCTCTTTGCTTCGAGAGACTGACTGTTATTTACCATACTATGTCAAATCTTCAAGGTCAGTGTGAGAAAAAGAGATGAGCAACAGCCTGACAGTGTGTGATGAGGCATGCTTCTTACCGTGGCGACATTTAAGACAATTTATGAGTGGTTCTTTAAGGGGCGGCGCATCGCAGATACAGCAAACTTCTTCCACTCCAGCAGCGACTGAGGCCAAGACAGAAAAACAGAAAGGCAGCAGGGCGAAACACATGAGAGTGAGAAAAAAAGACAAGGAGTAGAAGAGGGCCAGTTAAAAGCATTAATTGATGTATATTGATTTAAAACGTTGGCACCTCATTGATTTCAGTGTCTCCTGCTCCCTCTCACTTCATTTAACTGGCACACATTCAGTCCAGTCCTAACAGGGTTCCAATAAATGTTCAAATTTGCTATATGTCTCTCATATTTACAAGCTTTATGAAGTATTATGTTTAACTTCAAACTGCTATTGTGTATTAGGGCCACTGTATGGACACTACTTAAATTAACACTGAATTCGAAAATTTTTGCAAGAAAAAAAAATCAAATTTTGTCAAGCTATTCTTTTCCTTAAAAAAGAAAACTCAAATAAAAGGCAATAAACACAGTTGTTTGGGAATAAAAAAATTCCACACTGCAACCAATTCTGGTAATCACAATATTTATTTTACTTCTACTTTTATCATAGAGGAACCCTGATACAAGCATGAAAATTCTTTCTGTCTTGATGTCAGACAGCCTAATCTAATCTATAAGACAGCAGTCAAACAAGTCTAAATATGAATATGCTTTCTCAAAATAATAATTCAGCAATTTTATACTTTAATCTTATCAGTAGGTAGTTTTTTTTTGATAAATGTATGTCAGCATTTTTTTTATTGTTTCATCTGTAACAGAATCCATAATGAATGGGTTCTGTAAATGAATGATTGTCATAAATGTGCCTCTCAATTAAAATATCTCAAGCACTTATCACAGGCATGAGGTGAAGTTTTACACAACATAGATTTAATTAAAGGATCTTATGTAAAAATATATATTTCAGAACTGAAATGTAAAAAAAAAAAAAAAAAGACAAAGGTCTACAACATGCCCAATGCTAAGCCTGAGTGGAGCATTTTTCTCCTCAAAATGTTGTTTCTCAGCATCTGAAATGGTTGCACCAGGATTTTATAGATTTTTATATGACCCCACCCAAGAACATCATTTACCCATGTTTGAACACAACTAACCAACCAAAAAAGTGCTTAGGCAAGAGCAAGGCAAGAAGCTCAGCAGTGGACCAATCACATGAAATGGTGGTAAAATGGGAATTTACATTCAGAGAAATCTAATGTGTTTTTTTTAAAACATAAAACATGGAACTTTAATTTGAATGGCAATCCTACATAGTATTCATTTAAATATTAATCACACATTTATATACAGTTATGTTCATAATAATAGCAGTGTGTTTAAAAAAGTGAGTAAAGCTCAAAATCCTTATCATAGCAGTTATTTTCTTAAACACAAAAGCATTGCGAACACTGCACAGTCTGTTCCAAATCAAAACATGAACAAAAAATTAATTTGTTATTAATTTACAGAAAGTAAAGACATTGGAATATTAGGCTGTTCAAAAAAATATCAGTGTCTGAAATTTTCTTTACAAACTCAAAACATTTACTGTATAAACTGAAAAATGCTTTCGATTTAACTTTCCTGTAAATCATTGAACAAATATTTAATGGTGTAAACCACTGATTTTGAGAATCTATCACATCTGTATAGCATGGAGTCGACCATTTTTTGGCTCCTCTGAACAGCTGGGACCACTCGACTATAATTCCTCTGCATTTCTTGGTTTTGCCTCAGAAACAGCATTTTTGATGTCAACCACAAGTTTTCTATTAAGGTCCGGGGATTGTGCTGGACACTCCATAAAGTCAGTCTTGTTGGTCTGCTACCAAGATGCTGCTCTTTTACTGGTGTGTTTGGGGTCATTGTCTTTTTGAAACACAAATTTCAACTGTATTTTCTCTTCAGCATAAGGCAGTGTGACTTCTTCAAGTATTTGGATGTATTCAAACTGATCCATAATTCCCTGGTGTGTGATAAATGGACCCAACAGAGACATCCCCAGATCATGATGCTTGTGCCAACATGCTTCACTGTCCTCACAGTGCACTGTGACTTTAAATCTGTGTTTGGGGGTCGTCTGACAAACTGTCTGCAGTTCCCAAAAACAGAATTCAAGCTGAATTCAAGCCTGGATTCAAGCCAAGCACGATGGTGCAAGCATCATGATATGGAGATGTTTCTCATACTTTGGTTTTGGGTCCATTTATCGCACACCAGGGATCATGGATCAGTTTGAATACATCCAAATACTTGAAGAAGTCACGTTACCTTATGCCGAAGAGAAAATGCCCTTGAAATGTGTGTTTCAACAAGAAATTTGACCCCAAACACACCAGTAAAAGAGCAGCATCTTGGTTCCAGATCGACAAGATTGATGTTATGGAGTGTCCAGCACAATTCCAGGACCTTAATCCAATAGAAAACTGGGTGGCATGAAAAATGCTGTTTCTGAGGCAAAACCAAGAAATTCAGAGTAACAGTCCAGTGGTCACTGGCTGTTCAAAGGAGCCAGAAGCTGGTCGACTCCATGCTACACAGATGTGTCAACTACGGTAGCAGAGTGGTTAGTGCTCCTACTTCACAGCAAGAAGATTGTGGGGGGCACTCAATCTTTCTGTGAGGAGTCTGCATGTCCTACCATGTTACTGTAGGTTCTCTCCAGGATGAATGTGAGAGTGAATGGTTGTCAGTGTCTGTGTCTAATTGTCAGCCCTGCCACCAACTGGCAACTGTCCAGGGTGTACCCCACCTCAGGCCCAAAGCAGCAGAGATAGGCTCCAGCCACCCACAACCCCCACCAGACAAAGCAGTATGAATAATTCACACGAAAGATAGATATAAAGAAATTTTCAGTTTATACAGTAAATGTTTAAGTTTGTAAAGAAAAATGTAGACACTACTATTTCCTTTACAGCTTAATATTCCATTTTCTTCTCTTTCTTTAAAGCAATAACAAATTTGATCATTTTTTTGTCCATGTTTTGATTTGGACTAGAAGTTGCAGGGTTCCCAATGCTTATAATAGCTTTTGTATGAAAATAAAAGCTATTATAAAGATTTTGAGCTTTCCTCATTTTTTTAAACACACGGCTATAATTATGAACATAACTATATCTATACATTAAAATATTTCCAAAATGTACAACAAACCTGCACTACACGTTAGGCTACTTAAGTTTTATCATAGTAGAAAAAAGAGTTAGAAAAGTGTTTAAAAAGTTGCAGGTAAAGTTTAGAAAAAATTTTAAAAGTCTTCCAGATTTTCAGCCATTGGCAGAAACAGACGAATGTAATTTGTGTATACTTGGAACATGTTATAAAACCTTGATATTCAGTTCCTCCTTCAGCACCTCTGTAGCTACCAGTTGAAACAGTAAAAGTTCTTACAAGTGTGAATGTCCTTCCGGAGGACCCAGAACTCAGAGTTGTCCTCAAACCTCACCAGACAGCACTGCTTTACTCCATCTACCTGCAGGAGAGAGCAGCAGAGCAGAGTGACTGACACAACTAAATGGAAGTCTTTTCAAAATCAGGAGAACACACAAGCAAGTCAGAGAACACACTTACTCTCTTCACGTTGCCGAGGTACAGTAGCCCATCACTCCATCGAGCCAGCACATCATCTCCTTCACTCACTCCCCCCATCCTGAGAGAGAACGCAGCCTCATGTCAAATGGAAATCCTATTTATTCTCTGAATACTTTGCTGCCAATGCTGACAGAGGGTTTATTGCCCCGGTGTTTGGGCAGGCGCTCTCAGACAGCGGGCTAAGTGCAGAGGGGCTTGAGCCCCCTCCTCCTTCAGAAGGGAGCATAGCGACAGCCTGTATCTACCACAGTGAGACATGAGAGTGAGTACACAAGACAAATGATTACTGCACATAAAGCACACAGAACACTGCATGGAGCCCATTGCTCACAAATAGAACAACACAGAGCAGTGTTCCACCAGACACTTTGCCGCTGTCTCCTTTCTAACAACATCTCCCAAACTTACACAGAGGCATGAATGTCCGTGTTATATGAGCATTTGTTCTAGTGCATGCACTCAAGTGAAGCCACATGCAGGGGCATGACGTTTACTGTATGTATCCTTTGTGGACCACACAAACGTACCTGTCAAGTCCAACTCCTCTGCGGCGGGGTCACACTGATTCCTGGGGCTGGACATGCAATGCCCTCATCTGCTGTGGATCTCCGCTGTCCAATTAGCGGCCGCTCGGATGCGCAGCCCGGGTGCTGGCCCAAAGTGGCGGGTGTGCATGTATGTGCCTGTCTGTGCCCAGCGCCGCGGTGTGTCAGTCAACCGTCAGCAAGCAGCGAGACGGAGGGGGCGGGGGTCTGTCCGTCCGTTCGTCTCAGCCTCGGTGTGTCCGTCCTCCCGCGCGATGCCGTTTCGTCATGTTGCTTTGCACGGTGGCCCCCTCCGTTCCGCCACCGCCACCTATTGATGCTGTTTAGACGGCTTTGTGAGAGCAGCAGCGGAGTCAAGCCGCCAGAGACGCCATCATCCCTGCCTCCGCTCCGACTTGTTGTGACGCAGACATAAAACAGCGATAGAGAAGGAGGGGGTATCCGGAGGAAACAGCCCCTGGCCTCGGCAGCCCGGACCCTACCGCTCTAAGTGCTCTTAAGCCGAGTGTGAGAGCTAGGAGCCTGCCAGCTGAGCTGCACGCCAATGCACGAGCCAATTAGGAAGCCAATTAGCGAGTTCCCGCCTCATTAAATGCTACAGGCCGCTGCAGGGACCGCTAAGTTAAGGAAGTCCTCCGAGAAAAGTTTTTTTTAAATATATTTTATCTGAACACACATGCATTCAGCAGACCCAACGAGGTGGGGTGTGTGTGTAATATATATATATATATACACATACAACAAAACCACATCTCAAAAGATGAAAAATTCAACGTTGATTTTTGATTATTGGCCAACATCCTTGAGAATTTTAAGTGACTGATCCATTCATATTTAACATGTATAATTAAATATTATAAAATAATATAACTAGCTATACCTGAGGCTGAAATAGCCTGCAAAACGTCATTATACGTCCACGCTATTGTTCTCCAATAGCCTATCTAGCCTATACTGAAAGGTAAAGCTAATTCAAAGTTTAATGTGGGCTACCATTTAGGTTGACACTGTCTTACACCGTTAGTGCTCCCTCATTTTGCCCTGAGCTTTTTTAAATTGTTTCAGAGATAAATCCTAGTCTACAGCCCCCCCTTTGATTCAGGTGTAATTTCTTGTAAGTTAGTAGGCTACTTACTCTGTTTCCAATAGTAGAGCTCACCGCGCAGTTCAAAATGGCCCCGGGAGGATACGAGCCGAGTCTGTGCTGACTGCAGCTGTGACCACCAGGGGGCCGACTAACACCAGAGGAGCGTTTAAAGCTTGTTCTGAATGCAGGGCCTCTCAGCAACAGGCGCTGTGTTCCCACCCTTTCGCTGTGCATCATGTGGATTTCTGCATAGTCACTAAGAACATGTAAACCAGTTGAAGTGACAAAGGTAAGCCCAGCGGTAACGGTTTGATTAGCCTTTGGTAGGCTGTATGATCAGAGGGACCAAAATCTACAATTACATACCCTTAATGTAAATGGGACTGGGACGTGTTGTCACTCAAGTATTTGGGATAGAGTTAAAAAAGAAATGAAAGAACAAAGCCAGAGCCATGTTGTCTATGTGACATTTAAATACTAAGATAGAAATGTGTGATAACTTGCCCCATCACAGAGCAAGTTGGGTTGGTACTAGACATTGGACTTTCTCAACAAACTGAACCACAACCACAAAGTGTTGTGCCATTGTGTAACTTGAAATATAAGCTTATAAACTACCCAAAAGTATTCATCTATATATGATATATCAGATATAGATGAATACTTCTGGGTTGTTTATAGGGGCATCTATTGCCTAAGACCAGTGACTGTGGTTTTACTGCTGTGACCAGGATGAGCTGGTACTGAAAAGAGCAGTTCTGAAATAAGACAGAGAGCAGATCACTCCTCTGTTTTAAGGCAACTTACCCCAAAATGACCGTGACATTTGCTCCACTCCCCTTTGCACATTGTAAATCTATTACACATTTGATGCTGACTGCTGCATACATACACTTCCTTTTGCGCATTAATGTACATACCCTTACACTTTATATTGCGTTTTATTTTTTGTTTTTTGTACAAAACTCAATAGAAATGTTAATCGTTATTGTGAAAATGTACTCTTAACAAATATAGCTGAAACAAGCATAGATGATTACTTTTACCTGATTACGTTTCTTTGCACATTTTCTTCCCAAATCATGTGACATTCGCAACAAAATCAAGGATCTAGATCAGAGAAACTAATTTCTCTAGGCAAATAATAATTGAAACCTCAAGGTGCGCCATGGGTCAAAAGTAACTATTGTATTATATTGAAATTTTAGGAAAAATTTAGGTTATTAAATATTACTTTGAATTTTAAAATATGTATATATTAATAACAGTGATATTTAGGATTTTTAAATGCTACATTCGACATTGTTACTTCCCTATTATATTTTCCATAATGCTATTTGTAGTAATTTGCCATAAGCTGCTGATAAGCATTAGCTCACTATTTAAATATGATCGAATGTGTTTAGTTTTTTATTTTGTCTTGTTTGGCAGTTTTCCGCATTTGTTGCATTAACTAAAAAGTTGGATAAAACTAATGGATTTCAAGTTGAGATAGCTAGCAGCGATAGCTTTCTTTGACCAAACTCGAGATGATTTACACCGAAATCCAAAAGCTACAGCTGACTTCTTGGATAGGCTAGAATAGAGCCATTGACTTGCTGGTTAAACTTTTCTGAAATTGTGCAGGGTGTTTAAATAGCCCGTTTGAAATCAGGTTGAATCGAGCCGGAGAGACAGTTACCAAAGAGCTGAGTGCACAACACACAGGAACTGCGACGTCACAGAGAGGGGAGGGGGCAGAGCCGAGCACAGTGCGCTATCAGCTGCCGACAGCAGCGGGCACACCGCTCTGTGACACGGCGATAGCGGGGACAGGGCGGGAGACGGCGGACACGGAGACTCCCTGGATGTCGGCGTTGACGGAGCAGATGGGCGCGACCCTCCCCAGCTGAGTCCGCACCGAGGCTTCCCCAGCCGCCAGCCCGGTCCCGAGTCTCTCCTGACCGCAGAGGACCGGCTCATCCTGCGAATGACAGCTGGAATATAGTGAGTTGATGACTGCTTCCTTGTTGCTTATCTGCTCAGTTGATTTAGTCAAATGATTTAGTTAACAAGGCGTTAAGACGGAAGTCAGTCCAAACTAATGCTTATCATCGCTCTCCATAAAGACACTAGCATGCACAAACTTTTCTAGCCTATAGCCCTGGTTTTCTGTTGGTACACAGTCTGGAGTGAGTAGCCCCTGTAGCACCTCCCAATGGCTCATATAAACAGAGCGCTTTTGCTGTGAGCTAACTGTGACCTGGTGACTGTGTGTGTACACCTGGTCACATGGGCAGGTTCTTCTGGTCAGTCAAAGCAGCCATTCAGAAAGCGGTCACAGCCAACACTCAATTTTTTACAGCACATCATGTCACATCTGTATAACATAATCATTACGTTGCAGAGGCGGGTAATTACATTTGTAGGCTACTTTACTGGGGTAAATAATACGTTTCCGGATAAATCTTCTTAAGTTGTTGGTTACTTTTCTTTAATAACATTGGATTAAGTCAAATAAAGTAGTAGTGAAGTACCATTCTAACTTTTATTTTTGATGGTCTCTTTATGTTCAAAGCTCATCTGGTTTGTATGATGCCTCTTATAGATTTCAAATAAGGGTTGATTTGTCCAATCTCTGTCACATGACTCAGTGGCTGCCCTGAGGGGTTTTTCATAAAGTGCCTCAAAAATGTAGGCCTACTTCTGTCTAAAGAATATTAAATAATTTATATTGGTCAAGCGTTTAATCCAAACATTTCTATTTATTGACCTGGTTATATTGCTGCAGCAGGAAATTAAAGAAGTTAACCTGCGCTAGGAGGCTGTTCTTAGTTCTCCTGTAGGAACCTACTTTTATATCGCCAAGTCATCTTATATTTTTAACATTTATTTATTAACATTTTAGAGGATGAACTTCTTGTAAATGCTGCTAAAATGTGTCTGGTTTAACTTTGCTTTTGTGTGCCCTGTGGCTGTGTCCCTCATACACCTCTTTTCCTGAGCACTGTTTACAGATAGCTATCTCTGGCAGTCCAAATGCCAGAGAAGGGAAGGGAAATGGAAGCAGGGCTTGGTATGCAAATCCTGCCTGCTCTGGGACAGGGGGAACATGTTAAGCAAATTAGCCTCAGTGATGACACTATTCAATGTAACTCTCTCGTGTAAAGCTTCATTTTCACCATTTTATCACTCATGTGTTGCACTAAACAACTTCTATCTTAGGACTACAGTAAAATGATTTGGTCTGCAGTATAAATCATGAAAGCTGTCGGCTGTATTGAAATGCTTCTTCTGCTCTCACCCTCAGCTGGCATCATGCTGCCCCGGAACCTGCGAACAGGTGGTTACGACCTGCCGGGGGTGGAGTCTAACAATGTGCCTCTCATTCGCTACCGGCCACTGCCACCTGACAGCTCCAGCAACCAATCAGGACAGAGTGGACAAGAATTGGAAAGTTCACAGGTGAGTGTGGACTTGAGTGTTGAGTTGTGTTCAGTGTGCGGCAGATGCTCCTTCATTAGCTTTCCACCGTTCTATAGGCACATAGTTTTTTGATTTTCACATCATTCCGTACAACGTGTAGTTATGTTTGTCCTTGTCTTATAAAAAGAATTGCATTATGAGCTTTTAGTAGATAGAATTACACAATTGGAGTGGTGAATTAGACACAAAACTTACTGGTCACATTTCACGTCTGAAGTGGATAAGTTCGTGAATTTGGTCATGCAAGAAAAAGGAAGTGGCTTTTTTTAGTGGTGCAATTTATTAGTAATAACTTTTATCTACACTTGCTGCAGACTTTTCTATATTACTCAAAGACCTACTGGCTTTCCTAACCTTGCTCAGGTGTACTTCTGGCAAAAATAACTATAAAAGTCATGATATAAGTTTTATTTCTCGTTAACATTATTATTAAGATAATAAAAGAAATGTTGTGCCTTGGCAAAAAGGCACGAAGGTGTCATGTTCACAGAAAAAATATCCCATCCCTCACAGGTGAAATGAATACTGTCAAACTCTCAAAAAGCTTGATGCCTCACTAGATAGAAAATAGTTCAAGATTGTCTCCATTATATTTATGTATCTTTTTGATTGGTTCACTTTATGGGTGGGGCTTTAAGAGTTTAGAGTGATCTTAGCTTTCAATGGCAGATGTAGTCAGATTTTTATAATAGTAACATATGCAGTATTGTATAATGTATGTATCTTAATTTACGCATATACTAAGGCAAGTTGTAATTTCTCAAATAAGAAGCGAGACAGTCAGATGTATTTTTATGGCTTGACATTTATTGTGTGAGCTATTGTGAGAGAGAAACCTTTTTATCAACTCCAGAGGTTGCCATTTTTAGAACAGCTGGATTAAATCACAGTGAAAAGTGCTGTCTGAAAAGAAACATTTTACAAAAAGCAGTACAACAATCAACTGAACATAATAATGATAATAAGTGTGAGTGTGCATAAATTATATTCATTACATTAATATGGCTTTCTTTCAGCACTTTCAGGCAAATTATGCTAATGCCGAACTTTTACAGTATAGCTTCAAGGTGCTAAGGCCCTAGACAGAAGCCGGTTCCTTTATCCAAGAGGTTAATTAAGGCAATAAGAGCCTTGTTTCCACTGGTGGTACAGTATAGGTCGGGTCAGTACGGGACTGTCTGGTACAGGTAACCCCTGAAGAGCCTCATATTTTCACCATGCTGGGTCCTGAATAGCGGAAGCAATGACGTCACAGAATGCAATTCAAAAAATATTTCCATGTAATGTTTTTCCCTTGACTTCTAGTATTCGCTCAAGTGAGGGTCAACTGTTGTCCAGTCCGGTGACTGCAGTAGTTAGCTCTTGCCCTCCCAAAGCATACCACAAAGTGGAGGGGTCTCCAATGTGGAATGGTATGTTTTTTGGGGACACTTCGGATGCCTTATGGTAATAGAAATGCACCAGAACCAACCCGACCCACATCGTACCGTCCCAGTGGAAACGAGGCTAAGGCTATATCTGTAAACATGAAGGCTTGTCAGAATACATTAAGGTTATTGCAGTTCAAGCAACTTTTTTGTACTTACTATATTGTGCATGTTGATATCGCAAGGATTATAAATTACTAATATTTTGTCTAACCCCCACAACTCATCCCAAAAGACACTTAAATATGATATTTTTCATAAATATATAATATCCAATCTAGAACCATTTTGTGCCGACAAGTGAGTCTCACAGCTTTTGGCCTGCTGACACACACAGCTTCCCAGAAGTGGACTTCACAGCTAGTCTGCAGAAATTCCTGGGGCTATAAACAGCAGACTTCCTCTGTGGTCAGGTCACATGACCACACTTGACCTCAGTGTGAATAATGTATGCAGTGGCAGTGAGTGATCGATACTGTGAACACCTGCTCTCATCAGCTGCTACCCGAGGATACAGCTCTCACTGTTACACCAGATTCTGTCATTAGATCACTCAGATCAATGTGAGTCCAGTCACACAACTAAACAGAACCCTCTGTTACCAATAGCCAAGGCCTGCTTTCAGAGGGATATCTTAGAGTAAGCAATGGTTATGGAAATTTCAGAATCACAATTACTGTACTTCTGTATACCGGATTTTTTTTTAAATTTCTTTTTAAATATTAACATGTAAACATACAGTAAATAGTACTATGAGTCAATGTAATAAGATACTATAATTTGTAATATGTTTGTTGTCATATAATCAACCTTTTTAGTCCTGGTCAAATCTGTTTCTGCATTTTATATCAGCGTAAGTCTGTAATTTGGATGAGTGGAGATGAAAGCACAATTGAATGTTTGCTCTATTAGCAGCAGTAATTTACACAAAGCCTCCTATCTGCTTCTCCAAACTAGGAGTGTGCTGACCTCTTCGTAGCCGGCAGTCTTTAGATCTGAGAGCAGAGTAGGATAATATTGTATTGTGATATTGATATGTCACACTAGTCTGATATGAATGGTTTAGCTGAAGATATGTTACATGTTTTATATTTTTTTATTTTTTTAAAATAAACATTCTTCTCAAGTTATTCTCATAGAAAACTCCCCTGGGCCATTGTGATCCTGTTGTTTCCTTTAGATCTTAGTTATAGTTTTACAACCATTGATTTCCTTGAGGTCAGGTATTACTCCTATTGGAGCGAAGATCAAATGAAATGCAATGATTGGTTGATAGCAAAGTATCATGTACAGTAAAAATAAAACTTGGAAGTTAAGAGGAATTGTGGCTTTATGTAATAACGCCCACAGATGTTGTAAGGTTGTGCTATTTTATAAACCTGTTGGTGCAGCAGATCTGCAGTACACCAGGTTTAAAAGTGTAGAAACAATATAGTTTAAGTGGTCTGATGTAGTTTTGATTTCTCAAACTAGGTTATCAACATAGACAATTAACATGTTTGTACAGTATACTGTACAATTCAATTTACAGTGTTCCATTAACTAGACTTTTGTCTATTTGTTCCACTCTTATTTAAAAGAAGTCTTGGTCCTATAGAGGTTTTTTCTTTGGTTGTAAGGGAAACTACACATGAAGGAAACCTCAGCAGACACAGGCAGAACATGCAGTTTCTATGGAAACTTCCCTGTCCTACCAGGACATTATTGTCTTGAGGCAACAGTGTTCCTACCTGGCACTACATTGTACTACATATCCCAATCAGAGGGCTGCAGGGTCGATTCTCAGCTTGGATGGGTTTGCTCCATATCATCCCCTTACTCTCTAACCCATGCTTCCTGTCTAGCTACCATCTCAATGCATCTGTCAAATGTATTGCTCCTATTATCACATAGTTGTAACAGATACATTTTCTGGGGCTATTAACAAAATATAGAGCTTCCTCTGGTCATTTTGCCTTTGTCAGTGGAACCACAAAAACTATTTTACTTTTTGTCTGGTAAATAAATCTTAGACATGTATCATAACAAAGGTGTGTTTAAATTACATGTTATAACACAATATATGCACCTAAGATATATGAAACATGTATTTGATTTAAAGATGAGACAGATGTAATCTAACAAAGTGCGTTTTGGAATACCACAGCTCTGACCTGAATACTACTCACTTTTAGTTAAGAGGCAGCAGATAAGAGGGACCCAGGGATGCATAGATGAAAGTGTGAGATGAGAAGCAGAGAGATAGGAAGGAAGGGGCTGGGCTTCTCTAAAACAATGCTTATCTTTAAATAAAGCTTCAGAAGATGTATTTCTGACCTGTGGAGGGCATCAGTGGGTGTGCATTTTTTTAAAAGCTAAGGAAGCTCATGGCATGGACTTATTTAAGGCACAGGGTGAGGGCAGTAAGATTTAGAAGAGCAAGGGTGGGACAGAGAGAGAGTTTCCTGTCCAAGGCTTTCCAAGTGCTGCCCCAGAGCTGACGTAGTTGTCCTTCACCAAAGGTTGAGGTGACTTGTGATGGAAGGAGAGGGGAAGAAAAATAGCAGTGCAACACAACAGTCTTGCTTCCTGTGTTTGTCTCCAGTTATTATGTGCTTCCTGTTGGGGGCTGGGAGCAGACAACCTAAGAAAATATTGTCAGGCTGCCACCATTTTGTACAAAAATTAGGAGTACGTTAAAAAGAAAACAAATTAGTGACCAGAGTATTTTTAGTGCATTACATTTGTCATCGAGACACAACACAAACAAAAATAGGCCTCTTACCTATCTTACTTACTCTTTAAGTAAACCTTATGAATGATTAATTCCTATTGAGATTCTAATTACATGTAAATATTAGTACTGTGATATGATTGAACTCATAGTTTCATCCATACAAAGGAGTGCTTGATGTACATTTATATTTACCATGGGTGTGTATACTCATGAATTTTACGATATTATTCTCCCTGTACTAACCATTTCACAAAAAGCAGAAAACATACCATCTAACATCACATAAATACATACACATGAATCCAGCAGTACTTTATGTATTTGATATATAGCACTGCAATAGTGTTGTTAAGTCTATTTCTGCAGCGCTCTTGTCTGTCCTCCACACTGCTCTATAATCATGATCTTTATCCCACAGCCTCTGAGCAGACTGAACCCTAAATTACATGTCTTTTAAAAGTTTCTCACAGAAAAGACAAAGACTGGTCTCTCTGACCTACATTCAGTCTGATTTGACAGAATAAATGGTCAGCTACAAAAATATATTTTTATGCATCTACATGTGAAAAAAGTGTTGGATCAGACATGGTCAGATTTACACTGACTATGAACATCTCCTCAAGGCAGATTTTACTTTGAGTTTTACTTGCCTTTCTCCCTCAGTAGTCTTTCATCTAATTCTGTTGTGTGCCACATCCAAAGGCTGCTGTTGTCTGGAGTCTGATGGCCTTCAGGTCAGTCAGGAAAATCACTTGTGTCTTTGTAGCTTTGTACTAGTGTGTAAAGTGAATATAGAGGTGGACACCTGTGGCTAATCGGTTTTCTACTGCATGTTTTCATTGGAGATAATGTTGTGCATACCGTGAAGGTCTATGTCTCTATGAAATACAGCAGAATCAACAGGACTAAGCTGTACTGCTGGTGTGGTTTTCACCTGTCAATTAGCAACATAGTTTTTTTATTCAAAATTAAGGTCTGAAGTGAAATGGAAGCTATTCACAATTGTCACAGAGGTTTAACAATTCAGTTAAATAACAGCCTTTCTTCTTATATGGACGCAGGTTTTGCTTGTTTTTCTGTCTGTTTGAATACTGTGGTCTATGACATTAGTAGGAACCTGTCCTCTGAGTAAACTTTATTATTGACTCAGCATGCTAAATGTTAGCTGATAGCTAATAGATAATCTGCAATTCCACTCAGACATATGCACCTATGGCTGTTCTCGCCTCTGTCCTTGTGTATTTATTGTAGAAGGCTTTCAATTACAGCTGCTTCTGAAGAATTGAGTTGATGTAATATCAGATGGTGGTTTTCATGGGTAATTGCTGCTGTTAAACCAGATCCTCAGTCAAACTGGTTAAACTGCCTGGGAAGGTCATCCATCTACACAGTGCAGGCTCAGAGCAGAGTGGGTGAGAGGGGCATTGTTCTGCACAGCCCCAGGCCTTTGTCTCCCTCTGTGTAGATCAGCTGTTTCCTGTGAGTTAGTGCTGTTTCCTGTAGATGGTACATGATTTACATAATAAACACTACCGATAATATTGATAATACATTATTGTCAGATCATAGATGTGTAAAACAGTAACTCCATTTGCAAACACGAAATACACAAGTGCAATGATTCCATTGATTATAGATGAAGCTCAGTTGTAGGATTGACTGATGAACAAAAGCATGTTTCAGTCTAACCTTGGAACACTGTATTGTTGCCCGGATGGTACAAGTGTGTAGTCTCTGCCTAAAGCTTGTGTCAGAAATGATAATTTTGATTAGTGTGCACACTTAATAATGTTACTGTCTGGGAATCTGTCATCAAAAAAAATATTGTGATCAGTATGAATGATTGAGCTGATTTCACACATTTTACACGCATATGATCGACCTTGTACAGAAATCTTTTTAAATTACATTTGACATTAATTGAAGAGCTGTTGCTTTGATGAGATATATTCAGCCTCTGCTTATGTGACAATAAGAGCAATAGGTACTGTTAACATTGTTTTGGTTGATGGCTCATTTTTAGACAGATGTGAATGAAAATGGCTGGACATTTGGGTTTATAATGGTGTGATTCCATTATGTCAGCAACATTTTTTGATGAATATGTGCAAAATAACATGTTCATCTGGTTGGACACATATACTAAAAAGTTTCACCATATGAGTAGTACAGGTAGAATCTATTCATAATTATGGACTACATAAATGCTAAAATGGTCTCTATTGTTGACACATGTTCAGTCATCCTGTGTCCAAAATTAACAAAGTATAGATATATATTTATATATTTATATATATATTCATTCATTCATCTTCTACCGCTTATCCCACTTTGTGGGGTCGCGGGTGGCTGGAGCCTATCCCAGCTGCTTTGGGCCTTAGGCGGGGTACACCCTGGACAGTGGCCAGTTCGTCGCAGGGCTGACACTTAGACGTACATTGACAGACAACCATTCACTCTCACATTCATCCACTAGGGGCACTTTAGAGTCACCAATTCACCTATACATGCATGTCTTTGGACGGTGGGAGGAAGCCGGAGATCCCGGAGAGAACCCACGGTGACACGGGGAGGACATGCAGACTCCTCACAGAAAGACCAGAGTTAGCCAATGATGTTTTTGGGTTGGCTACAATCGGCCAACAATGTTTTTTGGGTCGGCCGGGATTCGTACTCACGACCTTCTTGCTGTGAAGCGGGAGCGCTAACCACTCCGCTTATATATATATATATATATATATATATATATATATATATATATATATATATATATATATATATATATATATATATATATACACCATAATTTGTATAATATTCTACAAGTGCATTAAAATATGAACTTATTTAAGAGTAAGATGGGCCCTTACATTTGAGGATAGTATTTATGTCACCATTCTTTAGATGACAAAATATTGTACTGCTTCATTGTTTATTGCCAAAATGAGTGCCAAATGCTGAAGCCCATTTCCTCTCTCGTATTGATGTTGTCTCCAAATAGTAAAGATTTTAACAATGCAGGTTTAAGGTGAGTCACTTTGTATCAGTGTTGTGCTGTGCTGTCGGCATTAGCTCTCTGTTTGCAGGGCTGTGTGTATTGGGTGTGTCCATGTGATGCACTCACAGGGGGAGGGACCTTTAGCTGCTGCCGCCTCAGTTCAGGTGTGTCCCAGTGTTTCAAAGCCTCAACAGTCAAGCAACAATAGTGTCAAAGCTAAAAACTAAGCCGTCTGTAAGGATCAGTTGCCGCTGAAGGAGGTGAAGAGAGGAGCAGATGAGAACGATTGGGGACGTGTACAATGCAGTCTGTGTTTTTATCCTGAAGTTTTCCGGTAAGCTGAGGGATTACTCTGTGTCCAGACTTGCAGAGGAAAGGGTAACTTGCGAACCTCCTGAATTTTGAAAGGGGGGGGTTGGTTTTGTGGGAAGCTCGGTGGCAGATACATGTTGGAGCAGGCACAGGCATTGGGTAGAACAACTGGTTCGATGCACTGACTGGAATATTGACTGTTGTATATAGCATTTGATGGTATAGCTGTTTGTAAAAGTGACCTTTGTCCAGAGGTTTACGTTTATCACACTTTATTATACCTTCACGTTTCTGGCACTAGTGAATGTAAACATTGTATGCAGCGGATTGCAGTAACAGATAAAATCATTGGACTGTTTTGGACATTAATATTTCACAATGGAAAATCCAAAACATTAGGGCAGCAGTGTGAGGAGAGATGTAAATTGATATGGTGAGTCGTGTGAACAGCTTACCACAAGTCTTTACCAACAAAAACATTACTCATGGTTCGAAACAACCAACCTCACACCTATATGTTGTGCTAATGCTCTCCAATGATCAAAAACAAAAACAGCCTTTTCCAGAAATGGAAATGGGAAATATATATATTAGAACTAGTGTTGCAGTACTTGTGACCAGACATAAAACCAGTTTTTAAAAGTGTTAGTCTCCTCTTCATCAATAAATTATCCACAATAGTTTGAACTTCCCTAGGATTTATTGCCATGTATCATGTAGCAGGTCTTAGTCTGGACAGTCTTTTTCCTGTATCCTGCATCTACACGTTGCATGTCAATAGAAATGTCCAATCAAAGCATTAAATTATAATTTGAAATGGTCTAATTGTTATTGAGAACTACCAATCCTAATAAGAAAAGTCAAATATTGTCATGCAGCATTGTATTGTAAATGTATGATAATAATAATAATAATAATAATAATAATAATAATAATAATAATATATTCACCAAGGCTTGGACATGGCCTGTTTTTATAAAATTGTGCACCATTATTTTAAAATTAAGTAATAACACTAGGTCAAGTGATGTGAAAGTGTATTCTTGGGGGTTAACCTTACATAATACTGCTAATAATGGGTAATAATGGGAATAGAGTGAGTATGAAAACATGGCAAACTGAAATATTTGGGCTTCACCTTTTCATAGCAACAAGACAAGAGGCTTTCTAAATCCTCTCTCCTGTCTTTTCCTGTTTCCTGTTATTTTCTTTTACACATGAAAATATAGCATTGAGGATTTCCTGCTAAATATTTGCTTTGATTCCCATGTCAATCTGCTTCTATTTGCTCCATGTTATTCTCTTCTCTGTCTTCCATCCATACTACAACTATCTAATTTAAATTGAATTGGCTATTTTTCTATAACAGGCCATTAGTGTTAAATAATTGCTGTGCAGTGATGACATGGTTATATCTGATTGACTTGCTCTCCTTTTTTTCTGCAGACAGAGCTGTCACCCATGAAGACTACTTGGTACTGTCCTCTGGATCTGGTAAGTGACTATGTGACTGAAAAAGATTTGGTACTGATTCAAGTTAGAAATCATTTTGCAATATGGTTGTTGAATACTACAGTTACACTTTAATCTTTTTAATTATTTAAAATTTTAATATGTGTGAACTACAGTTACACTTATTTTAAAATGCAAAGAGAGACTTAAATTGAATAGTAATTTAGAAGTAACATTATAGAAGTTAGGTGAAAAAAAACACATGAAGAGACTTATTGTTTTTGTTTATTTGCAACACATTCCATTGTTTGTCAGTCCACAGTGGTTGAGGAAGAGGAGGATGGAATCATCTACACAGTGGTGGTCAAACCACAGCACGGAGCCCCCACCAGTCCCATGGTGACCCACACACTCATACATCAGTATTCGTGCACTGTTTCAGGCCACAGTAACAGTTGGACAAAGACGTTGAAGAGAGTCTGTTTTTGTTCATGTCTCTTTTGTATTCTCCAGACAGGGGTCTCACGGTCCCAGTGTGTGAAGGCCGGCACAGAGGAGAAGCTGGTCCTGCATCTGCTTCACTGCTTCTCTATGGGAGACTCCTCATTCGTCACCATCTTCCTGTCTACTTACCGTTCCTTCACCTCCACCCAGAGAGTACTAGACATCCTCACTGACAGGTTTGCAGAACTACTTTAGATGAGAGTTAGTGCAAAAGTTGATTATTAGACTGCCACACCTTTAAACATACTGATACTGACATTCTGAAACTATTCGCTCTTTGGTTAATTGTCACTAATGCTTTGCTCTCAAGAATGTGAAACACAGGGTCACTACAATATCAACATGCACAATTTCTGTACATCAAGATTGCTTAAACTATGTAATATTGTTATGGCTTTTAATGGGCCAGAAACACACTGTTCATTCAAAGGAACTGGTGAAAGTGATGAAGCCTTTAAAATGAGGAAATACTGGCACCAGTGTACTGCAGAGGAGGTCTGAGACTGTTGTCTTACAGCAGGAAGGTCTTGTGTTTAATCTCCAGCCAGGGCAGGGCTTTTCCTTCTGGATTTAAAATATTACATTAAACTGTTTTTATTCATATAAAGCCAGGTTGACATGACAATATATGAGTGCACATGAGTTCATCTCACTTCTTATCTGTCCATAGACTGGAGGACCCACCGGGGGGCAGTGAGATGAGTCACACCAGACAGGCATTTAACAAGTGAGCCTTTCAAATTCTCCCAGACAACTTTGTGATGTGAATGTGTGTTTTAATGTGACCAAGGAGTTGCAGACTGTATGTGTTGACTAATATTCATATGAATTCATTTTTATGTATTTTAAGTCATATCAGTGATTTCTAAATGCAAAGAAACAATGGAGATGCTTGATTGTGAAAAAAGCAGCCAAGTCAATCTGCTACTACTATGGCAAAGTTAAACAGAAAGTAGGATTGTACTAATGCAGTTTCCATATTTACCCCTCCATTATGGCTGAGTGCAAGTCAACAAGGAAACTAAAGTTACTTACTAAATCAGCTGAAATCAATTCAGGCACTTGAATGGTAGAAGACAGACCTTCCTTACAGTAATTGCTTTAGTAGAAACATTAAATTTTTTAGTCTATGATTAGTTTGACTTTCATTCTGTCTCCTGTATTGAAAATCAGGAAATCCCTTTGTATATGCAGGACAGTGTGCAGTGTGTTCAGCACGTGGGTGTCGGAGTACCCGGAGGACTTCCAGTGCCTGGGGGAGCCGTCCCGTCTGCTGAGGCTCGCCCCCCTGCTGCCAGCATCTGCGGCCGACCTGCGAGCTCGTATCCTTCGCATCGCAGAAGAGCTCAGCGAGAAGGCCCTTCTGCACCAAACCAGCCTAGGTCTGGATACTAGCATGAATCAGTCAAAGAAATATCGACTCTTACAAATGTATTTACAGCACATAAACCAGTTCCTAAAAACCTAATTGAGTCTAAACAGAATAGTAATTGAACAATGCTTATTACTACAGATCAGTCCAGTCACAGCAGTCCACCGGATCCTGCCAAGTTTGAGCCCACTAACATCTTAGGATTTCCTACAGCAGTCATTGCAGAGCAGCTCACCAAGATCGAGACAGTGAGTTACTTTACACCACTTTTTCATTACCCTCGCTCCAGTTCAGAAGGATGGGAAAACATATTTCATTAAAATCACAATAACAATAAATTTAAAATTAAGTAGGGGTCTCATGCCACAGTATCTCGTGAAATCAAAACATGATGAGTTTCCTTTTCCCCATTACCTTTAAATGGTCCACCACCACTTTGAAATCATCTGTGTTGCTAAGACTAATACTGCACTTGTGTCCTTAGTATTTAACAGCATTAAGCCTTTGTTAAAAAAAAAGAGGAAAGAAGCTAACGTTAAACCTTTGTAATGTTAAATGCTAATATACCCGGCTAATTTGCTCAGAAATCATTGAATGAACACAACATAGTGAGAACAATGTGTTCCTTACTCTGCAACTGCTCAGTCTCAAAGCAGATGAACAAATCACAAATTATGGTAGACTAGCTTGTTCTTCTAAACTTTTACATTACAGAGCAAAATAACAGACAAACAGCATTGACAGTGGCTGCAAGACACAAAATATGTGTCTCCGGTTATAATCAGACTAAGGCAATAATTTGAATTTCTCTAAATGCATGTAAAAATAGGCACAATTTATAATTTTTAAAGGTTTTAGGAAAACAATGCCGTGCACTGCGGCTAACACCAGCACTATACAGTCTCCTGAACCCTTTCTCACGTCTTGTCTTCTGGGTTTGTGTCTTGTCACAGCCCTAACATAAAGTGATAAAGGTGTCTCTTTTTTCATGGAATTATACTGTGCATCTCACCGATATTTTCAAGAATTATTACATTCTAGTAAGTTTTACTTAACTGTTCATTGTGAAAACCATGTTTTTCTTACAATTTTCCACAAGATGTGTTTATGGACAACGGCTTTAGAAAATACTGTTGAGGAATTCCACCATCTTGTACACACTCTTAAGTTTATTAAAAACTAAGTTTGGTTTGCCTTTCATCTTCATAACTTTTTGGTATATATTGTCTCAGTTCATATTTTAATGAGGTCACAGAAACACCACCATAAACTGAGAACAAGATTCTTGTTGTTTCCTTATGTAGGAGCTGTTTGTGCGGCTGGTGCCATACCACTGCCTGGGCTCACTGTGGTCCCAGCGGGACAAGAAAGGACGGGAGGGGGTGTGCTGGTCTGTGCGGGCCACCGTACGCCAGTTCAACAAACTGGCCAACACCGTTTTAGCATCGTGCCTTTGGTCCACCAGACTGCGTAGCCATCAGAGAGCACGCCTGCTGGAGAAATGGATCAGCGTGGCAGAGGTCAGTGCACACAACAGGGAACCAATCAGCACTACTTCATCAAATCAGAAAAAGGGATAAGATATAACACCTGAAGTAAAGTGTTTTTCACACTAAACCCCATTAATCCTTGAACCATAATCTTCAGCTCTGCTTTGACTTCTGTTATGTGCACAAACATTTATTTCAGACAACAGATTCTTTTTCATCAAAAGCAGAATGGAAATTATATTTCTTTTTTTTTTGGAACTGTAGTATATAACAGCATGCAACACTTAGCATGTGACGGAGAGGAAATGAAAAGAGCAGAGTTAAGAAGAATATATAACTAAGAACAGCATAAAGTCTTGATTCTGCTTAAATATGGAGCAGGTTGATCAGCTGAGTTGTTTGAGCTTTGTAACAGTCATGTGCTCAGCAATCGGCTTCTTTTCAGATATTTATAGGAGCTTTGGACAGGACCTATTCACCCTGTGTACTTACATATATGCATCTGTCACATCTCACTTCCCGCTTGAAGTGATATATGCAGCTATTTAACCCATATCTGTGCCAAAGCATGTTTCACAACTTAAATCACAGCACATTTGACCAAACCAGAGTCAAATGCATTCACGTGACACGAAATGTGGGTGTCTTACTATTTATTTTATTTTTTATTCAGTTGACAGACACTGGTGTATAGTTTATATAAGGATGAAGAGTAATGTTTACTCTGGACACTGTGTATGTTAGGTTTGTTGCCAGTGGCTGATTTTATAGTACTAGTCTGAGGTAAATTCACTCTTTGTTACTCTTTTGGTTGATGAGAAATGTAATCTTATGTTTCCTTTAACCGTAAAAAATATCACTTACATCAGGACTGGATACTTGAGAACTAGTTGACATATCGGTACCAGGTCTAGACAATGCTTCAACAGACAATACGCAGTTTCTGTCAGCGTAGCACACCTCTTATGTTCTGTATATTAAGATGCATTAGGCTCCACATGGACCCTTTTGGCTAATGCGCTCCCCTTGGTGTGCTGCCAAAGTACTGTCCTACACTCTCTCTTTTGGGACAGCCCTGTTTGGCTGAATCCATTATTCAGCACCTCAGAGCTGCACTGTAATTCAACACCCTCCCGTCCAACACCTGGGGCCGTCTCACTTACTCTGTGGGCTGTGTGTGTTTGTAATAGGAGTGCCGAGCCAGGAAGAACTTCTCCTCCCTGTACGCCATCGTGTCAGCTCTGCAGAGTAACCCCATCCACCGGCTCAGGCGAACCTGGCAGGACACCGACAGGTCTCAGATAAACACACCACATCCACCACATATAGGTCAAACGGAACATCTACTACAGGGTTCACAATGTGGCAGCATGAAAAATGTATGGAATACTCAAAACTTTAAAGCTTAAGTGCAACATATAACATTTTTCAATGTAAATACAAGTTACAGATATGCAGAAAAACCTTGTCCTGAAAATGTTGCTTTTGCCATGTGCAGTGTGATCTAATGTCAATGTTATTTGTTGGACAGAGAGGCTCTGAGGAGATACGAGGAACTGGCTGAGATCTTCTCAGACAAGGACAATTACTCCCAGAGCAGAGAGCTTCTCAAAGAGGTGAGCAGTGTGTTCAACAGCACTTACTCCACACAGATACACCAGTTTACACTCAAGGGCGGTGGGTAATCAGTGTGTGTGGCCATGTGAGTGCTGGAGTGTTGAATGAAGATAAGGTTCTGTATAGATACGAGATAGACACTGAGACACTGCCAGCTCCAGCACTGCTCCATGTGTTTACTACAGTCTTTCTAACAACCAGTATGCCCAATGTTTAAGTTGCAAAAGTCTGGTTAAACTGAATTATTGTTATGCTTTTCTTTATGCTAAGCTTATACATTTTGTATGTATAATATACAGTTCCATTTGTCGCCAAAGGATACATATATGCTCTTTCGGCTGTCTTTTCAGATGTTGTAATACTCTGTTCTGCTCCGCTCTGTATATTTGTATTCTAAAATATTGAAGTAAGTATTTTCTGAGCAGTGACCATGAATGCATCTCCATTTTTAACTGCTATTGTAGAAAGAAAAAACAATCTTAAAACATGTTCCCCCCAACAATACCATGTCAGAAATGAAGCCATATAATTTTTCTAAGGCTGAGACATAGACAGAGCTGTCTGTATGACTTGTAACCAATAAATTGGTTAAAGGAGTGCTTTAGAAAGGAACTTTGACTTTAATTTTAACTTGATGAGAAACCATACATTCGCAGGTTGCTTTACATTTCATTACTTTTGTCTCCGTTACATTTGTTGGTGTCTATTATCATGTTTGCAAAAACAATTAGTATAGGTAACT
The DNA here is from genome assembly GCA_036850595.1 of Rhyacichthys aspro. Lineage (NCBI taxonomy): Eukaryota > Metazoa > Chordata > Actinopteri > Gobiiformes > Rhyacichthyidae > Rhyacichthys > Rhyacichthys aspro. The sequence continues at coordinate 22,578,283 of CM072163.1, read as the reverse complement.
AAGTTTAGTGATGTGTGTGTTCTGAAAGTGCTGTAGTTAATCCTGACGTTTGTTTTTCAGGAGGGCACGTCAAAGTTTGCAAACCTTGACAACAGGCTTAACAATAGATATTCCTCCAAAGTAAGTACACCACAGTCCACAACAGAATGGCTTTGACAAAACATATTACTTAAACTTACAATAATCAACTAAAATATCGGCAGCCTTTATTTTTAGTGGATATAACAATTATAATACTTATAAGCATAATAAGCATAGCAATAATCTGTTAAAGGCTCAAATTCCCTCAGTCCTTTTCTTGGTCGTGTGCCATCAGTCTGGCTAACTTTAGGACATTAGGCACACTGTCTCACAGGATTCACAAGTGACTTTAATACTTCTTTATTCATTATGCATACCAAACAGATTCTTTTGTCTAACTTTGTAGCTCATATCTGAGGAAATAGTAATTACTTTAGCCTAAGGGTCTGTAAACCACACAGGGTGTTGTTGCTGACCTTGGACATTTAAATATGATGTAAGATTATGAAATCATATCTGATGTTCAAGACTTTGGGGCAACACAAACATGCAACTTCTTTATCATTTTTTGGCTCATAATTACTCAGATGAATGACAGAGGTTTAGAGCAGGAGTAACTGTTATATTAGTATAAATAGTGTTCAATTGTGTCACATTTAATCACAGTTGTAAAAAAAAAAGATTGCTGTCTCAGTCCCTCTGCTTTCCAAAAGTCTCAAATGAAGAGCTTAGCTTATTAGGTGTGTTTATGTGAAGGTGAGGCAGTGTGAATGTCTGGAGACTGACAGAATCCTGTTTTCACAGTCGTCGGCTCAGGGAACAGTGCCCTACCTGGGGATCTTCCTTACAGACCTAACCATGCTGGACACAGCGGTCAAAGACAGGCTAGATGTAAGTGTAACACATCATAAAAGCTCCTGAAGTTTTAGAGTATTTTATATAACCAAACTGATATTATTTACTTGCAGAATGGCTACATCAATTTTGACAAAAGGAGGCGGGTGAGTTAAACTACTTCTATGCTAACATTATGTGAGAGCTCTCATGGTTAGACACAATATACAGGAGTCACAGCGTTCTCACAGGCCCGGTGGAGAGGCCAGTTACCATCAGCCACCCAGGCAGAGCTTTACTGTACTGTTATTATAAGAAATAAATAGTTCAAAATTATTAGCTAAAAGTCAAAGTGTGTTGGGAAAATAAGTCAAAAGCAATGGTAAGCCTTTGCCTTTTGTTTCTTGTAGGATCCTGGACACGTGTATCAAATTTTTTGTTCCTGGTTTTGACAAATTTTGTGCTGTTGCCATGACAACACGGCCAAAGATAGGATGCAGCTCCAATATCAATGAAACTTTATTTATATAGCACTTTTCATACAACTCAATACAACTCTAGGTGCTCACAACATAAAATTTAAAACGGGGGCCCCTCGTTGGCTCACTTGGTAGAGCACATACCATATACGGCACGGGTTCAATTCCTGCTTGGATCATTTGCCCAGGGTCGCTCCCCTCTCTCACACCCTATTTCCTGTCTGTCTACTATCCTATCAAATAAAGGCAAAAGACCAAAAAAATAATCTTAAAAAAAAACAAAACAAAAAAACTCAGTAAAAGAGAATAGAGTAGAAAAGAGTAAAACAAATGTATACAGTAAAACAAATAAATACACTTAAAATGTGTGAGATAAAATAAAACCATTTATAAAACACTAAATAAAAGCCAGACTAAATTAATACGTTTTGAGTTTACGTTTAAAAAGTGTTTTATTTTGGGCTCTCAAAGGCTGTTCCAGCATCTCGGGGCACAATGACTGAAAGGTCACCAGAGGTTTTTGTTCTAGTTTGTGGAACAGACAGCAGTAAGGTTCGTAAATTAAAAGCATGTCTCAAATAGTCTGGAGCTTGTCCATGGGGTGCTTAATAAACTAGTGTTTAAAATGAACTCTATAACCAACAGGCAGCCAGTGTAGAGACTTTCAAATGGGAGTAATGGGTGCTCTCCTGCTCTTTGTTAGCACTTGGGCTGCTGCATTTTGTACTAGTTGTAGCTGGTGGACAGTGTTTTCAGGAAGACCAGAGAGGAGAGCATTGCAGTAGTCCAGCCTGTTGGTTATAAAGGCATGCACGGGTGCCTCAGTGTTGCTCAGAGAGCGAAAAGGCCTGATTCGAGACATATTTTTAAGATCATAAAAAGCAGTCTTAGTGACACTCAGAGTCTAAAATTACACCAAGGTTTTTTTACTTCATTGCACGGACTTAATCCTAAAACACCGGGCCAGTTTCTCTTTGCGCATTGGAACCAATACTAAGTACTTCTGTTTTATCCTGGTTGAGCTGTATAAAATTATGTGACATTCAAGCTTTAATATCTAAAATACTGTTAAAAAGAGAGTCCAAAGGTGCAGTGTCATCAGGAAACACAGAGCTGGGTGTCATCAGCAGAGCTGTGGTAATTTATGCCATGTCTCCTGATGACACTGCCCAGAGAAAGCATGTAAAGAATAAAAAGTAAAGATCCTAAAATCGGTCCTTGTGGTACACCACAGGTCAGATCGTGTCCTTTACAATGTTTTCATTTATCGACCCAAAGAATTTTCTTTCAAACAGATAAGATTTGAACCATTTAAAAGCACTACCACTTGTCTATAGTGTACCACTAATTGGTATCTGAGTCTGATTTTAAAGAATTTCATGGTCAACTGTATTAAATGCAGGACTCAAGTCCAGTAGCACCAGAATCGAGGGTATGTTTTTTTCAAGCTTTGCTCTTATGTTCTTTAACACTTTGACGGGGGTGGTCTCTGAGATCACTGCACGCTAGTTAAAGTTAAAACCACATGTCCCTGAAGTTGTCAGCAAACTCATTGTTTTGGAAAATTAACTGGAAAAGTAAACAAGTAATAGCCTTTTTTGTTTAAAGTGACATAACGGATGTGTGTGCCAGATTTAGTCTATTTAACACATTTTTTTATTTTATATTGAGGCCTTATTTTTTGTATATTGTTCATCACCACAGCAACACGGTAGAAAATTGGGCATTGGTCCAAGAGAATTTTTTGATAAGTGTTACCTAACAGACATGTTTGCCAAATTTCATGCGCTTCCAAAAAAAGAATTTTTCAGCCTTCCATCGAGATGTTTGCTTCACTTGGTAGGGGGCACTATCGCGCCAATTGTTGTTTTTTTCCATTCAAACATTTAGGACTAGGATTTATCATAAAAACAGGTGACTGAATGAGTAAAGAAAAAAATAAATTCAAATAACTTGTGAAAGAAGAATGCTTAGTTGTTTACCTAAATATGGTCCTGGTCTAGGCTAGTTTACCATCATTTGACAAATAGTACAGGTTAAAAGATTAAGTCGTAAATGTGAAATAAAAGTCGACATGTTTAGTTATTAAGAACACAGATTATATCAACACATGTTCACAGTGGTTTTATACAGAAGACAATGTTCTTGCATCAGAATGAGCTCCACCAGAGTTTTATGACACTGTGTGGTAATGTCTGTGTTAACAGGAGTTCGAGGTCTTAGCTCAAATCCGGCTTCTCCAGTCCTCTTGCAAAAACTGTTTTTTCATCACTGACGAAGCCTTTGTGCAGTGGTACCAGAGTGTGCCCACACTTTCAGAGGCAGAAAGGTTGGTAGTTTAATATAACAATTTTCTTAAAATCATATGTGAGAATAGTTGTGTTTAATGTTTGTGTCTTGTTTTATTTCTTTCAGTTACAGATTGTCCAATGAGATTGAGGCTCCAGGTGAACCGAGCCCTCGTGGTCTGACCCCCACTGTGATCATCACACAGTGTCCAGAGTAAACACTACTCTTCATCCTTATATAAACTATACACCAGTGTCTGTCAAGCAGTAGGTTGTGTGAATTTGTACACAAAATACATTTTTTTAAAAATCTAGAAAAATTGGCACAAAAGGATACTGTTGGATGGGGGCGCCCCTAGCAGCTCAGGTAGCGCATACACCTAGCACGCGGGTGACCGCGTGGGGAATGACATTGGGTTGTTTGCCTAATGTCATTCCTCATTCTCTCTCACCCCATTTCCTGTCCCGCTACTGTTCCTATCAATAAAAAAGGATGCTGTTTGACAAAGTTATGCCAAAAAGAAAAAAAAATGACACTTTAAAAATGTCCAGTATTGCATTAAAAAGAAACAAAATAACCAGGGAGTATTTAGGTTGAATTGGTCCAGGTACAAAAAATACATCTTACATACATAGTACTGCTTTGTATTAGAAAAACTGATGCCACACACTTTTTCATGAAAGCAGAAATTGAAGGCTCTGATTGGTCAAGTATTTGACATGCAAAATAAGAATGGCTTGCACGTGGACCACCATAACATTACTGTAGTCTTTTAAATATGGATAATGCAAATGTTGATACTGTAATCAAGAACAAATTTGCCTCATATTGTCAAGCCTTACTCCAGACACTGATTTATAATTTCATACCTTCCACAAGTCAAAAGTGTATGTATTTTAATCCAAACTGTTGTTTGTATTGAGATTCATGTATGAGTGATGAGTATATTAATGTTTGTAGTTTACTATAGTGGTGTTTGTCTTGTGTTGGCAGTCTGAGCAGCTCTCGGTCCAGTCTGCCCACTGACAGTGACAGCCTGTTCGACTTCACCTCCCCTGTCAACCACCTGCTCTCCAAACTCACCAAGGTAATTAATTAATTAAAAGTATTACATGAAAAGAACTAACAACAAAATGTAGGCTATATATTGTTTGTAAAGAATCAAGTATTCAGGCTTTAGAAATCTCTTCATTACTATTTGAGATTTAGAGAAATAAATTTGAGCAATTCATTCAATTTACTCCACGCTAGTGTTATAATGTTGTGGTTATGCTTCACTATAATATGGTCGATACCCTGTGTAGGAGCATTGTGTTGGACATGAGCTGTTTATTGTTAAATTTAGCCTACAGCCTTCTGAGCGAGAGTTCTGTAATGTGAGTTCTGCAAAAAAAAATGTTGTTTTGTCTTCTGACTTGGATCTGTTGACAAAGTTGCAGATGGCATTTTCACTCTTATGGTAGTCCTGCGGGGACATACTGTTGTCTATGAAGAAACCCAGTGAAAATAGAATTATTATCTGATGATGACTTTAGAGTTTGTTAAAGTTAGAAACAATTTGTGTATGACATTTACGTAGTTGTCATAAAAATACTTGAGACAGACAAGTGCAAAAACTGCTATTTTGATAAGAATATATCCCAGTCAAAAGATAGTTTTGTACGGTCCAAAACAATTAAAAAATGTATGAAACATATTAATAAAGTATGAAATCTTTTTACATTTACAAAATACACACACATGTAAAATAGTTTTCTGAAAAATATTTTTTTCCAAATAAAAGGTTTCATACCTTGTAAATGTGTTTAATACTTTGTACATTTGTTTTGCACTTCCAGGCCACTGTAGTTTCATTTTGTTCAGCTGTACAACATTTTAAACAATGCTTTAAAATGCTGTGTGCCTGTGTCTGGTTCAGATTTTAATGTAACAATGAAAAATAGCCTCATATTCATCTTTGTCGTTTTCCGCAGCATATGAGGTCGCCATCTGTGTCCTGTTTGGATGTGGACACATCCCCTCCGACGGGTGACTCCAGCCCTGCTGCTCTGACCCCAGCCTCGCCCACAAAGTCCCACCGCCGCTCCGCCTCCTGTGGCAACAACCCTCCCAACAACAGCCAGACGTCCGGCCCAGACATGCGCATCATCAGGATCCGCATGGACCTGCAGGACGGCAATCTATACCGAAGCATCCTGGTACTACACCTGTGGCATCAGGAACTATGTCCACACTAATGTCTTTTCATTTGAAAACTTTTTCCACTCACATAATCACATACCAATAGTAATGCCATACTGCAGGTTGTATTTAATCAATTAATTAATTAATTAATTAAAAATTATATATTTATTCATTTACCTTCTGCCACTTATCCCATTGGGGTGATGGATGGCTGGAGTTACACCTCAAAAATACTAAGTAATATAATAATAACAAATCTACTGTGCTGCAGTTTTGATAATGCATTTGATAAAGTTGAACAGAAAGTTGAGCGCATGCACGTTCTATCTCTGTGTTTCTTTTCTCAAAGACAAAGAGGTACCAAACTATATAGTTTGAGTCATTGTTTTTAATGGTCTTAATTTTGGTATAACATACTACAGCATAGATAAGAGTTTGTTGTGTTTTATAAATTCTCAGCTTTTGCTGTAGACCAGGTATCCCCAACCTTTTTCACCACAAACAGGGTGTGTGTTAGATATTTCACAAACTCATAACACACAAATTATAAGCTACAGTTTCAACATGAATTTAATTACTGCACTGTGTCATAGCTACAGTCCTTCTGAGTTCAAGGGTCTTTTGTGGTTGAGAAATAATGCTCAAACTCTGAAACAGGTGATAGTGCACCAGCTTGGGAAATGAGGGCCCAGGCACAGGCTCCCCCAAAATCTAATACTTTCCCCTCATTTTCAGTTTAGCTTTGGATGCTTTGAATTGTGGTAGCTTTTCCTTGAACTGACAAATTAGTTTTTGTGTTCGCGCTCTGTCTCACACAGTTATCTCTCCTATCAAACCCAACTAAGAGGTCCCTGTTTCTCCCAAAATGTCATCCAAGAGTAACAAAGCTGCAGAGAAAGAAGATGCTACCACACCACCATTGACACCATTACAACTCTATTGAAACAGCAACATAAGATGCTAATAGAGAAGCTAATTAACGAATTCAAGACCGAACTCAGGGCAGCAAACTGAGCCAAGCATGTCTAACTATGGAGGAAAATGGCCATCGTATTTCGTCTCTCAAATTCGCCTCAGAAAGCTAGGCTAAGGACCTTTTTCCTAAAAGGAAAAACAGGCCATTTCTAAAATATACCTAGGAAAGTCATGTCACAGCTTTAAAGATAAATGAAGCCTTTGGCGTTTTCTACACTCATCTCTATGCCTCAGAGTCCCACAAGCACCCTAGTGTAACTCTTAACTACCTTAATAACCTTGCTATTTCCACACACCTTGTATTTTCAGAAAAGACTAGAAGAGCCCATATACCAGACAGAAATAGCTGAAATAATTGCAGCCATCAGTTCAATGCAGTCAAGCAAATGTCTGGGCCCGTATGGCTTTCTGGCAGAATTCTTAAAAATCCACTGACACAGAAAAAGCACTGGATTGGTTCTAATGGCCTTACCTATTCACTGTGGTTTTGCTGAGGCCTCCCTGATACATATGTTCTTTGTCTTTGGCACATTGTCCAGGGTGTTTGGCATTGGGCTTGAGCAGAGCCCTGTGGTGGGCCTGTTTGGGGTCATGGAGGACCAGACACACCTGAGATGCTCTGTGGCCTGTGTTTTTTTGTTTTGTTTTTGTTTAGTTTTTTTCTGTTTTCTTTGTATATGTTTATTTATGTTTAAAAGACAATTTAAATTTAAAAAAAAGATAGTGATTATAAAAATAAAAAAACAACTGTTAAGCATTTCTCTATGAATTACACAGTGAGCAGACTGAGAGCTGTGACGAATACAGTTTTGAAGGCTTCAAAGCCTTGTTTGATAGCCATCCATCCATCTTCTTCCACTTAACTGGGGCCGGGTCGCGGGGGCAGCAGTCTAAGCAGAGACACCCAGACTTCCCTCTCCTCAGACACTTCCTCCAGCTCCTCTGGGGGAATACCGAGGCGTTCCCAGACCAGCTGAGAGACATAGTCCCTCCAGCGTGTCCTAGGTCTGCCCCGGGGCCTCCTCCCAGTGTGACATGCCCGGAACACCTCCCCAGGAAGGTGTCTAGGTGGGATCCGGAACAGATGCCCGAGCCACCTCAGCTGGCTCATCTCGATGTGGGGGAGCAGCGGCTCTACTCTGAGCTCCTCCTGAGTGACTGAACTCCTCACCCTATCTCTAAGGGAGTGTCCAGCTACCCTGCGGAGGAAACTAATTTCGGCCGCTTGTATCCGGGATCTTGTCCTTTTGGTCATGACCCAAAGCTCATGACCATAGGTGAGAGTAGGAGCGTAGATTGACTGGTAAATCGAGAGCTTTGCCTTACAGCTCAGCTCCTTCTTCACCACGACAGACCGGTACATCGACCGCATGACTGCAGAAGCTGCACCGATCCATCTGTCAATCTCTCGTTCCATCCTTCCCTCACTCGTGAACAAGACCCCAAGATACTTGAACTCCTCCACTTGAGGCAGGAACTCTCCACCGACCTGAAGGGGGCAAACCACCCTTTTCCGGCTGAGAACCATGGCCTCGGACTTGGAGGTGCTGATTCTCATCCCAGCCGCTTCACACTCGGCTGCAAACCGTCCCAGTGCACGCTGAAGGTCCTGGTCTGATGGAGCCAACAGGACCACATCATCTGCAAAAAGCAGAGATGAGATCCTGAGGTCCTCAAACCGGACCCCTGTCTCCATAAAAATCATGAACAGGACCGGTGACAAAGGGCAGCCCTGCCGGAGTCCAACATGCACCGGGAACAGGTCTGACTTACTGCCAGCAATGCGAACCAAGCTCCTGCTCTGGTCGTACAGGGACCGGACAGCCCTCAGCAGAGTGCCCCGGACCCCATACTCCCGGAGCACCCCCCACAGGATTCCGCAAGGGACACAGTCGAATGCCTTCTCCAGATCCACAAAACACATGTGGACTGGTTGGGCAAGCCACTCATCACATATTAAAGAGAGCAGGCTTGGATCTTGTGGATCACCTGTTCCAAAGTAGTATTTCCTTTTAAATGTGGCCTTCTTTTTAATGGCAGTCCTCTGTCTCTCATTACTGTGCCTCTCCCTCTGATCAAAGAGGCTCTCCAGCAATAATTGTTGTTTGCTCATTGTAGCTTGGTTCAGCTTAATGTTTGTGACTAAGTTATACATTTATGTTTTAAAATGATTTGTATTAGAGTGGACAAAGCCTGAGCGTCACATCACACTTTTCATCAATGTCATATCCTGCAGCTACAATGTTACCAGGATATCATTAGTGTCCTCATGCCACAGCTGTTTTCATCCTGGCCTTTAGGTGACGAGCAACGACAAGACGCCTGCTGTGATCAGCTGTGCCTTAGAAAAACACAACCAGGACCCCAAACAGGCCTCCAGATATGAACTGATCCAGCTTCTGCCTGAAGGAAAAGGTACAGCATTTCAGTGCCATGTTCAAGTGAAATTATCTTTTGTTATCTGTGAGAAACAAGAAAGACTAAAATAGGGGTAGCCTCGAAACATTATACAGTGGTGTGACTTTACCACAGCAGCAGGAAATGTGCATTTGCATAACAGACAGAGATTGCAGAATGAGGGTCTATTCAGCTCTTACGTTACAGTTGGACTTCATTGAACAGAAAATAGCTTAGTTCATCTTAAAGGCGTAAAACGTTTGTACAATTTAGATTATGAATCTCGAGCTCTATGTATGTGTGTATTTATCTGTACTAAGTTGTGGTTTTCTTTCTGCCCTCTCTTAGAACTGCTCATACCCGCTACAGGAAATGTCTTCTATGCCATGACATCATCTAGTGTTGACTTCCTGTTGAGAAGAAAAGGCGGGAACACTCCACTCGGCTCACAGCCAATTAGCACAGAGACCAGTGCTACTTTTCCTAGAATCAAAGCCAAGGGGAGAAGACTGGTTCGGACGCTTTTTTAACATCAGCCTAGTTTTGTCCTCTGTCATTGATCAATGATCTGTCATTGAGTGGCCTTCTCTGCACATTCTTTTCACCTATGTTTGAACTAACTGTGAGTTTTGCTGCCACAGTGGCACTACAGTTGTCTGCTGTTCAACTCCAGTGTCATGTTTCCGCTCTCCAAACAACTCCATTACTAATTCACAACTTGAGGAAAATCTGAGGGAGCCTGGGTCATGTGGCTGCTGCTCTCCTTCAATATTCTTTCCATTCATGGATTATGGATTACAATCTGCTGTTTCAGTGAATTGTGGTGATAGTAAATGTAAAAGCCAGTTGTTCGTAAGATCATGGTTTTGTGACGATCACCATGAGGCTCTGACCTACAAACATGTTGTTTGTTGTGGAAGGATTGTGACATCAATATGTGTTTTTAGCAATGACAAAACAAAACAGTGAAGCATTGTGGCAACAATGACACTGCCCTTCTCTGTTTACAACAAATGAACTGCTAGTCCAAAGAAGTCACACTCTTTTAACTGGCATTTTTTAATAACTTAAATTTTTACATTTATGTCGATTACTTCTTCCAAACATGTGGTGGTTTGTCATCATTTCTCCAGGTTTTCCCAATGCTTCCAATGAAGGGCACTTATTATTATTACTTAAACCAAAATGGTGAGTCTTTGGCTGAACAGTTTAGTGTTTATGTCCATGAAATGGGCAGAAAGAGTTTACCACACAACTAAGTAAGTCCAAACTTGAAACGTATCAGAAAAACTCATTCATATGCCTAAAGATATGATTAAGAATGATCAAGGATGTATAATCTCAAATGACCATTCTATGGACTCTTATTTCAGCTGAAATTGAAATCTGAACTAATGAAGGTTTTATTAGGGACCAGTAAAATGTCTCAGTGCTGTGACAGAAAAGTCAGTGAGTGAGCTGCTGCTGCTGCTCGGACTCTGACCTTAGAACTCAACACTCACACTGGAGCTTTAGAACTGCTCTGCCCTCCAGTGGTCAAACTAAAATGTTGCACTTTTAAAATGAGTTCTTCCTGTAAGTTTGGCTAGATATATTTATAGCTAGCAGGATTTAAAAGCACACTAAAACAGATTTGTCACTATGTCTTAACTGGTGTCAGCGTCAGTCCAAGTTGAATACTCCAGTCTGAGTGAGTCCTGTGACCTCTGGTTTGACGGTTCTGCGCCTGTGAAGCGTCTGATTGGCTGAGGCGTGAGTGGGCCAGACCAGGAAGAGGATTCAAACAAAAGATGAAATATGCTAGCATTTTGCAACGCTACTGATGATTTTAGTGCCTTTCTTTTCCCATTTTCTGTGTTCTCTGTGGAGAGTGTGTCTGTGTGTGCAGTGCAGTCTTACGTCTATGCTATTTATGCACTACAAAAAGAATGTCCTATTTTTGCAGTAATAAATATACTTTTATATGACTTCAGTGTTTACGGTGTACAGAATGTCTCAGTAAAGGCTCATACATCTTTATAAGAAACACCCTTCAAGGAAAATGTTGGGCCTGTTACATGAAAAAGCAGATAAAAACACAGTTATCACATAAAAGTCCAAAAGCCTTCTATCAAAACTGCTCTGTGAGCTATAAATTGTGCCACTCCTATCAATAATTTACATTATCTTTATTTTATCAACAAACTGCACAGGCCCAAGTCTCTAGTCAGAATAAGTCTAAAAGTAGTTTAGGGTTTAAAACATGTTATCTCCATATTGTTGCAGTATTTAATTGACATAAAAGCAGTATATATTAATCTTGGTGTACATGGATACTTTTAGTCTGTGCCATTTGGACAAAGGGTTCAAAGTAATGCCTCTAACTAGTGTGATGGCCGTGCACAGAAGAAGAGCCTATTCTAACATCATAGATGCAGACGACACATCAAACTGGCCTAGTTTCCAAAAACAGGCCAAAAATATCATTAAAAGGCAGTAATCTTAAACAGCAGAAGAAGGAATAGAACAATGCATAAAGGAACAAAGCACACAAACTAACAGTTGACTGACGCGTGCACTAATAGATCACAACTCTACACTTGGCTCGAGCAGACTCACAGACCAGACATCTCAAAGAAGGAAAAAAACATCAATGCTTTACATTTCTTGTTTGTTTTTGTTTTTTTTATTCATTTAAAAACTTTTCCTCAAGGGGAAAAAAAATCATCATTGCATTGAATAGCATCACTTTAAGTAGTCCGATTCAGTAGTTTTATTTCAGACAAGGCACTAAAGCACAAGCAAGTAAAACATGTTCAATATGTCCAAATGAATAAAGGCTGGCCAATAACAATTAATTATTTTGACAGTAGTGGTGGACAATGTATTCATTCACATAAATAGACACATAAACGTTTATATATTCATACATAAAGGAAGAACAGAAGGGTGAGGTCGAGCTAGAGTTCCCAGCCAAACTCTAAAGCCACACACACTAAACCTGATTCTATTCAAATGTGGTTAAAATTATGTTTCTCGGGTGATTCTACAGTGGTACCATTAGGCATTTTCCCAAAAGGGGTATCTTTTTAATATTTTGCTTTCTTGAAATATATAAATGCTGTTGTTAAAACTACAGCCACCCTCTTGTAACAGCTGGGTCCAAAAAATAGCTCTTTACCAAATGGAAATCATAACATAAGTATTAATAACTACAAAGGCCCACCAGCATCACAGGCATTATTATTGTAACCATAACACACAAATGATAAGTGGTTAACAAATGACTCCTTTTCTCAATTACTGTGGTCCCATAAACACAAAGAGTGGTCGCGTCCTCACAGGGGTCAACAATGAGTGGTCGCGCCCTCACAGGGGTCAACAATGAGTGGTCGCGCCCTCACAGGGGTCAACAATGAGTGGTCGCGCCCTCACAGGCTTCACACTGCAGCGCTGCGCTCCGATAAGCCTTCCACACCACTGGATCCTGCAGACACACCGTGCCCCCCCCACGCTTCTCCTCAGCCTCATTTCGGTTTATGTCCCCCACACAAACCCAGCCTCCCCCAGCCCCTTGTTCTGCCCTCTGACCCGGTCCATGCCCCCACCCTGCTGCCTGGGGACTCACAGCCCATTTGGAGTGGTCGTGGCTGGTGCTAAAGGAGAAGGTCTGGCCTGGGTTGAGCAGCTGGATATTCAGGACCTTCCAGTCTTGAGAGCAGTCAGAGGGAAGGACCCCCGAAGAGCGGATCCAGAACTGCACCAGCAGATCCGACTGCAAAGAGGGGGCCACCCACGAGTGGTATAGGTCTGAGAGACAGACAGAGGGCATCAGTCAGAAGAGTCTGTAACAGCATGTGTTTGTAAAGTCACAAATCTCATGCCAATGCAGCTGCAGCACAAGGTAAGTGATTCTCAGCAAACTACAAGCTTAGCGAAGCAGACAGGAGCAGTGACACAGGCGTGGTGTTCTGTCTGTCCCAAATGGTACCAGTAAAACTAACTAGCTTCTATAACTTAAAAAGCTGTGTCTGAACTAACGCAGCAGATACTGTGGAAATATCCTCTATAGCAAACAGAAATCATCTATCCAATAAAAGCGAAACGTGCAATAGTCCTGAAATAGAAGGGAGTGAATAGACCTTACAGAAAACAGACAATGAATATCTTCTGCTTCAGCTTTGTCATTGAAAAATATGAACCTACATACAGTAGACAAGTGCAAAATAGATGTGTTTCATAAAATCTGGAGGCTTTGCAGAAAACTTAAAAACCCTTAAGTATTACATGAAGGGAAAAAAAGCTGGAGCACATTCAACCTAGTCCTTTCTATTTAGTGAATTGTGGCAGATGGATGTCATGTATTTGGTGGACTATTTATTTATTCCTTGTTTGAACCTATTAGTGTACTACATTTTAATTTTTTAAGTAATATTACAGGGATAAAAGTCAGAACAGAACCATCAGAGGAGTTACAGCAGATATTCATAGTCTGTCTCTCATTTCTAAGATTAAATGCTGTATATCTCTCTATGGCTGCACAGAATATATAATGACTATTTTACAAATATATGTCAGAAATGTATTATTTAAATTAAATTCAAGTATAAATGAATTGTCCATTTATGGGTGACAAAGACTATGAGCTGTTACAGACTCTGACTCTATATAAGAGGGAAGTCCTCAAGAAAGGCACAAGAAAAAGCTATGCAGACCTAATTATAAATCCTTAACCTTAAAAGTCATTTGTTTCAAAGTAATTTGTCCCACCCAGCAGAAGTATTACCATTCTCAAAAGCAGCTCCTTTGGCAAAGTTGACGAAGCTGGTGCCTTCTTTGGAGGTCAGAGTCACACTGCGGTTGGCCACAGGTGGGACATGTGGAAAAAGGAGATGGTTTTTGTGGCAGAGGGCATACAGAGCAGGCACCAGCGACTCCATCGACTCAGGGACATCACAGTCATAGACATGAGGCTGGTTAATGTGCAGCTGCTCTCCTGGGAACACAAGTAGAACAGGCTTAAGAGCAGCACAGCTGGATTCACCTAATTAACAGCTGTGAACAGCTATGGCAGGGACATGCTGTTGAACAAACCCAGTGAAACAGTGATGGTGATTATACTTTGAAAATTTTAAAGCAAAATCAGTTTGGTTCAGAAATGTCCAGTTAGTTCTCTCTTTAGCTGTGTAAACATGCGTTTTCAAAAATATTATGCCAAGATTTTATATTATAAAGTTAAATGATTTGAAGTGTAATAGATTGAGTGAGATCAAATATTATTTTTCAAAGTGGTGTCGCCAAATCAGTTAGGTTGACCTCTGTGAACAGGTCTGAACATTTGCAGAGCAAATTTTGACACAAATTGAATATTCACCGAAATTAGGGTTAGGATTACTTACTTTTAAGGGTGTTATTCTGAGGTGATAATCCACTATTGAAAACTTTTGGACAGTGTTGAAGTAACAGTAGTTATTGCAGTAAGAGTAACATAGTTTTGGGATTTTTTTAGTTTTACTGGATAGAGGCAGTTGCTACACAGGATATGGGGAATATAAATAGAGAGGGATGATGACCTGTCGGAAAAAGACCAAAGCCAGAAATCAGATCCAGGTCTCTCTATTTATGTGGTATGCAATCTACCAGGTGAACCACCGAAGTGCCCCTAAACTAACCCCAAACTCTTTAACATTAGTTAAGGGCACAGAGTGGAAACCGTCATACTTGAGCAGATCATATGGCTGCTGCAGCAAAGGCCATGATCACTATGGTTACACACCTCAGTCTAATTAAATTAGCCTGGCTGTTGTCATGGCAATGGTGCCCCATGCCAAGCGAGGAGGAGGCTCTGACAGGGGCCTGACACCTGTTCAGTCTGAGCTCCGGAGCCACAGCTGATCAGTGAAGGCAACACGAGCTGAGGCACTGATGAAGTCTGTCATATGTGAGCTGTATATAACTACTACACACTGGTCCTGTAGTGTGCAGCATTATTAGGCCACCAATAGAGCCCTGTTCCCTATATTGATCATATTGTTGATCATTTATAGGAGTTCTCTTTAGCTAGTTAACCTGCTGTTGTGATGATGTTACTTACTCACTTATTGTTTCAATGGGCCTGTTACCACCTGTTCCTTACCTAACCACAGTTTATCAGAGTTACCAGGCTAACTGTAACTGTAGAGACTGCAGTAAATCTTTTCTGCAGTAAGTCTTCTTTTGTCTTAATTTACATTTGAGGATATTTTTCTATTAACAATTTTGTTGATAAGCCCACTTTTTGAGCACATACTCATGCCTGACGATCTGCTTTTTGTATACATTTCCTATATTACAGACGTAATACTATAAACCATAGTACTATGCTTTATATACTACTGTGTCTATTTAAACAGAGTACATTAATAGTTTTAATAGAGTACATGTATATGCAGTATTTATAAACAAACCCTTTTCAAGTATTTTCTGTGTTTTCCCTTCACCAACCAAAATCTCTGCATTTACATTTATGACAATCAGAATGAATTTCAGTGTTTTGGGTTAAAACATTAAAAGTTGCGCAACCATTTTTTTCAAACCTAACTACAGATTTACCGATGGTCTGGAAGTGCTCAAGGGGGTAGGTCACACAGATAAAGTTCTGTCCATTGTTCACTCCACTGTCTGGATAGTAATACTGGCCCGCCTCCTGGACTGGGGGGAAGTGAGGGGTGCTGTGGACCAACCAGAAGCCCTGAGTCTTGTCTAGCAGCACAACACCTGAGAACAGCAACAAGGTAGTCAGACCGGGCATTAGAGCAGACACACAGATAACCATAATATCAAAATGAGATCATACAACAAGATTGTTAAATCTGTGCATTTATGTGATTCTGCACAGTGCAGGATGGTGACTAAAGTGCATATGAGGAAGATTGAGAGCTTTGACAATGGGTATCTTCAACAGATCTGTAACTCTGTCTTAAAAAGATCAAATAATGATCTGCAAAGAAAAACTGGCAGCAGAAATATACCTATTAATAAAAAGAACTGCAGGTTAAAATGTGTTATGTCCGGAGAATTACCAATGAAAAGATCTTTTCAGTTGTACTGAGATGGACCCTAGAAAGTAAAAATTTGAAAAACTGTGGTCTCTGTAAATACTGGCCTAAGTAAATACTGCAATAGCCTCAGTTCCAATTAAAAATTGCCCAATAAATAAAACATTAAAATTACATTTCAAACATTGATTAAAAATAAATCAAATCAGTTTGAACTGTTTTGTACCTGTTTGGGTTTTTTGGTGTGCTTTTATATTTAAATATTACTGTGTATTAATTGTTGCTGGAGTCCTGTTTTAATTCCCCTGCCAAGGGACTGCAGAAGGAAACCAGCTACAGTCAGAAATATTTACAGCTGTATATTTTTTACAGGTGTTCATCAGTGTGCACAGTCCTGCTCCTATAAAATAAACACCTGAGAAACATGCATGAGTTAAAAGGTGATGGACTTGTTCCTCACCTTTAGTGTGACCTGCAGATCGACCCACATCCGGCATCTTTCTGCCCTGAGGACTCTGGTCATTGTAGAGGATGTATGCTACCTCTGAGTTCTGGAAAACAAAAATATTCAAACATCTGACAACAAAACTATTACCAACATATTCCACAATGTCCTGGTATTTGAAGTAAGTAAAAAGTAAAAAGATTTGATGATTTAGAGTTAGACTAAGCTTTTACTGCTTTTATATTTTAAAATGGAAATCAAAGTCTGAATCTTAATTTTACAAAAAGAAATAAGAATTTTGTCTAAAATAGAGGCTATATGCTGGGTATATTCAACTAGTGGCCCGTTTGGAATTTCTAGTGGCCTACAAGAGAACTAAAAAAAACACAACTTTCCCCCTGCCCACTGTTACTCAGATTTTCCACTTTATTGAATGCACCACTGTGGGGAGTCACACTACTGCAGTAAGAGTGACAATGAGTGTCATAAAATGAATTTTGCGTTAGTATCAGACATCTACGTTGTTGTTGTTTTTTTAAGGATATATTTTTTGAGGCCATTTTTGGGCTTTATTGATAGTTTCACAGTGGCTAGCAAGGAAACAGGGTGAAAGAGAGTAGGGAGTGATATTTAGCTGCTGTGGATACAAATAGATAAATAGACTCACATCAGTTCCTCTTTGTCAGTTTGATTTTCTGAACAAAAGTCAAGTCAGGGGAAGCACACAAAGGAAAAACAGACACAGAGTGGGTCAAAAAGGAGAAGCAGGCAAAAAATAATTTGCAGTTTAACCTTGTCATCACATGATGAGCGTCATTTACACTTCATTTAGTGAATATTGGTATGATCAAAGATAAACCTAATTATTAATAGGCAGAAACAATATGTGGTGTACAGAGAGGTTAAGTAACAATGTCTTAGAGGAAGAACTATGTTTAAGATCATCTGAGCGATATTGTAATGAGTTGCTGACTCTGATCTTAGTTTTTCTCTAGAGTCAGAGCCTTCTTTAACCAAGCAGCTCAGGGCAGCTTAGCACGGCACAGTTTAGAACAGCAGTGTGTTGACAGTATTACTAATGTCAGACCTGTGCCACTCAGGCTGTGAATCTTTATCCCAAAAATCTGTCAGGAACGAAAAGTCAGAACTCAGTCAGAACAGAACAGAAAGAGAAACCTTAGGGAGAACCACAGAAAGAGGGATCCACTCCCAGGATGCACAGGCCATGCAATAGATGTGTCCAGGACAGTCACTGACAGATTAAAAAAGGGTAAAAAAAAAAAGGGCTTTATGAGTGATAGGTATAGGAATCCCTGGGTCTGATGAAAAATATGGATAATTTCTCAGCAGCATACAGTATATTGTGGAAATATCGTCTATGGAGCACACAATTAAATAGTAGCCTACAGTGTTCTCAATGTGAAGAGTTTACCATCAAATATTTACTGACTTAATTTACAGCATTATATAGTTTAGTATCTGTGGTAGCCTGACAGATACCTGTAGGGCATAAATGAGCTCCATAAGGACCTAACAGAACCACAACTGTTCTTCTGCAAATAAATATTCCTCATAAAGGATATAGGAAATTGCTTGGTATTATATTGACAGTGGCCAATGCAGTGCTTTTGTAGCCTGGGATTGGCAAGATTTCCTACCTATTATGCACCATTTGTTTCAGAAGATGGGTACCTTTGTAATGCTCTCGAAAACTCTGTGTTATGATCAATGAAGAAAAATATGCAACCATCTAGCCTGGGATTTGATTCTGTTGCATTTGAATCATGTGAATAATATTTATCTGCACCATATTGTTCATCAGAGATGTTTCACTGTGTAGTGTTCACTGACAGTAGAGCCTAACTTCATAAAACTCAATTAACCTCCTCAACTAAACCTGGTGGGAAACAGACCTGTCTCTGAGCGTACAGCTGCCCCACAGTCCGGCCTGGGGCTCCTGTGGTGTCGTTCACTGTCACTTTGCCCTCGGTCCATCCTTCACCACCTTTCTCCAGCAGTAAATACTGCAGGCCTTCATCTGAGCCTCGAATGCTGTGCTCTTTAGGGAGTTTGTACAGATAGAACCTGGAGAAACACAGACAGACAGCATGGTTCACTGGACTAAAAAAGAAATACTAAAAACAAAAATACTAAAATGAGACTTGAGTGACCAAAGTAAGACACAAGTATGATACACTTAACCTACATCACAATGTTCACAAATGTATCTTTTGGCACATTCTTAGTGACTTTTTTTTTTTTAAATAAAACTGTTCAATTATTTTCCAGGGCTTCCGGATTTATCAGGATGCATGGGTACATCATGCTACTTGACACAAAGTAAAGTTAAAACAAATGTGTTGCTAATGAATTATACACAACATGAACAGACAGGCTAAGCTGGATCAACATATACATTGGACTAAAGAAAAATAAAAATTAACACAGATAATTCAGTGTATCTGCTAATACTTGGGACTTTTGTATTGTTTAAGGTTGGTGCCATTACAATAGAACCTGATAGGTCCTGAGCATAAGCCTAAGACCAACTTATAATGACCATCTGCATTTTGGTCTCAACTACAGAAATATGTTCATAAATAACACAGTATATACTTTTCTGAGAGTGACCGCACTGATGTATTGCTCAAAAGTGTAAGCAAGTCATGCTTTTCTGTTTTTAATCGGTCTACCCATTTCCTCTATCTTCCACATGCATTCAGATAAAACATGAAGTAGTATTATAAGCTTTATGGTTTTAAATAACAGAGCTAAATGAACACATCTAGTGGTAGCCAATAACGTGTGTACAATAATGTTCTTCAGTGTGTAGTTGTTACCAGTCCACAGGGTCCCCTTGGTCGTTGTAACAGCTGATGGGTGACGTGAGGCCCCCTAGTGGCAGCAGGAGTACCAACACCGAAAAGAGAACAGACCGCAGCATCTACAAATATGGCAAGATGATTATTGTCAAGATCTTCTTTTTTTTCCAAAGCACTACAAAGTTTTACTTCCTGTATAAGGAGCCTCACTGTTTGGCAAAACTCAATAAACTTTCGAGATGTTTTACTTTGTAGGTAGCTGTATATGAATATAAAAAACTATGAATGAACCATTGAACAGAATTACAGTTGATACAAACCCAAGTTGAGTTCCAGATTTTGCCCTAGCTAGCCCTTGCATAGCTCTCAAAACACAAAACGTATGACAAAGTCGGTGCTAGCTCTGTAACTTTACTGGTAGAAATCGAAACCAAGGGTTTACTGGCACAACTACAACTTTAAGTAAGGAACTATTTCTTCTGTTAGATTTTATTGGCAGTTGGAAAAAATACACTCTCTGAATCAGGCTACGGTCTATGAGTACCTTAAGGCTTTGTAATATAATTCTTTGACACGTCTGTTGGATCTAAGACTAAATCCTCCGCATCTCTTTTTTTCCTGACTGTATTTTTTACAGTAAACTAGAAAACGTGTCACAGAGTCTGGCTACCCACCGTACCCAAAGTTAGGAATCAGCAGGATCTAGATAGAAAAATAAAGCCAGTACCTCTGCGTTCAGCGGCTCATCGCGCTCCGTGCGGCTCTGGTTCGCAACTTTTTACTGGAGCTTCCGTGTTATGGTCACGTGGTCTGGCTGTGTCGTTATGAGTGCAACACCGCCTTCATATCTCCTTTATATTAAGTTCCTCCTAAGTTTTGAGTGTAATACATGATGGCAAATAAAAAGAGAACCAGCTGTCACAAAGAGCAAAAATCAACGTAATATATTGTTGATATTCTGTGTTTAATATTTAATATAGCCTTCAAATTACTAAAAAATAAACACAAAAGTAGTACAAAAGTAATCTCCTTAGATAGACTTGTCTTGAGAGCTTTCTTGTCATTCATCAAACTGAATAACGCTTCTGTTGTTGAAGGTCCATCCAGTGGCTACATTTTACTTTTGAGAGGTGAATTTGACCCGATATTTGGGGGATGGCCTGATGCTCGCTTTTTAAAAAAATTATTATTATCATTATGGACGTCTGAATTTAAAAACTGCAAATGTTTCACAAATATGTTTATTGTGCATGGAGACTATTATCTACATCCACAGTAAAACACCTTTAACCATGTTCAGCCTTTACTGTACAAAACTATAGAAATCAACAATAGGACATTCGCCAGACAAACAAATACAGCATTTGCATGAAGAGAAGGACAGCTTTGCTCCTGTGGTCCCAGTGGAGACAGCTGGAACATAAAACCACCAGAACTCTTCCTCTTGAGGATCAGACAGTCAGTCACAGCTCCCTCACAAAAGCCTCACAGTGATGTTCCACATCAGGTGTGAAGCATGCAGGGCAGCTCAGTCCTCTGTTCGTCCATGCGCCCTCCCTGGACCCTCAGGAGCAGAGAGAAGAACACCTCATCATCCATTGGTCCAGGAGCCCTGCTGCGCTGGTCCTCCAGGCGGCCCTGAGCCTGTCAGGACAGACATAACATCAACACAACCGGGCTTTTCATGTTACCTAACCTTAACTTAAGGAGAAGCACATTTTCTTACATGAGGCTGATTCCTGTGTTTTTTGCTGTAATCAAATGGAGTGTACTATGTTCATAATCCCAAGGTTACTTAAGCCAGATTTTTATTTCCTTAATAAAAATTTAAAGTGACAACGTTCCTCTAAAATAATGCTTGTTACACTTAAGTAATTTGTGGTCTCTTTGAAACCTTAGAGCAGCTCTACAAGTATAAAAAGAGACACAACTAAACTTGTAAAAATGTGACCAACACTAAGTTGGTTACTGTTGTAATACCATTTAATTATTCGTAAATTAGCTATGAATACTGCTTTGGCTAATACTCATCAGACTGGAGTTGTGCCCATATATTCTGTTGTTGTACACTTTAATTTCAAGCTTAAGTTCTATGGAACATCCTGCCCATAACGTTTTTCAGCTCTGTCCCAGAAGTTTCAAAAAGCCATAAAATCCTTTTTCCATATGATATGAAGAGTCTCTGGTAGAGTATGTGATGTACCTGTGTGTGGAGAATCATACTGTACAGCTCTTCTTTAGGCACAGGGGCAGGCTCAGGCTTTTTCACGAATGACAGCTGTTTGATGCTGCCTCGGAAACTCCTGCCTTTCGGTTTTGGTGGTGGTGAGCGCTCCAGCTGAGCCCTTTGGTCGTTGAGGCGCCGGGCTTGAGCTGTGGCCACCAGGTCGAAGAATTCTTCTTTCTGCAGTGACGTCATGGAGGAAAAGACCACTGCGAAGATGAGATGATTTGTGATAACATGAATACTTGCATCTGTCTGTTTTCATTGTTAAAAAAGGGGACTAAGTGCACGAAAAAATCCCACTCTACTATTGCAGCATCCCCTAAGCTTCTCGTTTCAGTGGGTACGTTTACTAAAAGGAGGAAGAGGAAAATATCACCACTTTATTAACTTATGACTTCAACTGATGTAAAACGCTAACTGTCCCCATCAAAACACTGAGGCAGGAAACAGCATGGGAATTTATTAAATTTTTACTTCACACAGTTATGAAACAAGGTACTTTACACTGTTGTTTGCCCTCACCAATTTAGTATTGCTGCAGAATAGACATTTAGCATATAACATGCATTGTTGAAAGCAATACTATATTTACCACTTTTTTATTTCTTTATTTTTTTGTCTTTCTTGCAAGACAGTAACTAGACAGAAAGCAGGGTAGTGATAGTGATAGTGAGAAATGACATGCAGAACCTGGGTTGCTCCGGTCATGTGGTATGTGCTCTGCCAGGTGATCGTATTATGTAACTTTTTACCATAAAAACATAGCCTCATTAAAATGAACAGCCTCATTTTAATGGTTTCTTACATAAAACAGAATGAAGAACATGGACTCAGTGCACCCAACTTACCAGATACTTTTATATAGAGTTTGCATTGGTTAGTTTGCATTGGTTTAGTATAGCACACAGACTACTACAGTGTTGCTTTTTATTTATTATGTTTAAAAAAGGGGGGTTGGGGGGTTGTCTTGTGGTTATTGTTTGATAGTTTTCTTCCTTTTTGGTGCTTAATCATTCATTTTAAGGTTATTTTGGTCATTTTATCACACCTTTTCTGAGAAGTGTGAACCTAATGATTCCTGGCTCACAATGAGAAGCCCTGTACATTAGGAGCAGCCTTCAGTTATAAGCCTATATAAGCCGACAATATAATTTAATTTAATTTAATTCAATTTAACTTTATTAATCTCTTCAAATAAATGAAAAGGTAAATGATTGATTCCAACTTCTTCTTCCACAGACTAATTGATTAGACAGTCTTATGGCAGGTAGCAAGAAAGAATTCTTGTGCGGTTTTGTTATACAGCAGTATTTACTGTTAGGAGCATGGGAGGATGAATAGTAGTAGACGGTAAACACTCTCTCCAACTGCTTTTTATTTGTATGCATCATAAGTAGATGTACAGAGGGCCACTGGAAAAATCTGTGAAATTAAAACTGCCAGTTTATAAATGCTTAAATTTTCACTATTAAAAAGAAACAGCCATCATAAAATTCAGCAAACATGTGAGCCTAAGTGAGTCACTTCATTAAGAATTAAAAATTATTGCAGGTGGCACATAATGCTCTGTGGGTGCCATTAAGGAGATGTGGTGACAGCCCAAATAAGCACTTTACAATCTGTGATTAGTAATCTCATGTCTACATTTACTTTTAGGTTGAATAAATCTGAAAATATTGTCATTTTGTGTTTGAAAAGTATGGTTTTGATGCATACACTACCAGCCCCAGATGTGGAGCCACTGGTATAGATGTGTATATCTATTTAACTAGTGTGTGTTCTGTCTTTCTAGTTGTTTGTATTTTTTGTTTTCTTTTTGACTGGATTATGAGTCCAGAGTGCTGAAATAGAAAAAAAAACTACATTGTGATAAGGATTTTGCCACAATGGCACTGCTAAATTTTGCAATTTCATTTCAAAACTGCCCAGACTGAAGTTGCTGGGGGCTGGTGGTTTCATATTGTCAGGGTGTAATCTTAATGCGTCAGCCTGTGTGTGGAGTGAGTGGAAAAAGTTCAGTTGGAGCACATCACCAGTGTTGCTCTCACCTCTGTGGCAAGGTTTGGTGGTGTTGGGCTCCGAATGGCACCTCCTCCTCCTCACTCCACTGTCTGCAATGAAGGAGCAGCGCTGGTCGTTAAGCCGCCGACCCTCCTGTAAGGTGCACAGCAACTCATACAGAGTGTCCGGGAAGTCGGGGGTTAACCGATGAGCCTGCACGACCAGAGAGTGAGAGGAGACACGCTCACAGCACTCCTACTCACATAAGCTGACACATAACCTAATGGAGGTTTACAACAGTCAGGTGGTTTCACACAGTCACAGTGTGGGATACAAATTAGCACAATAAAGACTAACTTTATGAACAATGAATGCATCTTTACAGATTACTAAGGCATCAATATTTAATTAATCAGTAATAGCCAACCCAATTTATGCTGAATAAATGCTAATAACAATGGTTTAACATATAAATGGGAAGTTTGTTTTTTAATTTGTATTATATAGTGTAAGCTGGTCCTTAAGGTCTGGACTTATTTTTCAGGTGCATTAATAGTAAAGTCATTTCAAACATTATTTTGTGATCTACTGAGTATTGGTTACTAATCAAGTAGAGAATGTAGTGAATGGTTCCTGTCATTTTTGGTTTGTAATGGTCGCATGATTGACCAGAGATAGCTTTAAAAAACCAACAGTAATGAGATGTAACAGCTGGGTCTAAGGACTTCATAACTGACACGGATGGTCAATGAGCTTCCCTCTGAATGGCTACAGGGGAGATTTTACTATAAACAACTGCCGCCAAAGAAGTACTGTCTCATTTTGGTAAGATAAGGACACAACATAAACCATAAATGTTATAAGTCTGCGTCAGGTTTTTCAGTTTGTGCAGTAAATTAATATTTAAAAGAAGATTGGCTCTACTCTGTTTTGATGTTCATTCTTAACAGCAGAAACAAGGGTTATTACCAGTTATGTCCGTTTTCTAATCACAGAGCACCTTAAAAAAGTAGAAAAGAATCTATAACTTCACCTAAATATAATCAAAGACATTAAATTATTTGTTAGATAATAATGTTTGGAACATTGTCTTCTCGCTGTAATGTAGTGCAGTTAAAAACATGATGATGATTCAGCTGCCAAAAAACATCAAACTAAGCAGGACTCTGTGCCGCTTGTGTTTGTGGTATCACCAATGTGATGAGGTCAAACAGCACATACCAGTCTCTGGGAGAAGGGTCAGTAGTTAGAGAACATTATTTTAGCTTGTTTACAACTCATTTTGTCCAGATTGCTACTGTCTAGTAACCTGACCAGCGATCCAAATTATTTTTGTGCTCTACACATAAAGAATTTGTCTGTGCATTCAAATTACCAGAGGACAATTCAAGCAGATGCAAAATTAACTGGCTCTGGATGCACGCAGTTGGATAGACATACAACCAATCAGAAATGAAGCATCATATGAAGCCCATACCATGTTAGATCATGCTTGGTTTGACAGGATTTCTACAAGTTGTTTTAACTTGAAGGTAAAGCATCCCAGACCCATTTAAGCTTACAAAATGAATGAAAAAGTGATCTAGCTAATTGTTGTTTTCACCTTCCTCTCCCACTTATTTGTTTTAAGTTGTTGCTAGTCAAAAGAAACTGTTACCAAAACTAAAAACCTGTAACACAGCAGACTTAAGTGATTTAAGGCAACAGAGAGACTCCACACACCTTTTTGGGGTCCTCTGCTGACCCTACAGGTGCTCCCTCTGCAGGATCTGGGTCTTGTTGAGGTTTATTGTGAACGTCCTCTTGTGTTTGAGGCTCAGACCCATTTATCTCTTCAGCAGCCTCTTCATTTACACCATGTTGATCATTTTGCTGTTCGTCCTGCTTATTTTGGGCCTCATCTTTCACATCTGCTTTTGTATTTTTCTGCAGCATTTCCTCACTTTGATTCTCTGAACATAGTTTACTCGCTGTGCTGTGTTCTCCTCTCTGCTCCTCATTTGTTTTGCAGCTCTCGGCCACAGGCTTGGTCATATCTCCATCTTCGGTGATGACCAGAGGCTCCCACATGTCCACCTCAGTCATTGCAGCCATCTGTGTGCAGTCTACAAATTATCTGTCAAACACAAATAAGACCTAGTTCAAGATCCTCAGCAGCTTCAGTGGCAAGTATCAACACAGAAAATACTTGGAAAAGATCAGTGCGGAGCAGCTGAAGTCTTTTCTAGCACTGAAATGTATCAGAACCTGTCTGGCAGGTTTTAGCGTGCAAATGTTTAACACAAAAGTCCAACTTCAAGTCAGCTACAGAACATAAACGTATGCACTTTTTTTCACTGATCATTTCCAATCATGTCTCTATAAACTTTCACTGGATTCTTTAGTGCAATGTTAAAATACAATTATGGAAGATTATATGAACTTTGGGAAATGTCTAAAAGTAGAAGAACATTTTTAAGTTATTTGTATTTGCTTTTAAAAAACTTGTAACAACAAAATCCATGACTCTTCCAAATGCATTTTAAATTTCCAGTTTTTTGAGACAATATAAAGCCAGCATAATTAAATTAAAACATTTTTGCTTATCCATATAGTCACACAGTAAACAAGTTCTAAGAGCTAAAGAGTAAACAGAAATACCTTAAAGTCAGTTCAAGAATACCCTCTCACCTTTAAAATCTCTCTAGGTCCATGTCTTGCAGTTAATAAACCAAATGCAACATGTTTCTATAGTCACTTATTTATAAGAGAAAACAACAGCGGTGAATACTTGAACATAGTATGATCAGCTCACTCCTTCTGCCTTCTGCTCAATACCTTTTTTCTGTCTTGTCTTCTGTCTTCCTGTTCCTCTCACCACAACCCACCCCTATTTGTTTCACCCACATCTGACACGGCACGCTATCATAAACTGGGACACGAAGCTGAAAACAACACAAGTCACATGAGCTCAAAGACAACTAATTGCAAAGAAAAGAGCTAACTAGGCTAAAAGAATGTCAAAGAGAGAGCAGGCGGCTGTTACTTTGAGTTGGCAGATGATGTCAGAATGAGGTGCAACATGTTGAAACAGGCAGCAGCTCTTTCTCTCTGCTGTGGTTTGGCGCACACATCCTGTTGACTTGCATCTAAAAGGAGAAGTAGAGACAGACAAGAAAAAGGAACTTAGACATTTGATGATGCTTGGGCTTCAGAAATTCTAACACATCCTCTGAATACCTGTTCTCTTTACAGACATGGCCTATTATCATAAACTATACTTGTAAGTGAGGCAGCAAACTTTGTCTTGATTATATTTGAAGATAACTATGAACTATTTCTTCATAAAGTCAAGAGTTTGTTTTACTGAGGGCCACATTAGTAGGCTATATAAGAAACAAATCAAGAGCTAATTAAAACTCTTACTCAAATCTCAAGTCATTGTTCCTTTTCAGCATCATTTTCTGTATATTTAATATGATTTGTCCCTCTAATTATTATAATGTTTTTTGGCTAGTGTTAGTGTTGACCTATCAACCATAATTAGCTAAACAGGGCCACATGTTCATATTTAAGGAAGGGATTAAATAGCATAACATAAAGGGTTGAATTTGTCCTGTGGGCCTTAATTTGGACATGTATGAATTATTTTTTCTACGTAATGCCTTTTGATTAACACATGCATGGTTCTTCTTTGTTTCTGCATGTTTTTTGAATGCATACATTTGTGTGTTGTTATTTTGTTATTCTAGTTTGTGCTGTTAAAATTAAGAGTAGAGTTAGTAAGTACATGATTTGAATCCTCTTACTCAGATATAAAGTTAATGTCTTCATTACTTGTAGTCGAGCCATTTCATCATAACCTGTTGCTCTTTAGCAGTACACTGCCAATCTCTCTCATCTCAAGTATTTGGTTTCAGCGGATGTCTGTCTTCGCCAAAGTCCAAACCCTAACATTATCTGTTTGATTTAACTCTAGAGCATAAAAAATAAAAGCTCTGTTGTTTAGAGCCTGTGCCTGGTTAGCCTTAAATCTGATCCATTGTTTGCAGTATTGGCTGAAAAAACCACAGGTACTTACTACAATTTATTAGCAGAGGTAAAAAAAAACAAAAAACAAAAACATTAATGATGCATCATGATGCAGGCATCTGTGTCAGTGCAAGCTGTTAATACTGAGACTTTCTTGTAACAAAGGCCTCTCTCTGCACTCAGTTTGTTCCCTGAAAGTAAACTGACAACAGCCTAAATTTCAATATAATTAGATGTCTCCATGTCAACTATAAATGAGTTGGGAAGCCTTCTTCTGTAGTATCAATTTAAAATTCAAAACAACAATAAATTGCGTCCACTCCTTGCGCCCACCCCACTTGATACTGTTTCATCCAGTGATATGCTATTAGTTACTGCTAGTCTTCTGTGTTGGTGTGTTAGGGCCTGCAGATGATGTTTGGGATGGCCCTTTACGGTTATTTTGGCAGCTCTTACCAACTCTGGATAATAGGCAGCTGTCTTGTGGCTGAGCTTTGTCTAAAGGATCATTGTGGGCTGTGGCTATCTCGGTTGGTTGCAGTCATTGACAGTAAAATGGGGTGGGTGCAGTCTGTTTCCCTGTCCTGTATGTTTACCTGGGCGTCGCTAGGGGAGGCTGCTCGCTCCATGACGGGGCTGTGCTCATATTGTACTTGTGTGGACTCAGTTGGGCAGCAGTCGTCGCCACTGTGCGTCGCTGAACATGTTGCAGCAGCAGCCTCTCACGGCCAATGGGGCCTCCAACGGCCGGGGACTTGCCATGAGCGGCCACTCGGGGATGCACCCACTCAACTCGGTTCACCAAGCGTCCCAGCACCGGCCCGACGGAGGGGACTCGGGCCTCGACGGCAGTGAAAATGGACACGAAACCCGCAGAGATATTGGCGATATACTGCAGCAAATAATGACCATTACCGACCAAAGTCTTGACGAGGCACAAGCAAAGTTAGTGGCAACTTTTAAGGTTGTGAAGGTTTTCGAGGTTTCCACTGCTGCTGTTGACGTTTTGTTGTCTACATTCTGCATTAGCAAAGTTTCTTGAACTTCAGCCTTTGTTTGGATCACAAAACCTTTGCCGTTCTGATTAGACCAGGAATATAATGCAGGATTGGCAACTGCATGTTTAAAATCTTGTTAATGTATCTTAGACTCGAATGCTAAGACGAATCCTTCAGTAAAAGCCTATATTTTTGGCCGGAATCGATTTCATGTCCTGAAGCTATTGTTAGCTCGCGAGGCTTTGCTATTCGAAGCTAACTAGCTATGCTAACAAAAGTAAAAAGTTAAGCTATTGCAAATTTAACCACAAAAATTATGCCACAAAAACTCTAATTTAACTTGAACTTACCATTAGCTGGAACAAATAATTATAATAATAGTCTTCTTATACAACAAGAACCAGTTGCATTTTTGCTTGCGCTATGTCTGGGCTGCAGTGCTAACGTAGCAGGGCTAAAGCTAATATGTGATCAAGTTTTGTTGTTATCAGTTTGCGTGATGTCTACCTCTTTATTTATATCGTTAGCATTCATGCTAGTTACTAGCTTTGTTTTTGTTGTTCATACAGGAAACATGCTCTCAACTGTCACCGAATGAAGCCTGCATTGTTCAGTGTGTTGTGTGAGATCAAAGAAAAGACAGGTAAAGTGAACCGTGCATTTATCCTGCTGTTCTATGACACGCTCACTTCAATAGCAGTATTATTACTGGACTATTTACAACGTGTTGATACTGTGCGCTCTGAAAACAAAAGTCCTCACTCAACCCAAATGCACAATGCTCTGGTTGTCACTATGTCTTCATTTAGAGGAATTATTTATGTTATGAATCTAAAAATGGTGACAGATTACATTTAGGTGCCTTAAGGACAGAAAAAAGCTTCGGGTCAGTGTTGCACTACATTTGATAAACAGAAACTAATTCGTTAGGAGAAAGGTTTTTATATTTTATAGCTTCTTACTTTTTACACTGTGAGATGTGTAGTTGGATGAAGACAGTGACATCAGTTAAGTTAATTCCAATATATTAAACTCTCAATACTGGTGATGTGTCCATGTTTTGAAAGCTTGTTTGATTTAAGATCTACTTCTCATATAGAAAAACACTTGTATGCTGTCTCTCAAACTGAGCAGTGCCACTCAGTAGAAATGGCAGTCCCCAACACCTCTTGAGTTACCTGTGTTTGTATTTACTTTGAAAAATGTACATTAAATATATCAAATAATCTGATAATTATGTCCACTTCACTTTAATTTTATTGATGCACCAGACACCAGTAACTGACCACTCTTACACTAACAGGGCTATCTATGAGGAACGCCCAGGAGGAGGAGCCCCAGGACCCTCAGCTGGTGCGACTGGACAACATGCTCCTGGCCGAGGGGGTGGCTGGTCCAGAGAAAGGCGGGGGGGCTGCTGCTGCCGTGTCTGCGGCCACCAGCGCGGGAGGGATGTCCCCTGACAGCTCTCTGGAACACTCCGACTACAAAAGCAAGTTGAGCCAGATTCGCAGTATCTACCACACTGAGCTGGAGAAGTATGAGCAGGTACTGCATCTACAGGTGACCAGTCCTGCAGACGCCTGGTTGTGCTTAAACTGCTCTTTAGAGTCAGGGCCAGAGTTTAGCAGGGTGAACTACAGATATGTATTAAAATACTTATACCCTCCATCTGCTGGGAGGCCGAGAAGTGGTAGAATAAACCCACTGATCTACTACAATCTTAAAATAAACAAAACCACACTTCAGCATATATTCCTTGGTACACTGTCAGTTTGCAGCTTACAATCTGTTGCATTGACCTAGCCTAATGTGTAACGTAGAATTGACAGGGAGAGATTACAGATGGTGCAAAACCAGTTTGTGCTCAGCTTAGATGTTTATCAAAATTGCTAAACTACATTCCTTTGCTATGACCTTTCATGTTTATTTATGTTCCCAAAACTCTCCATGGGAATAGTGCAGTATTTTTTTTGTGAAATACTCCCAATTTGGATAGGCAGAAAGGAGAAATGCCACAAAAATTGAAGGATGTACTGCTGAATTTTAAACTTGCACAATTGGTGCTCTATAAGAGGAAATCGGGCCATAACTATGTTGAATATTGCAATAAGACTTGCAATATTTGAATCCAGTAAAAGGGTATTATCCACTCTCATTGGTAAAACTGCGTTTTCTAACTGTTTTAACTCAAGCTGATATCTGGGATATGGATATTGCAGTTGTTGCTATGGTGATAACAATACATTTGCGATATGTCGTGCAACCCTACATTAGGTTGTGTAAATGAAGAACAGAATAAAAATGTATGTAGATATTCTTCATATAACCCACACTTGCACTAATGGTAATTTTTTGGAAGTTTTAACAGCCGTGTTGTCCATTTCCACTGGCACTATCTCCTAGACCCCATACAAAATACTTTATACAATTCAAATCCTAGTACTTACTAAATGGCTTTTCTAAAAGAACTTTGGAAATCCTGCCATCAACATCCCATACTTATCCTTTACACTTTAATTCTGTGGGAAACACTGATTAGACAAAAAGCAAAACAATGCACTTGATATAAGTTAATTGTTCATTGCAGTTCTCCAGAAAGAACTTTGATTCAAAAGACTGTTGAAGGATTAATCCATCTGACCCCAGTTTCTCTCCTGTGCTGCCCAGGCATGCACTGAGTTCACCACTCATGTGATGAACCTGCTGAGGGAGCAGTCACGCACGCGACCCGTCACTCCACGAGAGATTGAGCGCATGGTGGGCATCATCCACCGCAAATTCAGTTCCATCCAGACACAGCTGAAGCAGAGCACCTGTGAGGCCGTCATGATCCTAAGGTCCAGGTTTCTAGACGCCAGGTACGCCAAAGCACACTTTTGGGAATACTCTGTATGTGGCTCTGTTCAAACCTGCTGTTTTTATAATGATGATCCCTTTACAGACCAATCAAAGAGAGCAGATTTGATCCTTGTATCTTCCATTTATCACTTCTCAGTCCTAGTGTCTCTTTAACTAAAACAAACACCTCATTGTCATTCTTAACCAGACACTCATGCTAATAAGTTATCCATGTAATTAAATTTAACAATAAAGTAAGGACTGTCACTCAACAACTAACATCTGTAAGGACACAGTTTAATAGCAGGTCCAAGCAGGGCCTAAAAAACAGTCTGTGAACATGCAATACAGGATAGGTACTATCCTCTTAAAGAAAAAATTAATGTTTTGGCCACATCAACTTGCAGCCTATAGGAACTGTTGGTGCTCAACATGGACGTTCATGGTAAGATACAAGTATGTCAGATTGCACTAGCACTGCTACATCACGGGGGGTGGTCACTCAGGGTGTGTTCACACTTAGTTTGGCCTCATCAGAAAATTATTTAGTCGTTATGCCATATCATATCGCCCACAATATCATGAATACATTTTTCCTTGTGATCTCACGCTATCAGCATTGACCACAGGTGTACAACAGCAACTCTAGAACTGTTCTCTACATTAGGGATGCACAATAGTTATCGGACATTCATCGGATATTACAGGGCTCTACACTGCAACTAAAATGGTCACATATGTGAGTGAAAACTGGTCACATTTGTGTGAGTGGAAACAAACTTTGGAAGTGCTCCTGCATAATAGCCCAGTCAAAACTACACTGTCTGAATGATTGCTGTTATTGAGCCAAAGTTAAATTTCAAAACTGTGTTTGTCGCAAAAGTGTGCAGCTGATCACACCAACATTCACTCACCCGAGTCACGTTGCTGCTCCGCCGGCCGCCGCCTCCTCCATGGCCTCCGTGCTCTCTCACTTCACTGTCCTTCCACAGATGACGCAGACTGCTCATTATTGAGCAAAGTTTAGCGAAGTGTGAGCCGAGTCATCACAGAAACTGATAGTTAACTGTGAATTTACTGGAAATCTCCACACTGTCCTAGCAGAGGACAGGGGTGTTCAGGAGAGTAGCTTTTAAGTGCTGCCAAGAAGAAACAGCCTGTTTTAGACGAGATGCTGCTGAAGATCGCTGTTGGTTTGATGTGCTAAAATTTTCAAAACAAATGTGAGCAGAGCTAAACGTTTTTGTGCCGTTTATAGTTAATCTTTACTAGGCAGTAGGTGTTTGAAAATGCTTCGTGTGAAGCCGTGCACAGGGCTCCACAATGTGACCAGATCAGTGTGAGGCTCATGTCATCTTCAGTGACACAGTATTAATAAGACAATTAGCCTTGTTGAAAATAAAGACCAACGATAAGATGGTCTTTATTTATAAGATTATGTACAACTTGTGTTAATGCCCTCCTCAGATAAAAATAACAAAAGACTTATGTTTAACCTGCTGCAATTATTACCAGAATAACAATAAATATAATAGTAAACAAGGTAAAAGCTGTAGTAAAAGTTGTAAGGACAAGAGCTGGTCCTCTGCAGTCTATTATCTGCCCCACACAGGCTTTAGGTTAACACAGATTATTGACCTGTGTTACAAATAGGCCAAATTATTATGTGAAATGATTAAAAGGGCTAGTAGGAAACATATTAATAAATGTAGATATATTTATTTTCCAAATGAAAGTTTTTATTAAAATGTTCAATTATCGGTTATCGGTATCAGCCATGAGAAGCACTTGATTATCGGTTATCTTTTCATATCTTTACATCTGTCTCTCTCACTGCACCAGGACACAAACAACACTTGCCTCAGCAGATTCAAAAAGAAAGAGTTTTTCTTTTTGATTCTCTTTTAATCATGGCTTGAATGAAAAAAAGAGCAAATCAATACCAACAAAGGTTTGTTTATGTACACATTATGATCAATAAGAACACATATTGCTTTGCTTATAGTTTAAAGTTCAAACAATAGCCAAAACAATATGTGCAATATATGCTGCATACAGGAAAGATTGTCCCACCACAGTCACAGCGTCACCTCCCGTTTTAGATCCTCTCTTTCTTTGCAGCTTCTGAACAAAGCCTGAACAACCATTACCCGGCACATAATACTAATTTAACAGTCTATTACAGCTGTCAGCTGTTTTATTCTAACTTTAGCTTTTTCTAAATTTATTATTAAACTGTTAATTCATTTTTAATTTTCAATCCCTTAACTCTTTGCATCACCTGGCGCTACAAAGGCGCCAGGTGATGCAAGGCACAATTTCAGCTCCTTTCTTTTAGTCACTTGTATATCTGAGGACAGTGAGGTGTTTAATTTAAACATTTAAATCAAACCAGACAGCTATCTTTAAAAGGGGGCTCTCTCTGCTTTCTTGGTGCTCACTAAGGTTCAGATGATAACATTCACACTTGATAAACAATCTAGTGTAAATCCACATTAAATTACTTGGTGCTGCAACTGGGCGCAAGAACTGTTCTGGGTTGCTTTACTAACTGTCAATATTTATTTATTTTTATAAGACGCAAGAGACGTAACTTCAGCAAACAGGCCACAGAGGTCCTGAATGAGTATTTCTATTCCCACCTGTCCAACCCATACCCCAGTGAAGAAGCCAAAGAGGAACTCGCCAAACAGTGTGGAATCACTGTCTCTCAGGTAACACTTTTTATAAAGTGGCATGTTCACCTCACAGTATTAGCTGCAAACTTATTTTGATGGTTCACTGATTTAAAACAGACACAAGGATCCTTTCATCACTAAGACCTTCCTCAGCTCTTCAGTTACCTCACTTTGTAACTTTCATTTGTCTGGATGGGGAACCATGTTAGACAGAACATTTGCTCTTTCGCAAATAGCCCTTTTAGATCATGCGTTAAAAATCCAAATCTTCCAAACTCTTGACTTGACACCTGAATTTGTCTTGGTTCAGGTCTCCAACTGGTTTGGAAACAAAAGAATCCGCTACAAGAAAAATATAGGCAAGTTCCAAGAGGAGGCCAACCTTTATGCCATGAAGACAGCGCTGGGGGCACGGCCGGGCGAGGACTCTCCGCACACTCCCAACTCCACAGGTACAGTTATTACTCTGTTAAGCAGGTTTAAAAAAAAAAAAACAAGCTTGGGTTTAACTGACTCAGCAGTCCAACTCTGACTTTAGGGTTTCACTACACCCACAGAGCTCTGTGAGTCACCTCACTGTGGCTTCAAGAGATACTGTACAGAACTAAGAGATGAGGATTTTAATTTTTTTTTTATGTTTCAGCCAATCTCACAATACATTAAAGGCCAGACTTATGAAGACTTTAAGTGAGTCAGGACACATACTGTACCACAAACAGCATGACTGTAAACACATAATGAGAATGCCACTGCAGTGCATTATTATTCAGCAACCCCACGAGGGCACATTTTTTAAATTAACAACATAATAACATTAGGTAAAAGAGAGGAATAGTTTAACAGCATCAGCTCCATAATAAACTGCATTTTGTCGTTTGATTTAATTTCATTTGATTGCCTCATGCAGTCTTGAAAGACCTTACCAAAGGCGCTGTCACAGTTCTCTCAGTTAAAGGTACTGGGCAACTGAGTGACTATGCAGTTTTGCTCTGTGTGATTTGGTAGTTAATGAAATAAGCTACCCAACACTCCCACACACTGCGGGGGTGTTAGGGTGAATTTATTATATCCAAGGACTACATTAATGTAAGACATGTTGATTAGTGACACTGTTCTTTTTTTAGGGTCTGGGTCGTACTCTCTGCCCGGGTCAGCTGACATGTTCCTGGGGGTTCCTCCTGTGAACGGGGAACAGTCTGCCTACCAGATGGGCGTACAGGTAATACACCAGTCTTATGAAGACATGTGCACAGTATCAACACAGTGTCCTCAGACTCCAGTGTTTGGAGAGTTTTCCTCTGAGAGATGTTGTTTCACATGTAATGTCCAGGAGCCAAGCAAACCGATATCCAAAATATTAAAACCGGGCTTACGCATACTAGAGGTGTGAATCTTTCAGTGTCTTGTGATTCGATTTGATTCAGATTTTTAGGGTCACAATTTTTATGATCATATCTCTTAAATAAGACATATTTATGCACGTGGCAAGCTGCCAAGAGAGTTATTCCTCGCTCTTAAGATATTTTGTAGATATGTGTAGGGCTTAGCTGAGGTGAGGTCATTCTAACCATCTTGAGCAAGTCTAGAGCTGGCACAGTGTTACAACAAGTTACACATTAAAATTTATGAATGAAATATTATGTAAATTGATAAAAGAAAGAGTGAATCAACAATTTCATATAATAAACTGTGAATTGAAATTTTTTCCAAACACTGCAACTACTTATTTACTTAACTAACTAAATAATTTAAGATGTGCAGCAGAGTTTTATTAACTATTTAATTCACACAACCCTTTATCAGTCCTTCACTGTCCGTTTTTAATCCACATCCACTTTTACCAAGTAATTTGTGTTTCCACCACTCATACAACTAAGGTGTGTATTAAACTCAGTGACTTGAAATGAAATGCTAGCGTTATTCACAGTGACGAAGTGCTAGTTGCATTCCAATAATAAATGTTTTGTTTGTCCTTTGGTTTTGCAGGCCAATGGGAGCTGGCAGGGTCGGCACACGCCTCCGTCCGGGACACCGCCCCACAGCGAACACTCAGACAACTCTGACTGAGGGCCGCCCATTGGCACCGGGCCACAGCGACCGAAAGATTGACGACAGACAGACAGACAGAATGATCTCACACTAACCACTTGGCTGCAGTTGTTTTATATGTTGTTTTTTAAGATGTTTTTGTTTTTTAATCACTCAGCATTAATTATTATTATGTCCTTTATTGCTGAGTGCACGAATGTTTGTGCGTGTGTTGTGAGCATGCCGGTGTGGTTTTCTTCTGGGGCTTGTGGGCTTTGTTTTCCCGTACTTTAACATGTTACTGAAGAGTGTCAGTGAAAGGGAAGTGGGTGAGGGATGGGCTGCATTATCATTGTTTTTAGCACACTATATGATTATAATTAATATTATTACTGTTTTATTCTTAGTATTTTTGGTTTTCATTTGAACGGCTCAGAAAGAGAGAGTGCATCCGTGAATGAGAGGGCAATAGAGAAACCCAAAGATCTGTGTGTTTGTCCGTGTTGTCTGTGTTTTGTGGAGATGAGAGCGAGGTGTGTCTGAGTCCACTTTCAGTTTGAGTGAGGAGCAATAGTGCTGTCTTTTCTGTACAGTGAAACACCTGTATTCTCTCTACCTCTTTTACAATAAAGAATCTCTGTATTCACAACAATCAGTACCTCTGCAGTCCCAGTCTTGCTAAGAAAGGGAATGGGTCTGGCTAACTAGGCTAGTTTATTCATGCACATCATTTTAATTAAAACTTTTATCATTTTATCTTATCTGGGTTGAATAAAATAAATTCTGGACTTGGTCTAAGACTGGACTTGCAGTGTTTTACAATAGTTCCCTGGGATTTTACCTCTTAAAAGCAAGTGACTGCAGCCTACACTCTTCAACAACAAAGAAATCAAGGCAATGAATTACATTTAGTATTGTGTTCTACAGCTATACAATATTTGTGTGGTGTTGTGAAGGTAGAGAACTTAGCAAAAAGTTTAACATAACTGAACTAAAAAACACAAACTGGTAAACCAGGCTATACCAAAACCTAACCTAACCGGAAGTGAGCAGAGCAGCAGGTATCTCGGGGTGTTGAGGTGCTTCAGGACAACAAGCTGCTAATTGCAATTTACATTACAGGACACTCAGCAGTGCCCACTAGGGGGCAACACAGACATGAATTCATACAGAGACAGTTACCATTTAGGGTTGGGTCTGTGTGAGGAAGCCATGGCGCCACAGAAACGCACAAACTGCTCAGATGGGAATCTAACCCACGCTTTCCAGCTGTGCTGACTACTCTACAGCTGTGCTACCTGGACAAGCAAAGCAATCAGTAACATAAATGCTGTATACACTGATGTTTCAGAGGCACTCAAATAAACCCAATAGCACAGACACATAGGGGTTAGTTTTTGTTTTAGCTAGTGGGCGAGTTCAATAGATTGTGTACTGTCGCAGTTCATCATGAAAAATGTACACCATTGGCAAATCTCTCAAATCTGGACATTTATTTTAGCTTACTCTCCGAATGATGGATGACACTTACTGGAGATTTTCAGACTTTATTTTAATCCTCCAACCAACGTATGAGCTTGTGCCTAAACGGAGGGTAGCCATGTACAATACATCCTTATAACTTAGTAACATAAAATATAAAAGTACAAGAGCGTCTTCTTCAATGACAAAACCTAACCCAGAATATTAAAACGGCCTCTCTTAACACCTGTGGATAAATGGACCTGTGTGTGTTTAGTGTGAATCCGTGAATGTTGGTCTTGTGAGGGCGCGTGGACAGGGCTCCTTCTCACGGTGTCCCTCACACTTCACACGTCTGTCTTTACGCACAGCACGAGCCCAGACGCGCACGAGCCTTTCACACGGAGTTGTTTGTGGGGAGCTGTAGATGAAGTGAGGTGTGAACTGTGACCCCTGCTGCGCGCACGAGCCCAGCACGAGATGCACAGCAGACGAGTTCACTCACAACAAACTGAAGTAGCTGATAACCAACTCTTTAATATACACTGTATTACACGTTTCCATAGTAACTATCAACTTTAATTTTGCAGTTAGTGTTGCTTATCAGTTATTTAATATTCCCAAATTAAACGGTGCATACTTTATTATATTTTCTCACACATGTATAGGCTACTTGTATCTGATATTTTGGACATTATCACTATTATTGTATTGTAGGCCTATTGATTTAAATTTGAACTATTGTATCTGAGTATCAGTGCTGAGCCACTGTCACAAAGTCATTTCTCTTGTGAATAAAAAAAAAGTATCAGTGGGTTATTGCTTACTGGACTGTTGGGGGTGGATTTGAAGAGTAAGTAAATACTTAAGTAAAATGTATTTATATAGCACCTTTCTCAGAATTATAAAATATATATCATAACAAAGTACACTCAGTCATAACAACCCTGGGCCTGTTCTGGCTGGAAAGCTTGTTTGTGTTTTGTAAGTTGTGAATTTTCAGAGACCTTTAATTTGAAAAGCTAAATCAAATTGTCCTGAAATCAGGACATCAGGTGGTCCTCTGCTACTCACCAGACGTGAAATGACCCTTTGGTAACGGGTTGTTTTTTAAAAAAAATTGTATCTTAAATTGGTGTCAAAATCCTAACAGTTGTGAATTTTTAGAGGACCTTTATTTTGAAATGCTACATCAGCTTGTCCTGAAACAAACTCTGGTAATTAACACTAAATAAGGGCCGTACAGTAAACGTCACAAAAGTTGTGGCTGTGTCTCGTGGGAAACTGTCCCAGCTCCATTTGTTCTTTTATGATCTGTTAGAATTAGAACATGGAGAAACAAATGTAAAACGTTGTGGACCATTTGCACGTGAGTGTGAGGAGCGCGTGGGAACCTGAAGGTGTCATTGCCCCTTCCACACTTGTCTTCACCATGTTCACGTGCTTCCTCAGATACTGACTCAACTGAAGTTGAACGGTTCAGTGAACGCCACACCTCAGAGACACAAAGCAGACAGTAGGCAGCAGTTTGTGACTGAACAAGGCAATGCCGAGTCACGACGCACAGTTGAGTATAGACTTCAAAGGTTTCCAATGTAAAAGAACGAATCAAAAATGCACGCGATAACTTAGTGCCACGCGCCTGAAAGGTGTTGGCGTCCACGAGCCTCATTTCCATTTGAGAGGAAGAGACAAACATCCGCCAAAGCCGCGTGAAGCAGAGACGCTGGTCTGCCCTGACCCTGTCCACAACAAAGAGCTCAGTCACACAGCTTCAGCTCCAATTAGTTCAGCGGCAGAAGGTTTAACGCACTGACCATGAAGCCCACAGACACATGATTTTTACAGTTTTTACAGTTTATGGTACAGAAAAGTCAAGCTGAGGCCCAGAACACTTTGTGCCTTCAGTGAATATGAGCCGCACTGCGTCACAAATATATTTTCTACACAGTCTGAGATAACATAGACCCGTTTACTCTGATAAAGTTTATCCCTTCATTGTCTCGCGCTTCACATTCAGTGGCCCCAGCACGCGCCACATCAAAGACCAGCTGCTGTCATTAGAATGTAGGCTAGACATTAGCAGCTTTGAGCGCTTGTTGGCGCGTGGCTCTCTGCGCATACGCATAGATAAAGCATGACGGTCACTATTCACCTATTTATTTAAAAGGCTCTAAAAAAAACGCCTCGCGAAGTTTAGAGCTAAGAGTGGACTAAATAAATACACTTCCATAAGTTGAGCGTCACTGCGTTTGTCTACAGAACAAACGAGGTTTGGAGCCTCCATGCCACTAAATATATTCATAAAGAAACAATCGAACTCTTCTCACTCCTAATGCTCCAGTAAATGCTGCGTGTTAGTACTGAGCACGAGAGCTGTTCTCGTGGGAACTGTCCTAGCCCTTTTATGGTCTGTTAGAATTCGAACAATGAAATTAGGGGACCGTTGGCACCTTGAGGGCCCCTAGCGCACTCATACGGATGTTTCTTACTCTCTTACTTTATGTAATAATGGATAAATATTAGTTTATGTGTTTGTTTGCACATAAATTTAGTTTGCGCGTATTGCGCACAGTTAGTTTGAGCATTAAAGCTCTTAAACAAACGTCTCACCTTGCAACATTAGTCAGATTAACGTCTATTTTAAATATAGGACTGAAGTCAGACTACATTCCTTAATGGAGAAGTAAGCGCTGATATGAGAGACAACATGGTGTTTAACAGTTTGTCGTTTCCCTCACTCGACAAACACTAATTGTGTAAAGGGCCATGCACGGCATGACACCTTTATACAAGTTGGGCCTGTTTAAAATATATTTTTTAGCTTTACATATTCCTGTCCTCCAGCATCAGAGCAGAAGGACGTCTCTGTGTTACGTTGCTTGGTGAATGTTTGTCTCTTCTTCACAAATGGAAATGAGGCTCGACGGCGAGTGGACACACCTTTGGGCACGTTTCAATTTATGAATTGCGCGTGCAGTCTCAATTTCGAATTATAATACAACATAATATAATTAATCAACCAGAGAATTGATGCTCTAATCTGTGGATTGTGTGCTTTGATAAAAAAAGATCACAGTTTTTTATCCCACACTTTTTCACGATTTCCATATAACTGAGGTGTGCGTGGGAACCAATCTCCATGATCTAACAGGTCAGTTGGAATGGTTTCCTGCGAGACACAGAAGCCGCGACATAAAGCAGAATGATTTAGTGGATTCTGTTGAATATGAACGCACTCATGTTACGGCACCGACTATGCGTAATTACGTCTGTGTAGTGCAACCCTTCTAACAGACTTGTTTTGTTATGAGCTACGTCTTTGTTAAACGCACGAGGAGGTTCCATTCTTTCCTTATTCTTCTCCTTTATTCCTCTCAAATGCAAATGAGCTCGGCGCGGGGAAACTAACACCTTTTTGGCGCGAGTCACGAATGAAAGAGTTGGATGAAGATAATCAGAATGAGGCAATAATATCTCACTTTATGAAACGTTTTTAAATGGGACCGAGACATGTGATCAGTTCTCACTTACATTTATGGCAAAACCACAGTGTTTTCACTAAAACAACACCTTGAGAATTAATATTAATCAGTGTTTGTTTTAGGCACGTCTTCAATTCAGTAGGACAACCCTTCTGTAGCGCAGAAACCAAACAATCTTTGATGAAAAATAAAATACTTTGTAAAATAGTTGTCTTTCAGTTCATCGTATTGGGATAGGACTTATTCATTTAAATTAATATTGTATATGTTAAATGAATGGGAAAATGGTAAATGGCTACATGAACTAGGCCTACAGTATGAAGTACAGTATAAAGTACAGTAACACTAAACAGTGAGTGGGCGGAAGTGGGAGGGGCCTTGAGCGAAGAAGAAATGACATAAAAGAGTTGAGTGCACCGTGCGTCAGAGAGCGTTTATAACAGGCGTCTGTCAAAGAGCATTCACTGAAGTCTCTTCAGTCTGACACTGAGCAGACCAGACTCTGCTGAACCGAACCGAGACCACTGCTGGGACCGTCCTCACGGACAGAAAGCGGCACATTCTCAGGAAAAATGGAGTCTATTTCTTACATTTGTGGTAAAGATATGAATATGGTCCTAACAGAGTTATGTGATGTCTTATTAATGGACACGCGTTACAAAAACAAGGCTAGAGTCAGAGAAATGACACTGTTTGGAGAAGACTCGCAGAAGCGTGGACCCGCAGCACTCACCTTTAGGCCCCACCTGCAGGGGTCAGCTCGTGCCCTGTGGGGGTGGGGTCAGCGTGAAAGGTTGACGTGTGGAAGGGGGGAGTCACAGTGGCTTTAAAGGCGCAGTGTGGCTCAGAGCCTCAGACCTCACTGGAGACAACTGAAGACCGTAGAACTAGACCTACCTGAACCTGTACCGCTATGAGACTTCCGCAGGACTCTGAGGCCGGGCCTCGCGAGCGCAAGGTATGCACCCTCACCTCTCTTCACTCACACAGATAGATGTGTGTGTGTCAGGGGAACAGCAGTTAAACACTGTCCTTGTCTTGGCAGCTCATCAAGTCTCAGATGGAGAGGCGGCGCCGGGAGCGGATCAACCGCAGTCTGGAGCGCCTCAGGACCATGCTGCTGGAGGAGCCCCCACCGCAGGTAAAGACCGAGTCAGCTGACCATCTTACTGACATATACATGGACAGGCGTTAGTGTCATGCAGTGAACTGTGAGACTGACATGCTTTTGTTGCAGGCTGGCATTCATCAGCGCATGGAGAAGGCTGAGGTCTTGGAGCACACAGTCCTGTTGTTGAGGGGCCAGAGCAGCGGAAGAGGAGTGCAGGGCCCCTCACGGGGCTCCCCCCAGGCCGACACCTCACAGCTCCAACACTCCTTTCAGGACGGCTTCTTGGCCTGCCTGCACGGAGCTGTTCACTTCCTGGAGGCTGAAGGGA
Organism: Rhyacichthys aspro; assembly: GCA_036850595.1. Classification (NCBI taxonomy): domain Eukaryota; kingdom Metazoa; phylum Chordata; class Actinopteri; order Gobiiformes; family Rhyacichthyidae; genus Rhyacichthys; species Rhyacichthys aspro. The sequence continues at coordinate 22,535,652 of CM072163.1, read as the reverse complement.
AGGCTCCGGGACCGGCCTCGGCGCTGCACGCAGCACTGGCCCTGGGCTCGGCCTGTCCTCACTCCATCACTGGGACCCTTCTCCAGACGCCTAAGCTCAGCTCCAAACACAAACTGAAGACCACCCCTCACCCCTACAGACGCCCTGGAGCCCCTCAGGACTTCCCCACACAGAGCCTGGTCCACACCAAACACAAGGGCCCCCAGAGGCCCCCACTCTGCCGCGCTCTGTGGAGGCCCTGGCCCTAAACACTCTGGACTCCGCACAGACTCATGCATTCCACTGCTGGACCACTGAGTCCAAGTCTGGACCAGTCCAGGTCCAGCCCTTCAGGGCATGACGGTGCTGCTCGTATGATATAGCCTATTTGTAGAATCTACAATTGATCTTTGCACATTAATTTATTGTATCTCCCTATGGTGAGAGTTATGTTTATGAACAATAAAAGTCTTTATAAAAAGCCGGAGCCTGATTATACAGTTACCTGGTAGCATTTGTAGTCTCTTGATTCATAAATCTTATTCAGGATATTTGATCGACTCTAGAGTCGAATCCTTTTTACGTCCAGTTAACTTGAGGTACTTTTAAACGGTTTTATATGTGTCATTATTTAAATGAGGTTAACCAAAAGTATGAACAGCGTGTAAGGGGTAATATATTGTGTTCATTTAGTTGTGGCATACGCCGGTGTTTATTAGAGGAGCCACGCGCCAAAAGGTTGGTGTCCACACGCCGCTGTGCTCATTTGCATCTGAGAAAAATTAGGGCAGATTTCATGTGTTTAACAAAGTGACAGCTCCAAATAATACAGTTCAACCAGAAGAAAGGCTGCATTTACGCATGCGCAAATGAGCACAGTCTGCGCCTGAGCATGTGTAAGGAGAGCTTTTAGAACTGTTTAATCAGTTTCCTGTGTAGTATTTAGTCATTTCAAACTAAAACAGCTCAGACATCCCCTTCAAACACGCACGCGCTCTCCATCACACTTCACATGCAGCGTCTGCGGCTGCGCGAGCACAGTCCACTCCCTGTGTACCCGAGGACATCCTGTTTTAACAGGCAATAAACAGGGAATTTCATCACATTCAGTCCTGACAGCTGATGGACAGGACCACACGGCAGTTCAAGACAATGATGGGAACAGTGAGAGTGTGCGTATACGCATATATACAGTTGAGAATTTCATTGAAATAAACAGATGGTGAGGTAGTTCTACTTTTTCTTTTTGAGCTGTCACGTCACACTCATGATGAGCTATGAGATTTACATTTAGTAAATAAGTTGTCAAGTTCCCAACATGTAAGGCATAGCGGCGCTGAAAAAATTTCCCACGAGGAACTTATGAACCCTGTTTGCTCCTGAATCTAACTGACTTAACTTGTCTGGCTGTAGCCGGTGGAGTGGACCGTCGACAGTCTGAACAGAGCACATAGGCACCAGCTTTTTATAAAGACTTTTATTGTTCATAAACATAACTCTCACCATAGGGAGATACAATAAATTAATGTGCAAAGATCAATTGTAGATTCTACAAATAGGCTATATCATACGAGCAGCACCGTCATGCCCTGAAGGGCTGGACCTGGACTGGTCCAGACTTGGACTCAGTGGTCCAGCAGTGGAATGCATGAGTCTGTGCGGAGTCCAGAGTGTTTAGGGCCAGGGCCTCCACAGAGCGCGGCAGAGTGGGGGCCTCTGGGGGCCCTTGTGTTTGGTGTGGACCAGGCTCTGTGTGGGGAAGTCCTGAGGGGCTCCAGGGCGTCTGTAGGGGTGAGGGGTGGTCTTCAGTTTGTGTTTGGAGCTGAGCTTAGGCGTCTGGAGAAGGGTCCCAGTGATGGAGTGAGGACAGGCCGAGCCCAGGGCCAGTGCTGCGTGCAGCGCCGAGGCCGGTCCCGGAGCCTTCCCTTCAGCCTCCAGGAAGTGAACAGCTCCGTGCAGGCAGGCCAAGAAGCCGTCCTGAAAGGAGTGTTGGAGCTGTGAGGTGTCGGCCTGGGGGGAGCCCCGTGAGGGGCCCTGCACTCCTCTTCCGCTGCTCTGGCCCCTCAACAACAGGACTGTGTGCTCCAAGACCTCAGCCTTCTCCATGCGCTGATGAATGCCAGCCTGCAACAAAAGCATGTCAGTCTCACAGTTCACTGCATGACACTAACGCCTGTCCATGTATATGTCAGTAAGATGGTCAGCTGACTCGGTCTTTACCTGCGGTGGGGGCTCCTCCAGCAGCATGGTCCTGAGGCGCTCCAGACTGCGGTTGATCCGCTCCCGGCGCCGCCTCTCCATCTGAGACTTGATGAGCTGCCAAGACAAGGACAGTGTTTAACTGCTGTTCCCCTGACACACACACATCTATCTGTGTGAGTGAAGAGAGGTGAGGGTGCATACCTTGCGCTCGCGAGGCCCGGCCTCAGAGTCCTGCGGAAGTCTCATAGCGGTACAGGTTCAGGTAGGTCTAGTTCTACGGTCTTCAGTTGTCTCCAGTGAGGTCTGAGGCTCTGAGCCACACTGCGCCTTTAAAGCCACTGTGACTCCCCCCTTCCACACGTCAACCTTTCACGCTGACCCCACCCCCACAGGGCACGAGCTGACCCCTGCAGGTGGGGCCTAAAGGTGAGTGCTGCGGGTCCACGCTTCTGCGAGTCTTCTCCAAACAGTGTCATTTCTCTGACTCTAGCCTTGTTTTTGTAACGCGTGTCCATTAATAAGACATCACATAACTCTGTTAGGACCATATTCATATCTTTACCACAAATGTAAGAAATAGACTCCATTTTTCCTGAGAATGTGCCGCTTTCTGTCCGTGAGGACGGTCCCAGCAGTGGTCTCGGTTCGGTTCAGCAGAGTCTGGTCTGCTCAGTGTCAGACTTCAGTGAAGTGAAGAGACTTCAGTGAATGCTCTTTGACAGACGCCTGTTATAAACGCTCTCTGACGCACGGTGCACTCAACTCTTTTATGTCATTTCTGCTTCTCTTTAAGCCTCTCCCACTTCCGCCCTGTCACTCACTACTTTTACTGTACCTTATACTGTATTTCTTATATGTGCCATAATAGCCTATTCTTTTATTGCATTTACCTTGACAATATACTTGAAGATATGTTTTTGAAATTTCAGCTGTTTCACCTGAAGAGAAACAGATTAGTATAGTTTTTCAGCGTGTAATCATTTCAAATGTAATCGAGCTTCTTCGGACGCATGGCTCTATGATCAAAGTAACAATACTGAAATGATACCATCATTTTATATTAAGCAGAGAAAACACTGGGTGAACTTAATAGACTGATGGTGTTGTTTTGTCAAAAAGTGTGTGAAAAGTGAAGACGTAAATAGAGGCGGCCACGTGGATTTCAGGGAAATCAATTCACTCATCAAGAACTGCTCACGTGACATGTTCAAAGTGTCTACCACATTTCAAAGCGCTTCATAAACATGTTATCTCATTCTGATTGTGTTCATCCCCATGCAAACTCTTATTATTATTCGTTGCACGCGCTACTGTTAATTGCAGGAGCCATGCGCCAAAAAGGTATTGGTGTCCACGCCCCGCTGAGCTCATTTACATTTAAGAAGAATGAACATTGAGAAGAAGGAACAAGAATGATAAAAAGGTGACCCGGCCAGAGTTGGTCATATTCAACAGAATCCACTACATGATTCTGCTTTATGTCGCAGCTGTGTCTCGTGGGGAACAACTTCCGTTCCGCTTGCTCTTTATATTCTGTTAGTACTAGAACATAGAGAAACAAAACAAGAGAAACCTCAAATAAAGTTCTCTGTTTACATTACTTATAGGCGAAAAAGACTGGGGGAAAGTGTCTGGAGGAAGCTAGGAGACAGGAACTGATATGAACACTTCAGCCATAAACTGATTTGCACCTGCTACGTTTACAGTTCATAACTCTTTATAAATTAATTCTATTAACTGCTTAAAAACCGCGTCGTCTTAGGACAAAGGAATCATCACGAGATAATAATACTAAGAGATCTCTGCGAGAGCCACGCGCCAAAAGGTGTTAGTGTCCATACGCCTCTGAGCTCATTTCCATTTAAAAAGGGACAAACATCCGCCACAGCAGCGGGACGCAGAGACGTCCGTCTGCTCTGATCCAGTCCTGGACAGAGAGCAAAGAGAGACAGGGATGAAGAAATAGCCATTTGAATAAATGTATTTCTATATCATTGGTAAAAACAGGCTCTTACTTGTGCGTAAAGGGGCCGGTCACATCGCCTTATTTCGCAGTGTTTTTCCAGTGAAAACTCAAACTGATTGTTTAAATACATTTTGACTTATGTGTGTCCTTCAATCATTGTCTCTACTGCTCCATAAAGAATATTGTTGTGTTTCACTAGTTCTGTGCGTTATTAATGTCACTATTAATAATTATTTATTTTCTTCTATTTCTTCTTCTTCTTCTTATGATGATGATGATGATGATGATGATGATGATGATTATCATCATTATTATTATTATCTGATCCGTGTTGCTGCAGTATGAACAATTAAGACCGCATCCAAAGCCTTATTAGCACAACGGGAAACAGACAAACTTTAGACGTTGTCCTAATATTTATATTTATTATTATATTAATGAGAGAATCGCTGAGTCTCGTTCTGCTCGAACAAACCCAGACGTTTGAGAGCAGTTCATGTAAGTAAATGAATCAAGCGCATGCGCTGTTTTTTATTGTATGGAGGGAGCACTCACCAACAGGTGAGCAAAGCTGCTGACGTCTGTATGGCTGCTCTTTCAAGTGGCGCGTGCCGGAGCTGCCATGTGTGAGCTAAGGTGTGAAGGAAGACAATGGAGGAATGGACTTGAATTATCTTCGGTCTGTGGGACGTCCTCTTGTTCTCAGTGTGGCACACTTGGTGGTGTCTGTGGACTTCACACTCAGCGCCAAAACGTGATGCTGCTGATGATCTTTTGTTCAAACCGGACCAGAGGCGGTTGGACAAACTGCGCTAGTGGACTGTCCACAGCGGCTCGTGGAGTCTGTCCTTGCTAGGACCAGACTTACTTCTCTGCTTCACGCTGCTTTAGCGGGTGTCAAATGGAAATGAGGGACGCATAAACACCTTTTGGCACGTGGCCTCAAAAGCCGCAAGTGCATATTTGTAGTTAGTTTGACTCATTATTTCATATGTATTTTTTGTCTCATCCAACCACAACGCAGTGTCTTTGTTAAATAGTGCGTCAGTCATGGAGGAGGTATGGACATTGAATAACAGTTAAATAGTCTTCTCTGTACTGTCCCTAAGCAGTGGGTCTGCAGCTGCATTCACTGAAACGTTTCGGTGAGGTCAGAATAAACTTTTATTCTTCGTGTACCTGATTCCTTCTCGTGGGAAAATATCCCAGCTCCGTGAGCTCTTTATGATCTGTTAGAATTAGAACATGGAAAAACAAGTTTGGAAGGGGCAATGACACCTTCACGTTCCCACGCGCTCCTCACACTCACGTGCAAATGGTCCACAACGTTTTACATTTGTTTCTCCATGTTCTAATTCTAACAGATCATAAAAGAACAAATGGAGCTGGGACAGTTTCCCACGAGACACAGCCACGACTCTGTGGCAGGGTGAGTCTTGTTACCATGGATACATGTAATCAACCACGTCTTTGCGATCAGCTTATTCAACTTGTGGTGACTGAGTGAACGCATGTGGGTTAAAACTATTTCGATTTTTTGCTTAGAAATGACCCATATTTTGTACCTAGGTGTTTGTTTTGGTGAGTGATCAGTTCTCTGGGGTTGGAAAAACGAGGAACCAATTAAAAAAAAAAAAGCATGTAAATACCTTTAATATTTTTAATGGCTCCATTAGCAACATACAGAACACAGAGCCTGTGGCACTGCTCCTGTCTACTTCTCCAAACTAGGGCTGTGCTGATACTTGCCTACAGTAGGGAATAAATAAGTCACCTTAAAAATAAAATGTAATAGAAACACACTGGACTCTCTTGTGCATATTTAGGCATGCGTGTTGTGCACCCGGCTCTTTCTTTTTAGCTCCATGACATGCTTTGTTCTAAGCTGTCTCCTTCACACCTCTTTTTTCAAATTGTTCTGCCTTAATTCTTCTCAAATGCAAATGAACTCAGCGGCACGTGGCGCGTGGCTTCCGTAATAAACAACAGCGCGCGCCACTACTCTCTTGTAACTTTATACTTGTCAGAATGTTAAAATATATAAAGCTCCGTTGACAACTTTTTTACTTACACTTTGTTTCACCCGTGGGCTATTCTGTCTGTCTGTCATGAGAGCCAAATCATAGTCGAATTATCACGTCAGTCAGCTGCCGGCCAAGGCTGGAGGCAACATTCAGAAATGGTAGTCAAACTGATGATGTCTTTCAAGAGCTCTGATTCAGACATGACCTAATACAACCAGGTCATACTGTATTTACAGAATATGGTTAAAAGTTAAATCATAAAAAGCAGGATATTTTTACTTTCTTCCTTGAACCTTTACCGTAAACAATAACGTCGCCAATGGACTTCACGCGGACATGGGGCTAGGTGGGCGTGGCCTCGCAACCCGAGCTCTATAAATCCTGAGAGCTCATCCTGAGAGCTGACAGAGCGTCGCACCGCTGTTGGATATTCAACATGAAACTACAGGAGCAGGGGATGTCTAAAGCCGAACGTAAGGTAAGGCACTGTTATCGTCTGTTACAGTCATCTGATTCTGGAGCAGGAAGAATTGCCAGTGTGTGTAAGTTCAGCAGAAATATTTATCTCACTGTTTGTCTCCTGTAGACTCTTAAACCACTCGTGGAGAAACGACGCAGAGACAGAATGAACCGCAGCCTGAACAGTCTCAGGAGCCTTCTGTTACAGGTAATGTCTATTCACTAACATCTAACTTTTTAAAATACAATTCACTTTTCATCTAGTCAGTCAATTAGTGTTACTATGGCTTCCACTCATTAAAGACTTTTAATGTTCTGATTGCTTTAGGACGGCGCTGAGCGCAGAGTGGAGAAAGCGGAGATCTTGGAGCACACCGTCCTGTTCCTGAGGGGCCAGAGCAGCTGCAGAGGAGTGCAGGGCACCTCACAGCTCCAACACTCCTCTCAGGACGGATTCTCGGCCTGTCTGCACAGAGCCGCTCACTTTCTGGAGGCTGAAGGGAAGGCTCCAGGGCTGGCTTCGGCGCTGGACGCAGCCCTGGCCCCCGTTTCGGCCTGTCCCCGTTCGAGAGCAGGAACGTGGCCGTCCATCCTCGCGCGGTTTAAGAAGTCCCCCCAAACACTGCTCCAAGAGCTGAAGCAGAGGCGCACAGTGACGGTTCCCGCAGAAACGAACTATTCTCAGACTCGGGGAGGCGCACTCCGGCACCACTCAGCACCGCTCCAGTCCCGAGCCACGGAGGGCAGAGCGAGCAAGTACAGCCAGGGCCAGGCGCTCGGCCTGAGCCTGTGGAGACCCTGGCCCTAAACGCGGCCTAAGGCTGTATCTGAACCATCGGAACAGGCTTGGACCTGTCTCAGGGGAATACTCTGGAGACCCCTGTTTCTGTAAAAGTGTAGATATGATACATCTAGTGCTTACTGTACAGACTCACACATGTATATTGTCATAGGAAGTATTTTTGTACTATAATTTATTCGAATAAAGAAGAGTTCAAATAATGCGCTTGCGTTCAGTGTGTTTTTTGCTGTATGGCCTACAAATGTATTTAGTGACAATCGGAGGGCCTCAAAAGTTCACCGAACATGCAGAATAGATAAATTAAACAGATAACCTCACCATGATTTTCAAAGCATATTCTTCCTAATAATATAATAAATGAGACGCGGTTTCTGAAAATACGCATAACGTGCAACAAAACAGGAGAAAACACTATTAGAGAGATTTTAAATAGTCATTTTTAGAAAACGCTGCAAATGCGTGCGTAATGCCGTTCATCGCCTTATGTCTGGTAGTGTCATGTCAACGAATACAAAAATATCAACGTTAGTCGACGGAACACCAATTAATTTACCGTTAGAAAATACATGTTGAGTAAAAGCAACAATTTTATTGCCCTTTAAGGATATCATACTGTATCAGCAGCTGCACTTCAAACCAACGAAGGTGTGGAGAGAGTGTGAACGCAGGAAGTGATCCTCCTCTCACTTCTGTTCAACAGGCAGTAAACAGGCAACTGGACCACATGGTCCTCCTGTTTTGAAGAGATGCTTTAGAAAAGTGTTTCGATAATGTACAGATCGTTTATGCGTTACTGAGAGAGAAAATACTAATAATAATTTCCAAAGGAGGGCAGTGTGGTAGCCTAGAAATGGTACTCAAGTTAAAGGAGTAGAATTAAGACTTGAGAAAGAATATAAAAGAACTGAGTTACTTCTATATACTTACTATTAAAATAACAGCGGGGCCGCCACCAGCTGGCCGAGGGGATCGAACCTTTGTACTCTAAGCTCCTTCATGTATCAGACATGTATGTCAAATATTAATGTTTAAATAAATATCCCTTCTATGAGCTTATTTCTAAAGGGAGACTTATAAAATCCAGTAGCACATGGCCACTGGTTTCCATAAGCCTCCTTTATAATGGTAAGATGGAAGCCATATTAAAGAATATGGTCCATCCTCTACATGCTGTAATAGAGTAGCAGAGTGGCCAGAGGATGTCTGATCTCCATGCGTTGCGGGACAGGCTGCCTTCCACTGACATAAGACGGTACAACACCTCAGACTGGGGCAAATTTTAAAGCAGGGTTTTAAAATAGCTTTTAATGGTATTAAAATCAATGATGCACAATATATCACAAATGTATGGTTAAAATCACAAAGAACTGCAATAATGTTTTAGAATTCCATGTGTCAAGCTCATACAATCCACCACAAGAAGTGGTGAGTAGAGTTGCCAAAGATCCAAAGAGAAGAGCCAGACTGTAGAACTGTAGTCGCTCAGGATGGTGTAACTGGGGCCTGAGCATAAAGAAACTAAGACCAGGGGGATCCAGTCATCAGGAACTCCTTACTGAAAAATGAAAAGTCACCTCACTTGGGAAAGAGCATGAGCTTGAGTGGGAACTTAAAAGTTGCTTATCAGACATTCAGCAACAGCTACCCTGCTCTTAATGTGTGTGCTTAGTTTTTGAATAGTCTTGAATCTATAAGAGGTAATACACTTTTAACAACCACCATTACATCCTATGTTTAGAGTGCTGTCTGTGTGGAGTCACTGTGGTTCTGGGGCCTATCTCTGGGTTTCTGCTCAGTGTTAGCTGGACTCATGGCTGTCGGGACAGCTCTGCTGGGACTGTCCATGTTTACAGCGGGACAGTTTGATTGAGAGGTTGTTTCTGTGGGAGAGGAACCCACCACCCTCTCTACAGGCTCATTGGCTGTTGGTTCAGTCACAATGACATAGTTGGGCTCCGGTTGTGGGGCACTGGGCCGGCGCTGCAGTGCATGCTGGGTACAGGAGAAGGAGCGCTGCCGAGGAGCGGGCTGTGGTGACAGGAAGTGAGGTGTCACCGCTCTGGGGACTTCCTGATGTCTCTCCCGATCCTCGTCCTCTGAAGTTACTTCCTGCAGGGTGCTGATTGGTCTTGGGGGGCGGCCCATGACTCTGGGAGGGACCAGAGCTGTTGTTGATTGGTTGAGCTGTGGTCGCCAGCTCTGAGGGGAGGGGTACTGGACTCTGCCCATCGACCAATCGCTGACAAGATGAGAAAGGTTCCAGTTTTAGACAACAACACTAGTAAAAATCTGTGACCTTAACATGGATGCACACATGTAATCCCAGATTCCTAAATTTCCTCCTCAGACCAGAGAATTCATGGCACTTGGGATAATGCATGGATAATTTTGTTTTACAGCTCTTAAATACATTTTAGCTGGAGATCAAAAGGCATAAGAAATTAACAAACATTAACCAACATAAGATAAAGTATTTTGTACAGTCTATGTGGTTCATGTATTTGAGACTGGTGTTTTTAAAGACAATGAAATCAATCAATTATAAACAAACATGGCCCAGTGTCCAATCCCATTCAGTGCCCATCAATTATTAAAGTCAAATCCAGGTTTACTCTGGCTTTCTGTCATATAGTTTTGCTTTATTTTCTTTTTCTTCAGTAAGATGTAATTGGCTGAGAGGTTCACACCCTCAAAAACATCACCTCCACATTGTTTTAGTACAGAGGTGTCAAACTCATTTTAATTCAGGCCCGCATACAGCCCAATTTGATCTGAAGAGGGCTGCTCCAGACAAATAATCTAATAACCTATATTAAAAGCCTGTCACTTATAGTTCTGAAGCTTTCAGTATGTACAGTATGTTTTCACAAACTGACAATCACAATATGGCTTTGATATTAATGCTAATTAACTTTCACTGCTGCATCACTGTTCTCTTGGCTACGAGGTAAAAAACAGTCCAGTCTCTTCTTAGTTGTCCTTGCAGCTATTGTATTTTTCATCATAGTGGTGCTAAATTTTTATCACGCTGAGAACTGAAACTTGCATACATACCAAGCACACGGGTTTCTCATTCTCCTCTGTGACTAAATAGGAAGTGGTACACTACATCCAGTAAAAATGCTGTGGGGTCTATACCTGCATAAACTACTGACTGAGTCAGTATGGCAGTTTGATATGGCATACAATGTCAAACAAGTGACACAACTTGTGTTTTTATATGAGATGATAATACATGCATGTCAAGCCAACTTTCTAAACTTTGATGTGTGTGAAATAAAATAAAAGAGCAAGCTCATGTAATGCAGCAGCCGTACAACACCATCTAAAACTGGAAACAGCTGTTGCTAATAAACACTAGCATGTACTATAATGTACTACAATAACTATTTATCACAAGACCAAAACGTGCTTTGTTAACATTAGTGTTTTTAATTTTACTTTAAGTTTTCTTGAGTAGAGATTATTTATGGTCCAATTAACAGATGGACTGACAGAACTAAACCCCAAATGGTTATCATTGAGAACAGTAGAATTAACTTTTTTGGGATGCTTTTTGCAAAGGATCCTACCTGGATCTCCTATATCTATACTTGTATCTACTCTATTTGAAACAAGGCTCAAAAGAGCAACTTTAATGGATGTATGAAAAATCTGTGAAATCTCTGATCCACTATACTGTTCTAATAATGCTTCAGTAAAGGCCTCAATACATAAATATTAATGTCTTGTTCATGCATTTACAGGTGTATGCTTTTATCAAGCTCACCTTTGTGGTGGCGGGGTCGTATCCCGGGGCCCTAACGTCCCGGAGAAAGATGCACTTCTCCCTGGCATGCTCTGTGAGCCCACCCATGGAGAGAACATGAGAGCCCTGTCCTCCCAGAGCATTTCATTGGTTGCTTCCACAGGGACAGGACCTCTCTGTATCTGATGGGCCAGCAGCAGCTCCAGGACCTGGTGATGCATGCCTTCTCGAGCCACATCCACAGCACGGCGCCCCCTTCTGTCGTGTAGATCCAGATTAGCTCCATGAAGAAGGAGAAGCCTGGCAGTGTCATAGCAGCCATGCAGCGCAGAGAGGAAGAGTGCAGTCTCACCCTGAAAAAAACATAACAAGTAAGAGGTGTGTAAGGTCACAGGAAAACTGAGGGAGACCCTCACAGCATTTGTCACAGAACATGACATTCTCATGACAAGGTTCAGGCTTTAAAGATTTTGGCAGTAAACATGCCATGCATATATTTTTTTATACACAGTTACCTTGTTGTCCTGCAGGTCCACCGCTGCTCCATAGCGGATGAGCGTCCTTGTTAAAGACAGGTGGTTTACTGAACATGCCCAGTGCAGGGCCGACCTCCCTGAGAGACAGTGAGTATGAGAGTAGACGGGACATGAGGGGCACAAGGGAAGGAGTAAATCAGCCAGTGACAACCATTCCACAAAAGAGTCCAGCACACAAGAGTCCAGCCCAGAGGAGTGCAGAGCAATAGCGACTTCAGACAGTGTTAGACAAGACCAGAAAGAGGACTCAGACAAGTACAAATGAAGCAAAATAGACAGAGGGTGAGAGGAGTAACAAAGTCCATCAGTTCCTGTTTCCAACAACATTAACTTTGTTCAGAGTCAGAGGATGGAAGCAAAGGGGCTGGACAAGGACCAGGACAGGAGGGGAGTTATGGAGAGACAGGCACGAGAGAAGGGACACAAAAAGAGGACGTGAGAGACATGGGGTAAGTTTACCACTCACTCAAGCCAATAAACAAACCCACAGAACTTGAATTTATTCAGTTTACACATCACATACTAAAATGTTGTTTAACAAGGACTTACCATCTACAGAAAATATTTTAGCATGGAAAATTTAGGTTTAGTCACAGTATATCTGTGGTCCCCACATAAAAAAAGCAAATGTGGAGAAACTGAATTATGCTGAGTATTAAACATATGCTGTGCAATTTTATGAACTACAAAAGTCCCAGATGTGACAACATTACATTTCATCCAGATCCAAAAATATAAAATATATAGACCTGTTCTGGTGGTGGGTGATGTGTATTATACAAAATGACAAATGCCTTTAATTTGGAAAAGGATCTCATGTGAAAATATATGCTTGAGCATGAGGGGAAACAGTTTGTTTCTTCACACTGACTCTAAGTGATATTTTTTTCTGAGCTGTGGACCTTTATGGACTGCATAACCTTATCCATTTCAAACACCAGAACCACATAGAGTATATTTTATACTATTTTATGGGAGCATTACCTGTATGGTCAGTGTTATTGACTGGTACTCCTGCCCGCAGGAGCTCCAGCACCACTCTGTCCAATCCACTCCGCACAGCTCGGATCAAAACCACAGAGCCATCAGGACCACACCACTCGGCGGACTATCAACATGAAAACTATGTAAACCCAAGTAATATGAACAATAAGAATATCAGAATGACAGTTGGGTTAAAAGACAGTAGAACATACATGCTGTGGAGGACTGAGCAGTGGAGGAGGCATGGCGTTCCTTTCCCATCCTCTAGGGGGAGCTGAGATCAAGTACAATTAAACAGAATTCAGCCACTGGTAGAATACATATGGTATAACTATCAACTCTCAAACTTATGAAACAATAAATGTGTGACACGAAATTGTAAATAAAAACAGGTATATAGGTTATATGACCACCAGGTCAGCAGTGGGTAAAAAAAATAAGAATGTTGCTCATTACTGAGTCATGTGTCTTGTAAATGAATAGTAGTGATGAATGTTTTACACTGTATGGCTCTGCGAGGTTGAGCCGGTCCAGCCCGGTACTGTCTCTGCTCTGGGGTCCTGTGGTCACAGATGGTGGCCACCTCTTGTCGTTTGGAGCAGCGTGCACTAATGTCTTCCATTGAACTCTGAGTGAAGTCTGTGTCACTCCCAATGTCCTGGTCCCTTTTCAGAGGCCTGAGGACACAGGTCAGAATAAGAATTTAATTTCCTGACAATGAGAAGCTCAAACCTGCTGTTTAATTGCTAAAATGCCTTGTGTTCTAAATGTTTCCCCAAATCTGATCAGTCAATTAGGACAATTAGGAAGGTAGCAGCTCACCATTATATTATATATTAGTAAATAGTTAATTATAACAAGACAATGATCACACCTAATAGATCTAATGACTCACACAGAAGCAATATGTCAAGTGAAGTGTCAATTAAAGAAGCAGTGTGTAGTTGTAGCCAGAGATGCAGGGGTTGGACAAGGAAACTGAAACACTGGCCACTATAGTGTTGGAGGTTTCATGGCTATATTTGTGCAGCCTGGTGGCCAGTCTTCACTGACTGCTCATTCCATCAGAAAGAGCAGAGTCTGGAGGTTGAATTAGCAGACCAATAGCACAGCTGTACATGAAATATTGCAATGCCTACAACATAATGGGAGAAGCATCAGACTTCAAAAGAGGACAAATTGTTGTTGCGTGTCTTGCTGGTACATCTGTGACCAGAACAGCAAGTTGTTGTGGTATATTAGGGGCAATGGTACCCAGGGTAATGTCAGCGTACCACCATGAAGGACAAACCACATCTAACAGGAGTAATTATGGACGCAAGAAGAAGCTGTCTGAAAGGGATGTCCGGGTGCTAACCTGGATTGTATCCAAAAAACACAGATGCCCAACTCACTGCAGAATTACATGTGCACCTCAACTCTATTGTTTCCACCAAAACTGTTTGTTGGGAGCGCCACAGGGTCAATATACATGGCCGGGCTGCTATAGCCAAATCGTTCGTCACTCGTGCCAATGCATAATGTCGGTTTCAATGGTGCCAGCAGTGGAAATCTTGGGCTGTGGACAATATGAAACATGTATTGTTCTCTGATGAGTCCACCTTCACAAGCCCCAAAGAAGCTTATCACCTGGACTGCCACATGACCAGACAAGCCCCCAGACAAGCATGGGGGTGCAATATCATGGCATTCCCTAGGCCTAATACTTGTGCTAGATGGGCACGTCACTGCCAAGGATTACCGAATCATTCTGGAGGAACATATGTACCCCATGGTTCAAACATTGTAGCCTCAAAGTGTGGCCGTGCATCAGGATGATAATGCACCAATACACACAGCAAGACTGGTGACAGAGTGGTTTGATGAACATAAAAGTGAAGTTGAACATCTCCCATGGCCTGCTCAGTTACCAGATCTGAATATTATTGAACCAATTTGGAGTGTTTTGGAAGAGCAAGTCAAAACATGTTTTCCTCCACCAGCATCACGTAGGGATCTGGCCACTGATTCTGGATGGGCATTTTCCACCAATATTACATTTGAATTTTAAAGCTAATAAAAAAACAAATATTTGAACATTAATTTATTAAAATTAAGTTTAATGAGACAGGCGTTAATTTCTGAAATGTATATCCGAACTTAGGGGTATATGTACAGAGGGTATATATACAGAAACAAAGTTATAGGCCACATCCTGTGTTTTGTAGCTTAAAATAAAACAATGTATAAAAACAAAACTTCCTTAAATCCTTCTCCTTAACTTAAGGGAAGCATATCTCTTGAGATGATTTTTGCTATGAGCTGAGTGGTCTTCTTGGCAATCTGTAACTGGGGGCCTTATCTGCTAAGGCCACTCAGCTTTGCCCTCAGCTCCTCCCATCTGTCTCCATTTGGCTCTGCCCACTTTTCCAGGACTTTTCAAATTTCAGATGTGGGTGGACTTAAGCTCTGACCAGGGGTGGAGTTACCCTTTAATCATCAAGTAGAGACAGGCTCATCACAGTACAAGGTCAGAATGGCCCATCTCCACCTGCAGTGTCAAACTCTAGAACGGTAAATATCTACATCTTAAATATGAATCTCCCATGTCTCCTCAAACTGCCTTCTGCATGAAAACAGAAGGAAACTTTTGTTTATCCTTAGCCCATGAATATCCATTAACTATTAATAATTTGACATGATTAATTTGACAAAGCTGCCCTCCTGTGTTTTGCAGATTGTCTGACCTCATCCTGATGGCATCCTCCCCCAGAGGTTCCCTCCTTCTCTTTTTCTCAGCCTCCTTTGTTTTCTTTTTCTTCCTGAGACTGATCTTGTCCTTGTCCCTGCTGGTCCGGACTCTGTGGTCCTGGTGAGCACTGTTGCTGGTCCAGGTCTTTGCTTTGCCTTCATTGTTGGTGGCCACTGAGCGGTGTCTGACCCTGTCACTGCTCTCTCTGTGAGCCCTCTGCTGCCGCACTCTCCTCACCACCATCCCTACCACCAGCGCCAGGACCAGCAGTAGGCTGACTGCTACGGCAACCACAGCCCAGATCCATGACGGCATAGGCTCTGTAAAAGATATGTATAATTAATAAAAAGCATTTGTCATGACAGTCCCATTAGCCGCAGTATGGGTTGTGGCTAAAAACTCTTTAAATGGTAGTTTTGCCTTTAATCTGTTAAGATCAAGTGTCACTGAGGTGTTGCCTGCAGGATCCTTATACCTTATCCAAGGTCAGATTTAAGTAATCTTAAGCACTTTCAAAGTCCAATTTTGAGCTTTTCCAGGCCATGACCGCTGTGGTAATTGTAACTGTTTTATGAATACAAAGCTAAAGCAGAATTTCAAATTAGGTGCATTTCCATTGCCATTTTCAAGAGATAAACAGAATTTTTGAAATGCACGTTGCACTTGCACTTGCATTTGTCTGAGGACAAGGACTAAGGTGGTCATGCACTGCTGTGGACTGGTTTCCAGTCCAGAAATACTGAGCAATTGTTATTACAATTTCAACCACACCAAAAACACAGCTAATTATTATTTTTCAGTCATCATTTAGGCACAGAGCCAATTTGTAAGACCCCATGGGAAGTCCTTGGTTGTCAAAAATTTGATGAGTCACCGCTAAAACCATATTGGAATCTTTACAGTATTTTGATTGGCTGAGGATCGGCACTGGTGGACGAGTGTGTTTTCACTGCAGAACAGGAGCTACCTTTAACTTCCATTATGATTCTTTCCTCCTCTCTGCTTCCGATTTCCTCTCGGACACCTCGGATACCAATGACAGCCTTTAGCTCTGGCAGCACAGACATGGAGGAAGTCTTTAGCAGTGTGACAGCGCGCAGGAAACTGGCAGCCTCTGTTGCGTACGGGAAACAGGTAGAGGGCAGAGACAAGCATGGCCTGTTGTCCACCTGGAGGAAGAGAAGCGAGCTGCGCAGAACAGAGACTGCAGTGAGGTGATAGATACACATAACACATGTACTATGCCTCTCACCATAATGAAGGTAAGCTCAAAATGCCTTTACTCTTCTTGTTCTTTTTTTGAACCAAAAAGGTGGGCTCCTTAAAGCAAAAGGCATGTAATTCCCAAAACAGCTTGCTGGAGTTTCTCTAGAATGTTGATATCTTTTGAGGTCTCAAAATCCCCTGACACAATGAGTCTATGTTTAAACACACAGAAAGTAGTGGCTCACAAACTAACAGGCACTGGGATATTTTACATGCATATTAAAAACTTTAAGGCTTAATTTGGACAAACAATTTAAATTTTTTATGGTGTCTACTTTTGCTGGGCAACAGAAAACTGTCAATGTTTTGGGACACAGCCCTTTACCATGAGTCATTCTAGGTCATTGTCAGTGTTGTAGAAACTGTGCACAAAAGAAAAAAAAACTGTGATAAATGTCTCCTCTGCTTGTGTTAAAGCGGGTTTTTTTTTGCTGTGATTTAAAACTGTGGATGGATGAGGCAGTTCTAATGTTACCACAAACACTCCTCTGGTTTTTAACAGTGATCTTAAACATCTAAAAGTAATTGGTTTGACAAACCCCAGTGATCGGGCTGGAGCGTGTAGGGACAGTATTACAGAACACTACCTAGAAGACATACCCGTTTGCATCAGCCGGTGATGACTGTGTCAAGAGCTCAGCAAGCTGCTGAGGCTCGTAGTCGAACAGGTCTCTGTTGGAGGCAAAAGGAGTGGCCCCTCTGAGCTTCAGGGGGGATTGAAGGAGGACGCTGAGGGCCCACAGGACGGAGCTATTGGAGAAGGTGCCCTGTTGGAGGGGGAGGCTGGTGTGCACAAAAAGAGTGCCTTTAGCCCACCGTGGACTCTGATGAGTGAAACAGTCACTGCCATCCCACCCACAGGGGGCGCTGTCACAGCCATGGTCGCAGTGGGAGTTGCCGTAGTGATTGCGGCAGTACTGGATATGGCCCGGGCTGGGAGACAAAATATAGAGGATTAGAGTTAAATTCCCCCATGATCACAAAGTAGGTTTGAGAGAGAAAGAAATCTGAAAAAAGGACAAAAATAGGACTGCGAGACTCATTTGTATATAAAAATAAGATATATTACTTTGTATGATATATTCATAAAATATGCATAGTTCATTAACAAATGTTGTCATTAAAAATGTATGAGTTGTTATGAGAGCTGCACATTAGGCCAAATGTGACACAGTGACAAATATGACAAGTCCAAAAACCTGGTAGATGCAAGAAATATATTGCAAATGTCTCCATTTTATGTTCATGTACTTAATATATTTTTAAATTTGCGACCAAAGGAGTAAATGTAAGTTGAAAGCTCAGTAAATATGTCTTTAAGCATATCACGTTTCTCTAATTATTTATCTATACAGGTTTCCCTGCCTGTGTGTGGGGTCTTACTTGCAGACAGCTCTGTCAGTCAGACAGTCGAATCCATCTCTGAGACAGTCTGCCTCCTTACACTCTCTGTCACAAGAGCCATCTCCAAACTTCTCCTTACACTTCCTGGTGACAGGACACTGGCCCCATGGATCACTAGACACTGCTGTTGGGGCAAACACAAACACAGTGAAGTTGTAAATGCTATACAAAGCCCATTCATTTTATACAGACTTTGGTCTGTAAAAGTTTTTCTGCTACTCTTTCAATTTTTGAATTGTATTAAAATTCTCTGGATTTTCACATCTTAAAAGTGGTCACAACACAATGTGTTTGAAGGTTTCAAAAACACCATTATTTTAATAAGAGTGAATGTTTAGCAAATATAAATAATGCTGTTCATATTGCAAACCCAATATGTTGCTACTGTTGATAATTGTGTTATTAAAACAGACACACAAAGGCATTTTAAAAGCTAACTACTTTCAGGATAACTATAGCTAGGCTAAACACTTTACTTCAGCACTTTAGGGACTTTAAAATGCAAACTAACATTATTAGTCTATAGACTTACCAACCCTATAATTTAACCCTAATATCTTATTTTTTCATTCTAGGCCTCATCGTAAACTGACTCCATCCATTGTTCTGCAGCATTAGCAAATTTTCATAAGAATGAGGTCAAGCCAAGAAAAGGTAGGTCCTGATGTGGACTGTTACAGGGTACGGGAAATGGACCCGACATAAACAGGAAGTGTTGAGGAGAGGCGAATAGCAACAGGAAATGGAGTGGGCCGGGGCTCGATAAAGGCCGAAGGTCGTTACCATGGTGATGAGGAATGTGATGGAGTTGGACAATGGCTTTGGCAGGTGTGTGTGTGAGATTGTTGAATCAGAATACAGAAATAGTGTGGGCAGTACAACTCAAATAAGACTTTAAACAGCAAATATGGGATTACCAGAACATCTTGTATCAAACAAATATTTAACATGATATTATAGAACTTTAAAAAAATACTGTAGGTAGTTATTATTAATATTCAAATCTTTTACCTTTGAAATAAATTGCACTTTTCAGTTTGTATTAAGTTACTTTTTTTCCCCATACATTTTTGTTCAAAGGGCCTTGCTTCAGCAACCCACAGTCAAGAGTCCCCATTTTGCTCTTTTATATTTTATTGCTATATTTCAAAATACACTTCCTTTATGACATGAAATTTATTGACTTTAAAACATACTTTGAATACAGTAATGTAATTCCTCTGAACCAAGCTTTAGTTTAACACTTGTCCTAAAAAGTAGCACCATCGTGGTGAATATCATCTGTGAGTATAGATGGGGTGGTGGTCTTACCGTGGCTCGTCCAGCTGAGACCCAGCAGTATAAATGTCCTCAGTGAAATTGTTTGTGTGCTAGTCATGTCATCCGCAGCATTAGTGTTCTCCACTGTCAACTTCGGGCTTAGCTAAATGTCTGTAGTACTTACCACAAGTGAGCTCAGTCCAGTCGTCATCCAGTGCTGCACCACCCAACTCGCTTTGTCCACTTGCTCTTTTTTCACAGGCCCTGCGGATATCTGGACAACTTCCTGCAACTGTGTAGAGAAGAATAGAAGGTCAACGAGCCTCTGTGTAAGTTTAAAACATAGTGCATGGACTGGTGTGAAAACTGGGCTTTGCTCTTTATTTAATAAAAAAGTCTTGATGTAAATAAATATCTCATATATCTCCATGATCATCCTAACCATCAATTGTGGGCTTCTGTCCAACAACTTTCCTTTTTCAATGAAGTACAACAAGTAATCATTTTCTCCCAGACTACTAGGCCAGCAAGATTGCTGATGATTCATGACAAAGCATAAAGAATATGAACTGCTGTCCTCTTCAGGAGGTTAGGACATAATTGTAGATTTTTTTTTTTTATAAAGCTATAACTTAGGCTTTTAAAGAGATAAAAGATAAAGATAAAGGGTTTTAGGTGCTTACATTAAGTTTTAATTTAACATGTACAGTTTTTTAATACTAGACTAATGCCTGTTTTCTGGATCCAGGACTCAGACTGATTTTCATATATCTTACTTTCTGGCTGTTGCTCAGTAGTGTTGGCAGTCAGGTTTGGTTGTGTTGTGCTCTATGTATCTATATAAGTTCCCCCAAGGGGTGGTGATTAATGGAACCTGACAGAGTGTGAACATTTATAGACATATCCTGCTGACTTCACGCTGCATGGGTTTATAGCAGGAAACAACTTCAAAGTGTTAGTTAAGTTAGTAGATTGGTGAAACACAGCATGCGTAGTTTTAAAATAGTTCAAAGACACTAAGTGACATAAGACATTTTTATGCATGATTTGTCAATTGTCTACGCAATGATGTACAATATGCTGCAACAACTATACTTGGCAAATGAACAAAACTGATTCTTTGTTGCTCCAGTTTTTCACAAATTAAAGTAATAAATACATGCAAACATCTTACATTCCATGTTTTATGATCACCCTTCAACCCAGAGCTTCAAATGTGTCATCACTGTGATTCATGGATCAATCAAATGGATCATAACCAAACAGAACTACTACATACAAATATATATATATAAGGTGCAATCCAGATTTCTTTACTGTATCTGTATAAATCCAGGTATATAAACTATAAATAGCTATAGGTTCAGAGGTTTTCGAGACTCTTAAGTAAATGTTGCAAAAGATAATTTTGAACAGAAGAGGGCGCCATTGTATATTACATACATTACATATACAATAGAATGCATGAGGACTATATGAATTTACAGGTCTTTATGTTGTTGAGCTTGTCTGAAGCTGTCTCTGCAGCAAAGAAGAGTGTGGGCTATGTGTTTCACCTCTGCTTTTTAGAGTGTCTTCACCATTTTTACTAACTATTTACTTAAGTTATTATTCATTCATTCATTTTCTACCGCTTACTCCCGTTTTGGGGTCGCGGGTGGCTGGAGCCAGCAGCTTTGGGCCTTAGGCGTGTTACACCCTGGACAGTGGCCAGTTCGTCGTAGGGCCTGAAGTTATTAATGATTAATAATTGATCAACTAAAATACAACAAGCCATAAACACAAGCACAATATGTACAACAAAGGCTAATAAATAAACATGACTCTCTCCTCAGTACATAAGTGAATTCATGTTTGATATATACATATATAGCCTGCTGTAGACTACAATTATAATTTGTCATGTCCCTTTCTTGCTGACAAATTTATATTTTTACAATACTGTGATCAATGTAAGACAAAACTTCAAATTAGAGCCTACTACCACACCTTTGCATTCGTTTATGACTTTTCTTTTTCTTCTTTTCTTTTGACAGCTATTACTACCTGTCAAAGTAATCGCTTAATATATTAGCCGGGCCATTTGCTTTAAAAGTAGTGGGCCTGTGTGAGTCACTTATATTTCACCTACTGCTACTTTTCACCAGGTTTTCTGTCACTCGGCCATTGCTTGTCTGTTTGAATATGAAACTTTTAAATCCCAAACATCAATGCTTGACGCCCCTTCGCGCGGACAAAATTTCCCGTGCCGCGCAAACATTAAATGTTCTAACTACGCGGACAATCCATCGCGGAAAAAAATGGCGGAAGACCAGAGGCTCTTAGTGGCAGAGGTACGTAAATACAAACATTTGTACGACTCTGTTCATAAAGATCGTCGTGATAATCAGATTGTTGGCAAATCTTGGAGAGAAATTGCTGTCTCTCTCAGAGGAGACATAAAAATGTTGGAAGAAAGAAAGTTGGTCTCACAATCATGTTATATTCCCCTTCGTCTTGCATTTTTTGATTTAATGGAAGAGTGAACCATCTTCTTTTCCTTCTCTATCTCAGCATTAGTAGAATTCCTCCTCCTACCTTAAACTCATGGGTGTCGCCATGTTGTAAACAAAGTTTTCTACTTCTTCTACTCTAGTGTAGTGTAGCGTGTACGCTGCCCCCTACACTTTGGGAGGATTTCAGCTAACCGCGAGAACAAGCCGCAAAGACAAATGTATTATGTATAAATTCTATGATTATTATACGCTACACACGTTCTCTCGTACTGCTTCCGCGTGTCTCTTTTTAGCGCGGCACGTTCGTGTGGAAAGCATAATCCATCCCGCCTTTACACTTGAGGGGCGCAATTGTGTGCTTTGAGCTAAATGAATCCGGAAAGCGGTGACAGCGGCACAGTGAATGTATCACGTCATAACGACGACGTTACCAACCACAGAAAGACTTACAGACAGGCAACAACAATAAAGTGGTTTAAAAAGCTGCGCTGTAAGCTAAGTAGGTAGCCTGGAACGGGTACTTTATTTTGTATCTTTGAAGTAGATACGGGGACTTTCCAGTCTAGAAGCCATGGGTGAACTAGTTTCACTTTCATTTCGATACACTCAGTCGCTTGGTTGACAAGAAGCTGCAGAGGTTAATAGCGTTGTAGCTTCAACTAATACTTCTTAAGTTGCTGTCGAATATCAGCATTTAACAGAGAGCACCAGAGACAAAGGAACAGCCGTAAGTTGGTTTTTAGTTTTTCTTCATATATTTACACTGTTGTGTACCAGCAGCTAATGGTTTATACCGCTGTAGACACCATTCTAAGTGGGATATGTTCTGTAAAATGCAAGTGTTCTGACCGAATTGAGTTGAAAGTTGGTTAAAAAGTGTCTAACTTTAAGCAACACTAAGTAACTTGTAGTAACTCATGAAACCATCACATTTTTTAAGATGTAGTACGTTTAGTGTTGCTTTTGTTCGTTTCCCGTAAATCAGCTGTGCAGGAGAAAGTGAAAGTGATAGCGATAGCGTGGATCAGACAGCTTATGCACAAGATATAGGCTAGATAAGACACGATAGGACATAAAGATGTATTTTTATTTTTTGGTTGACCCATATAGTAATATATAATTATTTTTATATTTATAATTTAGTTATTCGTCAAAAGTTCATCCATTGCATGTTAAATCACAAGACAGAATATATATATATATATATATATATATATATATATATATATATATATATATATATATATATATATATATATATATATATATATATATATATATATATATGGGTCAACCAAAAAATAAAAATACATCTTTATGTCCTATCGTGTCTTATCTAGCCTATATCTTGTGCATAAGCTGTCTGATCCATGCTATCGCTATCACTTTCACTTTCTCCTGCACACAATGGATGAACTTTTGACGAATAACTAAATTATAAATATTAAAATAATTATATATTACTAGTTATAATGTCATAATCTGTAGCCTATATGCTTAAAATAAACTCCGGTTAAGTAATTGTTATTTTTTGACTTTATATTTTGACTAAATGGCGATGTCTGCTTTAAATGAAAGCTTTTACTGACACTTTTTCGTATTAAGAATATCATGGTCTTTAGGGCTTTGCTATCTATTGTGTCTGTGGAACCATTAAAAGTCTGACACAGGTGAGTCAGAGTAGGATCACTTTAGTGAGATGTTTTTATGGACAACACAAAAAAGACTATGTTACGTAGGCTTTCTTTAATTCCTAAATGCAAATGTGTATTTTGGCAGAATAGAAGAGCAATTTCAATAGTAATTTCCCCTTTTATTTGCAGAACCAAAATGAATTTCATCTTCCCACTGATGTTTGTGTGCCTGGATCTGTGCATGGTCCATGGTATCAGCCTGGCCCAGCGGTCCGCCCTCCTGTTCTCCCATCCATTTTTCACTCTGTGGGGAGGGGGGCTAACCAGGGCCGCACTGCTCTTCCTGTTCTTCTCCACTTTTCCCGTTACCCTGCCATGGATGAAGAGCCTCAAGGGGCTTGAAAGTATCTGTGTGCTGTGCTTTCACTATCCAGTCTACATCAGTCTTCTGTGGGCTCTGGACCATCCCACTGTGGAGGAGCTATGGGGTTGGCACTCCTGGATCAGGGTGGGTAGCAATGTTTTGCCTCGCCATTCATAATCTTTAAAAATATATCACTAAGAAAACACAACACTCTTCCTATCCTGATTAAATGTACGTATAAGGACTTTTTTCTAGTGTGTTAGGTACTTTAAGTTGCATTTCAATTCTTAAATGCAGAAAATAAGTATACTGCAGCTTCCCATTTTGTGTACCCTTCATTTGGAAAAAAAAAAACAGAGGATCTGGTAACACTTTGTTGATAAGCACTTTTTATTAAAACTCCAACAGCAAAGGTATTATTATTATTATGCTTGACATCTTTTCCAGTTTTACATTTTTATGTCTGAAAGTTTTGAAAGGCTAGAAACAATCAGAATTCTGTGGTACAGTTTTTTTTTTAGGTCAAATTTACTTAATATCTCCTATACAAAAACAGTGTACACAGAATAACAGTGTGTATTGCTACTCTCTGTGTTGATGTGTTGCTTTCTCTTTCTGTTCTGCAGGTGTTGCAGGGTTATCTGGTGACGGTAGTGGCCTGGCTCTACTGGACTCGACATGCCTCGTCTCTTTTGCACTCTGGGAGTCAATACATTTTATCTTGGTTCAGAAGGACACCTCCTGAGACTGAAAAAGACAGCCGTGTGAAAAGACTGTTGGGATACATGCGGCCCTACTCTTGGCAGTTTGCTTCTGTGCTGGTTCTGGTGATCCTTTCCTCTTGTGGTTAGTACAGTCAAATTTTAGTTTGTGCACTTTAACATGTACTCACAACACAGGAAGTGTGGATGGGTACTCAGAGGCTGTAAAACATTTTTCTATTTAAAATAAGCATAAAAATATTTAAATAGAAATAAAATAATATTTGTATCCAGAAAAAAGCAGTACCGGGTCATGCTAAATTTTTGTGTTGACAGTACTGTATATTAACCTGACTCTGAACCTACTCTGACTCACCTGTGCTCTGCTGAACTGCTCCACAGAACATAGTCTGTTTCCCAGTACTATCTTGGAAAGCTCCCGTTGAAAGCGTTTGCTAAAGGGAGGTGCCTTCTGTCAAAAACATGGTGTTGATTGGATGAAGCACTGACTAGTATCCACCTACCATGAGCTTTCTTTAACCAATCATAGCAACTATTCATATGACGTGCCACTCTTTGCTCTTCTTTCAAAGAAGAAATACTCTCTGCTTCTGATAAAACTGATTCGATAGCAGCATAAACAGTAGCATCTTTTGATGCATCTTTGCGTTCGTAAAATTAAGAACCCAACCTCTTCCTGTTTGTGCTGCTACATCATTGGTAACAAGATTCTGGTAAACCCACAGTTCGACTTAAGCAGTTTGCGTAGTGCGATACAAGATGGATTTTCGAGAGTTTGGAAACTCCCAAATCTCGTGAGAATCCAGTTGCAGCACAAGGTTTACTGTATATACCAAGTCAGTTAAACAGAAATTGCTGAATTAACAAATGACAAATAAAAAAAAATTGGAGCTTAAAAGACCTTTCCAGAAATCAGAGGTTGGTGTGTGATAAAACTCTTTCCCTTAGGTGAGATGGCCTTTCCTCAGTACACCGGGCGAGTAGCTGACTGGATAATGAACAAAGAAGCACCTGACGCATTCTCAGAAGCTATTAAATTTATGATACTAATGACTCTTGGCAGGTAATATATACAATTGAGAATACATTTTTTTCATTTTCACAATAAATTACATGCGTAGTCTTAAAGCCACCTTGCGTAACTTTTATCCAGTAGAGGGCGCAGGCCCTCTACAGACTCTGTGTTGTTATGACCGTGTCGCCTTATTCACGGAAGTCATTTGTTTTGGAAAGGTAACTAACCAAACCAGATAGTTTAGGAGAATAAAAATAGAATATAAATATGGTTCTGCTAGGGTTCAGTGTATTGGCCTATTTCTGCAGCCTCTTTTTGAACCGCAAATGGGTACTCTGCATTTCCCGCATATATAATATATATTGGAGGTCTCTGTCCAGCTGAGGGTACTGTGTCAGTGAGATAGATTTGATTCTAATGATCTCATGTCTAAGAACCATTAAATGATTACAAGAATATATTTTTGGCCTAAAAGTCACGCAATCCTACTTACTATATGCTATGCAGGGTGGCTTTAAGTCATTTCTTAGTTCCCTGACATGAAAAAGGAAGATTATCCTCTTTATTATAGGTGCACGTGGCTCACCAAATCAACACAACGTTTCACACATTGTATTAATAAAATAAAGGTAGATGGGAATGCATCAGTGTAGTTGAAGACTCAGATCTTTAATTTGTGTGATTACTTACTGTTGTTTGTTTTGTTTGTTTGCTGTTTGTTTGTTTCATTTGTTTCATTTGTTTCAGTGCTGTTCTTGAGTTCATATGTGACCTCATGTATAATATCACTATGAGCCGCATACACACCGTAGTACAAGGAGAGGTGTTCCGGGCTGTGCTGAAACAGGAAATAGCTTTCTTTCAAGCTACTACAACAGGTAAGTCAGAAACCATCCGGCCAGATTTTTATGATGTTCTAAAATGCAAGGTGCCTGGCGCACTCATTTCCAGAGCTGGTGCATTGTTTAATATGCACAGGGTCCCAAGTGGGTCTCTGTGGTTCGCTTTGGTAGGGGTTAAGTTAAACACAAATTATCTGATTGGATGATAGATAATTCTCACTCGAGCAAAGAAGAGAAGCAAAAGTGAAAACATTAATAAATTATGCCTTGTTTTTGTGATAAACCTCATATTCAAACTGAAAACACTTTTTTTGCGATAGTTAGCAACAGCTGTTTCTGGTTTGAAACAGTTGGCGTGGTATGGCTTTCACTTCATGAATTTAAACATGTATTTATTGTCCACACTGGATTAAACAAAATCAGAATCTGTGCCGCAAATATTGAGTCCCTTATTTAGAAGAAATTGGGGCAACTCTATGAATTTAATGTTCTGAAAGATGGGAATAAATTGGAAACAATGTAATCTTTTTTGCATTCATATTAAATATTGCATCTGACTTTGCATCCAACTTTCAAAAAGTCTGCTTTAAATAGGTAGGTTTTATAGCTCAAATCAAGACATTTTTGTGGTACTTCGATGACATCTTTCATTGTTTATGTAACAGATGACCCTCCTTAGGACCCAGCAGAGTGGAAATGCATACCTTTTCAGGGAATACCCGTACCAAACCGTCCCGTACTGTACTGACCCATAACATACACACAGTGGAAACGAGGCTAATGACATCCAAGAAGTTTCTGGCACGTCTTTTTAGTGTGACTCTTCTTAAGGCGGAATAGCCTATATTTGCTATTAAGCCATGTCTATGTGTTTGTGTCACAGTATGCACTCATTCACAAACACACCCATGTACAGCAACTGTTACATTGAATTGGGTGTTCAAGTTCATTCATTCAGTCTCGAGGTCCCTTACTGCTGGTAAACCTCTTTTGTCTGAACCCTTGTTTCCATGGGGACAGTGCAGTGCGGGTCAGGTCGGTTCTGTCATGTTTCCATTACCAAAAGGGCCACTACCCTTTTGATCTAATAATTCAATAACACTCAATAACCCGGATGTGCTCACAGAGCTATGTGCAGCAAAAATAAGCTCCACTCATACTTCTTTATCATGTGACTAAGTTACATCAATAAAATTTGTTACAATCACAATAAAATACAATGAAGATGGGCACATGAACAGCATGGTAACAGAGAGTGAATGGGACATGTTAAACTGATAAAACTAATGATATCTCTGTGATTCAACATGGAATTCAAGCTAAGATGACATTTGATAGTAGACTATTTATCCCAGAGCAGTGAAATGTACATAGTATTTCTGAAATTCATGGTTGCCTACAAGCATACACCAGAAGTGTTTGTCCCATAACTGCTTTGATGCCTACTTCCTAAACGTAAATGTTGTGCTTAATCCCAGGTGAACTGGTGTCCCGCATTACGACAGATACCAACGATATGAGTGAAGCACTAAGTGAGAAACTGAGCCTGGTGATGTGGTACTCGGCCCGCTTTGCCTTTATCCTTTTCTTCATGGTGAGGCAGTCATGGAAGATGACCCTGCTCACCTGTATGGCTCTGCCCATCATCTGGGTCATACCAGAGCTCATTGGACATTTTTACCAGGTGAAAGGAATTTTTACATTGACATCTGGATGGACCAAAGTGTCAGTACACATTAAATTATTGTCTGTGTTTTAATGAGAAAATACTAATAATACAGAGATAGGGTCAGGTGAACTTAAAGGGTGACTTTTGCCGTGGCTGCCATGCTCTAATTAATTCAGTAGAAAACTGTTGAATTAATGTGACATTAAATAGACTTTGTGATTTTTTTTCCAGTGTTTGGTGATTTTAATTTGTTTGGCTGGTTAATGGACTTCTTATCAGATAGACCCTAGTGTGTGAGCAGTGTGTGAGAAGGAATGTATTTTATCTTAAGTGTTTTATGCATGTACCTGTCCCCCCTAAGGTTGCTGTCTTAGCCCTCAACTGTACTGTGCTGAATGTAAAAGGATACATTCTTAAATGTGCTGATGACTCTGTTAGAGTCAGAATGTTCAAAGGGGATGAACAGGATAATGGGCCAGACTTTGTTCATTGGTATGACATGGTTCATTTTTACATTTCAATGTGTCTGAAACTGAGGGCATGGTAATTTACTTCAGTAGGGCACCACCTTGCCCCACTACTAGTTTTTAATCACACAGAAACTAAACTAGTTGACAGCTACAAACACCTGGGAGTTAGTTTGGATAATAAACAGTGTTTTAAACAATAAATGCATATATAAGTATATATTATGTTTTACACCATGACACCATGTTATTGTTTTATTGTGCTTTTATTGAAACCGTTTGGTCACAGTGGCCAGTAAGATCTTAGGAGGGAGTGATGCTCAGCCTGGGGACATTTATGACAGGCAGAAGCAGAGAAAGGATGTTGCCATATCACAGTCCGGGTACCATCCCCTCAGAGGCTGGCTTGTCTTGTGCCACAGAGCTCCTGGATGTAGGACTAAAAGACAGCTCACATCCTTTATACCATCAGCTGTAAAGCATTTAAGTGGCACTTTTGAAATAATTTGCACAAAAACTTCTTATGTTTATGTTCATATTGTCTTTTTATTCTCTACATTTATTTATTTGTTAATGTGGGGGTATTTATATGATTTCCATTCCTTGTCTTGCTCTGTGTTTATGTTTGTGTGTATATTTCATTTTGTGTGGAGCGTTGGCTGCTAAACTAATGTTCCAAGTAGGACATAAACTTTTTTTTTAACATTTGTAAATGTTTCTATACTTCCACAGAGGCAAAGGAACTGATTTTATTTGGGTTTTATTTGTTTTTTAGACTATTTCTAGAAAAGTCCAAGAATCATTAGCAAAAGCAAACCAGGTGGCCACAGAGACCTTCTCCAACATGAAGACAGTTCGCAGTTTTGCCAATGAAGATGGTGAGACAGAGAAATACAAAAAGAGCCTGGATGATACCTATTCTCTAAACAAGAAAGAGGCAGCGGCATACGCAGCCACAACCTGGGCCAACAGTGTAAGTCAAACATTAATTAATTCATTTTCATGACACTTAGAGACGAACATTGACAGACAACCATTCACCCTCACATTTATTCACTAGGGATACTTAAGAGTTGCCAATTAACTTATAGTAAATATACATAATACAGTGGTCCCTCGCTATAACACGGTTCACCTTTCGCGGCCTCGCTGTTGTGCGGATTTTTTTAGTGCAATTTTGCATGCTTTTTTTTTTTTTTCATTGTGTTCTGCGTCCTGATTGGCTAAGGAAGAACTCGCACATTGTGTTCTGCATCCTGATTGGCTAAGGGAGAACTCGCGCTTTGTGTTCTGCGTCCTGATTGGCTAAGGGACTGTCAACCATTGTCAATCAATCTCCGTGCCGTGTCTCCTGTACAGTACAGAATGCGTTCGGCTTGCCAAATTTACAGAAATGTTCGATTGCTAGCAGAGTAAATGTTTTCTCCCCGACAAAACCCACAATGTTGATGAAACATTCTGCACCGACAAAGGCACCTGCGGTCGCACCCAAAAAGCAGAGGAAGATGCTAAGGTTTGATCTTTGAGAGTGTTTAAACAAGAGAGAAATGTGAGAAAATGTTAATGCCTGTCTGAGAAAAGTGTATAAAGTGTGTGGTGAGGGGTTTTACAGCCTTAAAACATATAATAATTGTAAAAAATTAAGCTGACTACTTCGCGGATTTCGACTATTGCGGGTTATTTTTGGAACGTAACCCCCGCCATAAACGAGGGACCACTGTATATGGAGCTCTCTTGATGATATTAGCTCTATAACTCATCACCTTCTCACTGCATATTTTATTTTACTATTTTTCATAGTTTTAAGTAATGTACAGTATACAATATTAATTCACCAAAACCATCTTGTGTGTTGTCCACTGACTCTCACTGGTATAAGGTGTTTTTTTGCATCAAGAAATGCTGGTTATATGGTTGTTTAAGCTCAGAAATGTTATTCTAATAATTGCATAGGGAATAGAATATTGTTTTGTTAGAATTTGTTTTGTAGATTTAGAAAGTCAGGGCCATGAGCACAGTGAGGTCAAGTCCACCAGAAAAAACATTGCTATTATTATCTTAAAGCCACAGTAAATTATGTTGTGGTATGGCGTTTTATTTACCCATATGTCAACAAGAGACTATGTGAAATATGGCTGAAAAAAACATTTTTTGAAAAGACTACTGATACTTTACATTTTTAAATAAGGAATAAAATAAGAATAGAAAATACATTACTTTGCAGTACTTCAGTTGTACAATGTGTATAACCACTGAGTTCTATTAAACATGTCTTGTCTTTGTCTAGATGACCACTTTAGCCCTGAAAGTGTGTATTCTGTACTATGGAGGAACTCTTGTAACCAGGGGGGCTGTGAGCAGTGGGGACCTTGTGTCTTTTGTCCTCTATGAGCTTCAGTTTGCCTCTGCTGTTGAGGTGGGTTGTTGAAACTGACAATAAAGAAACAGCTTATTGTATAGGATTGACCAACAGATTCATAATTATCCTCTGCCATTGTTCTAGGCTGTCATGCGTTGTTACCCTGAGGTAAAGAAAGCCATAGGTGCCTCTGAGAAGATCTTTGAATATTTAGACCGCAAACCTCAAGAACCCCTAGATGGTACCTTGGCCCCTGAAAATCTTGAGAAACAGATAGAATTTAGGAATGTAAAATTTTCCTACACGGGAAAGATGGATGAAAACAGCCTTGTACTTAAGGTATGTATTTGGCCCTCGTGCTCTTGGTGTCATGTGTATACTGTATACATTTTTCTTGCATACAAATATCCGTACAATCTAATATCATCTTGTGTTCGAGCAGGGTGTGACTTTTAAGATTCTGCTTGGTAAGACCAATGCTCTTGTGGGGCTTAACGGATCAGGAAAGTCCACCTGTGTCAAACTGCTGGAAAGGTTTTACCAGCCTCAAGAAGGAGAGATCCTACTGGATGGGGAACCGCTGAAAAATTACAAAAAACAGTACCTACATGAGAAGGTAAGGAAGGAGAAGGGAGCAAAGCCATCTCTAAAGGGTGGTTTATATAGCAACCGTTCCCTCTGGAAAGGGCAAGAGGTTGCATTTCAGACATTCATTAAGATTAGTTTTTATGAGCCATATAGCAGTAAAGCCATGTTTTACTTAAACATACTTAAACAGTGGCATCTCACAAGTTGTTTCTATATGGAAAATGTTGTGTTTTAGATGAATTTTTAAAACATAGATACCTTGGTTTTTTAGAGAGCTTTACAGTTTTCCTACATTTGGGGGACTCTCTATGGTCTACTTTGTGGTACAGTAACAGTTGGGTTAGTACAGTACAGTACAGTTTGGCACAGGTAAAGAAGTAGAGATGAATGGGTAAAAGTGCAACAATAATGTATAATAATAATTTAGATGAAATATAAATCATATTTGACTTACAAAAACTTTGATGAAAGTACATGCCATACATTTGGCAACAAGGGCCAAATCTTCCACAAAGTAGTACTTCACGCTTTTTGGCGATGCTTCGGACTACTTTTGGTAATGGAAACTAACTGACTTTACTGTAGTGCTCTAAGGGAAACAATGCTTATTTAATGTCACCTGTTTTGCTTTTGACTAATGAAAGAGAAATGTTTTTAATTCACAAAGCCAAAGTGGTAAGGTCTCTATCTGAAACAGAAGTTGCAAACACTACCTTTGTTTTAGAATAAGTAAAAACATTAAATATTCTTTTTTGGAATATGACTGCTTATCACAACTCATTTTCACCTGTCATTCACCCCTGTCAGGATTTTCTGTCATTCAATCCACAGACTTCAGTGTTTAGCTCAACTTCTTAGCAGTGTTGAATTTAAAGTTTAGAGGTTAAAAAATAGTATGGTACACTTTTTGGTACACATTGTGCCTGGAAAATAGTTTTGCTGTAGTATGCTGTACTGACTGGACCTGCTCTGTACAGCTTGTAAATGTGCCTTAAATATTTGTATTTGTTCTAACAAGTGACCTTTCCTTTTGTTCTGTTTTTAGATGGCTGTGGTGAGCCAGGATTGTTTGCTGTTTGCTCGCTCTGTGGAGGAGAACATCAAGTATGGCTACGAGAATGCTTCTGAAGAACACATGACAACTGCTGCCAAGCTGGCCTGTGCTCATGATTTCATCACTAAACATCTGTCAAATGGATATAACACAGGTTTGTGCACAAACTAGCCATTAGAATGGTGGAGATAAAGAATACAACATATGAGAAATACATCATTCAAAAAATTCAGAAATACAGTTATTTAAACGTTTGATAACCCAGTAGGTTTTTTATTAAATTTAACTTATTCACTCTCTTACTTGGAAAAAACAAAACATTGTGCTTCCATTGTACTGCATTTAAACGGGTTAAACAAGGTCTAAATTAGGACTAAGCTCAGGATTCAGGGCTTAACTTCATGATGTAGATAATGGTCAGAACACAAACTTTTTTCTCACAAAAACCAGAGTACCACCATTAGTACTTGCACCACAGAACCACTGCCCTAGTATATATTTGAACAAAATCATTTGGAAGAAAAATAAAATCGGTACTTTTATGTTTTCAATCACTGCATTTTTTTTTTTTTAAATACAAAGACTTGTTAATCCAATTAAGAAAATCAGCCATATCTGTTTATTATTTTTCATTTTGTGTAACCTTTCTATTTACTTTGTATTGTTTAGAGCAGACATGTCCAAAGTGCGGCCCTGGGGCCAAATATGGCACAATGTGAAATTTTATGCAGCCCTTAGCTTCATTGATAAAAATTATTGTTAATGGCCCCCAGAGCTGCAGCAGTGTCACACAGCATTATAATACAGGTTCAAATCCATCTAAAACCTGTTCAGATCCAACTAAAACCTGTTTTAATCCAAATAAAACCTGTTAAAATCCATGTAAAACCTGTTCAGATCCAACTAAAACCTGCTCAAATCCAACTAAAACCTATATAAATCCAACTCAAACATGTCTAAATCTACTAAATACCTGTTTAAATCCATCTAAAACATGTTCAGATTTGTTTAAAACCTGTACCTGTGGAATAAGTGTAAAATCAAGAGACTGTCGGCCCTTGTAACTTTTCCTCTCATCTAATGTGGCCCTCATTGTAAACCCCTGGTTTAGATGCTGGAGAGAAGGGAGGCCAGGTTTCTGGAGGTCAGAAGCAGCGCGTTGCCATCGCAAGAGCATTGATCAGACGTCCCCAAATTCTGATACTAGACAATGCCACAAGCGATTTGGACGCAGAGACTGAAAAGAAGGTACGAAGGGTCTACATGTTTATCAGTATATTTGTGAATTTCCAATAGGTAAAGTTTCTCTTGTCCTTTTTATACAGGTTCATGAAGCATTGTTGAATCAGCGTGACAAATACACAGTGCTGCTAATTTCCAACAAGATGGATGTTGTGAAGAACGCCCATCATATCAT
Source organism: Rhyacichthys aspro (assembly GCA_036850595.1). Taxonomy (NCBI): domain Eukaryota; kingdom Metazoa; phylum Chordata; class Actinopteri; order Gobiiformes; family Rhyacichthyidae; genus Rhyacichthys; species Rhyacichthys aspro. Next base: position 22,501,665 of record CM072163.1, on the reverse strand, counting down.
ATTCCTTGACAACGGGGTGGTAAAGGAGGAGGGCAGTCATGATGAGCTGATGAAGTTGGGCGGTTATTACGCAGATCTCGTGCACAAACAGGATGCTGGCTTTCAAAAACAAGAGCAAACAAAATGAAGCCTGGGTTGTGACTGCTTTGAGTCCAGTGAAGCAGATGACTATTATTTCTAGTGCTGGGCAAGTCTTTGGAGCTGATTGTGGTGATATAAAACCACAAAAAAACACAACCAGCAGCGTAAAAGTGTTTTAACAATGGGATTACATTTAACTGGTGGTAATTTTTAAATAGCGAGGCAAATGTTATGATGGATCCCCACAGAGTCAACATTTTCCAAGTGAAAGCAGTCTTTTTAACATATTTACAACGTGTCCCATTCTCATATACACAACTGATTCTTACTAATTTCTAAATTAGTTTCAAAAGCCACCACAGAAAAAGTTCATTCCATGTATAATGCCATGTCCAAACATGAGGTTTGTTTGTTTGCTGCTACTACAGTAGCTACTTTTGTAATATATTTGTATGTGTGTATTTTTAATGTGTAAGTCGTTGGTGTACTGTTTATGTAGAATGTTTTCATTCATTCATCTTCTATCGCTTATCCCACTCGTGGGGTCGCGGGTGGCTGGAGCCCAGGGCCTTAGGCGGGGTACACCCTGGACAGTGGACAGTTCGTCGCAGGACTGACACTTAGATGTACATTGACAGACAACCATTCACTCTCACATTCATCCACTAGGGGCACTTTAGAGTCACCAATTCACCTAAACTTTGGGCGGTGGGAGGAAGCCGGAGTGCCACGGGGAGGACATGCAGACTCCTCACAGAAAGACCAGAGTAAGCCAATGATGTTTGAGTTGGCTACAATCAGCCAACGATGTTTTGGGTCGGCCGGGATTCGAACTCACGACCTTCTTGCTGTGAAGCAGGAGCGCTAACCACTCTGCTACCGTGCACCCCCCTATGTAGAATGTATTAAAGAAAAAAAAGTAGTATGTTTTGTTAGTGGAGCTTGTATGCACAGTTGTCCGGGTTTCATTTCCAGTTTGGCTGCCCTGCTCCATGTATTCCACCTTGTGTGTGCTGTCCCAGACATGTAACTTGCATGATTATAAGCACTTTTTAATCACACTTTTTAACCACTGATTGTACATGAAAGGGTTTGTATGTAATTTGCTATATTCTATATATTTAATTCATTTAACTTCATTTTCACATGATGAGTGGGCTGTCTTCATGCCACCAGCAAGCTATTTTGCCAGTGTCTGTTTTTATATTCAACACAACTATTTTTCATGCTTTTAGTTTTGCTTGTTTTCTGAAACACTTTTGCACTATGAAGACAGAAAAGTCCTAAAGACGCCTTTTGGCTGTTGGTGCACAAGGCCACATTTTATTGGTAACATCTGAGTTGTCCAGACTTTATGCTGTCTTCACCAGGGATTAGCTGTTAACCCTCAGCAACACAAGGAGTAAACAGTACATGCTGCTGGGAGGAGGTGGATTTGGGGCTCGTTCTGTGGTACTTTACGTCATTATTGTCCTGTGAGACTTTTCTGGTGAGATGACTAAGTTGGTGATACTTTGAGAATAGGCTTCAGCAAATGTGTCATGCTGCAGAGGCGTGGCTAACATTGCTAAACTCAGATGCTCAAGTAATCAAGGACTTTTCACGAACATCTCTCAGCCTCTTGACTATACAGGCAGTTGCTTTTTTTTTTTTTAAATGCTGTTGTATGTTGTTGTTTTATGTGAAAATATGTATTAAAATAATATAGGTCGGCAAATGCTGCAAAAAATGTTGTAGATATTAAATACATTTTAGCACTAGAAATTGACATAATAACTTTACATTTAAAGAAAAGAACCTTGAAGATAGTTATTTTCGAATATTGTGCATGTTTTTATGTCGGCTAAAATCCAGGCGTAGGTCTACAGGTAAAGCACCGGTGAGAGGCAGAGTATGGTGAGGACAAGGCGTCCTGGATTCTGGGCGTCGTGGGCGTGTCCTTGCTTGATGGATTGTCCAGTGCAACCAATCAAACCACAGAACTGTTAGTCGCGTGACAGGAAGTACACAGTGGTGCCACGTGTTTAGTATAAATCCTATCGAGCGGAAGCGTTTGGGCGCCATTTCGGCAGAACTCTTCAGTGGTCATTCGGGGAAGTGCAGAGAAACTGTGGAAGAATTATCGGACCGTATCCCAGCTTCTGCCTGATGGAAACTCCTGTCAAGCAGCTCCACGACAGGTAACAGCATATGGTTTACATAGTTACTTGCTGAGGAGCAAGTTTGTTTTGGTTAGCTAGCTTAGTAACGCTGTTTTGCATAAGGACCATTAGCTCCTATTTAACTTGTTCGAGGCTTCGCGCTTTCATACAGGGCATTGTTGAGATGGAGAAACTAGACAATGTTAGCAAAGCTGACTGTTAGCTGCAACGTCGGTCCATTCATTCAGTGCAGTTTGCTGTTGACAGCAGTCAGGGTTATCTCATACATCATACTAATCACCAGGTCCTGCATAACCAGAGCAAAATTTCCCAAAATGTTTATAAATGTATGTGATGGATTTGTATGTAAATGTGTGTAACATTATGGGACGTTTCGTCTTCAGAGGATACATTTTATTGCAGTGACCACTTAGCTAGCTAGTGAGTTGCATTTGCTAACTTAGAACACTCCATCTTTTTGTATAACGCCTATTTGGTACAGTAGAGCAGTCTAACGGTAAAAAGCACAGTTAGTAGCAGTATTATTAAGTGTGAATGTGTTCGTCCGTGCAGCAGGCTGTCAGTGTAAACGTAATAGATGTCTGAGGAGTAGTTAGCTCCACAGGCGCTGTTTACAATCTTGGAGGGTGGGGCTGAGTCGCTGTGGATATGAAAACAGCTATCGCTGACCACCACGCAAAGGGTTTAAAATTGTTATTCTTCCAAAATGTTGTCCAATATTTTATATTATATTGAATTTATTTTAATCCCTTAGAGTTCTGACTGTTTTTACTACATACACCTGTACAGGCATACAAGAAAGTAAATTAAGAGCTGTTCTTGAACTCTTTTATTACTTATTATGTATTACTCTTCTCAGGAATGGTCTTGGTTTTATTTAAAAGAAAACACACATTTTATTTTTGCCTAAATATTTCCAAATGCTTGAAAGTGAATGTAGGATGATATGATGGACTGGAAAAGACTATGTGATAAACGTTTGAGGTGTTTTGTTCTAGTTCAAATTTGGTGATCATACTATCAGTGGCGTTTTCTCCCACATGCCAAGCAGGTCTCTAGCCAGTAATCGCATATTACAACCATGTCAAGGCCCAGGGGCCAAATGCGTCCCTTTGCAATGTTTTATGTAGCCCTGCGAAACGGTTAGCAGTTTACGTTTTTGGCACTAGGTTTGAACAGGTTTTAGATTGTTTTCATTTTTGCAACCAAGATTAACTACTACCAGCTACAACCTGTTGAAATTCAACTTAAACCTGTTCAAATCGAACTAAAACCTCATAAAATCCATCTAAATCCTGTTCAAATCCAGCTAATACTTGTTCCAATCTGAGTAAAACCTGTTCACAAATGAAGATGAAATCTCACATTCAAAATTTTGAGTTTGACACCACTGGCATATTAGAACGATTAAAAATATGAAGTGGTCGCATTTTAAAACTGCTGCTGCATGAAAGCATTGTTGTTTTATGGCCCAGTCATAACTACATTCAGTGATGGCTGTGTTGATGGGCCCAAGTGGAAACGGTGACTGTTGTGACCTGCCAAGTGTGACCCGTCAAGCAGTGCTCAGGGCTCGCCACTGTGACCAGATCACTGTGAGGCTTATAAAGAGCTGCATTCAGGAGCACAGCGTAAAAACGGTCAGCCTTGTTGATCATATAAGATGATGTAGGTCTACAATTTGTTAATGTCCTCCTCAGATAAAAATACCTACAGATTTACATCTAATCTGCTGCACTTATTTCCATAATAAGAGAAGATTAATAAATAAAGTAAAAAACATGATCTGTCAGTTTTAGCCTGTAACACATGTCAAACACAAGGTCCTTGGGTCAGAGCTTGTTGTCTTTGCATGAGAATGCTGCTTTGGAAAACAGTCATGTCATTGCAGATTGTCATTGACACAACGTTCCACACGATCCATGTTTACATGGAGCCACCCAAAAAGCCATTGGGGGTGGGTTTTCTGAAACCACCTCTTAAGTAGAGTTGTTGATTGTGCATGCGTGTTGTGCCCATGATTGTTTTCAGCGATGACACCAGCTTCACAGTTTACATGTTAGCAGAGCCGCAGCCGCAACAAAACACCTACTGGTCGGATTCAAAAGTTTGTGTTTTTGTGTATTCAGCATTAACACATTAAAAATGCTGGGTTAAAAATAACCCACTCTGGTTTCGTTTTTGGCCCAGGCGCAAATATTGGGTTAACTACATTTTTTACGCAACTAAATGGGCTATTTTTTTAATCCTCCAGATGGTTTATTTAATTCAACTGCTGGGTCAATTCTAGGGCTGTTCATGGTTAACTGATAATTTATTAGTTGTCATTAAGAAATTAACATATTAATCAATATGCTGTTTACTTCATACATTTTATCTATACAGTTTACAGTTTCTGAGCCTACTGTTATAACAGACTAGCACTTTAAATAAGTAATGTGTGTGCACAGATTGGTTTAAATGTACAGTTGATGGAAAATCAGCCTTTGTCCTTAATTGTTGCGCGTTCTTAATTAATCACTGCATGTTTTTTGGGGGGGGTTGCTTTAACTGCTGTGTGTACAGGAGACCGTTAGTCATTAACACAAGCGCTGAGTAAAATTTGCAAGAGACTAAGGAGCCTGTCCTGTTGAGGATTTTTAGAGAATTTAAGTGTATTACACTGCGATAGAGCTCAAGCCTCAACACTGGACACAGGTGAGTTCGGTTCCATTAGAGCAGGAGTGTCGAACTCAAATACACAATGAGCCAAAGTTATTGTTGTAATGTTTATTGAAAACTGATATGTGATGAAATTACCTTATTGCACATATTGAACCTGGAACTAACGCAGCCTGTAAGTTATTGCCTGTGAATAAAATGAATAAAAAAGCAGTTGCATTCATTTCTTTTGGCTTTATGTGCAGCTTTTCATTGTAATTTCAAATTAAAACATTTTCCTACAGCCAAAAAATTATTTCCTTCAAAGAAAAATCAAATGCCCCATGCTAGCAAAAATAAAATTAAATGAATGCATTAAAGCTCAGTTTGCTGTTCTGTGGTACAGTGGTCCCTCGTTTATCGCGGGGGTTACGTTCTAAAAATAACCCGCAATAGGCGAAATCCACGAAGTAGTCAGCTATATTTTTTACAATTATTATATATGTTTTAAGGCTGTAAAACCCCTCACCACACACTTTATACACTTTTCTCAGACAGGCATTAACATTTTCTCACATTTCTCTCTTGTTTAAACACTCTCAAAGTTCAAACCTTAGCATCTTCCTCTGCCTTTTGGGTGCGACCGCAGGTGCCTTTGTCAGTGCAGAACATTTTGTCGACATTGTGGGTTTTGTCAGGGAGAAAACTTGCAAACATACAGCACTTCAGAGTCACACTGCAAACGATCGAACATTTATGTAAATTTGTCAAGCCGAACGCGTTCTGTACTGTACAGGAGACACGGCACGGAGGAGATTGATTAACAATGGTCTACAGTCCCTTAGCCAATCAGGACACAGAACAAAATGCGCGAAAGGTGAACCGCGTTATAGTGAGGGACCTCTGTACTTCACTTTTATGAGCCAGACACTTGGGGTGTCATCAAGTTCATCGATGTTTGGGTTCATGGCTCCGAGCTGAGGAAATCCTGAGGATTGAGTGAAGGTGTTTGTCAGCAAGACGACTCCTGTGTGATGTTTTGTTTATCTTCATTAAAAAAAATAAAATAAAAAAGATGTTCACACAGGTATGCACTGCCAAACATAGAAACCATTTGAGCAGCTTCGGAATGCTAGGGCATTGTGTCGGGGACAAAACACAGAAACTGTGCAGCGCCCATAGACTCATACTTTGCCTAGAGTGTGTCATTACATTGGAGCGCATTTGGAGGTTTGATGGTGGGATTTACATGTCTGCTGTAACACTTCAAATCTGTTCTGGGCTTAAATATCAGCAAATCACTGTGTAAAGTCGGCACTGGAGTTTTTCAGCAAACTGTGTAGTAACACAGTGGTAGAAACCTGCTCTTTCGTAGTTTCACAGCACGGGAAATGGCTCAAGTTTTCTTGCAGCATCCGTGTCTCCCAGAGGCGCAGCTTGGTTTTAAAACCCTCACTGCAGCATACATGTCTGTGATCGCACGGTCCCTCCCTTGACGCTGCAGGTTCAAGCGCATTAAAATGGATTGTGATATCGCGCAGAAACACCAACTCGCATAGCAACTTTTTATTCCGAAGGTTTTTTGTGTCTTTCCCTTTGCTTTCCATGAACTGTTAGATCTCCTCACCAACTCGAAACATCTTTTTAGCACTTTTCCTTGGCTTAGCCATCACACCTTTGTGTGATAGGGCAAGTCACTATATGCTGAACTTAACTCCTCCAGCAAAAGACTTCAACTGGTGGTGATTAAAACCTTTAGCTCTTATGAAGTTAACTGCTTGTGTTATGGAGCTCATATGTTCCATTTTACAACGATTCCTGGCGTATGTTGCAGTGATAAGCTGTCAGTTCGCCTTCCTTTTGTTTTCCTCTCTTTGCTCTATCTGAGTTGGGTGGAAGCGTGGATAATTCCTCTGTAATAGTCTTTTGGGTAGCAACAACAGGCTGTGTTACCATCTCCACCTCCCGATGGAAACATGAAATGTGGTTTCGCTTACTAGTTGTATTGCCAAAGTATTTAAACCTACATTCACATAGTTTGCACACGGTGTAGCTCTTGTACAGTATTCGCTTGCCTTCAGATTCAGTCTGATAAAACCCTGAAATGCCTCCATACTTTACCTTTAAATGAAGTTGTTGCCGCTTGTATGTGTTTAGCCTCTTCGTGCATCGGTGCACAGTTTTCACAGATTAATATTTCTGGGCTAGATTTATTAGACATTTAGAAGTGCAAAAAAAAGATAGTTATAGTTAGATGTTATAATTTTATGATGTTAATAGAAGCGAAATAAACTGAAAAGCGCAAGACTTAAATCTATGGGGATTATTCTGCTAATTTCTCAGCTGAGAACGTTCTGTTTTCATCTGCATCCTGTGGTTTTATCTAAAGTGCGGTTGTGGTTTTATCTAAAGTGCTTCTGCTTTGACTTAAATATATATCTTTATTCACTGTTAAATTTGCAGTTTAGCTTTAGCCTCTGTCATGTGACTGATACAATGCACATCATTGGCTGCTGCTGCTCCTTGTGATGCACTTGTGGGTCACAAACATTTGGTAGCTCATTACTTCCCCCTTTTGGGAGATGGTGTAACAGCACATGAACAGTATGTTAATAGTTAATGAATTATACATGATTACTTGTCAATTATTTGATTCGATTTAATTGATTAGTTGTTGCAGCCCTATTATATAGTATGTTATATGGTATGTTTTTGGTTGCTTTCCTCCGTGGAGGATGTCCTTGTGACAAATGTTGCAAACAGCGAGTTTAATGTCTTGCTGAGACACCTTAAAGAAACACCAGACCAGAGATGTCATTTGTGTTTTAAACAAGTGAAAGTCTTGCTGGTCTCGTGTGTGTTTGATCGGCCCTGCTGATCAGCCGTTCTAGACAATCACCAATCATACTATTTTTAGCCATTATCGGACGATCATAATCTGTGGCCAATTGATCGGAGCACCCCTATAAAATAGCACTTTGACCAGTTTCAGGAAAAATTTATTTTCATAAAAGCAAAGGGATTAAACTGCTCTTAAGATGCTTAAAAGCAGAACTGGTCTTCTCTAATCGTCTAATTGAGTAGGCCTATAGTGTGGGTACTTTTAGAGAAGCTCTATCTTGTTGGCTCTAACCTGAGAACACAGAGATAAAGAGTTTCTAAGGCTAAATAAACTTAGCACAAAAAGTACAGAAATTTGGTAGATTGTTTGGTAGATTATTTCATTGTTGTAACAATGCCTCTTGGCAATAAATCTTACAGTGTTGGAAAGCCTGTTTAATTCCCTTTTAAATAGTGCCACATTTGTAAGGAACATGCATTTGTGGGATGAGCAGCAGAGCTGAGTATGTGGGTTGTGCCCATGAAAAACCAAATTTTCTGCCATTGACTCTTGTTTGGTCTTATGTGGTGGATTGGATGATTGAAGTTTGAAGAAACAAGACATATTGGTAATTTAATTTAACAATGTATCCATTTAACAATAGGAGCCTCAGTAGCGTTTGGAAGAACCATACACAACCACAACAGCTAGGCATCTCCTCCTCATGCTGGTCACACACTGCTGTGGGATGGCATCCCATTCTTCAACCAGCATTTGTCACAAGTCAGCCAACATGGTTGTGTTAGTTACTCAGGCACAAACAGCACGCCAAGCTGATCCCACAAGTGTTCAGTGGGGTTGAGGTCAGGACTGCTGGCCATTCCATCCTCTCCACTCCCAAATTCTGGAGGTAGTCTCTGATAAACCCTGCTCTGTGGGGGTGAGTGTTGTCATCTTGGTGGATAGAGTTCAGTCCCAGTCTGTGGATATATGGGATTGCCACTGGTTGCAGAATCTCATCTCCATATCTCTCTGCATTGACTGATGACCAGCCTTGTTTTCCTAGTGAGTGAGTTGCCGCCCCACACCATCACACTGCCTCCACCGAAAGCTGTTACTCTATTGGTGCAGCAATCAGCAAATCGCTCTCCGCCGACCCTACGATCTGAATTTGGAATCATTGCTGAAAATAAAGTTCCTCCACATGTTCAGGTTCCAGTGCACATGTTGCTGACACTAGCGCAAATGGGGGTACGAGAAGCTCAAAACTAGAGTCAATACCAACAGCAAAAGAAGCTGTTTGGTATTGGCAGAGGAGATAAATATATAGGCTTTCCAACTGTATAAGATTTATTGCCAAGAAGTGTTTATGTTGCTCTTTTTCTGTCTAAATATCACTGTGAAACTCCAGTAGGGCTGAGTCATATCATACCGTTCACGGTAATACCGGTGCAGTTTTGGGTGGGTGGCATCAAGATCTATATTAACTCTAGACTACTGTAGTTGATCTAAACTAAAACAAAGGGAGCAACCTATTGCTAATAAATTGTTTGGAAACGAGGCAGATCTGTCCCTGAAGCAGGAGGAGATGTGTAAAAAGAAGAAAGTGGTATTTGTTGAATAAAGGTAGAGCGCTGTGGCTGGAGCATCTTTTTTAGGCATCAGAAACAGCGAAGGTTTCTTAGTTTATAACATACAATGCAGTGTGTAGCTGATAAAGTGAATTCAACTAAAAGAAGTCCCTAAAGGCAAGCAAGAAAATGCTGATTAAGTGTAGTAGAACTGCCTTTGTGGCCCCAGGTGCCTAAAAAGAAGGCTGTCGTATCTTCATGAACAAGGGCAGAGTTAAGGGCTTTAAATTAAGCTTAATAATATGATTAATATTGACAATAATAATAATAATAATAAAGGCTTTAGTTTGGATGGATGGAGTTTAAAAAAAAAGCTGCTAATTTGCACAAGGTTCAAATTTTAATAATTAAATTATTAAAATTTGAACCTTGTGCATTAATTTTAATAAAACAAACATCAGGAGGCGTCGTGCAGGTGGTTAATGTTGAACCGATTATTGATCATTAAGGCGTTGCACTATCAGTTAAAGAAAATGCACAAAATGTTTTTTTTGATTTTGTCCATCCTTAGTCAGCGGAGGACAAAGAGAGCATCACTTTAGCTGAAAAGGTGTTAGTTTGCAAAAGGGGTGAAACAACAATTTCAAATTGGGTATTTGAAAACAAGGTTGTTGTTAAAATGAAAATATTCTGTCATATTTATTTGAAAAATAAAAGCACTATTCTAATTTCAGATATTATTAAATTAATACTTTTTTTTTTTTTGCTGTCCATAAACGAGATAAAGCCCTCCCAATTTTCACTTCATGCGTGTTGATCCGGATGCTGTACACGTTCGGATTCCATTTTGGTGCAATCTGAGCTGTGCAGATTGATGTGGACTGGCTCCGCCTTCAGAGGAAAAATAGACCCATGCAGTGGAAATTGGGGGTTACTCCCAAATTGAATTACCCCCAGTTGTTTCTGGAAAATTGGTTAGTGTTGTATTTGATGAGAAAATGGCGTCCTCCGCATTTAAGTGTAGCAAAGTTTGGAATTACTCTGAACAAATTAGTCAGCTCGTCGTTTGCAAAATTTGTTAGGTAAAAGCAGCTGCCCATCACTGCATTTGTGACTGCAGGTAGGCAGAGATGAGCGAGCGGAGAAGACCACTCAGCTCAGCACAAAATTGAACTCAAGAGATATGCTTCCTTTGTTTCTTCAAGGCAGAGGGATTTAAGGAAGTTTAATTTTTATACATTGTTAATTTTCAGCCACAAAACACAGGATGTAGCCTACAACTTTGTTTCTGTGTATATATATACCCCAATGCACTTGTTCAGAACTGACGTTCAGAAACATGTTTTAGAAGTAAACGCCTGCATCATTAAACTTTTTAAACAAATATTTGTATATTGTTTTTTTATTAGCTTAAAAATTCAAATGTAATATTTTTGGAAAATGCCCATCCCAAGCAGCTTGCGCTGGATGCCCTTCCTGACGCAACCCTCTACTAGCCTACTGTTGAAGCCATAAAACCGTGTAGAAGTTTTGGAGATGACAAGAGGATCTACAAAAGTTTTTGGCTGAAGTTAATGTCTGTTTAGATTTAAATGTGAACTGTTCCATTTAAGATAAAGTTATGTATAATTGTTTATGTGCCTTTGTTTTTCGCCAGCTCTCTTGTGGCGTTTGCCAGCGACAGGATGGACCAAAACCCTGGAAAGCGTATCCGTAAGCCCTCGCTGCTCTATGAGGACTTTGAGAGCCCTTCTCTGCCACATTCCATGCCCCAAGTTTCCCCTGCTCAGCCCCCCGTGAAGGACCCTGGCCGTGGAGGTCGCCTCACCAACCAGCTGCAGTATCTCCACAGGACACTCATCAAGTTTCTGTGGAAGCACCAGTTTGCCTGGCCCTTTCGTGAACCTGTGGATGCCTATAGGCTCAACCTGCCGGTGGGTTCTTGCTATACTAGTTTCCATCAGTTTTCTCTTCTTCCTTTATTCTTCAGTAAAACCGAACATAATGTACACACGGCTTTCGAAATCCCAGATACTTTTACACAGATGTCTTTCTTTTTTGCTTGATCACTGTGTCCAAAGTATTTGACACAGGCAGCTGCATTCTGATATGACCACATACCAACCGAGTCAACGGCACAGTAAACAACATTAGTGGAGTATCATTGTTGATCTCTATTTTCATATTCATTTGAACAGCAGAAACACAGCTAAAAAATAGAGCTATATTTAACCTGTATCTTCTGCACAGCTCATGGCACTGTCTCCACACTGTTTTGTTTTCAGGACTACCACAAGATCATAAAACAGCCCATGGACATGGGCACTATCAAGAAGCGCCTGGAGTACAACTACTACCGTGGTGCAAGCGAGTGCATTCAGGACTTCAACACAATGTTCACCAACTGCTACATCTACAACAAAGTATGAATCTTGTCTGAGGAGTGAGTTTAAAAAGACAGGCAATAAAAAGGCTTTTTTTTTTTTTTTTTTTTAACCAAGAGCTACACTCTGCTCTGGTGACTGACATATCCATACTCTTTAACATCTTTGTCAGTTTGTGACTTTGCTGTTGCATTAACTATGCAAATTAGCCAGACTGAAAAATGCAGACTTGCACATGCTTAAGAAGCTCTCAGGAAACACAGACACACCTGAGATAAAAAAATAAATTAAAAAATGACACCTTTACACTGTGAAAATGCAACATGCATAACACTATAGTAAAACCAACAAACTCGTGTTGCACACATGTTGTTAACAGCCCGTTTTCTACCACTTACCCATTTGTTGCAAATGACATCCATTTACATTTTTGGCTTTTTCTGAAGAAATGTCATGTATTTCAAGTTTAGCTTGTCCATTATGACCGCTCTCCTGAGTGTGAGCTGAAGTTGTGCCACAGTTCTGTCAGACCCAAATTCAGTCCCGGTTCATTGGTACTGCTCATCTGCACTCCTCCACTCATTTAGCCACAAATCCATAATTGTTATTACTGTAATACAGGCCTGTAACTCACTTTTGTATCAAATAGAAACTCCCTATCAGTCAATACAAGATGTGGTTCAGGTTTTGGACCACAAACATGTCCTAGACAGAGATGCAAACTGGTCACAGCTTGTGGTAAACTCCACAGTCCCTCACTCTAACTCCTTTTATTTTTTTTATTTTTTTTTCCATTGAGGCATGACACAACAGATACATACAGTTATGTTCAAAATAATAGCAGTGTGTTTAAAAAAGTGAGTAAAGCTCAAAATCCTTATAATAGCTTTTATTTTCATACTGCACATTCTATTCCAAAACATGATAAAAAAAAAATCACATTTGTTATTCCATTAAAGAAAGTGAAGAAAATTGAACATATAAAATAGTAATGTCTGCATTTTTCTTTTCAAACTCAAACATTTACTATATAAACTGAAAAATTCTTTAGATAACCAGTGCTTTTAAGAAGCTGACACATCTGTGTAGATTGGAGTCGACCAGCTTCTGGCTACTGTGAACAGCCCAGGACCACTGGACTATTCCTCTGCATTTCTTGGTTTTGCCTGAGAAACAGCATTTTTGATGTCACTCACGGGTTTTCTATAGGATTAAGGTCTGTGGATTGTGCTGGACACTCCATAACATCAATCTTGTCGATCTGGAACCAAGATGCTGCTCTTTTATTGGTGTGTTTGGGGTCATTGTCTTGTTGTAACACACATTTCAGGCACAATGTCTCTTTGGCAAAAGGCAATGTGACTTGTGTTTTGATGTACAGTTGTCCCTCGCTATAACGCGGTTCACCTTTTGCAGCCTTGCTGTTTTGCAGATTTTTTTTAGTGCAATTTTGCATGCTTTTTTTTTTTTTTTACGTATTTATGTATTTTGCGTATGAACACGCATTGTGTTCTGCTTCCTGATTGGCTAAGAGAGAACTCTTACATTGTGTTCTGCATCCTGATTGGCTAAGGGAGAACTCACGCATTTTGTTCTGCGTCCTGATTGATTGACAATGGTCTACAGTCCCTTAGCCAGTCTCCTCCGTGCCGTGTATCCTGTACAGTACAGAATGCATTCGGCTTGCCAAATTTACATAAATGTTCGATGGCTAGCAGTGTGACTCTGAAGTGCTGTATGTTTGCAAGTTTTCTCCCCAACAAAACCCACAATGTCAATGAAACGTTCTGCACCGACAAAGGCACCTGCGGTCGCACCCAAAAGGCAGAGGAAGATGCTAAGGTTTGAACTTTGAGAGCGTTTAAGAGAGAAATGTGAGAAAATGTTAATGCCTGTCTGAGAAAAGTGTATAAAGTGTGTGGTGAGGGGTTTTACAGCCTTAAAACATATATAATAATTGTAAAAAAATATAGCTGACTACTTCGTGGATTTTGCCTATTGCAGGTTATTTTTAGAACGTAACCCCCGCGATAAACGAGGTACCACTGTATACAAATTGATCCCTGGTGTGCGATAAATGGACCCAAAACCAAAGTATGAGAAACATCTCAATATCATGATGCTTGCACCACCATGCTTGGATTGAATTCTGGCTTGAATTCTGCTTGAATTCTGCTTTTGGGGGCAGCAGACAGTTTGTCAGATGACCCCCAAACACTGAATTTAAGTCACAGTGCACTGTGAGGACAGTGAAGCATGTTGGTGCAAGCAACAATATCTGGGGATGTTTCTCATACTTTGGTGTTGGGTCTATTTATCGCACACCAGGGATTATGGATCACACAAATACAAATACTTGAAGAAGTCACACTGCCTCATGCCGAAGAGAAAATGCCCTTGAAATTGAATTGAACAGTAAGTGAGCAGCATCTTGGTTCCACACCAACAAGACTGAGGTTATGGAGTGTCCAGCACAATCCATGGACCTTAATCCAATAGAAAACTTGTGGTTGACAAAATGCTGTTTCTGAGGCAAAACCAAGAAATGCAGAGGAATTATCCAGTGGTCCAGGGCTGTTCACAGGAGCCAGAAGCTGGTCGACTCCATGCTACACAGATGTGTCAGCTTCTCAAAAGCACTGGTTATACCATGAAATATTAGTTCAGGGATTCACAGGAAAGATAAATATAAAGCATTTTTCAGTTTGTACAGTAAATGTTTGAGTTTGAAAAGAGAAATGAAGACACTGCTATTTTATTTTTTTTTGAACAGCCTAATATTCCATTTTCTTCACTTTCTGTAAAACAATATAATACACAATATAATTTTTACATTTTTTGCATTGGAATAGAATGTGCAGTGTTCCCAATGCTTTTGCATGAATGAAAATAACAGCTATTATAAGGATTTTGAGCTTTACTCACTTTAAACACACTATTATTTTGAACATAATTGTAGGATCTGTCTATGTTTTGATGTGCCTCCAATATTTTCAAACAAAGATATTTAGACCATTTTTGTATGTGATTCACCCTCTCTCTCTGCTCACAGTAAGCTGTGTGATCGAGCGGCAGAGCACCATGGTATCCACGGTACCTTTGAAGTATCAGTAGTGTGTTCAACACTAACCTTGACATGATGATGTTTTGTTCAGTGGTTATTTTCCATGCTCATGTGACAATAAGAATGTGGGGGGTTTTTTTGTGTGTGTTTAAGAAAGTAGAGTAAGTTATACAGCTTTGTACCATCAAGGTACAAAAGCTTTAAATTAATCTAGTGTATAACAAATGTACTGTGTGGGTTAGCCTACAGATGACATTGTGCTGATGGCCCAATCCCTGGAAAAGATCTTTCTGCAGAAGGTTGCACTTATGCCTCAAGAGGAAATTGAGCTGCCTGCTCCAGCCCCTCGCAACCGAAATGGCAGAGGAAGAGGCCGCAAGGTCAATGGTGAGTAGGTGTTTATTTCCAAATGGTCTTGAATGCTACTAGAGTTGTTTTAACCAACAGCGAGGGCAGGTGAGAAAACAATATTTAATGCAAAGTCCTGCAGAAAAATGACATTTTCAGTAGAACATTATAGAAATCCTTCTGCTTTTATAATATCTGGTGTCTGCATTTCTATGTTGCTTAGAGAAACAAGTGATTTTTGTTGTGCTGTTGTAGTTGACATTGCCATTTGTCTGTCAGCCACAAGGGCCCAGCAGGTGCCTGCAGTGTCCCAGTCGGCCTACTCGCCCTCCTCCTCAGACACTGGAGACTCCATGTTGGCCAACTCTCCGCAGACTGTACTCACCAAAAACCTGCCACCAGCGAACATCATGGGCCTGCCCCCAACACAGCCCACTACCAAGGTACAGTAAAATTAAAATGAAAATCAAAAAGAGCGGTTGTGATTCTGTGGCCTCTAACCTCTTGACCTCTGTAGAAGAAAGGTGTGAAACGTAAAGCTGACACCACCACCCCGTCCACCATGGGTCTGTCTGTAGGCATAACTGGAGAACCACACATGGTGGGGCTGGGGAAGGGAGGCCACAGAGGCCAAGGTCACGAGGCTGCGCTGCACTCCATCTCCCACCTGGGGGGCTTGGACAGCCCCTCTGGAATAGGCCTGGTCCGGAGCGCTGGAGGTCCTGTCCTGATCCAACCCATGCTGGCAGGTACTGGGCGCAGAGTGGGCAGCGGGCGGCCCATTAAACCCCCCAAGAAAGACCTGCCCGACTCTGTTCAACCTCAGACCTCTAGGAGGGGCAAGTTGAGCCCCCAGCTGCGCTACTGCAGTGGGCTGCTGAAGGAAATGTTGTCAAAGAAACATGCTGCGTATGCCTGGCCTTTCTATACTCCTGTGGATGCAACAGCCTTGGGACTGCATGACTATCACGACATTATCAAATGCCCCATGGACCTCAGCACTATCAAGGTGAGCACATTCACCTCTGACGTGGGTCTTCTGTTAGTCCTAAATGACTAATGTGTCCCATGTCTGATCAGAGGAAGATGGAGTGTCGTGATTACAGGGACGCTCAGCAGTTTGCCAGCGATGTCAGACTCATGTTCTCCAACTGCTACAAGTACAACCCCCCTGACCATGATGTGGTGGGCATGGCACGCAAATTACAGGTGAGCTCTGCCTTCATATTTATTTACTAAATCAGACTGAAGAACATGCATACACTTTTTACTGTATGTTATAGTTGTAAAGAGTATCTTAAGTGTTGATCACTGAAGCGCTCTAACCAGCAGCTCAGAAATGGTCCCCTGTCAGACATTTGTATGTTCAGTGGTGTGCTGCACGAAGGTTTATAAAAGTGCAATATTTCAATGTATAACCTGTTTTGGGCCATCTGTGAGCTGAATAGGAATATGCGTTTGCCGATATACTTTGCTGTCAGAGGAGGACAGGTTCTCAGTTGCTTGACAGTTCTCATTACAACATCCTTATACAGAGCTAATAAATTAACTCTTTATGAACTGCCCTACTGGCAGAGAGCAGTTTTAAGACAAAATGCAAGCTATATGAAGTATATGTAAATAAAGACTGTTTTTTTTTTTTAATTAAGCCATTTTTATTGTCTTTGTCCTACAGCATTTTAAATAGATTTAGTTTTCAGTGTAATCAGCCCATCTTCCTCATGCTGTCTGTGGCTAATTATCTGCAGGATGTGTTTGAGTTCCGTTTTGCAAAAATGCCAGATGAACCACACATGGAGCACACAGCCACATCACTGAGCAGTCGCCCAACATCCTCTTCCTCCTCTACGTCGTCCTCATCGTCCTCCTCCTCGTCCTCTTCCTCTGAGAGTGAGCCCAGCACAGAGAGCGAGGAGAGTGAGAGCAGCCCTAGCTCAGACAGTGAGGAGGAGCGTGCTCATCGCCTGGCTGAGCTCCAGGACCAGGTCTGCACTCAGGTAATAGTCACTGATAGATTCGGTTGTTGACTGAAAACCAACCTTTAGAGACTTTATTAGCATTATTATTATTGTTATTGTTACTGTTATTATTATTACTCTGTATTTCATAAGAACAGTTTATATGCTAACTATAAATATCCACAAAATATGACGTTGAAGATTTTTTTTTAATCTACGGTCACTTGCCAAATGTCTCCTTGAGAATAAGAAATGGTAATTGTAAGTTCTTGAAATGTAGGACAGTGGTGCAGCTTTGTGAATTTGAAGTTCAAAAAGCTGTGAATAAACTGACACAACTATACTTTCAGCCTCACACACTGAAAAAGGACTGACTTACTTCTTTTTTCTAATGAATGGCAAGATCTATGTTTTGCCTAAAGTTTGCCTTAAACACAATTTAATCACATATATAAACAGAACTTGGTGTCGTGGTTAATGTAGCAGATTCTACTCCTCTGCAGTGCAGTGTAAACCCTAAAGGGTTTACCTGTGCAAAAACCACCCAACAGGTACCGGTCAGTCAGACAACTCAGTGAACTGTTTCTAACTCACACAAACTGTTTCCTCCTCAGCTCAGAGCTGTGCATGAGCAGCTTGCCGCCCTTTCTCAGGGGCCCATGGTCAAACCCAAAAAGAGAAAGGAGAAAAAAGACAAAAAGGACAAGAAGAAAAAAAAGAAGGTGGACAGACGAGGCAGAGGTGGTCGGAGCAGAGCTGGCTCTGAGGAGTGGAAGATGCCGACCAAGATTCTTAAGAGCAGATCTGCACGAAGCTCCCAGTCCAAGAAAAGCCAGGGCAAGAAAAGCAGCAAGACCAAGTGAGTCAGTTCAAATATGCTCAAATATGCTCAGTTTTCAGACAGTTAGCAACAACTATTAACAAAACAAAGCTAAAATAAAACTACTGGCTCTAAATGGACCTGCATGAGAGCTGCCATCTGTTGAGCTGCAGTTGGAAATAGATAAGCTTTTTCAAAAGTCACTTGTCTGGCCAAGCAGACTAACATGACTGGAATAAAGATGAAAAGTCCAGCTACTGCTTACTGTCATTAAAGGCCAAAAAGCCCCCAAAAATAATAACACACACACAAAAAAAAAATCTTAAAATATAGCAAAGTTATCTCCACATAAACTTACTGTATATTATTTGATTTTAAGGATTCAGTTGATATGTTTTTTCCTTACTCTTAAGCCTCGGATAAATATGAAATTACCTCATGTAGTCCTTTTATACTTCTCTTTTTGTGTGATGGTCCTATAATTATAATTTCTGACTGCCTCCAAAAAGGTCCAGTACCTTCATGAGCTCTGGGAAATGGTACTGTCTTGATGCAGTCTTGCCATGTATGATTCACTTATTAAACCATGTTACCTTTTCCAGAGGCGCAAAGAAGTCATTTTATCCCCCGCCGGCCCCTTCCATACTCCCACACTATGACTCTGAGGAAGAGGAGGAGATAGTGCCCATGACGTATGACGAGAAGCGGCAGCTAAGCCTGGATATCAACAAGCTCCCTGGGGAGAAGCTTGGCCGCGTGGTGCACATCATCCAGTCCAGAGAACCCTCACTGAGGGACACCAATCCCGAGGAGATTGAGATCGACTTTGAAACCCTGAAGCCATCCACACTGAAGGAGCTGGAGCGCTATGTGTTGACGTGTCTGAGAAAGAAGCCCCGCAAGTCCTTCAGTGAGCCAGGTACAGAAAGCTTCATATAGGGCAGGGAAACCCTGTTTCCACCAGGTGCTTTTGCTTTGCTTAGGTGTGGGCCACTTTTAGGGCATTTTCAAAACTGATTGTCTGCACCAAGGTCCACAGTGAAAACAAAATTGTCAAACGGTATTTGCTATAACTCTCATTATGAAATAGTCTGCTGCAGAGGAAGCGTCTTCCAAAGCATAGCTATTAAAATAGAGCCTTTCATACAGCAAGGTAATATTTGTGTTTCTAAACCCGATCGATATCTGTCTTGCCTCTTCTTGTGTTTAATGTCTGTGACTTCCTGCATTTTGTTCAAACTATTACCAAATGTGCTTTCAACCAGCTGCCAGATTAAAGAGCAGTTTAGTCCACATCACTGCGCATAAAGCTTTCACACCACGGTAGCTCAACACTCCTAACAATTTGGTTCAGCTCAAACGGAAAGGTCTGAATGTCCAGCCCATACAGGTGTTGCTGGTGTGAAAGCCCCCTCAGTTGTTTAACCCAAAGACAAAAGAAAACCCATAGTTAGTGTACTGTACCATTTTGCTGTCATCACTTTTGGTGGGGCTAAGACGGAGTAATATGTGCTAAAAGGTGGAGCTAACACTGCAGTTCATTTATTTGACAAATCCTCTCTCAGACAAAATCAGGTTTTAAAAGGGGAATTAAAAACTGTGACATTGCCTCTGAAAGAAAAAGCGGCAGGCCACCTAGCTTTCACATCTGGTAATGTTTTTGTCGCCATCTTATGATGCTTTTTCTTTTATTAGGCTTGTTTAACTGTCTGTGCTCTGCCACATTTTAATTGAACCATACCAGATTTCAATAGGAAGTGGGTCTCGGAGCATGTTTGGTGAACCACAAGTGGAACGCACTCGTGTCATTTGTGCATAACTCGTATTAATTAATTCAACATTCATTTAATATGCTTATAATGTAAATGTTGTAAAACTCACTATAATTGAGAGTCGGAGGGACTGGGCTCAGCTTTAATCCAAAATGTTGTGAGATTTTACATTGTCTTGAACATTAATTTAGGGCCACCAGCAAGCAAGCTCCAATGGGTTCAGATCCATTCCTTCACATTTTGAAGGTGAAATGCTCCTGAGAAGCTCTGTCCCCACTTTTCCAGTTTGACTTTGAATGCAGCCACTTTATCTTCTGACTTTCAAAACTGTGGTTGTTTTTTCTTCAAGTGACAGATTGAGTTCATTGAGCAGGTTGAATATGTCACAGAAGTAAGCACATACCCTTCTTAATGCGCTGCAAGTGGTGACTGTTTTGATAAATTAAACAATTGAACTCTTTTATGAGCCATGGACCAGTGGACGGGACCTCGCTTTAAATGAATCATTGGTCGGTTTTATCCAATCAGAGAGATGTTAACATAAGTTACAGGAAAACTGTTGCTACATCGTTAAACCTAAAACACGGCCATAAAAGTTAGTGCTGCCACATCATTGGCCGAATCAAGGTTGTTTGGGACACTGACACTGGTTTGTGACTCAAATCTTACAAGGAACCAGCTGCTGCGCTAGCTAACCTTTTCTTAGCTGACGTGCCACTCTTCACTGACAGCAAACCCCACAGATCAGGGGCATAATAAACTGTACCTTATGGTGAAAACAACAGTCATTTTTTACTATTTACTTTCAATCTAAATCTCAAATACTGTATTTTAAGACACCATTGTTCACCTGCCTGCTTTTGTTTGTGTGTGCCTGAATGAAACAGGGAAAAGTTCCAGTGTTGGTAAGTCAAAAGAAGAATTGACTTTGGAAAAGAGGAAGGAGTTGGAGAAAAGGCTGCAAGATGTCAGTGGACAGCTCAACTCTGTTAAAAAGCCTTCCAAAACTAAAGGTAGTGTGGTTTTTGCACTTATTTCTCTCACTAATGTCACAACCCTGTGGCATATACGTGAGGTTGTTTTATAACTCTTACAAATGATGAAGGAATAGCTGTGTGACATCAAATTATTATTTGATTTTTAACTATAATTGTTTTTGCACATCTAATGTCATTAATTTTCGAGCTATGCAACCCTCAAGCCATATTGCACAGATTTAGAGTAAAATGATAAATCTTTCTGAAAATCATAAATAGTCAATAGCACTGTTTCAATTAGATATCCTAAAAGTTTCTGCTGTTTGCTGGTGATTACTGTCAGCTGTTCTGAGTTATGTATTTCCTGTTGTGGCTGTAGTGGAGAAGAGTAGTCCAGCGGAGACCCAGGCCCAGCCGTCCCGCCTCAGTGCCAGCAGCTCCAGTTCAGACTCCTCCTCCTCTTCATCTTCGTCGTCCTCATCAGACACCAGTGAATCAGACTCGGGCTAACAGCCTTCTCTGCAGCACAAAGAAGACACTATTGTAAACTCAGGGAGCGGGGCTGGTCCCGGACACACAGACCCTGAAACAGTGCCAACGCACTCCTGATGAAGAATGTAGGGCCCTACACCTAAAGTCAAAAGGCCTTGGCTTCACCTCCCAGTTGTAAATATCTGTGTAGATTCATGTTTCTTTTATAAAGAAGAATTTTATGGTGTTCCTCCAAAGAGGGAAGTGAAGTACTATTAGGAAGTGGAAGGATCAGCTCTGGCTGGTCTTACGCTTGGTCCTCTGTCCAGAGTGACCAGAGAACATTATTTATTAGACGTTTGCCCAGGAATTAAGCTCACTCTCTCCATCCAGCAACAAACTCTTTCACACTCTTTCAGTGACAGCTGGGATTTTCTCAGTGGGTTTTATGAGGTGGTTGTAAATCAGCTCTAGAGAACTGTCTGTGTGGCCTCATTCTGGAGAGGTAAGTCAGAGCAACTGCAGCTGTATCAGTAGAAAGTCCTGAGTTTTCACATGTATGTTCACATGTACAAGCATATGTGCTTGGTGCTCTATTACAGTGCATTATTCACAGTGACCCTGCTATACAGAATATCCATCTGTACAGATAAGATTGACTAACCAAGTATTAATGGCAAAATCCAAATGACTCTCAATAGATAAGTATACTGTATTACTCAGTTGAAGATGTGATGCACATGACAGATGTTCTAAATAAGACGTTTAACTTTACGTTTACAGTGGAAACATAGTTTGATATGTGTTTTTGCAGTTGGCACTGCACCTTGTTTTTAGCAGAAGCAGCCATAGAAAGCAGTAAATGGACCTTCTGTCAACAAAATCAAACACTGTGGAGTCAAATACATGCTAGTTCATGTAGCTTTACCTGGTCAACTTGGAGATTAACCTGTTGATGAAGATTTACAGTATATTGTTTGTGATTGTAAAACCATAAATATTTGTGGTTGCAAAAGCAGTGCATAGCTAAAGCTATAAAAGTAGATATTTGTCACACATCTACTTATAGAAAATGTACACTTTGAATATTTTTTCTTTCTTGACTTTCGTATGTATGTATATCTATTTACAACCATACAGCCTACTGAGAAAAAACCCCAGCTGTAATCTAAGCAGTTTGTACTGTTGAAAAAAAGTAATGAATAAGCAGTAACTTTACAAATTACAGTCATTGTGGAGCAAAGGATTTGGAATTGATTTTGTGTATTGTGCTCCATTGAGTTATATTTCTTATTTCCTTGTTTCACTGTTCCATTGTTGCAGTTCCATGGTGGTTCCTGCTGTTGTCAATTTGACATGAATGTTCCATGTGAGCAGGTGTCAAGACTGAAGCAGAGCAACAGTTAAAGTATTCTTTGTGTTTGAAGTAAAAGAAGTGCAATAAGTCAGTCTTATTTAAAGAGAGAAAGCACAGGCTGACACCATGATCCTACATGATCTAAAATGTTCTTAACTCTTCATTAAAATTGTTAATGTTCTTAGACTCTTACAATTGTGTGAATTCACTGCAGACTGAACTGAACTGGGCTGCTTGGTCTGTGCTAACATAACTCATACACTGCTTTAATGTAACTGAAATTTTACAGTCAAAGCGTTTTTCTTCATCTAAGGGAATAACATTGGCTAACAAGTGTGGAGAAATCTAAAATGTTCAATGTTATTCCTAGATCTGTAAAATTTTTCAACTCAAATATGCAGTGATCACACTGGAGCTTTTAAAAGTATGCTTTTGGCGTTGTTTTATACATTGTTAACTGAAGTTAATTTGAAGGTTGGCCCTAGAGAGAGAACAGCACTTGTACATATTCAAACTGTAACTACTGTTGCTCTTTTATCCCATTGTTTAAACTCATTTTCTCTGCAGTTGTTTAGTTTTTTTTTCTCTTTCTAGTTGTGGATTTGTGCTGCTGCCTCAAGTGAGCGTTTTTCAGTTGACACCAGGGTTTAATTAAAAAATAAAATCTGTTCGGTATAAACTTGTGTCTTCTGTGTTATTGTGCTCTTCACTTCAGTCAAGTTAAATGTGGGGTATGTAGTGTAGGGACATCTGGTGGTGAAAGTGCAGATTGCAACAGAAAGTGCTGGTACTTTTATTGGGTCCAGTGGACCTATAAACATCGATACTAAACACTGTGTGACACTGTTAAAAAACAGACTTTAATTAACGTTTCCATCCAGATGAACTATATTTTAAATCATCCAATAAGAGGATTTGGAACGTTACAACACAGTATGCTATTATAACTTTAGTGAAATTAAACATCTGGAAGAGGGAAGGTGTGATCGACTGTAGAGTTGTGTAAATGTTGGATCTGACTGAGGGCCGTGGAGAGGTGGACAAGAGTCAGTCCAAACTCATTATGTATCCTCCATCTTTTAGCCATCTTTGTCCTTAAATTACTCTCACGTCATAAGCTGAGCTAAGCAATAAGAGCATTTTATTTCATTTTTTTAAATTTTATTTTATTTATGGATACATTGTACTGCATTGTCTGCCCTTCAGGCTTCTTTATATATGTATACAGTGCCATGAAAATGTAAAATATATATATCCTGATTTATTGTTTTAAGAAGTGTGAAACTATTTTTTAAACATTAATTTTTGCCTTTATCTGACAAGAACACGGTGAGAGAGATGTGTGTGGTGTGCACCCTACCAGGTGAGGAATTCTTGAACTTGAAAAGCGACACCACTCTCAGCTGTGACTTGGAGTGGCCTTTTGCTTGATCTTCCACCTGCTGCTGATAAACTGTGGGAAACAAAGCGGCTGTTGGTGGCTGATCGTTATCATAACCGTCTACTATGCTTACTCACACACACTTCACTGATATAGAATTCTTTGAAATTCACTCATTTCCACTTCACCTTACAGCAGCAGTAATTGGCCTGATCCTTCTTTGGAGAGAAGTTACATTCACCACCTTCAACCCACTCCCCCCGAGAAGAAAGTCTCAGCCTGGACAAATTATCAAAGATATATCTGGGGATTATCCATAGCCATCCCTCTCCCACAATCATCCACAATGCACTGCAATAGAGCAGGCAGCAGCTCTGACAAGATAAGTGTAAAATGAGTAAATGCACACTATCATAACTATCTTTCTTTTTTTTTTCTTTTTTTTTTTACAACTTTTTAGTATGGAGCAAGGAATTACCTGATGCAAAGTGCTACTGGACCAAAAGATGTTCTTCAAGGTTATCTTAGTTAGAAGTTATCTTCAAATGGGCTGACTTTGAAGGAGCTCTGTCCATAGGAAAGGTCTTGGAGAGCCAGAAACACTGATCATAGTACACTTCCTACAAAGAAAAGTCTTAACTACAGGTGAAAAAGCCAGTAAAAATTTCTGCTGATTAAACGTGGGGCGTTTACATGTGATGTGACTGTGAGGAATGTTTGGAGTATAATTTTTAGAAGACACATAACCGTTTGTTTTGTGCATGATGTTTCCAGCAGTAAGAAATAGTGTGGATGGGCCGTGGTGTGTTTTCAGTTTAGTGACCTGCCCTGTAACAGCACATACTATAATGTGTCCAATAGAAGCATAAGGACAAGTATAAGTCCAGCAATGTACATCTGCTTTTTGAAACTTTGTTGTAACCCAACACAAGTTTACACATCCTATATAATTCTATGATCCTACGATAAACAAACAGTCTCAGGTAGCAGGATGTAGCAGGATGTAGCAGGCTGGCAATACGAAGGAGAAGCCAACAACGCAGGAGGTGAACAGAGGCTGGGAAAGCAGAGCAAGACGGTCACACCGGAGAAATGAGGTAAAAACAGGTAAGTGCAAAAATATTCCAGGGATACACACAGTCAAAAACCTCTCAGAGTAAAAATACCAGCAATATTTAATAAAAGACATAATGTAAAATACTGTACACTGAGGCCATAGAACCAAAAGTAGAAGACATGTCACTAACTTTAGAGGACTAAAACAACGGCCATATTTTAATCTGACGTTTAAAGATTTTTGTCCTAAATTATAACATTTTCAGACAGACCTCTTATGTTCGGTTTTTAATCAATAATTTAACCTTTTTTTTCACTGATGTCTTTTTGCTCTGATTCAGTCTTCACATATAGTCTTGATTTTTGATCAATTTCAGGGTGCACAGTAGCAGAGTGGTTAGCGCTCCTGCTTCACAGCAAGAAGGTTGGCTGATTGTGGTTGATTCAAACATCGTCGGTTAACTCTGGTCTTTCTGTGAGGAGTCTGCATGTCCTCCCTGTGTTACTGTGGGTTGTCTCCGGCTTCCTCCCACCGCCCAAAGACATGTATTTATAGATCAACTGGCAACTCTAAAGTATCTCTAGTGAATGAATGTGAGAGTGAATGGTTGTCTGTCAATGTTCATCTCTATGTGTCAGCCCTGCTATGAACTGGCCATTGTCCAGGGTGTCCCCCGCCTAAGGCCCACAGCTGCTGGGATAGGCTCCAGCGGTCCCTACGGGACTAAGCGGTAGAAAATGAATGAACTCTAAACTAATTAACAATTTTCATTTGATGTGTGTATTTCAATTTCACACAAAACATCACTTGTGCCTTTTTTGTTTCTCGAAATGCAATGCAGTGCATAGTGCACGCTGTTAACGTCATGCTAAGCTCCAGCTGTGTGAATGTGACTTTAGACCAGTGTATTATATGCTCTCTGACAAGTATAGTATTGTGTAATCCGTGGTGACTGTACTGATGTGACAGAAGCTTGAATGTTTCTAAAACAATCAGTGAAAGTCAGGTCACACTGCAGCTGTTCATGACCAAACAGCAGTCTGTCAATGATTGAAGGTGAAAACCCTCATATATAACCCCTGAGATGTCAGGATCTGTTCTACAGTGGAATTATGGCTCGTGTGCTCGGTCTGGTGGTCCTGCAGGCTCTGCTTTGTGGTGCTGCGGCTCAGGGGAAGGTCTTCCTACAGAGAGCGGGACAGGCCTTCAACAGCAGGAGCTACCAGTCTTTGCTAGCCGTCACTAATGGAGAGAGGTTTGGCAACTGGACCTGGCCAGAGATGTGTCCTGAGAACTTCTTCGCTGTTGGGTTCAGCGTCAGGGTAAAAACACACCCTTTCAAGTTGTGTGTAAATCTCTGAAAAAAGAAAAAAAAACTTAAAGCAACTCTTCCAGACTATAACTCCAAGTATTTTATCCATCATGCCCACAGCTCTTTATTTATTTTGACTTATTTGTAAATTTAGTGCACGGTGCTGAAGGGGTATCTGCTCCACTCAGTTACTTGTCACCT
Source organism: Rhyacichthys aspro (assembly GCA_036850595.1). NCBI lineage: Eukaryota > Metazoa > Chordata > Actinopteri > Gobiiformes > Rhyacichthyidae > Rhyacichthys > Rhyacichthys aspro. The sequence goes on along the minus strand of CM072163.1, from coordinate 22,475,288 downwards.
TAATATAACAATGTATTTTTTCCATTGTGATCTTAAAATATCTCCATCAGATACTAAATGTGTAATGTTGTTGTTGGTTCTGTTCAGGTAGAGTCCAACCAGTATGCCTCTGATGACACCGCTCTGAACGGGGTCCGTCTAATCTGTGCAAAAGATGAGAGCCGCAGCTTCCTGTACACAGTGGAGTCCCATACTGGATAGTGAGCCACCCACCCACCCACACACCCACACACACACCCACCCACACACACACACACACACCCACCCACACACACACACACACACACACACACACACACACACACACACACACACACACACACACACACACACACACACACACACACACACACACACACACACACACACGCGCGCACACGCACACACACAAACACTGCTCATGTATACATATGTTTAAATAAAGAGCTAGATAGATATATATATAGATAGATAGATAGATAGATAGATAGATAATTCCTTTAATAATTGAAAGAAAGGGCTTATATATATGTATTTCTTGGTCTTTTAGTTTGCTCTGCAGCCCATCCTATTCATGCTAAGATCCTTGGTTTCCTCCCTTTTCCTATTGAAAAGTCACAGCTTTTCCACAACCTCCCAGAAATGTATTTAAAAAAATGAGAAGTACTTTGCTTAATAGAATGTATGTTTGGTTGAATTCAGTTGCACTGTGCAGTGTTGTCTACATGACATGGACTGACTTTATGTGATTGTAGATACATGAATGTTCTGAGTTGCTAACTTCTCCATATGTGATTTTGAACACCCTCTCCCAGTTTCGGAGACTGGTCCTCCCCTCAGTACTGTCCCACCGGAGTACTCACCTCATTCCAGATTCGCGTGGAGCCTCACCAGGGCCTTTTTGGGGACGACACAGCGGTCAACAACATCAAGTTCCGCTGCAGCAGTAACCCCACTTTGGAGGCCTCGGGCTTGGACTGGGGCGAGTACGGACACTGGAGCGAAGAGTGCAGCAATGGGGGCATCTGCGGCATCGAGACCAAGATGGAGGAGTACCAGTGGGGCTTGGACGACTCCACACTCAACGACCTGCGCTTCCACTGTTGCGCCAAGACCCAGCAGGTGACATGCTGAGTGAGGGTTTTATTGCCACAAGGGTCAAGATTTCTGTTACATAGAAACATCTGTTGAATCACCAATACACTAGGAATGTACCTGTAAGTATTAATCAGTCACAATCACTAACGATGAATGAGAAAAACTGCAGAAGGTTAACTAACACGTCAATACACACAGTGTGTCCGCACTCCTTTAACCTTCCACTGAAAAGCATTAGCCAGTGGGATCTTTCTTAATGGCGGTTTACACTACAAAGTAGCATTTCACTGTAGCATTGGATTTCACCAAAAACACAATGATTCAGTTGTTGTTTGTCTGTTTGTTTTATTTTGTTTGTTTGAGGGTGGCGTTCTAACTCCATGACAAAGCAAACTTTTTAATTTTGTGGAAGAGGTGTTTTTTAAGACATTCTGCTTAGTGAAAATAATGGCCTCTCGGACAGATATTGGCTGCCAGATGTTCGGATGATATATTGCTAGCAGGGATGCACCAATCTATGTATCACACATGTATCAGATACCAATCTGATCCGATCCAACTGGAATTTATATATATATATATATATATATATATATATATATATATATATATATATATATATATATATATATATATATATATATATATATATATATATATATATATAAAGGCACCTGTTTACCATTATATGTCACCATGACCCATTATGGAGATGGGGGTGATCATTACATTTTATTGTAATGAGTAGATCTGTCCAAATGTAAAGAGCAGCTGTTTTACCATTATATAGACACGATATCCACTGTTTTTTACATTAAAAATGAATAAAATGTGTCTTACAACAGTAGATTTTTGTCAAACTTCACTAATGTAAATCATATTATCATCATATTATAGACAGAAGTTCCATGAGGCTCTGTGGTTACGCTCAGAAGGAGGGGCTGAAAAACTCTGATCAAGTGGAAACAACAAACAGTTAGCTTTCCTTTACCTCACTGCTAACAAGAAGCTGCAGTCTGAACTACAGTTAATAACAACTGGACAAAGCAGGTGCATAAATCACTCTCTTACTGTTCCCTCTCCCTGATTCAGCTGAACCCTGCTCGTGAGCATGTGCTCCCCGCTCCTGCTGTCACTGAGTGATCACATAGACACTGTGGCTGCAAAACGTGCAACACGTTGTTTTCAACAATCGAAGAGTTTATAATAAAAGTAAATCACACCGCTGATTTGACATGCTCCATTCTGTCATCTTCCCCAAAACCTGACAGTGTACACGCCACAGACATAGAGTCACACATAGTTGATTGGACCTATGTATTTACTCCAAAGACTGGTATCTTTTTTGTCTTTACTGGGACTAGTTTTCAAGGATTGTAATCCCTAATTGTTAGTATTAGATATACAAATCCACACTGAGGCCTCAGAGTTTATCAGCATTGCTCCAGAAAACAGCAGATGAGAACATGTAAAAGGAAGCTGGAATAAACCTGATCACAGTTTGCTGAATGATGTGTTTATTGTGTGTTTGTGTTTGGTTGGCAGTGATTAACAGGCTGCTGATGTGAAGATCGTGCCCCAGTCGTCTGCTCCTCTCCAGTTCCTGAATTCAACACTAAATAAAGCTTTCTTTTGACTGGCTCCTGGTGGAATCGTGAGTTCTTCAGTAACAAGTTACATAAATATTTATTTTACTAAGTCATTTTTCAACTATGAGTAAAATTAAGGAAAATTAAGTGTAATTGTATTTACATTAAGATTCAAGATTCAAAAGGTTTATTGTCATATGTACAGTATAGAAACGGGTTTCCCTGTACAATGAAAGTCTTTCTTTGCTGTGCACAGTGAATGCCATGTAGGAGATAGAAATAAAATAAATCCTAAGTATAAAAATAGATAAATAAATCTAAATTATCATACATATGGGTGATTTGTCAGACTAGTTATGGCTGCATGAAAGTGGATATTTTTGTATAATTAGAAATGACTATGCGATTCATTACAGTGACAGGTTACTTATTGAAGGCCGTATGTATGTATTTAGGCCTTTTTTAACCCTTCATTATGTCCAGTCAAGTTGTAGAATAAAGTAATGAGAACAGGTAATGAGTACAATTGTATTGTAATCCATTAATGCACTGTGTATGAAGTAAGAGATACAATTACAAACTATTATAAGTCTTTTAATGGGTCTACAATATTAAATGATCTGTTATTAAAGCCTGCTGACCTCTGACGAACATGTGTTTGTGTAACTGTGTAATGAGGCTCAGTGCACAGTCACAATGGAGCTCCACACACATAAAGTGCTGACGCAGACATATCCACGAGTCTTGCTGGAACCAGGTAATTAAGAACTGCCAGCTCCGGGGATGAATTCATTTAGCACTGATGGCCTGACAGAGGCTGACAGAGCCTGATAAGACAGAGATTGGTGCACTCGGAGGTAATTGTGTTAATTAATGTCTGAGTGGTTCATCTGTGAACAGACAGTGTGCAGCGGCTCGGGAACAGGACGAGAGGATCTTATCCAACACTGCGCTGACGTTCTTCAAAGGATTCACATGTCGAGTGGTTACAGTCTGGACTCTCACTTCAGAGGGCAGTGGTCAGGACTTAAAGTAAAACTGTGAGACTTCCAGGGAGTGTAAATGAACTCTGAATGTAAATGAATAGCTGCAAATTCACTGGGACTGTCACACCTTTGTAACCATCCATCCATCCATCTTCTTCCACTTATTGGGGTCGCAGGGGCAGCAGTCTAAGCAGGGACACCCAGACCTCTCTCTCCCCAGACACTTCCTCCAGCTCCTCTGGGGGATTACCGAGGCGTTCCCAGGCCAGCTGAGAGACATAGTCCCTCCTGTGAGTTCTAGGAGTAACACCTCCCCAAAAAGGCATCCAGGTGGGATCCAGAACAGATGCCCGAGACACCTCTCCAGCAAGCTGACATTACATGGGGATCGAGGATTGGGTTGCCAAGGCCCCTGCCTTTGGCTGCCACCCAATCCACTATGCACCGGCCCCTTATAGTTCCTCGTGCAGGTGATGAGCCCACAGGAGGTTGGCCCCATGTCGCCTGGCCACCAGGTGCTTGCAACCCCAGGCCTGGCTCCAGAGTGGGGCCCCAGCTGCACAATACTGGGCGATGTCACGAGCTCGGTCTATTTTTATCCAAAAGAGGTCTTGAACCACTCTTTGTCTGGCCCGATAGGGGCATATAGCCCCCAGCAACATAGCACCTAGGATCATTCGGGCCCTCAAACCCCACGATAAGGTGGCAGTTCAAGGAGGGGACCTTTGTAACCGTTTTTTTTAATTTATTGTGACACATTAGTTTCTGTTTATAACTAATGTCAAATTGCTTTGTACATGTATTTGTGTTACCTCCACCCTTTCCTTTATTCCTCCAGATTGGACAGGGTAAATGAGCTTTCCCACTTCCTCTCCCCTTTGGAAACAGTGGTCAGTTTCCCACTCTGTCCAGATTGAATGTATTTACACTGTGATCCAATCTCTCCTTAAATGTGGAGAAAACTGAGGAGATAGTCTGCATCACTGTCTGGTGTGCAGGTCTGCCGCAGACTGATCATGCATGCAGAGAGTAGTCGGGGCAGCAGACAAGATCATTGGCACCTCTTTCCCTGCACTAGCAGACATCTAAGATCGATGTGTTAGAAAAAGCGACAAACATCAAGATACACTCTCCTATCAATATCACTACCTCTTTGTGCTCCTGCCCTCTGGTAGGAGACTTCAGAGCATCCATGTGTGGCAGTATGCCCACGCACCCGCTGGTTGGCCAATTGCGTTACACTTGAACCTTTAAGGGTTAGGTTAGGGTTAGGGTCTCTTACCAGGTCTGACCCTTTTGTCGCCTCTGACGTCACCAACCGTCTAGGAGCAGTGCATGGAGCACGAGCACCATATTCGAGCTGTATTAACGCAGCCAAATCACTGAATAGTGGCGGAAAGCTAAGTGATCAGGCTCTGCATGTGCCACAACCGACTTCAGGCGCACATGGCGCATGCATGAGGCTCCACTTCATGGGATATTTCCCAGCCCGTGCTGCGTGCAACTTGTTAAAGTTCCGTGCGTGACGTCTAGGCCGAGGAGGCCGCTATCAGTGCCGGGCCCTCCTGAGGGTGTGTGGCGTGCTATTTGAGCCTTTTTGGAAATTGAGAGGCACTGAGCCTCCCCTTCTCTGATTCTTCTTGGCTGCTTCTCCTCACCACCACTTCCACTTTGCTCCATCCGTCTCAGCCTTGTGTCAAACTATTGAGTAGATTGTCTCCTGTTGTGGTGAGACTTGTGGACCTTCAAACACCCCTTCGTGACTGACTCTTAATTAAGACTCCTGGGTTTGGAGTGAAACGCCTCGGAACCCTCGCAGAACTAAAGCGACTCACTACAATGATGAGACTTAACTTAGAGTTTATTGACTAAATTATTTGTGTTCATGATAACTGGGGTCATGTTTTTAAAACACTCTTGATAGTCATGTTTCCCTAGCCTGGCCAGCTAGATGGCTTTCTCATTATATTGCATACAGAGAAATCAGTCTGGTAGTGCGGGGTTTGAACAGGAATTCAAGGCGGGACTAACGCTCGCTGAGTGAACTAATCAGAGAAACCACGGATTAAGTAAGGAAAGTAAGGAGTTAGTAAGGAAAGCGACCATCCGATTCCAGTTGTCATCAAACCACTGCGTACACCAGCATGGCGACTGGGAGAGATGCTGAGTGATGGTGAATGACTTCTGTCATTTTTTCCGAAAAATCTGAGGACACAGGGTGTAATATAGTTCAGTGCTTATTTTTGATCGTAGTAAGCTACCTAAATCTGCGTTCTGTTGCTGTGATGATAGAGCGATAGAGGAATACAAAACGTTTTTTCAAATTCTTGTTCAAGTCTTGTTTTTATGATAAACGGGACTAATAAGGATCTACACCAATGTTTTTACTGAACAAATACATTTTGTTTTCAGAATAAAACCAAAACCTGTGTTTGTCCACTGAACTTTGTATCAACTATACTCCACCAGTAGATGGCAGTACTGTGTCTAGTGTTTGTATCTGTGTGGTCAGCCCCAGTCCAGAGTCAAGAGAAATCCTTTAGAAAATAATAATAATCTGGAGGTATGTTTTGGTGTGCTGTAAACTACAGTTGTATGCCCTGACTTTGATGTCAGACATGTTAATGCTTTGCTGCCATATTTATTATTTCTTTGGTACAAGCCACATATGGAAATACACTATACACAACTGCGCACCCCTCAGATAAATGTGAATGCCTCCTCCTTTTCTACACACTATGAGCATGTTTGATCAACTTTCAGCTCAGTGTATTCTGATCAGCAGATTATTGACAATAAATGAGAGAACACTTCAGGCAGAAGGGTCAAACTTCTGTAACTCTAGCTGCTCATGTCTCATTTATAGTTTTGCTATGCTTTGATCCTTGCTCCTCGCTTGAACCAGTTGTTATTCTTTGTGCACAAAGCTGTTACACTGCTCAGAGGAGCAAAGAGCGAGGAGGCAGGAGAACTTCTTTAGAAGACATGAGTCAGGACACATCTGAGCATCCTGCAAAAAGTCAGGCTACGTAAAATCCCACAAACACCATGTGCTGTTATACTAGATGTAGTCTAGTTCGATTTGTTTTACGACCAAACATTTTTGCTTGCACTAATTCATTTTTATGAAGGTTGAAAAGCTCTAACACTTGTAGAAGAATCAATGAATTCAATTAATCTAAGCAGCTTTGGGGCACAAAGTGTCGACCCAGGGGTTGAAGCCACAACCTTCTTGCTGTGGCAGGAAAGCTAACTCAAAAGAATCAAATTTTATCTTAACATTAGTTCATATTTAGCTTGTCCACTGTCATATTTAGGTGAAGACTATGATCTACGGTAAGTGTGAGATTGTTACACCTTATACAACAATACACATTTATTTGGATCAAGCACATCAGGTCATTTTAATTCTGACGTAAATTTCATGTTTTGCTGGAGATACAATTGTAGCCTCTGCTCTCTGTCAGTATGTTTACATGCAGTGCTAAATTGGAGTATGCTCATGTTGCACTCTTCAAAAGATCAGCGAAAGCCTTTTACTTTATTTTTTCAACACCGGTTTGTTCAAACAATGAGGCACGCAGGACAAGCAAACATGGCACCTGTAGTACCAACTCACTAACTCCTAACAGGAGTGTTAGTTGTACTTTTAAACCTTGTCAGGTGATCAGCTACACCCACTTCCGGTCCACACGCCTGCTAAATAATTTAGCTACACAGTCACATACTAATAATATACTATAAATAACAGTGTAAAGATTTACAACAGAATAGATTCATATAGATGGGCTACACCCTCCCCCACTAAAAAGAAAAATGGTCCTCAGATATTTTTCTCTTCTTTCTCTACCAATGTGCAATGGAAAAATAAAAGATAAAATAGCAATAAACACTGTATTAGCGGTACCATTTAAGTAACTTTAAGGCAATTATCACAGTAAGTATTAGAATTATTTACACAGGTTTAACAACAACAGTACAATGCAATGTCTTTTTGGCAAGATGAACTCCTAAGGCAATGATGCATGACTCTGCAGTCAGTCCATATACATCAGTGGGTTAGCCTGGCCAGCCAGACAGCTTTCCCATTGTATTACAGAGAAACAGTTCTCTTTGTTAAAAAAAAAGAAGGAGGTAACGTTATTACCTCTTTTATTAGCATTAAAAGCTAATATTGTATACCTTTTCTCAGTAATAATCGAGTTATTAATAAATATTAACAGCTATGAAGCACGGTAGCAGGTAGACACATCCTTGTTCTGCTCTGAGAGAATGTGACTATTTTATACTTTTATGTTAAACACTTTGTATAATTGCTTATGACCACCTGTTACATGCTTGGAAGACTGTTAGTGTGAATTTCTTTTAACAATAAAGCACGAGATATTAAACACTCAAATTATTCAGCCGAAGCAGGACACCCTGAAGGCAGGCCGCAAAGCACTGCCAACTCCTGAACCTGACCTACAGATGGCAGACGACAATGATGCTGCACTTGATGCTGCTTTGCTAAAGGCCATGATGGCGTCACTTAAAAAACAATATAATTGACAAAATTAACACCATGTCCTCAAATCTTTGCTCTGAAATTGCTTCTGTGAGGCAAGAACTGAAAACTTCCATAGAGCCAATTCAACACACTGTTGATGCCGAAGAAGTAGCGCTGAGGGACCTGGAGCAGGCAGCTACAAGCTACAGCAATCGCTTAAGTGAGCTGGAAGCTACAGTTAGCACACTAACCTCGCAAGTGAAATGCCTTGACGAAAAAATGTGAGGCCTGGAGAATAGGTCCCATGTGATAGGTGCACCAGAGGGTCTCGACGGACCTCGTACCACAGATTTTGTAGTTTGTTACTATAGGATCTCCTTGAACTTAATGAGAAGCCATTACTTGACCGCGCTCACTGCTTGCTACCAGAGAAGCCCAAAGATGGAACTCCACCTCATCCTGTCATTGTGAGAGTGCATTTCTTTGATATCTGCAATCTAATTATACACCACACAGAGTCTTCTCCTCTCCATAACAAGGATAAGCACTTTGCTCCCAACCAGATGTCAAGGCTTCTTTACCCAGCGATCCTCAAGATCACCATGGCTGATGGGACCTCACATCGGTTTGTCTCGGTTACCACTGACTTACCTGTTCCTTCTCGGTGTTTAGTTGTTTTCTTTTTCTTATGTGCTGCGAGTGTTTAGCTTATTTACAATATGATTGCAATATACAGCACATATACAACCTTATGTTTTGCCTATATCATCTTACTAATCCACACTTTCTAGTGTTGACATTTGTCATTTTAGCTTTTGCTAAAATTGTGGTTATATTGTGAACTGTACAATTGACATGTACACTGGTTTTGAGTTATGGTCACTCTCCTCTCAGGTAGCGCTACAACCGACGTTGGAGCTATAGTGGAGTGTTTTGGTTTGCTTCTGTTCAGTGTTTGTATGTGTCTCAGTTGGGGAGATATGAACACTGGGATGGGATAGAGATTATATGAGCCTAATCCAATAAAGAAAACAAAATGGTAAGGACCATTTTGTTTTCTTTATTGAATTTTCATTTTTGTTTCATTTGTGTTTCTGATTGTAGTACCTCTGTACCTCTGACTGTTTATACTCTCCCCAAATGCTCAGCTCAGGTTAACTCAAAGTCAAGACGATGGGGCACTCTCCTGTTAAACTCACCAAGATCTTACATCACCTTCAACGTTTAGGAGCTAAATTTTTCTTCAAGAGACACACTTTAAACCATCCCCTCATGCAAGAATTAAGAGTGGGTGGATCGGTCACTCCTATTACTCATCATACCATGGTAACTCTGGGGGTATTGCGATTTTATTGCATAAATCGGTCCCATTTACATGCTCTGAGGTGGTCTCTGAACCACAGGGCAGATACTTGATTGTCACTGGCAAAATACACAAGTGAGTGTATATATATAAATAATTAAATAAATAAATAAATATATATATGGATATATGCATATATGGATGCATATGGATGTGAATCGGATTTATCGGCAAAACAAAGTGTCAACTATAATCTGTTGAGGTTTCTCTTTGAATATGGAAACTCTGAGATGCGGGGTGCACGGTAGCAGAGTGGTTAGCGCTCCTGCTTCACAGCAAGAAGGCCGACCCAAAAACATCATTGGCTGATTGCAGCCAACTCAAACATCATTTCTGTGAGGAGTCTGCATGTCCTCCCCGTGTCACCGTGGGTCCTCTCCGGGCGCTCCGGCTTCCTCCCACCGCCCAAAGACATGCATGTATAGGTCAATTGGCAACTCTAAAGTATCCCTAGTGAATGAATGTGAGAGTGAATGGTTGTCTGTCAATGTTCGTCTCTAAGTGTCAGCCCTGCGACGAAATGGCCACTGTCCACGGTGTACCCTGCCTAAGGCCCAAAGCTGCTGGGATAGGCTCCAGCCACCCGTGACTCCACAAATGGGATAAGCAGCAGAAAATGAATGAATGAATGAACTCAGGGATGCAAGTTTGAGGGTATTTTGCGGTGTGTTATAGTCATCTGCTGCTACAAAGCGGAAGGAATTGCGAAAATAGTTAATGTTTTGGGGGTAACAAGCTTGATAAAATCGCTTGACCTGGTGTGATGAGTGCTATGGGCGAAATGAAGCAGAGACGACAGATAGAGAGGTGTCTTGCCCAGGATTTTGTTATATATAAAGAGAAACCAGTGAAGGAGCTGCCGGGTCTAAAGGGAGGGCAGCATACAAGTTTAAAGAGATTGCAGTGATGGGTGTGAAAGGGTGCATTAGTTGCAAAACGTATGACTGAATGATAGAGAGTATCCAGTTTTTTAAGAGCAGTGCTTGGTGCCAATTTGCAGATGATGTCTCCATAGTCCAAGACTGGGAGTAGAGTCATCTTGACAAGGGTGCATTTGGTTGCATGAGGGAAGGAGGCTTAATTACGGAAAAGGAAAGCTAGTCTGGCTTTGACTATAGCAGATATGAATCCAACTAGAGGCCTAGATATTTTTAAGATTTGACGTACTCCAAAGCCAGCACAGGTGATTGTAGGGAGGTTGAAGGCATCCGTTTTCTGAGTGAAAATAATGCATTTTGTTTTACTGGTGTTTAGGTGGAGGTGGAGGGTGTGAAAGGATTGTTCTACAGAGGTGAGGCTAAGCTGAAGAGTGGATGCCGCAGAATGGGGAGAGGGACCAACGGAGTACAGGATAGTGTCATCAGCATACAGATGAATCCGGGAAGGGCCAGCAGCTTTAGCTGTTTAATTGATGTAGATGGAAAAAAGGGCTGGGCCCAGGATATAGCCTTGAGGCACATCTTTGGAGATGAATAATGGCTCTGACATTGTATTTTCAGCCTTCACCTGGTGGACATGGTCAGAGAGATAGCTGGCAAACTAGTCACGACAGATGGCGGACAGACCAGTACTGGAGAGACTATGTAAGAGGATCCTGTGATCGACCGAGTTGAAAGGCTTGGCAAGTTCAATAAAAGTGGCTATGCAGACCGGCTTGCAGTCTAATGCTGCAAAGACATCATCAAGAACCTTCAAGCTGGCTGTTATACACCCATGTCCAGGACGAAAGCCAGATTGCAGATCGAACAGAATATGATTTGAATCAAGAAAATAGCTTAGCTGTTTATGAGCCAGCTTCTCCAGGACTTTGGCTAGACATGGTAGTATGGAAATCGGTTGATAGCAATTTGGGTCAGTGCCCAAAGAAGACTGGATAAATTAAGGCTGATTTCCAGTCAGAAGGGAAAGCAGAGAGCTGTAGGGACAGGTTAAACAGATTGTGACAATGTGGCAATAATATGATCAGCTGCTTTTAGGAACATGGGATCAAGACCATCAAGGCCAGCAGATTTATTTGAATTCGGCTTGGTGAGCTCATTCTGTACTTCTGTGATGGAGAGAGATGTGACGGAGAAAACCAGTATTGCTGAAAGGAGATGGCTAGAGATCTAGCGAGGCCATATTGGCCAAATCAGACGAGGCCATATCAGAATCAGTGAAGGCTTGGGTTGCATTAACAAAACGATGGTTGAGAAGTGAATCCATGCGAGACTTATCAGTCATAACAATATGGTTAAATATTCATCATCATTAAATGTCAGGTGGTACATTTCTCCTTAAAATGGGAGATTTTAGTGTTCCTGATAGCCTGTGTTGCTTTATTTCTGCATTGCCCAAAGGCAAGCCAGTCAGCTAGAGATTGTGAGGAATGGGCTTTCCGCCAGAGGGCATTCTTACGATGGTTAAGATCGGCCAAGTCATGGGAGAACCAGGGACTGTAGCGATTCTTGATTCTAAATCTTTTTAAAGGAGCACGTTTATTGATGATCAAACTGAACGTATTCTTGAAATAAAGCCACGCCTCCTTCCGGGAGGGTGTGAAATAAATTCTGTCTCAGTTCAGTGACGCAACATCTCGAAGAAAAGCGTGCATATCAACGTTCTTGAGCGTTGAGATGGTCACAATCACTGGGAGCCTTTTAACCGAACAGCCTGAGTGTATACATGCAATAGCACAGTGATCACTTATTTGGCTGAAGACACCAGTTTGATAGTTTGATGGGACGTTAGTGACAATGAGGTCAATCAGTGTGGAAGATGATGGAGATTTTGAATTAGGTCTGGTAGGCTCAGCTATAATTTGAGAGAGGTTTAGAGCATCGAATTGCTGCAAAACTGTATCTAGAGGGTTGCTCATATCCTAGTTTAGATCACCCAGAAGAACAAACTCAGAGGAGGTATGGTACTATGAGCTGACTAAGGGCTGTAAGCGTGGAGGCTGGTGCGAAGGGTTCTATAGCAGACATCAACAATGAGAGAAAAACAGGCTGAGAGTCTGTGCTTGTATGTAACTCAAATTGTTTGAGGACTGACTTTGACAGAGCAACAGTACAATTGCAAGTGATCTTTAACATACATAGTTATACCACCACCACTAGTGGCTCTGTCCTGACGAAATACATTGTAGCCCGGTATAAAAATATCATGATCAGTGACTCAGAAATAGCTAGAACGTATAGGTTAGGTTATAGGTATAGGATATGTCTGCCTGAGGCTTTGAAAAGTATTCAAATTGTCAATCTGTGCAAAAGATTGGCTAGTACAGTGTAAAACGTACACCGCATCCATTTAACTAAGGTCAAGCTTTCCAAAATGTATAATGTCCAAAATGTCCAACCTGTGACCGCTGCCATCAAGCACCAGTGACCCACGCACATATGTTTTGGGCCTGCTCCGCCTTATAATCTTACTGTTGTGACATATTTGGCTCACTGAAAAAGTTTGCGCCCGATGATATGGTCGACCTGTTTGGCGTAACACGGCCTACAGTGCCACTTTCCTCACTATTAATAACATTGACATGCTTTGTCGCTCTCATTCATTACTTGGCAACTACAGCATCCAAAAGCACTTGAACACATCATATACTACTACATAGACTAGCTTGTTTTTCTAAACTTTTTACGACATGACAGAATAAGAGACAAAATACCAGACAAACAGGATAGACTGTGGCAGTGTGAATCCAAAATGTGTCTTTACTGGTCTAAAAATTAGTGAGTGTGGATCTAAACACTGCTTTTTATCTGTTTACATATGTAACGTTGAGCCACTGTCCAACTCTGGAGCATGCTCAGTATTCCGACAATGAACCTCATTATCCAGGTGTCTTACTCCAATTTTGAGAAATTTGAATGACTGCACCCTCAATCGGAGTAAGGTTTAAACTCTGATCTTATAATTGGACTAAGGCAATAATTCGGATTCTCTACTTGCATGTAAATGTACTAAGTGTCTCTTCTGTCCTGCTCTGTCTCCTTCTACAAAAGAGGAGCCTGAGCGGTCAAAATGCAATCTGCAACATCACCTCTAGATGTTACAAAAGAGCCACATGCTGCACCTTTAACAACACAAGAATTTCAGATTTGATTGGTGTGTTGTCGCCCATGTACAGTGTCATTTAGCCACATTTCTGTTCTCTGGAGCTTTTGCAGTCCTACTTCTGGCTCCAGTGTGGACCGGCCTGGGTCAGCAGTTTAATACCTGACCACAGGTGCAGCTTGATGCCATTAGCCCCTCCTGTAGTGAAGTGACTGACACTGTGGTTCTGGTCCAAGGCATTTTTGTATTTTATTAAATGGACTGAAGTTTTCTTTGTATTTCTCAGGGCCAATCTACTCCAAACTGTTCCAAGGATGGGCTGAACAGTCCTTGTGCAGAGTGGACATGTTGAAATACTCTTTCTGAGCAAAGACAGGTGATGGGTTTTATGCAGTTGTGGCAGGGTGGAGAGTCTCCTCCTCCCTTATCTGTTTTGTGGAGCGTGCTTCAGCAATCAGGTACCTGGCACACACGCTGATTGTGGGGCGGGTCCGAAGGCAGTTAAGGCCAGGCCTGCCACAGCTCTGTTTCTCTTTGCCTCTTACGTGTGCGGATCACTTCCTTATCCTCTGCTGTGGGTCCGTGGGAGTTGTCCTTGTGTCGTTTTAGGGGGACCTAATGCTCTGTGGTTGCCCCTCAATATCACCTATCTGTTGTGCATAGGTAAGTCCTGTTTTGGCCCTTGACACTCCTACAATGCATGTGCTATGCACTAATGTGTACTTTTCTCTTCAGTTCCCCTGTGGTTCATAGCAAAGACCAGTTGATCAGCTCTTTGCCTGGGTCATTGGTGATTCATGTCCAGCTAAGCAACATGCCTCCCTCTTTTGGTTCATTTGGCTGCATTCAGCCATCCTAACACGGCCTTTTTCATAGTTGGTTTGCCCTGGAGTGCACATTATGCTGGAGAAAGCTTAGATACTAGCATTTATGCCTTCAGTATTTTATCTGTAATTATCAAGTACATGTGCATTTGGTTGTTTTGTTTATTACATTAATTTGCATGGTGTGTTTTGTTTTGTTTGACATTATTTTGTCAAGCAATATTCATACAATGATATAGAAAGGCAATTGCTATTTTAAAGAAGAACTGCATAAAATAAAAATGTAATTTTATATTTAAACTTACTGTCTCTGCCCTTGTTCGTTCACCTTAGGTGAACGAACATGTGTAGCCTAATTATTGGTCTTAGGCCTATCCCAGGTGGTGTTGTTGACAACAATAACTCCTGCAGGTCACACAGTGCTTCAGTATTCTGATTGGTTGTGTGTTCATTGGTGATGGAAAACCAACTCAAATCCACAGAAACTTATTCTTTGTTTTCACTGTTTTTTGTTTCTATGTTTCACAATCAAAAAGACCAAGACACATATAGACATTAAATATAAATCATTTTTAATGTACAAATTGTACAGATGTCATGAACAATGTGGATATACGGTAATATAAACAATACATCTTGATAGCAAACGCTGCTGAACAAGTGACAAGAGCACATGATCAGAGATACTCAACATTCAAGATAGCGGCTGAGGTGATAGCAAAATAAGGTTACAGACAAAACTGTTTCTGGAGGCAGTGAGCAAGCCTAACACATAAATACAACAGCATCCTTTTATTTCAGTGACAGTTAAGCTCACACACAACAGCAAAAAGCGCATGAGCCTTTTACACACACTGAAACTACAAGTCCGACATCCTTCACCGAGCCCTGTCACCGTCGGCCACATTAACACGGCTAACAACAGTTCGCTG
The DNA here is from genome assembly GCA_036850595.1 of Rhyacichthys aspro. Taxonomy (NCBI): domain Eukaryota; kingdom Metazoa; phylum Chordata; class Actinopteri; order Gobiiformes; family Rhyacichthyidae; genus Rhyacichthys; species Rhyacichthys aspro. Next base: position 22,459,987 of record CM072163.1, on the reverse strand, counting down.
ATAAAGTGTCAAGGCCTGCCCCACTTTTCTCCCCGGCTCTGTTTTTATAAATGTGGGCAGAAAACAGAATCACAAACAGCCACCGTCCCAGGAGGGTGCTGTTGTCTGATCAGTGAAAGATAGAGTGGGGATGTCCCTGACCTGAGCGGGCTGGTGGATTTATGTTCCTCTGAAACTCTGGCTAGGTTAAAGGGGCTATATGTAGTTGGGCCTTAAAAATGAGTCACTGACAGCAGAGTAAACAGAAGGGCAGACTGTGTAAGAAGAACATGTGAACTTTTGTTTCAACAAAACCTTCTGTCTTTTTGGTCAGTTTTCAGTGAATTGAGAAATTTGAATGTGTGATTTATTAAATTTTTTTCTCAATATATTTCCTCATAAAGTATTTTTCTGCCCTAAAGTGGATCAGCTGTGAATCACACAAAATCATCCACAGTTGAAAATATCAGCCCTTAAATTATATAGGTCTAAATCTGATGGAATATAGCAGTGGTCAATGATAATCATATGGCAGAAGCTGTTGGCAGTATCAATCATTTTTTCTGCGTCATGTGAATAAAAAAAAAATGGCTATAGTTTTTTATCTTTTTACTGTTTCAGCAATGACCTCTCACTCTGAGGTCGGTGGCAGGTTCGGGGGTCACTCAGTCAGAGGGAACTCAAAGCTTGGATACACTGACTCAACCAAAACAATGTATTTAATGGAGAAGTTTAGTGTTGGTTTAATGAGCACATCCTGTCAAACTCACTCATGCACTCCGATTAATAATTACCAATAGCTTACTTGGCACCTGCGCCTTCCTGAACATAACGAACTTATGTCAAATTATGTAATAATAGAATTGTTTATGGTAAACTTCACCTCCTCTGTGAATATTTCAGTAAGACACATGAGTGTCTTTGATTTCTGATGTCTATTCTTTTGAGAATATTTAATTAAAAATATAAAAATACATATAACCCCTTTACCATTGATCGAACTCACTGATAGAAAATTAATTCTTAAGATGTTCAGATGAAGTGAATGTGAGGAGTCTCCGAATTATATTCAGTCTGAATGACATTTATCTTGAAGCTGGTGAAAAAGAGAGAAACTCATTAGATGTGATGTGAACAGCTGAGTAGAATACAGTAGGGATGTAATATTCATAATCATCTCTTCACACATCACAAGGCGTCACTCCGTATTGCCTTTCCTAATCCAGGTGTTGAACAGTGACGAAGTGGCAGTGCAGTCTTATTTACTTCAGGCTCAGACGCAAGAGGCAGTACAGTATTAAAGCTCAAAGAGATAGTCACAAAGTCATACACTTAAATACAAAATGAAAATACCACAGATAATGTAATGATATGAACACATATCTTCATTCAGAGTGGTTATGGTCAAGTGCTTGTGCAAACCCTGGGAGCTCCGATGTGACCTTTGCTGTGCTTAGCGATGACCTCATACACCCAGCTTGAGGGCAGGTTCAGAGGTCACTCAGGCATGGCCCCGGTCCAAATGTGGAGGCCCTCAGAGGTAGCTCGAAGCTCAGATTTTGTACATGTTAGGATATTAGCACTTATTATGTTGTCTTACTCAAGATGGCTGACCAACTTAAGTAGCACTTTATGATGCAAATCATCTCGTGACACGGTTGGTTTGTTATGACAGTTGCAACAACAAAAGCTCTCAGTGAAACCATACTGAAACACAATCATAAAAATGGATTCAAAATGCCCTATCACAAATACTTCAGATCTCTTTGATCCCAGCTCACTTTTCCAGTTTAAACAGAGAACAACATAAAACCAACACTGACTGTAGCAAACATGAACGAACACAGAACACTGAAATCACCACTGTGCCTCTATGGGCCGTGTCTAAGAGCGAGCTGAGGGCCATGTACAGCGTCGTAATAAGGCTAAACTGGTCACAGTTTGATAGATCCTACTCTACACAAAAACAGTACATTTACAAATCTCAGCGGCGGTAAATACATCCTAAAGAGAGCACTTCAGAAAACAGTAATCAGTCCTGCTCTAGGCGAAACCCTACCCACAGTCCCAGACTCCTCAGTTAGTGCTGCGAGATCACTGTGAGATTCACTCTCACATCCACTGACCATTCTACTGAATAATGTGATGTGCCTTATTACCTCTGTAGACTTTGCCCTGACACGGTCACTGAACCAGGGGTCTTTAATATCTTCTAAAAGTGACCATGAGTTCAATGTGAAGAGTCAAAGCCCATTCAGGAAACCCATTGAAAACATTTTGAATGGAACTAAATGAGGAGCAGCAAACTAATATGGATTCCTTTATCTGTTGAAAATTATTTAAGTAAATTATCATATACAGTTATTTTTAAGGAACAACATGCATTAAAACAATAGAACAATAAGATATTTGACATGTGTCACAGACTGTTATGAAAAATCCTTAATATTGTAGCAGCTTTTAGCTTTTATCAATTGAACCATCATCATGAGGTCTTTGTTTACAGACTTCTACAGACTTCTTCTACAGAAATCTTTCTTCAAGTAAACCAATAAAAAGTCAAACTAAGACCATACTGCAGAGTTCAGAAACCCCTGCACTGGTTCTATCAGTCGTTCATGTGGCTTCTGCCAAGAGGGCTTCTGGTAAGGTTTAATGTAAGCAAAAAATGTATTTTGGAGCTTAGAAGTAAGATCTTGCTGTTATATAAAAAAAAAACCCAAGAGGATTCTTAGCATCAAATATTAAATTAATATCATATGTGACAATGACAGCATGAATATGAGGTAATAAAATACAATTTGCTGCCCCTTATTGATTTCCATTGAAAGGGGGTTGTTCCAGAATGGGATTGTGGAGTTCATCCTAACAAAACACTAGCCCCAGCAATCATACAGCAGTACATTAATGAAGCTAAAGGGCTAAACTTTACATTACTGGAACATCACATGATAGTAACAAAAGGATTTTGATCAAAATTATTTCTTATTTTTTATCTTGGGTTTTAGGTATGACGAAAACCCTTTATGATAATACTCTGAATTCTTGAATCTTTTTTGCATAAAACTTTGACAACAACGACTGACATTTGCAGGTTGAGCTCTCAGCTCCAGTGGAGGTCTGTACAACATATAACTGAGGGGCTTTGTTGACCACCTTCTGATTGGTTGTCATGAACCAATCAGAAAGCCAACTGAGGGTAACATGAAGAGTTCTTACAAGGGTGGTATTCTTCTTGAGCAAAATATGTATTCAATCAAAAATACATTATGTGGAGCAGGGTTATCTGTTATTTTGACACTGATGATAGATTTTAATAAATAGTCTATGATCTATAAAGATGTGAGTTGAGTTTAAGTGCAAATGCTTCTCTATGACATCACAAAATCTGAAGGCTATTTTCTTGACACACTCAGGTGTTTGCTGTCGACACATCCTCCAGTAAGTCCGCTTCATTATAAATGTATGATAGCTGACAGATTTCCCACTGATAAAATCCATTAGTGCACTAATGAGACGCTCCAGAGCCTCATGCGCTCACCTGCTGCCCCTCTTTAAATGGCAGGATCCACGTCGTTATCAGCAGCACATTAGGACTGGGTTATTGTAGCCAATGACGTCTAGAAAGAAGTGCTTAACTGGAGATAAAATAATGAAGAACTGTCTGAGGGAAATGGGGGAAGGAAATTCTTCTAATACTTTAAACTTTACACAAGCCTATTCCGATTTTTATTTGACTCTTACTACTCTTACTTTAGCGAGCTGAAACATCAGTCCTCATACACATTTCACTGAACATGATACATCTTGTTTTTAACTGTCATGTGCTTTTGTTAAAGAAAAGTAAAATTAAATGGACTTCCCTATGTCTTTTTAACCCGCTCCCATGCCATGACTTCGATTGGACTATGTTGTGTAATTGAGATGTGCAAAGTCAATTTATCAAAATAGACTGAAGAATATTAGCTGTGTGAGGTGAAGTAAAATGCTAATATACTCAAAATATCTGTTAAACAGTGTGAGGCCCTTATTGTTGTTACAGGCAACTGCAAAATTCTCATGAACTTGCTACACTCATGAACAGTCTTTTCTGAATGGAATAAATATGACAGCAGATATCATGTATAAATGATCATACATTGAATATAGTAAATGGGGTGAGGAAAAAAAAAAGGAAAGGAGACTTCTTGGGAAAAGTTTGTAGGACCTGGTTATGGTGGTGCAGCAGCTTGGATGCTTTATCCATAAACAGGGACTGTCCTCTACATGCTCTAATGGAGGCTTAGCAGTCTCCTGAATTTACCCATGGGAATCATACATCTTGTGATCAATAGAATGTATATTTGTAATGTAACCTTGACCAGAAGAAACCCTGCTCCTACTCTGTCGAACAGAGTACAGAGTGAATTCTTGCCTCAAACTGCAACATTCATTTGAATTTGACATCTTTATCTACGTCTCACTGTGAGTTTTGAAGAAAATGTATGCAAGGTGAGCTTTTCACTCACAGTAAATATCACTTTCTCAGAATCATTTGGCAGCTTTGAGCTGCGCGTAAACAATTATCTCTTCACTCTACTGGATTGCCTGTCGCTACAAATGCCTTTGCCATCAACTCCACAAATGATCAGCACATTTAACTTCTGAAAAAGGACCATACTTTGTCCTTGCTCTGATCTGTTTCCACTTGCACATTCTAAAAAAAGGACGTTCAAAGTGTGGAACAAAAGTATCAGACAAACACAGGAGTTATGAATGTGATAACAGACATAACAAAAGTCATGCCATTGACCGTTCCATCATGTCATACTCAAAACATGAGCAGTAATTTATGTTCGAACAAAATTGTAAGGTTCTGTAACCTGTGGAGTATGTGGTGAGGACTGTTTTTTTCCTTCTTATTTAATGTTGAGAAACTATTAAAACAATTTTGGGCTAAATAAGTAATGCTTCTGATGTGGTCCCTGGTTAAAAGTTACACGACATGCCAACTGAATACTGACAAATCAATGTTTTAAGCTGTTAGTCACATCCTGTTAGCCCTCTTCAAAACAACAAGCCATGCCATTAGGACACTGTAGGTGAAACATATGGCAGCATCAGAAGAGTTAGCAGGGTGCAATAGCATGAACATCCTAAAGGACCAGAACTTAAATGATCTATTCTTGGCATCTCTGAGCCAGTTTGGACTTGGTGGATCAGAGAGAAAGGGGGCAAAATTCTGACCAGCAGATCTTAATGTTATGTCTGTTTTAGAATGAACAGTTGATTTGAGTCTTATTATCTAAAGATATATTGTATTTGCATTACATATTAGATTATATTATTTTGTCCTGAAATTCAGTTACCATTTGAGGATTTTTGGATTGCAATTACAAAATGTATTCATGCACAGATGTGATTTACAGCTCATCTGAAATCTGGATCTGAAACTACATCCATGCCGAAAGTGTGTTCTGAATTTCTCTTCAGCAGGGTGACATTCGTCCGATACTTTCTCTGTGGGCTCCAAACAAAGAAAAACATGGTGGTCCTCATAGGTTCTGTGGTCCCAGACCCTCTGCTGTCGGGGAGTGGGTTCACTGGAGGTACATTCAGTTTTGGGGGTATGTCATATGCCTGGTCTCCACCAAGTGATTCATGTCAGTTCAGTGCAACACATTTTGAAGAGGTTTTAGTTCACAAAGCAAAGACTGCAGCAACCCATTGATCACTCAACACAGCTGTTGGCTACACTCAAGTACAGTTGAAAAAGTGTTCCTTCCACTTGGTCGATAACAGTTTATCACAAAAAGGCAAACTATGCTAGACTGCAATCACTGCTCCTCTTCTCAGTTCCACTTTATGGTCTCAACAGACTCTAAATTGGACAAAATGGTACACTGACAAACAAAAACTAAAGCTGAACTCTACAGTACCACTTGGTGGAAACGGGGCTGTGCAGTAGGACTGACATTGGTTTGTATAAGACTAATATTTTGACAGACAGATGGAGGAGAACCCTGCAGACTTTATTTGGATGCCCTGTAGTTCCTCAGATAAAGGTTATGAGGTAGGGTCAGGAGCTACTCCTGAGTCTCCTCTGTGCTCTGATTAGTCGCCGGGGCCTGCTCCTTCACAACCTCTTTAGTGACAATCTCCACATCGGTCGGCTCATCCTCGGGGTCCGTCTCCAGGCCGTTCTCCATTACAGCTTTTACCTCCTCAACTCCAGGCTCTTCATCTTTGGTTTCTGTCTCCACCGCTACAGCACTGTTTCCTTTCTCCTCAGCTGCACCTTCTACTGCTTCTTCATTCTTCTCCATCACTTTTGTCTCAACAGTCTCTATTCTTGGTTCCATCGTCTCCTCTTTCTCTTCCTCATTCTTTGTGTCAGTAGTTTCCACTTCTGTTGTGTCCACCCTTTCTTCCTCTTTTGCAGCATTTTGTCTGTCCACACTCTTGACATCTTCCACATCCCGGTCCATTTTCTTACTCTTCTTTTTGTTCTTCGCTGTGTCTTTGATGCAGTTCTTGTTGGATTTACCTCTGGCTTTAAAGATCAGCTTCTGAAAGCGAAAACATTTGCATTTCATTAGTGAGGATATAATAAGCACTGAGAAGCCAGGAAACAGTATGCACAGACTTAATTAAGACAGGATCGCGTCAGATCAAATATTGCACAAGGATAACAAGCTTTTGCAAATGAGTCTTGTCGATGCACGGGAGGAAATTGAGGCAATTTGTTGGAATTATTGGACGCCTCAAGGCCAGAGACTGACCAAAGAAAGAAGAATGATTTGAATGTCATCAAAGTCTGACGCAGGGTCTGGCTGGAGGATTACAGCAATCAACAGGAGAAGATGGAGATTGCTTCTGATTATTTTCCACCTAAAACTCCAAACACAAAAAACAACAAACACAAACAAACAAAAAAACGCACAAAGACGCTCATTGGTTTCTACATTTTGCAGACTCCATTTGTTTAGTGTTTAATCTGACATAAACAATATACGCAGTTGTACGCAGTTACTTTTTTTACCATTACATTTTACTGGAGCCAAGTGCTTTGAATGTGAGCTACATCATGGACACTTCTGAGTTCATCGCAGGGCCATCACTTAGAGGCAGACAATGACAACCCTTCACTCTCCCTTTCATTTACTATGGGCACTACTGAAAGTCTCCATACGTGCCTATCTGAAGAGCAAACCCACAACCTTCTTGCTCAGAGGCAGGAGTAGTAACCAGTGTGCCAGTGTTCTTTCAGTTGCATTTCTTAATCTTCTAATGTTCTTCTTCTTCTTCTTCTTCTTCTTCTTCTTCTTCTTCTTCTTCTTCTCACATGCGTAGTGTGGTAGAGCACCCCAAAGGTTTTTGTTTATCCGAGGGTACTGTGTCAGTGTGAGGCATAATTCTACAGATCTCATGTCAAAGAACCATCAAAATCACAGGGAGAATAAATATTTTTTCTATATATATTTCTAAATTTATATAGTTATGCAGTGCTCCTATAAAACAACTCTAAATTTCTTATCAGTGGTAACTGAATGACTTTTACTCATTTTTATATTCATATAAAATATATTTTGTCATATTTTGTCAATCACGTTTTCATTTAAACTGTGATTTCTAAGTCGAAACAGTGGTACAGCTACATCAGAAAAGTTCTCTTCAAATATGTTTTATTTGTCTCACACAAACACAACATATGTAGGGCCTGCTTGTTGTTTAAACTCTGGTCACAGTCAGTACTTATTCATTCGACTGAAGTCAAAGGTGAGTCATGGAGGTTATCACTCCTCTTTAGGGTTGAGCATAGACATTATAACTCAGCACATCTGTCTGAAGAGCGGTAATCTCTCAAACAGATATACGTTTGTCTGCTTCAAACACAAACTTGAAGGTTTAGTATTGTCTCAGGTGTTGGTTTTGTCTTTAATACACACAGACACACACAGGAATTTGGGGACATGTACCTTGGACTCTCTCTTCTTTCGGCTCAAGATGGGTCTCTGCAGGAAAACTATCTGCTTGGTGGACAGGCTTCCATCACTAAGGGGGAGGAGACAGAAAACACAGAAAAAAACAAGTCAGTAAGAGGCTATAAACACACATCCCAGAACAGGAACATGTGTGCTGTATCTTTTGTGGCATATCAAAAACAAAAAAACCCCCAAAACTTACTGTTCTGTTCTCAAACATTCATGAAACACAAAGAAACATCTTGTGTTGTGAAAAAGAAAGGCTGAAATGTAAATAATTCTCCTAAAAATTGAACAATTAGTACTGTTTAGAGTTATGGCTTGGCTTTTTGGTTAAGGCAACCAGAAAATTTTTTTTTTTTTTACTTAAACATTTTTAGTCCCTCAGGGGACTGGCTTTAGCAGAGGACAGATGTAAACTCCAGTGAAAGCCTGAGATTATTTGCCCCAGGGCAGCTGCAGCTACAGAGATAGTTTACCACCACCACAGTGTGAATGGGTGAATGGAAGCTTTGAGTGCCCAAGAAGGTAGAAAAGATGCACTGAACTTTCAATTTTCACATCTTGTTTTCAAACCACAGTAGTGAAAGGATTATACAGAAGGCATCTGGATAAAGTTTTGAAAGGTAAAACAATCCCTTGAATAAGGGACTGAAAGTCTTCTGCTTTCCACATTTTTTTTTTTTTTTTTACTAATTTCTTTTATGATGACCTGGACAACTGAGAACCTCCACAGAAATCCTGGCAATGATTCTGTGCTGATATTTGTGCCACTAGTAACTTAAGTTGAGTTTGAATTTGAAGTGCTAAAGCTGAATCTGAATTGAATCTGAGTTGAATAAATGCATTTTAAGGGGTGTACAGAGGTGTACTGACTGCACTTCTTCATGAGAAACATGCTATAACTGTAATTTTAAGAATATTTTAGTGCTGAAGTGTTGAATATGTTTTACCAGATACCAGATAGATTCTGAAACCTGAATTAGGTGACATAGGCTTTTTTCCAAATTGTTTTGTAAGTTTGTGAGTTTTGTGAATTTTGTTTTCCATTATAAATAAACCTGTTTACTGAAATGTCACTTCTAATTTTCCTAGTGTCTGTGTTCACTTGAAATTCATTAAAATCTGACTCACCCTCATCTGTCTCCTGTCACCTCTGGATCCTCAAGACTTTGGTGTTTGTAAGCCTTTCTATTTTTCTGGTTTTGTGGAACATGGCTTAAAAAGTGATATAGCTCCTGGTCTGGTAGCTGGCACAGTTTAATAACACGTTGTCCTGTCCTTACAGAGGTTAGGCCCGGTCCACAGCCCCTGCCCCTGAGGAAACACACCGCTTTATGATCACTGTCGGACCCAAAGGCCTGCCACAAATCAGCTCTTTCTCACATGAAATGAAGCCAAGGCTCCTTCAGCACCGGGCTTAAACCAACCAAAGCCCTGTGCCGTTTCCATTTATCCAGAAACCATTTTCTGTGCTGTCAGAGTGCTGCGTGGACGCCTCCTAATGTAAGCTGCTCCCAAAGAGGCCATTATGAAGGAAAGAGTTGGGTAAATGACGGGGCTTTACTGTGCCTTTACCTGCCTCTGAGCGTCAGATACACCATTAGAACCAGAAGCTAAAACAGCCTTTGTTCTCTTATGGTTGCATTTGTCATTCAGTGGTTTCACTTGGACAAAAGCAGCACACACAGATCTTGATGAGTACAGTATGTGCCATTCATTCAGTCTATGGTGCTGCTCATTTTGCATAAGTTTAGTGTTAGTTGTTTGCTGATGGTATTGGTGGTTTAGTGTTGACTGGGCTTGTTTCACATCAATGTGCTCTCAGCTCGACAGAAAAACCCAGTGTTAACCGTAGGGGGTACATTCATACATTTTCAGTGGCACTGTTCACTTCCTAAAAAAACATTCCTATTTCATATGTAAGAGGCCTACCTTTTCACTTTGGTTTTTGATTCTGGTTCAGAGAGAGAACTTGGATTTTATCCTAGTTTTATTCCATTTTTATTAGCTTTCTGTATTTGTTTATTTGTTATGTCGTATTTTATATTGCTGTAATTGTATTATTATTGTATATGTCACCCTGTTACTCTCTTTTGTGTAAATGACTTGAACCTTTGTACTCAGGTCAGGTTTAAAGGTGCTTTAGAAATAAATTTGGACTTCAGTTTGGCAAAAGTAACCCGTGAAGAATTTTCTGTCTCCACTATACTGTGGCAGGAGAAGAGCATCTGCTGCGTAAACAGTGATGCCCTAAAAGGTTTTTTTTTTTATGACAAATGAATCATACTTGAAGAAAACTTTCAAAATGTAGCTATGTTAACTCCAACAGCATAGAGACATGTTTGCTCATATTTGATAAAAAATTAAAACTAAACCAACTGTCCTCCGCAAAATACTAAGACATTACATCAAACTTGAGTTTAGAGCTGCCCTTTAAACTTCTCAGTGTCAGACCAATGTGATCCTGCAATTATTTCTGCCTCGTCAAACATCGTGTGCACTTTGCTCCATTTTCTCTATTTATGTATCAAATGCTGGCATAGACACCAGTAGGATTTTTTATGCCACCTTTTTTTCAATGTTGACAAGTACAGTCGATTAATGGGGCTGTACCTGTTATGTTTATGGTTATTTTGGGATATTTCTTACCCTATTCAACAAAGGAAATGGCTCTAGAACATGCGGTACTGGTCGACCTGTACCGTAGCACTGCCTACAGCCTCATAGTTCCTCCAGTGAACAGTCTGTAGTTGTCTGACTGATGTGTGCCTTCTACAGCATGTGGTGGGGGCTGGAGCTGATTAATGACCTCTCCAGCTCCAGTCTGTGTTTTCACTCCATTGCTTTGCAACAACATCACAACAGGGCTAATTAAACCAAGTCGGCCTAGATACAGCGCTACGCCGAGAACATTTAGCACATCAAAATAACGCCTGATGATCTATTTCAGATGAATCATTCTCATTACACTTCTTTTGTGCGGCATCTTTAATCAGCCCGTTTGCACACTCGTCTTTGGTAAGTATTTGTACTTGATCTGCACAAGAGTCAGTGATCTCAGATGAATTCTCCTCCCAACATCATTTTGTACACAAGGCCAATTTTATTCTCATATGATTTCATATTACAATAAGAGTAACCCATAATTATGTATGTTGAAGCAAAAGGAATTATTAGCATTGGTGCATTTTAAATGACTAAAATGCTGAATAACTATCATTAAACTTACATTGTTATTTAGGATATACAAAAAAGCTCACATCTAACAAAAATAAAACGTATTACTGCTCACTTTTGCTCCAATCAGCTGCCTGCTGTGTGGACACATTTTTTTCCGGTGACACTGGCTCATTTCTTGTTCCTGATTGGTCACTTAGCGGTGTTTCTATCCTCTACTTGGATCTTACCATGCTCCGGAGCAGTTTAGCCACTTAGTGTGAGTTTCCACAGAGATTCCACCTTATCAGAAAACGGAGCAGCATTGTGATACTGGTAACCAATGGTTCACGCTAAAGTTAGCTCTGCTTAGGGGGCGCCCCTGGGAGCACAGCTGAACAATGAGAGGTGTTGCCATAACAAAATGTGTCTTGGTACTGAGAGGGCAGAAATTCTGACATGTCAGAAATTTTGGTTGCAGCAAACCACAGTACCGTGTACAGTGTAAGCACATAAATCATGAGCTCCAGCTCTCCTCGAATGAGATTTACTTGTACAGTGTGAGTTGGGGTTCTATTTGAAACACTCTAAAGTCCCACTGTATGTCCCACTTTAAATGTTGAAATACAGTTTAGATAATGTAGTTAAAATAGTTTATTCACTTTACCAATGTCATTAACTACAAATTAGAATCATACTCTTAGGGCGTACTAACACCAGGAGAACCCTTCTGGGCCCAGGCCTGAAACGCTCCTAAGGTCTGGTTCGTTTGGCAGATGTGAGTGCTTGAGAACGGAACACTTCCAGGTTTCAGCATGGTTTGAAGAGGTGTGCTGTGGCATGGAACGGTTGCTCAGGCATGTGCATTAGAGCTACAACAAGCTGTGACCAGATGCTCTGCGGGGGGATTATAAAAGGATTTTGTCTGAAAGACACTGTGGCTTTTTTTATTTTAATGTCAAACTTAAACCTCAATATCTCAAAACCACTCAGAAGGCAGTTATGATCTTAGAATTCGAAGTGAACGATATGTCAATAAGTCATTTGTGACAAAAAGGTAAGCTACAAAAGTATGAATATAAGGAGACCATATATGGTTATGAGTGAAGTCCTTCCTGTTGAGTTTGTGCTGTGGAAAATAGAGTTCTGAATAAATGCAGACAGATAAAAAAATACTGCTATGACTATTACTTTTACTGATAATTATTGATATGATTAATGATTTGAATTTGGAAGATTGTTCAAAAATGTGATGAATAACAAATATTGAGGTGTTGAGTAGCACATACACAATGTGTGGTCGAAACCAAACTATGACTTTATATTAAAGCCACCCTTTGTAACTTTTAGCCAGCAGAGGGCACAGATCCCTCTCTGTGTAACTGCACCAACATATTTTATTTAAGTAGTGAGTTCAAGTCAGCCAGTTTGGAAGAAAGAGAGAGTCTTCTGAAATGGGTAGATATTTTTTTATGTATTTTACACATTTTTTTCTTTTCTAGGGTCTAGTGTATTGGCCTATTTTCTTTATTATAGGCGTAGTGTGGAAGAGAGCATGCGATTTGTCACCGCCCTGTTCTTTGGAATTTTCTGTCCAGCTGAAGGTAATGTGTCAGTGAGATAGGCATGATTCTCTCATGTCATATTCTTTGGCTAAAAATTACACAGTGTGGATTTAACATTTCCCATTTCCTCTCTCGTCATTGTCCTAATGCTATGTGTGCAGCCAAAGACACTGAAATTTTATCAAAAAAATAAATCCTAACTTGTAGATGTGTCTAGATGTTTTTGTGTGAGTCTGTGAGATAAAGGAGATGTTTAATCATACTTTTTGAATAAGGGTGTGTGTTTTGGGGGTTGTTAGTTCCACCCAAAATAGCTAACTTCTTGTAGGGTTTAGGGTGGTGCCGTGTTACATTTTTTTGTTTGTTTTAACATCTCTGTGTGTGCCAAATTTCATTTTTCTATGATTTAAAAAATGTGCAGTCAGCCCCCATATGCCCAATGTTGACTTTTCAAGTGGTAATTTCATTAACGATTAATTACTATGGTGATAATTAAATTCACCTTTGCAACTCATCCATATTACGCTAATTACACTATCACGCTACTTTTACCAGCCCTAATAAAAACCCAAATAAAACTAATCTATAATATTTTTTGGAGTATGGAGTCAACTGGTACCATGAGTGAGCCCCAGTGCATTGTGGGTCGATACCTGTTGGTCCTGACGACAGGAGTTGGCAGCACACAGGTGAGCCTCCAGCCGAACGAGGCCAAGGACTGCAGCAGAGGGACGTAGTCGGCCTTCACCTGCAGCCCCTGGGGACAAGAGCATGACACAGGTCAGTCTGGGAAGAGGTCAGAGGTCAGATCAGAAGTCAACTACATAAATCATAAGAATACTGCAGATAAGAGTCATTTTACAGACATGTCATAGAAAGACTTGAAATTCTGTAATCCTGTAATAATATGAATTCTTGTTCAAAATGCTTTATGTGGCTCCAGTGGTATGTGACTTTTTAGGACATTAAATACACAGTATACTCAAGTATAGTTTCATTTAATAAAAGATAATCAGTTCAATCATTTGCTTTCATTTTCATTCTTTTGCTGCATTAACACTGAACAGACACTAACATAGATGACTAAGTGGGTGTAATTTTAGTGGATTAAAGAAGATGTCTGAATGTCTGTCAAAAGTTCAGATCTTTTTAGCCATCAGTTCCAAGGAGTCTAAATCAGATGTGACAGATAACGTAATTTTAACTTTGAAAAACATATTTTAGGTCTATCAGCAACCAGAATTATATAACTTTAATCATACCATGTTGTAACCAAAGGCTTAAATGGCAGATTTATGGAAAAGCAATATTTGTACGAAGTATTCAGAAAGAACAGGTTCTGAACTGTCAAAAAGTTTAAAGCTACAACATAAAATATATTTGCATAATAATTTAAAAACCCATAGTAAATCATCATGAGGTTGGCAACATTTCAGTACATTTCAGTTCTGTCTGGTTTGCTTTCTTCACTGTATGAAGCACACAGAGGGAAGAAGAGTCGCAAGAAAAGACATTTCTTCGCTTGAATCAGATGCCAGCACAGAACTGAAAAAACATGCTAGATCATATGAAAAAGGGTACAATGAAGCTTTTATCTAAACAAACTGCACAGACTCAAAACTATTGGCTGAAAGTGGTATAAATGTGATGTCTTCATAAAAGACAGAAAAGTTGAAGTCTCGCCCTGTTAATAACCACAACGAATATACCACAAGTTTTCTCTCTCTCTAAACTTTACAGAGTATATCTGGTCTAAAGTGACCCTAAATTCTGAGTATGATTTTCCAAGGTCAGCTCCCACAGTGATAATAACAGGTCTAGGCCATTCTGAGGCCTGTGTGAGCAGCTTTACAGACTGCATTGACATCCATTCCATTTGGATATTTAGAGACAACCAAAGAGAATAGAGCACTAGATCTGACAACGTTTGTGAGAGTTACAGGTGATTTTATACTCCCCAAAATGGCCGCCTTGTTATGGGCTTGCCAAAGACACACCTGAAATTATATCAAAAAACAAAATCCTAACTTGTAGATGTGTCTAGATGTTTTTGTGTTGAGTTTGGAGTCTGTGAGATAAAGGAGATATTTAATCATATTTTTTGATTAAGGGGTGTGATTTTGGGTGTCGTAGGTCCCACACAAAATTGCTAAGTTCTTTTAGGGTTTAAGGTGCAGTGTTAATTTTTTTTTTGTTTGCCTTAAAGGTCCTATATTATACTATTTTGAACATTATACAGTGTATTTTGGATACATTTAGGTTACCATATCACGTTTTGCAACATGAAACACACAATATTTATCTTATACAAGCGGTTTGAATGAGCTCTCATCATGAGTCCAAAGTGAACGGTCTGATTTGGGGCTGTCACTTTAAGGCTGAGCTCTCCCGTGTTGGCTCCGCCCACTCATGACATCACGCTAGCGCTGCGCTGGAAACAGACTGAAGTAAACACGGTACATCGTACTAATAACTTCTTCAGCAATGGCTTTGAGAGTAACTGAGCCGTATATCTTAGACCCAGAGTCTGACTCTGAGTTCGAAGAACATCCTAAGGTAGCTGTTGTGCAGTATATTGAAAGTAAAGTAAAAGTATTGACGTTAAGTAAGCTAACAGAGAAGCAGCGATGCTTCTCTGTGTCTGAGCTGCAGAGCACGGCACTTGTTGACAGTGCAGGAGAGAGGGGCAGGAGGAGTGTGGAGGAGCACTTCCTGGAGAGGAGGGGTTTACTTCACATATTGACGTCATTGCGTGAAACAGCTCGTTGAAAAGACTGTAGCTCAAACTAAATAAATTACTCAAACATGCGCAAATGAAACAAAACACAACTTTGGGTATGTGTTTGAGGTAGAAACAACATTAGAACATGGTTAAAAGCTCAGAAAAGTCGATTTAGCATAATATGGGACCTTTAACATTGACTCTGTGTGTGCCAAATTTCATTTTTCTATGATTAAAAATGTGCAGTCAGCTCCCATAGGCTCAATGTTGATTTTTCAAGTGGTCCCATTCTTGTTTTTCATTTTTGTCTGTTTTGTTTTTTGGATGTTCTAACCGTATGTTTGTAAATAAGGGATGATCTTCATTGCCTTTTTTGAATGTCATCACATAAGGTTTGTGTACCAAATTTCATTTGTCTAACACAAAACTAACTAACTAAATTTCTAGATCCCAATCAAAATGTGTAGAGGGTGCTGGAGACAACGACTTTAATAGACATCAGTGAGTTCAGGATGTAAATGCTCACACACTCATTCCACACATGCAACATGTTTGTTTTCTCCTTTTTCTGGATCACCTTGTGTTTTAACTGAAGGGAATATAAGGGAAATTCAGGTAAAGGAGCGTTATTCAGTCCTGACCTATTGCTGCATTTGATGTATGTGTCTTAGATGTATCCACAAAGTGTTGTTCATTAGAGCTGTTTCATGGCTGTCACTGATCAGCCATAGTGAACTGTAAATAGTCAGTCCATTCAGTTGGAGAAGCCAATCTATTCATAGCTTGAGCTGTGGTGTGTTAATTGAGTGTGGAGTATTAACTCTGCTAAAAGCAGCATGTAAGACTATTTGAACAATAAGATTTTAGTTGTGACTAATTGGTCGACCAGAGGCTGTCAGACCCCAGGTCATGTGTATATGTCTTGGACAATCACAGGATATCAGACCGAGAAAGAATCCCCAGAAGCACAGGGAGGACAGACCCAGGACTTTCTGCTGTGAAGTCATACATAATTTCTAAAACAACACTTTCTCCCAGTTTTCCTTGGGTTTCCACACTGATCAGTATGTAGCTCTCAGTGTGAGCTGTGAGAGGCCTGAGACCAAAACACTTCGAGCACTTCATCTCAGCTCATTTTTCTTGTACTGAGCAGGACAATTGTGTGTGTGTGCACACAAGTGATCAGGCTCTTGAGTGGAGGGGTTAATCGTTACAGGATAGTGTTTACTCTGGCATTACTGACCGCTTTATTCAGGAGCAGCACCTCCATTTTCCTGGGTTTGTATTGGACCCAGTCCCAGAAGAGGGCTTCTCTCAGAGTCTGCCCAGAAAGTAAATTGAGAAATAATTTGAGTGTGATGCTTTTGTGTTCTTTGGAAGAGGTGGGAGTTAATCACAGCCCCCAGAGCTGTCTCTCTGTCCAGACTGACTAAAAATATAGGACCACCTCGCTCCATTGGCCCTCAGCAGTGGTCTGGGCCCTGAACAGTCTTCAAACGGCCAATCTTTGATACTGGCACAGATAGGGCTGAGCTGAAGGGTTTCCTCTATATCTCTGCTATTCCACTCTCATCCAAGAGGAGAAGGAAAGTTTGTGAGTGATTATAGGACCTTAGGCAGTAGTACTTGGAGCGCCAACACAGACTGGACACTGGCCATATTGATCGTGGGCCTCTTTTATGCTCCTTTCTGTGACATTTGTAGGAATATGGCGTACTACTCCCCAGTCCCTTGGATCTCATAAATGCTCCATAAACAAATAAAAGGCAACATTCTTTCTTTTTATGGTGCATTTGAGTTGTAAAAAATCGACCTGCTTGTGTACAAAAAGAACAAAGTTAAAAAAAGGCAAATTTTTTTAAACACAGATGCCGCACATTCAATATTATACTAGTTTTTGTGAATTTACTGCTACATGCATTACATACATTTAATACATCATTGATTTAGCCCAACACTGAGTTGTCCTACTGTCTCTACCTCTGACACTCCTCTGTTACTACCTCCTGAGGGATAAAGACAGGAGCGTCTCACACCCTTTGTCACTGCACCTTTTAGAACAAGGTGAGTTTTAAGAGAGACAGGAATATCCCACAGCAAAAAGTAAGCCTCAAATAAACTATAGATTCAGAAACATCCAAACAAATATGTTGTTTTCAACAGTCATTATTTAAACATAAATAAGAGTGTAAAAAATAAAACCATCTCAAAATAAGCTCACCAGGACTGGTTTGCCAATCCATTTAAAAGGCCCTTGCCTCCTTTATATGTCCTTTATTCTGTATTTTAAGCTACAGAATCACAGAATGTAGTTCTTAACTGAGCCACTGCTGTGTGTGCACTTAGTTGGACTGGAACTGGACAATGGACTCAGATCCATAGTTTTCTGCAGAGAGTCGAACAACAATGCCATGAAGACAGAGTCTACAGTGACAAATGTGTATTTTTAGATAAACAGACATAGTATTGGCTGTTGTTTTGTTCCCTCTTGATGTATTCAGGTTATGTATGCTAAAAACTGAGAGGAATACCATTAAAACCTTAAGAGTCCTCATGTGCCACAATGTGAGGAGTTGCACATGTCATTTTTATTATAGTGTGCATGCTGCCACATAGCAGTCCACCACCTCTCCATGTGTTAGGGCAGATTCTTGTCTCCTGTTCTTATTTTAATGTATCACCCAAAACATTATATACATACTTGTGTTTTAACCTATAGAGTCATTGCTTTGCTTTGCTCATTGGCTTGACCTACTGTGTTGTTGTGTTTGCTGTTTTGAAAACTCATGGACCAACATATGTGCTTCAAGGTAGATTCAGATGAACCTGTGTAGTCTTTAAAAACAAGAAATACAGTAAAAACAATCCATGTTGCTGTATTTGTGTTTATAAAAATGAGCAATTCATTTGAAAAGACTTAAATGTTCTGAAATAATCTTAATTGAAGGTGGATTAAAATTGGATTGAGAGGAATATGGATGCAGACCAAACTGCAATAAGAAGCCTCCTCCACAGCTAGAAAATATACCTATAAAAACACTGATAAATAAGCTGATGATTACTGTGGCAATCTCTGTGCAAAAATCAGCAATAATAAAATATCTAAATGTAATTTGGTAGGTGCCTGTTGGAATGTTCTGCCTCACAGTCAGAAGGTAGTGGGTTTGATTCCAGGGCCAGTGACAACCTCCATGTGTCACTGTGGGTGCTCTCTGGGTGTTCTAGTTTACTCACACCATCAAAAGACATGCAAGTGTCAGTGAATAAAAAACATCTATAGTCAGTGATCGGACCAGTCATTGTTTTATGCTTTTTCCTCCACAAACTTTACATCCAACTTTAATCCAGGTATTCATGCTTGTTTATATTTCCCCAAGTCCAGGAAATTGGCCAATATATGAAAATGTTAGAATTACTTATTTATTAATATGTTAGTATTATTTTTCAAGCCATGTTTTTGAGTCCTACATTCATGTCATTTATTTGTAATCATCTGCATCTGTTTTAGGGGAACTTTTGGCAACAGACAACAGTCTCAGAAAGACACAGCTTTCACTCAAAAAGAAATACTTGATGAGTCCATGACTAAAAGTACTCTAGGGATCTTTGATCTAATCAGTTCCCCCATGAGAAACCTGATTCCCTTCCTGTACATTTTGTGAGCATACTGTAGAAAAAAAAGTAGAAAATATATAATAAATGTAGCACTTGCCAAACCCCATGTGAACAATGGGCAGGATCTGTGCCAAATGCCGATGTCTATGCAAATTCATTGATGATGTTAATATCCCAGAAGGCACAGTTAGAACATTATTTAATCAATACAAACCTTGATCATACTTTAGGCTCTACATGAGGGTTAACAGCAGGCTGACAGGTCAAATAAGAATTGTTAGAGACAGAGTTGTTAAATGAGAGTGCTGGAAGGGTCTATGAGAGCAGAGTTCCAACAACAGATCTGCAAAGACTTTGTTTGATGTAACAATGTGAAATCTAGCTTCACTTTTATAAAAGGCTTAGAATTTTACATAACCTTTTGTGATGATTTTGCAGGTCATCAACAAACACAAGAGGCCGCATGGGGGGGTTAATTTTAAGCCATTATTTACTAGCTTTTAATTCCAGGTAAATACAACATAAGTAAGCGTTTTGGTGTAGAATTTGTCCAAATAATTTAATGCAATTACCAGACATACAGTCCCATTCACTGGTCCAAGTCAAGTCTGTATTATTTCTCAGCATAATACGCAAAAATAATCAGCAGATCTGATCAAACAACTAAATACATTTTATTAGTTTTCAAAGATATGTTTTTTTTCTTTTTATTTGACAGATAAGATGGTTGCTACACATGGAGGAAAGTAGACCTGAGGTGAGAGTTGATCCTGGGACCCTTATGTTATGTGATATGCCTTCGACCACATAAACCACGAGGCACTAAAACAAAATGATTTAGTTTATTATTATAGTATTCAGTATTTTTGCATACTTATAATATTTCCAAATGTGCATATGCTTATTTATGTCTTATTGATGAATTAAGAATGGTGGGCTCTGGCCCTGGCTATGTGGTGCTCAGCCCTCTTCTCCCTGAGTGTCAGTGGAAATGACTGCTGTATGTGGGTCAGCCCCTCTCACACCTTAGCAGGATCATAATGAGCTCATGGACAGAGGAGGCACCACACTGTGCTTCGATTCTACACAACCTTTTTACATTATTTGGCTTTTAAATGAATTTTGGATGTTAATATTGTGTTTTTGAATTGAAATGAAATGATCATTCAGAAAATAATCTAATGTATTTTACAGTTACACTTCATTAATTAAAGGCTGATAAATGCAAATACATTAGATGCATTGATGCATTGTTCCTGAAATTAATTGTTAGTCTCTGATTTGAAATGGAATGAACTCATGAGATGCCTTAAGATTCCCACCATTACTTCTGCTAGACCCATGGAAAATCATCTTTTCAGAAGCCCCTGCCCTCTCATAAGAACATGTCAGAGGTTGAGGTGTCTTTGTCTTATCCTCCTCTCAGAGCTGCAGCGCTGCTGTGATTTAGACTGAAATCTGCCTGCAGACATCATTCGGCTCCTCGCTGTGAACATTAGAGCTTTAGAGCTGACACATAAACAGTGACTGACAGTCCGCGCTGGAAAGCTCCTTACACCGTGACTTTAGAGCTACTCCTGAAGTTTGATATAATACGGATATGAATTGAACAGACAGTTTAAGCCTCCACTGCCTCTGGTTTGTCTTTAGGGTTAGGATCAGTCAAGTGCTTTCACTCTGAAGGAACCTTTGAATTTAAATGCATAATGATGGTTTAATATTTAACACTTCAGCTGTACTGAATATGGTTTATGTCTGCTGTCATAGATGAGTAATAACAGGAATAGGAATATTACGTTTTTTCTCTATTTTCTTGAAACTATGCCTCTGGAAAATCTTATTAAAAAACAAAAGCCCACATTCATAACTACACCAAAAATTCTATAGTAATGTCCGCTCTCAGAAGACTTTTGCAAAAACAGGAAAGTCTGCCTTTAGACATAAAACATACGATGCCAAATCAAATCACTTTCATTAACATTCTGCAGTCACATCACTTTTGTAGAATCAATACATTTCTACTGGCTCATGGTTTGGCGGGACAAACAGAAACAAAACAGCTGATATGGGTCAGGTGTCAGAATAGTGCAGACAGGCTTAGGACATGGATGAGCAGAGCCTCCACTGGACTTTGGGCCACGGGATCAGGGGCCACTGGACCAAGGGCCACTGGGGTTTTCTTGAATGGAATCTGTATAGAAGTATATTTTGCTCATGTTTGCACTGATAATGCTAAATTGACCACTTCACAGCATGGACCGGCACGCTCAAATTCATGGAGAATGAGCCTATTCAGTTAAATGCAGAGATAAACACAAATGAGCAGAACCTGAGGACATCTGCTGCAAAGGACTAAAGGGAGAGATCTGGTGAGTTTGGTTAAGTGCCTCCAGCTGCAAATGAGTCAATTTTATTAATAAATTATTATTATAGACACCAAGCCAACAAAAGGTAAGATTTTCACCCAAAATAAAGTTTTATGCAATAGGGTTAAACTGGTTTTGAGGAGTCACACATTCTCTGTGATGTGGATTTTTTTTTTTTTTTGGCTTTTGCCTTTGGTTTCCACAGTTTTTAAAAATGCAAGCACTGCAAACAGAAAAAAACATGAGAACCATTCCTGCTCATTTGATAAACACCCATTGGGGTTTTGGTGTAATACCTTCTAAGACAAAGCTTAGAGCAAGGATTTACTGTATTTTCTCTGAGCCCTGGTTCACAGTCTTGATCCTGTCCAGGATCAGACTGTGTGATAAGATTAAGGTCTGGGCACTGTGTGTGAAGAGTGATCCTTCACAAATCATAAATATCAAACATGTCCATTATTTACAATCTGATATGGCATGGCAAGACACCCAGTCTGGACTCTGGCCCTGTGACAGGTTTGAGTGTGTGAGTTGGAGCAATTTTTTGAAAAAAGATAATAAATAATGAATGAAGTTTCTCTTTCCAATTGCAAAAAATACTTTGACCATCAAAAAAGGTTTTGAGTACTAACTAATACTAATGGCATCACACAGTATTTTGTGTGTGACTGCTGGGTTTGTCTATGATTGTGAGGACTCTTCCATGTGTGATTGTTGTCAGACTGCTTCTCTGAGCTTTCTGAACATGATATAATGGCTCAGTGCTGTGTCCAGCTGCTTGAGTGCTTTAATGGTGCTACAGACACACTGTAGAGGCTCTGAGAGGGAGCATCAACAACAGGCTTCATAAACACAGGCCCCGTGTCACACTCAGCACCTCTTTGGATGTTAGCGCCATTTGTGTGTTCCTTTTCTATTTACCAACAAGACAAGAGCTTCTGTTGATGCTCAGTGGTTTTAATGGAACATTTTTACAGAAGCTACAGCAGTTCAGGACATGTTTATGTCTGTAGATAGACTGTATGTGAAGGTTGTCCCAATATCGGAATGAGTATTTACAACTGAGCACCACTAGTATTTAACACATAATGTACCTACTAATAACATTGACATAATATGTGTGTTATGAGCCATACAAGGTTTTCTGTGCCATATGGATTTATTTTTGAATGAGACAGTTAGCAGAGCATTATTTGCATAATGCCTCATTTTTATGATCTTGGTGGAGGTGAGGTGGGGAGTTGTTCAACAACAAGTTCAAGTAAGATCTCAGACTGTATACTAGTATCAGCATAAGCCTAGTGCATATTAATGATATGAACAGTGAAATCTGGACAATGAAACATTTTAATCCTCACGGCCCCATAATTGTGCAGGACAGTACCAACTACAAATGCCACACTCAAAGCACTTTGCACCCCCATTTAAGAGGGTAATGTCATTTGGCATTTACATAATGCTTTTCTACCTTCATAGACATGCTTTACATCAGTAACTTTATTTATATAGCACATTTTAAAAACAAATATTCCAGACTGCAGAGTGTCTTGAGAGGTGCCAGTAGAACCAAACAACATCATTTTATTTTATTTATATTTATTTTTCCTCATTAAGATATAAAAAGCATGAGCCAACTAAGGCTTGACTCAAGAAGGGTTGTCAAGAAGCTGCAGACATTTTTTATGAATGGCTGGTAGATTTTGCACTCATCTGCATAAAAGTGGAAGGAAATGCCATGCTTTTTAAAAATCAGGCCAAGTGGTGGGAGAATAGGCCCAAGAATTGATCCCTGGGGGACTCCACAAGCCTCTGTTCCCCCAGTTGAACACACTGGCACACCCTTAATAAAACTAAAGGTCAGAGTGACTGACATGTATTTGTAAAAGCACAAATCGCTAAAATATGACAGACAGTTATCTGTTTGTCACTGTAACTCTTCATGCAGCACAATAGGCTTTTTATTGTGCATATAGGGTGCTATGTCCTGCTCTCAGGCTGCAGGTGTAAACAACACAAAAACACTTTTGCATAAGAACACTTGTCCTGCAATCAATAGAAAATGGTGGTGGTAATATGTCTTTGTATATGATTTTAACTGAATGGTATAGCGGCAATACAAAATTCTACCCTGTAGCTTGATGTTTCTTCCAGTTTTGGTGAAGGAGATGCCATTGAACCATATTTTAGCAGACCATGAGCTAGTTCATTTGGTTTAACTTGTTCTTTGTGTGTCATGTTGTATTTATGTCTGATCTCTATTGTTCACTAGAGAAATGATGAATGAAAGGTCTGTCTCTTGTTCCTCAGACCACCCTTCAGAGCTTCAGTAATGGAATCTCTTCTCTGTGTGCTTTTCTGATTTATGTAACGTAATTACTGCCCATTGAAGCAGTAATGAACTGTGAGGATTCCTTTCACACAGAACGTCTTCTTCTGATGGTGACCAGTGGTTGTCACTCATTGGACTGGCCTAGATTTACTCAAACAAGACATGATCTGACTGAGTTGAGATGCTTGGATTTTCTCTCTTTTCCTTTTTTTCTCCACTGGTGAATGTTTGCAATTACCAGTAAATAGAGGTGTCCCAGTCTCAACCAGCTGCATCCTAAATATGTCATAATGTTGTCATTGCCTTTTCTATTATTATTACTGTGCACCTCTCTGTCTCTCAAACCAAAAGTACAGTGGCTTTAGAGCTAGGAACAGGACTTCAGGTCAAGCATCTAAGCCTCTCCACTGGTGGTACGGTATGGGTTGGCTCAGTATGGGATGTTTTGGTACCGGTAACCCCTTCAAGAGGCATGCATTTCCACTGAGCTGGGTCCTGAAGAGTGGGTCTGCTATGTAAACAATAATGTCATCAAAGAACCACATAAGTCTTGTCTCCAAACTCATAGAGCTTCGACAAATTCTTCTAATTTAGGGACTTCATATGTGAGGCACAGGTTCTGCCTGTGTTTAATACAGTGTAGATGCTAAAGACAATGTTTAAATTCATGAGCAAGAGCTGTATGTTGCTGACTCAAAACATCGTGTCTTCATGTTACCATGTTTTCTGTTTGAATATAATGTTTAAAACAATAACAGTATTTTTTTTAGTTTATTTCAGTTCAATGTTTTTACTTTTGCTTCTCATTATACCTATACCTGTCTATCGTCCAATCAGGTGACCGCTGTATTTTAAAGCTGCTAATAGGTTAAGCTAAACTCTGTTGATGGAGATTCCTTACTCCTTGCTGAAATGAACCTCTAAAAGAAGCTTGTCTTATATGTCATGTTGCAACTTGCTCAAACAAAGTTAGCATTTATTTACAACAGCAGTCTCTGTTTCTAGACAAGTGTCAAGTGCTCTAATGCTCTTCTTTCCAGAATGAACATCACTCCATTCTCTGTCTACACTGGATTAAACAGGGGCAGAAAAAGTGAAAGGGTGAGTCCCTAAAATGTCATCAATATCATCGTCATTGTCATCATGTATGAAACTGCTGCAGCTCTCTAAATGTATAAAACACTGAAAATAAACCACAAACAGCCTCTTGCACTGCCATACTCAAGGATAGAGTTGCTTCTTCATTCTACTAAATAGCAAAATCTCCAAATGCAGTTCATGGGTCACATAAAACACAGCTTGTGTAGCACTTTGACAATAATGTTACTGTTCATGTAGCTTATCCTGCACAAATCACAATGCAAACCCAGTGCTCTTCAGGGTTCATACCGTGCCATAGCAGCCTGACCTGTACGTCACTGTTCCATTCAAATGTGGTGATAGACACCCTGGCACCTCCATAATGGCCTTTTCACCACCCTGGGTTCTGATGAACAGGAGAAGGGACTGGATGTGGATAAACTGGTGCCACCACATATCTCCAGAAGTCATCAGTGAGCAGCAGTTTGCATTCATGACACAAACCATCCTGCTCATGTGGACTGGGGGGGACAATCAGAGAAACACATTTTGTGGACAAAAGTCTCTTTTCAGACTCGGACAGCCAGAGCTGAAAACATTCTATATTCAATTATAGAGATAACATCAGCAAACACACAGTGAGTCGGCCCCAGAGCTGTAGAAGCAGACATACAGCACCTCGAGCAGGCACCAACATGCACCACATCAAGCTCCGAGAAAACCCTCAACACCAGACACAAATCAATTTTCAACTCAGACTGGAGCTGGAGAGACACTAATCGCTGGGCACATAAGGGCTTGTTTGCTCCTGATAAGACGAGCGGCCGTGACACATGTTCCACAAATACAGATCTGCCAGGTCTGCCTTTGGGTGTGGGGACAGAGGGGGGTACACAAGGCCGAGCAACAACAAAAAGCTAAGAGGATCAGTCCATTTCATTTGTTCACACTAATTCACAACACAACAAAGTGTTGTTTTTGACACTTTCTGAAACATACAGTAATGTCACTGTAACACAAACGACAACAGCAATAAACCCAATATCTTAGACATGAGGTGCACCTTCTGCAGCAACGGACACAGCGCTCTCTCCCTTTCATTTATGTTAGCACACGAATAAAGACCACTAAATTAGACACTTTATAGATTATAAAAACAAATGTCGTCTTGTTTGTCCAGAGAAACTATCGCACTGATGGCCTCAAGTTCTATTAATCTAAGTATTTTGGCTTCCCCAGAAACAGAATTAGTCTTTCCTAAAAATTTGTATAATGTCTGTGTCTACAAAGCTGATGTGTACCGCCTCAGCACCTTCCACTAATCTCTATCTCATCAGACCTTGAACAATAAATCCCAGTAATGATACACTTGATCAAAAATTTTACAATTGTAATTAAATTAATTACAAAAAACAAATGTGATCTTAATTCGCCAATTACCAACAAACTTCCCCTTTTGCCTGAATACAAAAAGCTTTTAAATACATTGGAACACCTGAACTTGTCAGGGAAGGATATGAAGGGCTGGGTACAAATACGTAATGCTCCCCTCTGGATAGATATTGAAAAGGATGTTCTCCAGTTACACTACACTCATTACCATTTGTCACTGACGTAAAAATAAATTCATATAAGTATCTAATATATTTGTTGTCTATTTTATCCTCAGTGCTTGGAAAGATGCTAAACATTCAGTGAATTTAATAGATTTATTTCAAAGTACACTACATTATGCTCTAATCCTGATGTTCCAATAACAATTTGAAATTCTCTATTTGCAAACTGGAAATTATTTGGATTACATCAGTTTCGACTGTTGCATCTCTTAAAACTAACTGAGGTAAGATCAGAATTTGGCAAGACTTCTACAAATATTTACTAATTCATAATTTTCTCACCATTCTCATGAAAGAAAATAAGCTGAATGGTCAGAATTTGGGGAAGACATTGATGAATCACGCAACCACTTAAAGGAGCTACAAATAACAAAAATCGACAAAATCTTTTTAAATTACTGTGATTCATCTTCCAACAAACTTAAAAGGGTATGACAAAATGACTTGGGGATAGAAATGAATAATGAAAAATGGAACACCAGCTGTAAAAAATGTTTTTGTATTTAAATGAAACAGAATTGTAAATGCATACAAAGGGTATATCTGACTCCACTCCATTTAACATGTATCCAGACACATTGCTGAGATGTAACCAAACACATTTTGTTGTTCTATTAACATTAATATATAACATTTATTTTGTGTACAATTTAGATTTTAATTTTAATTTTCTTTCTCCCATTTCCCCACAAGGGTATATAAAATAAAATCATTAAATAGAGAATCGTAAAAGCCATGTAAGCGACGAAAGCAGTGACCATTCATTTTCTTTATGTGCTTGCTATGTGCGTGATTTTTGCCCAGACAGAATTTTTATCAATTTTATATAAAAGAGTATTACATAAGGAACACCTTCTCCCTCAGAACTAAATAAATGTGACTGTTGCACATGAACACATTGGTCACTCACATCTATGACGGTCCACTGCTCCACTACGATGGCGTCATAAGCCTGGCTGTTGGCCTCGCCTTCACTAGCCTCCTGGAAGATGAACACACTCTCCACTGTTCTGGGTGACGGATCTGCAGAGAAGGAGAGAGGTACCCATGAAAAGATGTTTACGGAACGTGTGTTGTCATGCAGGCTGTGGGAAATAGGACCGTATCATTTCCCAGCAGCTGAAATATGTCACTAGAAAAATAAGTAAAAAAAAAACAAAACAGTAATGCAATAAAATAAAAACAACCGTAATAAATGAATATGATTCATTTTATCCCTCTGATATCCACATTTTTATTTAATTCTTGCCTGTAATGAATATGACTTTTACTGTACTGTGGCCATAAGAAAACACCTTTAGTAACCCTTATGGAGTAAAGGAATATACATTTTCGATGACTGATTTATAATATGACTTCAGGACTGCTCTGAAGGTAAAGAGTCACCGTTGCTAAATGTTTTCAAAGTATATGGTGAATCTCAACTAATTATGCTCAGGTGCTTTAAGTGCTCTTTCTGTCTGTAAAATGGATTTAGCGATTGAACAGAGGAGAATCAAGCTTTCAAATGAGGTTTTTAGAAGTTTAGATGTGGTTATTTGTGGACAAACCAGTCAGTGTTGGAGAAATACACCACACTCAGCGGAGCACGGACACAGAGAAATGATTTTTGTTTCTTCTCACTGAGGACGACCTAACACCAAACTAAGCTCCTGAGAGGATACTGGACATGTACAAGACAGAAACAAGGTGACAATTCTGCATTAGGTAGGTCACTGGTTGTTATACTTTTCCAGAGTAGCCCCCCTTTTGGGTTTTTTTTTTTGCCCAAAAAGAATAAACCTTCCTTTTCCATTTAACACAAATTTGTTTATGCCAAGTGTGCTAAAATGGTAGGAATGGCAATTTAAACAGCAGTATAACACAAACATTGGTATTTCTTTTACCAGACTTTATTACTTTTAGTGCCTTTATTTGTGAGCGTTATGTGTAAAAGTGAAATACCTGATACATACTGGCTTACTGAAGCTTGGAACTGTACTATTGTCTTATATTTCTGTGTAGGTATGTATATTACAGATAAGATGCTATACATGCAATAGTTCGAGTCGGTACTGACGTTGGTTAAAATAGGCACAGATCTTCTTTGGGAAATTTCAAGATCAAGGGCAGACATCATGGATTAGGTCAGTGCTTTCAGCTGGGTTTACTCCTAATTACAGGTGAGGCTAAAAGGAATGGATTCAGCAGTGGCCAAAAGATGTGGGCCTAAAACGAATTGACATTATGGATGTTAGATGAGGTTATGTACAATGAAATCCAGTTCTTACAAATCCTTACTTAACACTCATGTTCTGAAAAAAAAAAGGACAGTGACTCTATCTCCACACTTATGTTATCCAGCTGTATTGTAGTCCTCAACAAATCACAGATTGCAAAGCAAACAGAAACTACAGCAAATAACACAAACAGGCAAGTTTTTACATTTTGGGCTTTTACTGTTTGTTGAGCTGTAAAGGAGAAGAGCTATATTGTTTTACATTGTGTTTATATTTTATTGTGTGAGTTTATTTGGAAAATTCATATCATACCATTCAGTTTCTGAACTTCTGTATTTACCAGACGCCTCCCACTTTGTACAATGACAACTCCTATTTTTTTTGTTCCTACAGAAATCAACTCTATGGACAACCATGCCATTAAGAAAACACTTTTTTTTTTTTTAACATTGTCTGATATCTGTACTCATCTCTATAATGTGAGTGCTACTGAGCCAATACATGTCTGTTTCTTTCGAGTTAGGGAGTTAATAATTCCACAATGGATCCACTCCAGCCCCATCATAACCCCCAACATAACATCTCTCATTGTTCTTTTGATGTGCATGGCCTGTACAGCGTCCAGACAGGGCTGGTCTGAGAGCTTTCTCATTACTCCACACCATTTACACTCTAATACAGTTAACTCTGACAGCCCACACTGCACCAGGGCCGGGGGTCCCACAGGCAGCAGGAGCACAGGAGAGGACTCAGAAGAAAGATGAGGGACGGCAGCCACCTGTCTACGCCCACCTCCTAAATCATATTCATGAGCCCTGCATGCTGAATGGACATTGTCAAAAATGTAGTGTTCATCTGTAAAATACATGGAACAGTAGTGGTATTGTATCAGGTTTTGACTAAAACCCTGCTAACAGTTTAAATGTATAGATCTGAAATAGGACATAATGAGATGGAGATTTGGTTACATTCTGTTGCTCTCTTTTCCTGCATTGACAGATCTGTTTTATTATTGTCCAACACATAACAATAATATAAGAGTCCAATGAACAACGAGTATGCAAATTTTTATGCTTGTGGGAAAAACTAGAAAAATTAGACTTTAAGACATCATCTAGTCTTTATTTTCAAGAATTATGTGAATTATATGAAGGAGTATGTTAAGCAGATACCTGGTCTTTGGCCAGTCAGACATAGTTTTATGTAATATTTGGTTTGGTGCCGAGTACTGAGTTTGGTACTGAGAAATACTATTTTTTTTTTATAAAGGTCATGTTCCCATTGCCTCCAGAAAATGTTATGACCAATACAATCCTATGCTCATTTGAGTGAACTTAATATAAGTGCAGTAACAAGAGTCACTGTTAGGCCTCAGTAATACTACTACTGTCAAGCTGTAGCCTTATGTAAAGTGCTACCGCTTTTAGCAAATAATCATGAAAACAATGCAAAAAACAAAACAAAACAATGTACAATAAAATCCTTCCTGTAAGTGTTGTGGCCTGACTCAAGGAGAGGCCGCAGCCCTCCTCAGTGTCCCATCTCTCACAGATCACTCAGGTGAGCTCCGGCTGTGTGTGCTGATAAAGCTGAGCTCAGTGGAGCAGACTGAGTCTGAGGGGAGGGGGCTGCGGCTGAGTCAAGGAATAACATTATCTTGTGCCTATTGACAGAGCGGAGTGAACAGCCGGCAGCCCACTGAGGATCATTGTTTACACTTGCAAAAACCAATGTGCGGCCTCAGTAAAAAAGTCCTCTCACGCACATCGTCAAGGTCAAGCCCAGAGTGAACACACAAACACAGAGTGACAGCAGTGAGTCTGACCCAGGCTGAAGTGAGGCACAGCAGAAGAACAGGACACAATGACACAACAGAGGCTGAGAGGGCACACACCGGGGCTGGGGTGGGGTGTGTAAAGTCTGCTGACACAGACTGATGCAGCCTGACAGGGGACGACACACTGACAACACTCAGCAATGGCTTTGGAGCTGTCTGTGTGAGAGCACAGTCCACAGATGTTAGATACAACAGGTCTGTGGTTCACTCTGGCATCTGTATTGTGCTCAAACATGTTGCACACATAGAACATCAGACCAATGTGAGTGGTTCCAAATGAGTCCTGACACTGTTCCTGGGCTTTGACACAGTTGGAGGATGTGGGCCTAGGCACAGCCTGACTGTCTATGCACGTACATGTTAGTGTGGCCACCTAAACAATTACCACATGTATAATACACAGAAATACAGAGACTGAGGTCCTTTGGAGTGTGCCCTTTGGAGGTCTCTGTAGGGACATTTTATGACTCTATGGCACTCTATGGGATATCCACTATGCTGATAGAATGGAGGTGGGCAGCATTTCTTTTTTCATTACTTTGTAAACATGTACATTGATAGTATTGCATTGTTAATTTTATATTTTACCCCGTTATTTACTTTTTTTCTCTTTGTGTTCTATTTTGAAAATATTTTTAGACTGACAGACTATTTCTCTTGTGTCACTTGTGATTGATTTTTCTGACAATACCAGGGTTATTGTAATGTCTTATTTTTTTTTTTTTTTTTCACTTTTTACTTAGTTTTTTTTAACTTTCCTAACATAACTATGTATTATTTGATTATTTGTATGGCTCTGTTAGAAACCATTCCCAGTCATTTCATTGTTGTGGCTCTTGCCTGTGACCATGAGGTTATACAGTAGCTCAGGTGAGAGAAGCTCATGGCATGCATAAAGGTGTGTGGGTTTCTATATCACGTTCAAATGTTAGAGTCCAAAATTAGGCCCAGATATTTATTTTCTGTGACCTGCTCAATGTCTTGACCATTGATTTTTAGATGTAATTCTTCAACAAAACCCCTCTGAACTGATGCTGCTGACTTTAGTTGAGTTTAAATGGACCGTTTCTCCTGGGCCTGTCCCAGAGCAGCGTGACCCGGTCATGACTGCGCTGCTATGTTTGTGAACATGATTTAAACATGTGAGCCACAGAGAGATTGCCGCTGACAGCTGATCTATATTTCAGACTGAAGGGTGGGCATCCTCAGACAGGACTGGAGAGGCATTAGAGTGACTGGAGTGCACAGGGTCTGCCCAATGGGACCTGCGCTGACAGTCATAGCATGAGAACCACACCCAATACACGCTTTGATTTTGTCAGAATATTGAACTGGCAGCAGGATTCTGTACTGTACAGCAGTGTTCATTTCCTATAGTGACAGTACCACAGTAGAATTACAAGGTCTGTTTATATGGGGCACTTCTGGCAATAGAAATGCCTCTAATAATCCAATAGACTCACTTAATTCGAAGACCACTAGTTGCACCATTAGTAAGAATCTATATTCATACACATAAATGACACAAAAGCTGCATATATCCTTGTATTATCACAGAGCAGACTTCATAAATGATTACCAAAGTACAAAGAATAATAAGAGCGATATCAGCTCCATTAGTGGACATTTTGAACTGATTAGTTTGAAATTGCCCTTGTTTTTGGAAGTGTCATAATGGTCTTATACACAGGCCAAAGTAAATGTGCGTATATACTCATTACATTATGTATTCAGATTGTCCATGCTGTGTGTGAGAGATTGTATTTCCAAACTACATACTACTACTATTTCTTGTAGAGATCTGTCTCATTATTTGATGGAGAATGTCTGCCATTATCTTCACAATGTATTCTTAACATGAAGCAATACCTCACAAGAAGTGTGTTACCAGGACTTCTAATCTATATGATTGTTATCTTTGCACAGTAATATAGTTTTAGGTGATTTGCATGGTTATTCTTCATATCACAGTCCGTAACATTACCTGTACCACCCGCTTGATGCACCTCATATTACTCTGTTACCAGTCCAAATGACTAATGTTTCATTTGAGTGTCACATTGTGATATCTCGTCCTAGTCTGTGTCTTATTACACTGTGACTATTTGCCAGTCATTGTTCATTGTTCATTACCCTGTTCCCATTCTGATGAAGCTTTCTGAGTGCTGATCATAAATTATGATTCTGTTTAGACTGTAGGCTTCAGAGGCTCAGAGCGGCACGGACAATTAATTCTAATCACAGGCTGAAAAATGGGCTTTGAATAA
Organism: Rhyacichthys aspro; assembly: GCA_036850595.1. Lineage (NCBI taxonomy): Eukaryota > Metazoa > Chordata > Actinopteri > Gobiiformes > Rhyacichthyidae > Rhyacichthys > Rhyacichthys aspro. The sequence goes on along the minus strand of CM072163.1, from coordinate 22,427,269 downwards.
TAAGTGTAACTATGAAAAAACTGTTGGTGCTTTGTGCTGTTCAGTTGACTACATGCACGTCTCCAGTACACTGGTATGATAGATGTCAGGAGGACATGCTTTTAGAGGATTTTCTATAAATTCCTAGTGTGATGTGCATAACGTTTAGGCTGGTGTGGATATAATAAGGAAAGTAAACTCTAAAGTATGTTTTTTTGTATTAGCTTTCAAAATGCAAAGTGAACAGTTCTATCAGTTCCATTGTCTCAGTTTTAGAAGGATCTGGGCAGGTTTTGATCACACTTTTGGACAATTCCAGACAAAACCAGGCCAAACTGGAGTAAACCATCAAATGTTAGAAGGAACATAGGTTAAACCAGACCATGTAATCCCAGCTACAACCAGGCCAGACTTCATGATGTTGGAATCACCATCACATCAGTAGAACTCCTTGTTCTGCAATCATGGTGAATACTGAAGTCTTTTTTTAAACGCCAAAAGAGTGAATAGACTGATTTAACCCACTTTCCTTCTAACAATTGATGGTATGGTTTAGTCCAGTTTGGCCTGGTTTTGTCCAAATGTTTCAGCAAAACCTGCCCAGATCCTTCAAAAAAAACTGAGACAGTGGAACTGCTAGAACTGTTGCTGTTTTATGTCAAAGTTACAACAAATATTGATTTGATTTATATTTGTCTTCAGTTATTTCATTTTGCATTTGAAAACTAATACAACTATACATACTTTATACTTTTTATATCCACACCTACCTAAAACTTTTGCACACTTAGTAGTGTACTTTTCCAATCTGATTTTACTGCATTATTTACTAGGCCATGAAGCACTGTGTAAACTTAAAAAGTAGTTTTTATTATCAACTGTTTCTGTTTTTAGATACAGTCTGTATCTTATGGCTCTTACTTTGTGAATGAAAAACACTTCATTCTCTGTCTCCTCTGCATTAACCAGGAGTAGAACTGAAAGAGTGAGTCCCTAAAATGTAGGAAACCTTTGCAATTTTGAATTTAAGGTACTTCACAGGATTCACTCCCTTCTTTAATACATGAAAATTGCTTCAACAACTAATTTGTGTTTTTATTTAACTAGTGGGATTGATAGTATGATGTCACTATAGCCCTTTCACACCTGCACTGAGATCCAGAATAAACCCTGATCCTTACCGGTTGACCTGAACATGATCCTCCACACTTTTTACACCTGGACCCTAGTGATGTCTCTGGGTTTTCTGATGAGAAAACGCTGTAAGTAGATGTTTCACTGTGAGCCAATGAGGCGAACACATGTACTCGAACTCTCTGCAGCTGTTTGTACTTTCCACTGTTTGGTTTTGTTGCACAGTGCAGTTTTAATATTAGCACATTAATCACCGTCACTGCAAAGGAGTCAGCTCATTTGTTACCTTTGTGTTGTAAACTGTCAGAGTCATCCCCCGCTCTGTCCATCTCCCGCCTCGCAGTAAAATCCCCCAGACTCTCTCTGATATGTACAAACACAAAAACTATGGTCATTCCTTGGACTTAATCTGCATGTGTGGATGCACAGATCAGGGTAGAGTCCAAGTGGAATAACCCTGAGACATAGGGGAGTTTGTGTTAAAAGGGCTTGTTTATGTAGCTGACTCTCTGCTGCCACAGCCCAGCAGAAATGCTAGCCTGAAGCATTCGACCTGTAACATAGTACAATAGTGGAAACTTGGCTTTTGCCAATCAGGATCTCAGGTCAACTTAAAAAAATGATGATTACAAGTTTAAACATCTTTCACAATAGACCGCACCTGGCCTTACAACTGACAAAAACCCCAGAAGCACCCTCCTAACTATAGTCATTCAATGGCACTGGGAATTCAAATGCAGCTTCAGATTACCTTGTGAGAAAGTATGAATTCTTATATCTAAAATGAAGTATGTGTTAGATGTAATTAGAAGGTTGCTGTCTACCTCTTTTAGCCCTCTCATGAGGTTCAAATGATGCAAACCTAGGAAGGGGCAGCTCTCCTATTTCAGCTATCAACAACATAAATGTGATAGTTTTGCAAGAGTCATTTGCACATTGTTACACTATATATCATTGTATATTGTAAACTGGGCTGTGACAGAAGGGTTTCCAAAGTTGAAACACTTCTGATATGTGCAGAGTAGTTTCTGTGGGCAGACACCAAACACCAACATGATGTGTCAAATATGGCTCTGGGAAAGGTGTCAAGTTATTAGTGGGTTGACCAGTGCATTTTCTCATTACCGTTGATTGTAAATATTAGTTCCAGTATAAAGGGTCTGCATTCATGGAGCATGCAGCATTACACTTATCAAACAACAGTCTCACATCAGACATCCATGGAGACAAGAGATGTTTCGAATTTATCAAAATTCTGTGCATTTTTATAATTGTATATAATTGGAATAAATGTTGATTGCTGTTGTTGTTTCACAGCAAGCCCAGTTTAACAACAATATGACTCAGCGTTTATCTCAAATGACAGGGTGGCAGCTACAGTACCTGCTGTTGTGACAGTGTCCGTGTTGCATACTGCATTAGTATAGTTCATTATGTGTCAGGTTTTTCCATCTGGTAATGATGCAACAGGAAAACCAGTCTGGGATTTTTAATATAAAAAAGATTATAAGAAAACAATGGCAGTGTACTAGAGCCAGTTTATACTTGAAGGCATCTCTTTAGAACTAGGCCTATATCTATTCAGCATTTTCATTTTCAGAGTTTATGAAGCATAGCACATTAGAGCTTTGTTCAAAACTTTAGATGGAATTTTAATGTTGTACTCTCTCTGCCTGAAACCTAATGTTTTCAAGTGAAAACTGTAATGTACCTCTTACTGTTTTATGTCAAATAAAAAAACTGTGGGGACTGGCTGTTAAACTGTGCTACTTTGAAGTTGCCATAATCAGAGTCAGGTCGTCTTTGGAACAGCAGACATCACACGGATGATCAGGTCTGAACATGTGATTCTGATCATTTAATAGAACCTCAAGATGAGTTTGTTAGTGCTGACAGGAGAGATCATTTCCCTGAATCCTTTTACCTTCCATTGAGATCTACATCATGTTTCAAAACTCCCATGTGGCCTGTCTGTGTCGTTTGGCTCCTTTAAGATCTATATCAATATGAAGCACCGCTCCATGAAGACAAAATGTTAAAAAGGCAGGTATTGTACAGTGATGGTCACTGTGACTGAGTCCGGTAAACAAATAAGAAGACACAAAGACCAGTGTTTAGAGCAATGCAATAGACATTTTAAAACTACTGCATTCAAGTGCATCATAAGAATGGAACAGTTTCCATGTTAGAAAGTAATTTCTTTGCTCTGTTCATGCGCTTTCATCTTGGAAAGTTGAACTGGTACCGCTGCTACTCAGTGATCTCATAATAAGTACAAAGTAGCCTATGTTATTTGTGTTTAATGCTACAAACAGGTCAGGTTTATTGTCTTTTTGTCCTCCTTAATAAAGTCCACTCTGAGCTTCTATCCTCCAGCTCTATTCTCTCCTTTTTCTCAGCCTGTAGTTATTATTTGGAGCATTTGTAAATAGTTTATTCCTCTTCTTTTTCTGTCTGAAGCTGAAGATGTCTCTGTCCAGGAGTAGGACATCCCGGAGATGATCTCTTGCCTCTGTCTGCTACCTCTGTCCACTAAGCTCAGCTGGTCCTGACTGAACGCCTCTCTCCTTGGGTCTGGGTCTTCCTTGCCAGTGACCTCATTGTGCTTGCCCAAGGGCGGTTACTGGGTTTTCTATTGTAATATGCCTGGAGAGGACTTTTTGTTGTAGTTGGCGTTGTATAAATAAAGTTGTCTTTTCCTCACTTGGACTAAAAGGGACAGTGGGGAACATGTTAGCCATAAATTTTTGGTTAGCACAGTTCTGACGAGTCAGCTGTGCGGCCAGGTTGCGACTTCATCTTTAAAAATAAAGCTCCCTCTTTCACTATGCGTCATGCTAAGTTAGGTTACAGACACAACCCTGGTTCTCAGATTACAAAAAAAATTGACTTGTCCTTACTATAAGAATAGCCTGGCGATCCATGCTAATTCCTTTTTTTCTAAGAATTAGTCTGGTCCCAGTTTGATTTCCAGGAGATGTAACAAATAGACACAGATTAAACAACCTCTGTGGTTGTATGCCTATTGGATAGACATACAACCAATCAGAATTCATGGGCAATACCAACATATGAATTTGTGATTAAACTGCCACTAGGCCAACATATATTTTTAAAAAGCATATAGCCAATCAAAGAAAAGGATCTTTAGATAAAGCATGCCCCATTTTAGATAAACAGTTATGATGGGTCAGGGAGGACTGATTTTAGTGGAAATTGATTTGAGTGGGAGTGGTTCAAGACTCAGTTCACTTTGCTAAGACAGTCTACAAAGAATGTTTGGCCTCATTCATGAATGTTTTCATAAATTTTCATATAGGGACAAAAGATCAGAGCTGACTATTGCTATTGCTGTGACTATTTTGTGATTATGCAGAGTCCATTCTATCAGGTATTATTGTTGTTGTTTTAAAACATTATATTTAATATTAAAAATAATAATTGAAATTTGTAAAACTACTACAATAGTCTACAATGTAAGTCTGATAATATAATAAAAAGTGTTCATTTCACAGCTGAGGTGTGGGTAATAGTGCTTTACCCTGTTGTTGGTCTTTGTAAGAAGGGCTTTAGCCCCTTATGGACACTTTTCACTAGTGTGCATCAAACCACTTCCAGTCTTAATGCAGCTGAGGTGGTGTATCTACTACACTATTGTTTGTTGATGCAGATTCTACACATACTAAGGATCATAATGGGGTAAGTTTCACACCATCTAGTGGTCAGAGTGAAAAGTACAGCCGGTTTATAAAACAGGAAGTGGCTTTTCGACAATGCCGCTAGTTTTACCTGTGAAACTCTGTAAATTGTCAAAATTTGAGTTAAGTTGTGCCAAAATAAAAATACACACCAGCTTATTCGTTGCTTCTACTGCTTATATACCAGAATAGACTACATAAATTGTCAAATTTATAGAAAATATAGAAAATATAGTAACATTGTATTTAGGTGCCGTATTGTAGAAATTCTGTGTATATACGTCAAATGCTTTAGAGTATCTAATTATAATCCTGTACATATACTTTAAGTTCATTCATTTTCTACCGCTTATCCCACTCGTGGGGTCGCGGGTGGCTGGAGCCTATCCCAGCAGCTTTGGGCCTTAGGCGGGGTACACCCTGGACAGTGGCCAGTTCGTCACAGGGCTAACACTTAGACGTACATTGACAGACAACCATTCACTCTCACATTCATCCACTAGGGGCACTTTAGAGTCACCAATTCACCTATACATGCATGTCTTTGGGCGGTGGGAGGAAGCCGGAGTGCCCGGAGAGAACCCACGGTGACACGGGGAGGACATTCAGACTCCTCACAGAAAGACCAGAGTTAGCCAATGATGTTTGAGCACTAACCACTCTGCTACCGTGCACCCCTATACTTTAAGTGCTTTGAGTTATTTGAGTATAAGTATTTTTATATGATTTATCTGAAGTTTGGTTAAATGAGTGCATTTCAATCAATACCTTTCTGACACAAATCAGATACAGACAATGTCTAGGGCAGGAATTGAACCCATTTATTTGTGCATAATAGTATTTAAACAAATTTCCAGTATTTTATTGATTCTGCTGTTGTTGAAATTGAATTACATATGTTTTATATTTCAAACATTGTAAGAATACAGTCTGGCACTAACAATTTAGGTGTTTACAGCATTGCTGTCCACTAGCTTTTTTTTTTTTTTTTTTAAATGTTGTTATTCACATTCAAAGCTAGTGGTCTAAAGTGGTTGCAAATGGCCAAATTGTAAGGGCTAGACTGTATTGTAATGTTCAAGGTGCAAAGTGAAACATGAATTATTTGTATTTCAATTTCAGAACTGTGTTTCGTCAGTAGTAGCATTAATAAAATAATCCACATATCTGAGTCTGGAACAGTGTTTTTTTTTTTTTTTTATTCTTTCCACTAATGCCTAATGTCTTGCATCATACCTCAATTTATATCTATTGTATGTGCTATATTCAAATTGACAATCTCAACTTAATTTAGCATCTGCTTGAAATCAAAAACACAAGTAATTAATTTGTTTATATACTTGTTTAAAAACTCAGGCAGTAAGGGGTTAGTAGAAATTTCTCTGTAAGAATCTTTGTGAATGAGGCTTATTGTATTTTGGGATGCCTTGGTGGCTCACCCGGTGAAGCACATATCACTTCAACGGATAGACTTGAGTTCATTTGTCGGCATCTACTCCCTCTCTACCCTATGCTTCTAATCTAGTTACTGTTCTAACAAAAAAGGCGCTCCAAAATATACCTCTAACAAGAATAGGCTTTTACACTTTATTCTTCTTCTTGGAAATATCATATCACATTGAGGGACAGATTTCCAAGTGTTGCCCTGTTTCCTCTGCTCTCTGTCTCTTCCCCTTCTCCAGGCTGTGGCAGCTCCATGCTCTCTAACGCTCCGAGTAAACACCAGTCATAACTCATTCATGTGGGAAAGTCAACGCCTCAGCAGCTCTCCAACACAGATAATTAAGCTGATAACAAATTAGCCACAGCCTGCATATTTTATGTCCCAGAATGAAGTAATGAAGTGTTTTATTAGGATTAGTTTTTCTGCCTATTATGCCGCTCCAAGATTTTTGCATTTTTTATGGAACAGTGGAGCGAACGGGCGTCTCAGTTACACAATCCCGGGCTTATGGGATTAAAACCGAGCCATTTATTAAAACCAACGACAGAGCGAGGTGAGCGTGGTTTTGTGTGGATTCGAGTCTCGAGAGAGCCGCGGCAGGAACACTTCAAAGCTGCACCCATTTGTTTTTGGCAGCTAATTACATCAAACGGCTGCGGAGCATTAGAGCGATATCTTTTCTTTCATGTCTCTGTATTTAGACCAGTATGCTGAACGCTTGATGAGCTTCAGTTGAGCCTAAGATCATCCCAACCTTCGAAACATCAGGAGCATGGTTGTCAGGAAAACAACACTTTAAAGGACATGAGCTGACAGATGCCGGAGGGGACCATGTGGTGACAGGGGCAACAAAGAGACTGTCGCATCATCAGAGAACCTGTCTCCTCAGTCTGACCCTCCACTATTAACTGGTTTCACATTAGCTATATGACACAATCTCTTATGATGATTTAGTCAGACAGTAAAACAATAATCCAGTGAGTTCAGTGTGGTTGCCATTCAGGGAGTGAAACATTTTTACATGTAATAGTAAAAATGTTGGATGTTAAAATATTAAAAAAGTTAAACTGCACCAACAAGGTTTAATTTAAAGGTAGATTAGTGCTTTACCAAGTAACTCACTTTAATATGAACCAGGTACAGAGTTAAGCAGAGTTGTGTTGTATTATTTGAAATAAAACTGGGTTTGAGTAAAGTTTAGTAAAATTAATTTTAGTTTGACAATGTATGCAATAGAGGCCATATAAAATGAAAATGTTTTAATACCAGACCTTTTTTGTAAGACTGGTGCTACCCTTCATGTTGTGGTATAATAAATTTACCAGTAGATTCACTGTGTTTACAGCGGAGCTTGTTGGTATTCAGAGGATTTTTTTCTTTCATTGTAATATAACGTATTAGATAGGTTATATCACCTTTCAAACAAAACAAGAGTTGAACTGAACTGAGTTTTAGTTATCCAGGCTGTGGCAGATCTACAGCCTAGTTTAAGTGAGCAGATCACTCACAGTCACAGCAGCACCTCATACAATCCTTCTGTTTAAAGCATTGAGTTACTGTCAAAAGAGACATACAGTTGCTACTATTAAAAAACATATTACATGGTTGAACCTTTTAGAAAATTTAACCTCCTCCAGCAGAGTTTTCAAGTTTGGCCTGGAGATACACAGCTTTTTATTTAGTGGCTGGCCGATGCACACTTTTTGAGTGAACTTCTTAGAAACTGGTTTTCTGGGTTTCTCTGGTATTCACTTCCTTCTCTTTGCACCGAAATGTCTCCAGGAAGTGATGTCAAGCGCAAACAAGCTATAGACAAGCCATCTGGCCTGGTTTCCACCCCCCTGTTTATGTAGTAACCTTTAGATGAAGATGGTAAATGACAAAGCACTATCAAAGTCCCTAGTGACCCACCGTTGATGTCTCCCAGGTGGAAGTAGCCATCGACCAGTGATGCCCCGTTGTTGAAGTGCTGTGTCATGTGATCCAGCCAGTTGGCCTCCACGCCCTTCACCCCATCCTCGCAGTTTTGGACCCGCAGTGGCACTTTGACCGTGTAGTACTTGACCTGACCCTCTCGCACCGGGGGATGGTTGTACAGAGCCAGCAGTTCCACACCTGGAGACAGAACACACACAAATCTCACGGACTGAGACACAGGACTCACGACAATGCCCACACTTTACAGCAGGATTATTGAACTACTGCTGTAGACTGGCCCTAACCCAGACATTCATTTGGCAGCCTCCAGGAGCACTTCCCTCTGTTCAGCTGCCAGCAGTCAGGAGAAACGGCCCGGAAAAGAGTTGGCATAGCATGTGGTTCTGGAAAATGCAGTAAATACAAATAAATGCAGGATGCTTAAATTGTCCTCCTAATGCTGGCACTAAACATACTGATTAGGAATGAGCATCTTAAAAAGCTTACTTTACAGCATTTTTTAAAAATATCCACAGATTTAGTCAGAGTGAAACCTGGTGTAACAACCCCAGAAGTACATCTAAGGAATTAAGGCCAAAGAAATGCTGTCTGAGTTGTTTGTGGTGAGCCATTTAAAACCATTTATGTCTTAGATTTAACTGCTCATTTTCTTAGAGGTATGCATCTTTTCTGCTTCATTTTGTATCCACAAGAAATAGAAGCATACAAGAGAAAAAAAAAACATGTATGTACAGATGTGAGATATGTAGCTACACTTTTTACACTGAATATTTGAAAAGTTTGGTGTGTTGTTTTTGGCCACAATCATAGACTGCAACTCCATACCTTATACTCCTTTTCAGAACACGTGAACAACTATATTAGGGCTTAGAACATATCCAGTGAAAACTATAGGTCTGATGGAGATTTCACTTACATGTTTTAAACAGGTTTTAAACTAAATCATTTTCTTTTATAAATGCCCTAAAACTTTATCAAGAATATGTGCTCAAAAGAAAACTCAAGTGTCCTTCTTTGGCAATGATTCATTTGTCCCCCATCATTTTTCATAGATGGACATATATAAAAGAGTGTTGATGATTATACACTATATTTTACACAATGCACTCTTATGTGAAATAACAGCATGGACATTTTAAAGGGTGTTTTCCTCTTGTAAATCAACAAGAGCCTAGTGGCCTGACCTTGAACATAGCTCACATTAATAATAATAGAGTATGTATATGTACAGTAAATTTAGTACTTCAAATGGATTATAGGATAAAACGAATTGCATTGATGTTATCAGTGCAATGGGTGCAAACAAGTACAAAGATATTTCTAGATGAGAATTTAATACACAGTCTCAGATTCAACTTTATTTTCAAACATATTGCACTTTGCAAATAAACTAAAGCTGGAGAGAATTATTGTTATTATTTGATGTTATCAGAGCATTCTGCAGCTTTTATGAGACAGTAAACAGACAGGAGAGAGGCCTGAGCAGTCGAGAAATTCAACCAGAGCTACAGTATTTTATTGACATTGTGTAGCGAAGCTTAACTTCGTGTTTGTCTTGTAATTATGGGACCAATATATGACTGTGACATATGGATGGGCATCACTTTGGGCATCGCCTTGATGTGTGTTTTGGAGAGACTGAATGATTTTGCTCCAACACTGTTAACATCCCCAACATTTTTCCTTTCCTGACGGTGCAAATAATTAACAACTAAGTATGTAGCACAGTCTTTAATATGGTGAGAAAGAAACATTGAAGTAAAGATGAGCAGGATTTAAATAGATGGTTCTGTTGAAAAGAAATAACAGTTAGATATTGCACTTGAAGCAAGTATAGAATGGTTTTAATGTGCATCACAGTTAGGAGCCCATTCATTCAAGTTAACAAGTGCTCTAATACTGAATAATGCCTTGATGGTGCACTGGTTGACTGTTGTTTGCCTCCATCAGACAGATACATATATGCAGTGGGCCCTGGGGTTGAAGTATAGAGCCTGTATATCTCTGGCCTGTATATCTCCCTCTGTGATGAGAGTGAACCGAGACAGGACTAGAATCAGGAAACCCTCCACTCAGCGAACATCCCTCCATTTTTCCGATGCAAATGTGTGCTGTCAAGCTTCAGTGAAGCAGATGGATGAGCAGAATGTGTGGCACGGCACTTACCCATGCTCCCACACCCTCCCACCCACTCTGGTGAGGGGTCCTGCTGCTTTGGGCCGGCTCACGGAGAATGACTCACGGATAAGCGTTTGTGCTGGGCTCTGTCTGAGCGATGTGACAGCTGGCCTCCCCACTCCCTCGATCTTGTCATTTATCACTCAGGAGCAGAGTTAAATCACAGCAGAGCACTTCCACTCTATGCTCAGCTTCACCCTCAGTACAGACACAGACTGTAACAGAGAGTGGACCTGCTGAGGGTTGTGTCAGCTACAAAAGCCTCTGAAAAAGACCTGGAAGCCTGTCATAGGGCACTTCCGTCCATCAGGTTGAGTTTGAAAACCAACAGCTACCAACAACTTCAGGTTTATGAATAAACTAATTATTAGATGGATATTTGCCTTCATTCATTTTCATTCATTCATTTTCTACCGCTTAGTCCCGTTTTGGGGTCGCGGGTGGCTGGAGCCTATCCCAGCAGTTTTGGGCCTTAGGCGGGGTACACCCTGGACAGTGGCCAGTTAGTCGCAGGGCTGACACTTAAAGACCAACATTGACAGACAACCATTCACTCTCACATACATTCACTAGGGATACTAGAGTTGCCAGTTAACCTATACATGCATGTCTTTGGGCGGTGGGAGGAAGCCAGAGAACTCGGAGACGATGTTTCCATGTTGTCAGCCACTTTATCAGCCAAAGATGTTTGAATTGGCCAGAACCAGCCAAGGATGTTTGAATTGGCCGGGATTTGAACTCACGACCTTCTTGCTGTCTTGCTATTTGCCTTCATTATATGCTTTATTGTTGAATTACATGTTATCATCTTTTTAATTGTTGGGAAATTTGTTCTCTGCAATTTATCCAGTGGGCACTAAGCTGCACCTGGAGACCATCTCCAGATATTGACCTTGTATTTTGGTCATGGGACTGACTTGCTGTACACAATAGGATTAGACTAATGTTTTTGTTCTTGCATGTTTACCAAGGTTGTTGGGATTTACTGGAACATCCGGAGAAAACCCACTTGGACAAAGAAGGACTTGGACAAACTGGGGACCTTTTTGCTCTGAGACAACAGAGCTATCCACCTTGCCACCCTCTTCCCTCTGTCCTCCGCGATTTCTGTCAGGGTCTATAGGGACTATTCTATTTTATTGTGGCAAAGGATTACAAAAGGAAACGTTAGCTTACACAACTCTTTGCACTGTTCAGTAAGTTTCAGGTATAGGTTGGGTTGGTAAAAAAAAGTTTGGTTCAGGTATTTCTTAAAGAGGTCTGTGTTTTGACTGTAGTTTTCACAGGTAAGAACCAGGCACTACAGTGATATACAAGCAGTACACATGTGTACAGTGTTTCTATTTGACATATAATCATATTTGAAGCCAACTTTTATTATTTAAGTGTGTTGTCACTCTCAGCAAAAGAGTAATTCCTCCTTCATGAACGTGGAGGAGGCAGAAGTAGAGCTGTATATCGCTGCAGTAAACAGTGGAAGATGTTTCCACCTTTTAAAATAATACAATTTAGATCCATCCACCCATTTTCTACTGCTCAGTCCCGTTCGGGGTCACGGGTGGCTGGATCCTATCCAATCAACTGTGGGCCTAAGGCAGGGTACACTCTGGACAATGGCCAGTTAGTTGCAGAGCTGACATTTAGAGATGGACATTGACAGACAACCATTCACTCTCACATTCATTCACTAGGGATATTTTAGAGTTGCCAATTGACCTATGCATGCATGTCTTTGGACGGTGGGAGGAAAACCGAGGTACATGGAGAAAGCACAAGGTAAAACATGCAGACTCCTAACAGAAGAACAGCTGGAGTTAGCTGAAGATGTTTGAGTCATCCAGGGTTTGAATTCAAGATCTTCTTGCTGTGAAGCAGGAGTGCTAACCACTCTGCTACCGTGCACCCCACAATATAGATTTTTATCATTATTTCTCTTTCTCTTGTCATCTAACCTTAAAAACAAGATAAGAAATCACCAAATTATGCTTATTTAATGATTTAAATATGCAGCAGGAGTGTGCACTACCCTCAGAGAAAATATATTAGAGCAGGTCGACCTTTTAGTAGCCCTCTCTGTTTCTGTTGATCAGGTCTAATATCATCCACACATCACTGAAGGTCTTGTTCTAGAGCATTAAATTGAAGCACATGGATCCTTTCCATAAATCAATCATGTCCATGGCTCACGACACAGTCTCTGATGCTAATCAATTTCCTGACACTTCACTAAACCAGCACAATATAGAGGTTTTGGAACCCCTCTCTCTGGGGATTATTAGTGTCTTCATAATCTATATAGTCAATCCAGCATTTTTCAAGCTGCTTTGTTGCTAGCAGCAGCAATAGTCTTTACAAAGTGTACAGCACAGGGTTAACTGTTACATTTGATTCTGTTAAAAATAAAAATAAAATTTTATCAAATTCGTCCGATTAAGCCTTTTAAACTTTTAAATCAGAGATCTGCGCCTCAGTGAGACCATACCTCACTGCTGGAAACATAGCCGATGATCACTGCAGGTGACCAGTGGTACAGAATGGTATGTTTTTTTTGGGATGGATTGTACTTTGGCAAAGTGCATGTTCTGCACTGATCCAATAGAAACGTGCTTTAATCTCTTCTGTGTCAGTGAGGCCTGAGGAAGGTATTAGTGGATCTTTATCTGCACTTTCTCTACCCGCACTGTTATTACATAAGATACCACATTAAACTGTTTTTACCAGAGCCTGACAGATGCAGAACAGAGGCATAATCAACATCTCACCAGATTCTCATTCTCACTGTATTCAAGTTACTGCACAAAAGCAGAGGAAAGTTCGGTACCAAAAAAAAAACAAACAAAAAAAACAAAACAAACAACATGGCTAGATTATTGTGAAATAAATGTTGGTGTAATGCATGGCCTAAAGGTGAGCTCTTTGGTGGCCTCAATCCAGACCTAACTGAATCAAGGTCCGGTTTGTTTGTAGCGCATTTGTTGATAGTTCTGACTTTCTGAGCAAATGCAGGAATTCACAACCAATTAAACACATGAAGATACACATAGATTATAGTGTTTTACATTTTGAATGGCTCTATTTTTCTTGCTACTCTACAGCAGATGGCTCCTTTGAAGCGGACCATTTCCTAATGAGTGTTAGCAACTTAAATAATGTTGTGAACAGTGCATGTGGAGTTTTATTTATTTTATATTTATTAGTCTGGAACCATGTCCAGAAAACATTGAACACAGAGTAAAGATGCTCTGTACCAGATTATAGCGTTTAATTTAGCAGGCAACAAAGAACTTAAAAGAGAAACAAAGTATAACCATAAACATAAAGAAAGTTAAGTTCAATGTGTGACATATTATTTAGGATGCAAGTCAATGCTGGCAGGTTTAGTTTCTTGAAATCCATTTTTTTGTGTATGTGGAGAAATCTCTTAAATTTGTGTTGGACTTCAATTCAGTGGTGAGCTTGTTCAAGTCTGTAATGGCTTTGTAAGGGAAAGCTGATTGTCCACAAGCAGTTTGACATAAGGGGATAAAACACTTTCTAAAAGGAAGTCCTTGTTGTTCTGGTGGTTTGTTCAGAGGTCAGGTGAACAAATGAAAAGAGGTGCAGAGCCATGAATCATTTTAAAAACCAAAGGAACATTTGAAAAACTGATCATATTTTCTAAGCTCAGAATCTTGTGTTTAGCAAGTATACGAGAGTGGTGGTACTGTTGTGTCTTCTTATCCAGGATTTTTATTGTTCCCCTTTGTATTTTTGATTATGTCTTGAAAAAAGTTTGCTTTTGCCTCGTGGAGCTGCGAGGTGACTTTATTTCTTAGGCTTTTGAAGATTAAACCAGATTTTTAAGATTCTTTTGCCTTGACATTCATTTCATTCCACTTTACTTGCTGTAAGTCATTTTCAAATTACTCTATGTGTTTCTGTGGTATGTCCATCCATCCATCTTCTTCCGCTTTCGGGGGTGCGTGCCTTCCCTCTCCCGCTTCTTCCAGCTCTTGGGGAAGCGTTCCCAGGCCAGCCGAGACATAGTCCCTCGGTGTCCTAGGTCTGCCCGGGGCCTCCTCTGTGGTATGTATGAAATGTATTTTCCCTTATCAGTAGACTTTTGATTTTTGTATTGCAATTTTGATAGTTTGTGTACTACTAAAGTGAGGTTATGGTCGGACATGCCAGTCACTAGATTACATTTTTTTGTTATGCGATATGGTTTGTTTTTTACAAATCAAATCAAGGAGAATTTGGAATGAATGGGTTATTCTGGTTGGGCTGCTGATCAGCTGTTCCATATGTATATATATATTTCTGTACATCTGATAGACAATTAAAAAAGGTGTAAATTATTTTTAGGAAAGTCAATTTGTATACACTGATAACCTTCTTTTACACAGATCATGACCCGTTCTCCCCTGCCATCTTTTCTGCCTTGTCTAAAAATATTATAATACCCAGGTACATTAAAGATAGATAGATTGGATTCACTCTCGGATCCCACAATATTTTTGCACGATTTACTGTTTGAAACATTTTATTAGCTTTAAATTTACAGTTTTTTCAAACAGTTTCTGCTGTTTGTATTAATTCTATATTAATAATAACACATCTCATTTAGCCTTACTCCTGTAGAACCTAATAAATACTGTGTAACAATCTGTGAGTTTTATTGAGGACCTTGGCGGGACTTTCAGGTTTGCAACTGCCAAAAGTTACTTGGTATCTTGGTATTTTATTTTCACTATGTCACTCTGAAGAAAAACTTGCCTTGGTAACTTCAAATGTAAAAATGCTGATTGAACAAATTTGTTTCTTGTTAACCTTGATTATATATATATATATATATATATATATATATATATATATATATATATATATATATATATATATATATATATATATATATATATATATATATATATATATATATATATATATATATATGCTTTACAATATTCACAGTCCACAGCTGGCAAGAGCAGACTGGTAAAGTAAACTGACTTTGCTGCAGTTAATGAGAAAATGAGCACATGAGTTTGGTTAGGACATTGAGTGCATGCTGCTGGTTTGCAGTCAGATGTTCAAAGACAAGGTTAGTGCAGCAGTTAATTCTAAATGTAGGTTTTTTTTTAATATGATCATGCTGCATGGGCCTTACAGTTACTCATGTCAGGAGATGGCTGACGACACAAACACACTCAGTCTCCAACATCAATACACTACAACCAGGTTTAAGTGGATCACATGGACTCAGTGTCAACAGAGCAGTCCCCCCAAGCCCCTGTGATTCATCTGGTTTAATATACAAGAGTTATCTCTCTACTTCCTTTGTTTTGTAAATTATGTGAAGTCCTATAAGGTTGATGCAGAGTTTTCATACAAGTTTCTCTGATTTTGTTCACGTTTTCAGCTCACAAAGTTAGACAATGAAAGAGGTTTATGTTGGTGAGTGCACCTGATATACATGATTTAAATAAAGGCTTTATGTAACCAAATCTTGAAACATGCATCGTCTGCTTCATGCTTCCTCTAACTGAAGACTCTGTACATGTGTTATTTATGTGACTCCTGTCAGTACAATCTTCTATGAGAACGCTCCTGATTTAATTACGATTTACTACTGCTGGGTTAATCCTGGTTTTTATTTCCTTCTCCTCTACATCTGAACTCTGTTAGACATGTTTCTTTCGCAGAGCCCTCACCTGTGCCAGCCCTTGTTCGATTTAGCCTCTGGTGCTCTGGGCATCAAGAAAGAGGGACATGTGGTTTTGGCCCTGGACCATGGCAGACGGAGGGGGTGGAGGCAGGGGAGGACCAGAACCAGGACCAGGCCTGGGCCCAGGCAGAGGGGATTATCTTGGTGCAGATGGTCCAGTGGGCTGTGGGCTGAGGGCCACAGCACAGAATACATGATGTAACAGCCAGGATTATACACTCTGAAGTAGCAGAACTGGGTTTAGTCCTGGTTTAAGACCGTGTTTGATCTTATTGTGGTCCTAGTTTAGTTCTAGTTCAGCCATGACTAATTTTAGTCTAGGTTTAAACCACTGCTTAGTTCTTGTTTCATACTTGTTTCAATTTTGGCTTGGTCCTGTGTTGGTTCTAGGTTTGGTTTAGCCCCTGGGTTTAGTTCTTGCTTTAGACCTGTTTCTAGACTAAGTACTAGTTTAGTTTTAGTTAAGTGGTTTAATGTGGGTTTAGTTCTTACCTAGTTTAGCCTTATCTTGGTTTTGTTTTAGCTCCAGTTTAGTCTTGTTTTAATCCAATGATCGACCTAATCCTGGTTCAGATTTGGCTTTGTACAGGAAAGGTCCTGATTTAGTTTTAGTTTTTGTGTTGGTTACGAGTTTAGTCTGTTTATTAGTCTGTCCTATTATACGCGGTTCAGTCCTGGTTTACTTCTTATTTAAGGAGGGCTTAAGTCAGGTGTATATCTGGTATTAAAATGGTTTGGTCCTGGTTCAGACCCAGTTTAATCCCGTTCAGTCCTGGTTTAGTACAGTATCAGTCCTGGTCTTCACACATGTAGGTGTAGGTGAGAGGACAGTGGGAGGTGGCCATGTTGTTCTCCATCTGTTCATATCTTAACTCAAATAAAGCCAAATCTATAAATATTGGTGCTAATTCCTCTGACTGCAAAAGAGAAGAACAGAGAAAGGCCTGTGTGCTGCTGCAGGTGAGTCCAACAGAAATGTATCTGTGTACCCACAGAAATATGGATTTGTTAAATATGAGTGCTGCGGAGGACATTTACATGGAGTAAGTCTCTGGGATTTTCTATGTTATTACTTTGATTCCCTTTACCAGAACAGTGGGCACATTGTGTAGACTGAAACCACTGAGAACACTTTACTTTTTTAGATTTAGACTTTTTTTCAGTTTACACCACGTTTACCAATAAACAGTACACCGGTCTGGACCATGGCTCACTGTGGACTCCACAGTAGTATCAGTAGTAGTACAGTAGTATTTTACCCTGTAGTATCAACCCTGATATTTCAGAGGCTGCAATAACATGTACCAGTTGGTGTCAACCTGCATCTACAAGTTACAAGAGATTAGACTAATGACTGTAGGCAACATGCTTGACAAGTCAGCACTACACAGGACTAAACCAGGACTAAACTCAGGACTAACCAGGACTAGCCAGGACTAAATAGGACTAAACTCTGGACTAACCAGGGCTGTTGCACCAGCATGTGTGGAGGTTTAAATTCTGTGACAGTTATAGAGTCAGTTGGTTAAAGCTACAGACCTGCTCTAATAATAGATCTTTTAATCTTTAAATTATGAATCTGATGTTAGGTGTGTTTGAGATGAACTGTGCTGGTCGTAGAAGGAGATGGAAAACTCAACATCTGAAGTACACCTCTTAAAGCCCCATTATGTAACTTTTGACCAGCAAAAACAAAGCCTCCGAGTCATTTGAGATAGGTCTTTGGCATGAAATAGGGTAAATAAGCTTCCTCTCAGTGTCAGTCGTAACTTTGGAGGACCGGCCCGCTCAGCCCAGCTATAACATGTCCACTGTCACCTCAGGCAGTAGGACAAGAATGTGAAAAAAAAAAAAAATGGTGACGCGCTTTATAAAACAGCAATACTGACATATTTCTACTAACAACTGACATAATACGTGGCTTTTCCTGTTCAAGACACACTTTATTAGTGTTTGTGAAGGATATTATTATTACAGATTTATCCAGGATTTGTAACAACAGCTGCAATTATTCTTTAATTAAATTAAATGATAAAGGATTCTGATAACAGAATGTTCCAGCCCTCACTGAAGCATCCTTTAAAGAATATTTACAGTTCAGAACTGACAAGAAGGAGAGCTTCTTTGGGTCCTGACCAATTTGAATGTGACAAAGCTCAGGTCTGCTGCAAAATACACACCTCTCTTCTGATTATGAAGGTTCAGGGCATGCACACAAACTTCCATTTTTCCCGGCCACAGGTGAAGTGTAGAAAACCTTAGTTAATGCACACTAGTGCTGTGTGCGTACAATTCCAATTGTCAAGGTGTGGCTTAAATTAAACACATAACAAATTAGCAGCATCTCTGTCATCATTTGCAGAGAGCACCATGACTCTATGAGCTGCTTTTTTCCCCTTGCACCCGGTCTCCTGGTGCCCCCTTCCATGGTTTGCGCTCTAGGCAGTTGCCTATAGCCTATGCATAAAGCTGCCCATGTTTCTTCTGATGAATCACTTGTTGTTTCAGTGGTTTATTCAGATCTGCAGTAAAGCTGCAGCTTATGTATGGCTCTGTGTTTTCACCGTTTTATAGGCTACGACTGCCAAGTAGTTTCATGATATTATGACATAAAACAAGCTTATTATCTACTCCCTGCACTGACCACAAAAACAATCAAATAGAAAAATAATTGTTGTTTCTGTCAAGCTACATATGTTTTGTAAGCAACGTGAGCACCATGAATGTTTTTTTTACTGTTTTAACTCAGTTTACAACTTCTGTTTTTGTGTCCAGCTGCCGATGATGGTGACCTTTATCCTCCATGAAGCACCGGACAGTACATGAACCATCAGAGGGAGCCAATACAAGTTCAAAAACCAAGGGCATATTCCATCACAATAAGGGTCTGGAAAGTGTAAATAGAGAATAAAATATACAGTAACACATAAAAAGCTGTTTCACTCAGTGGTTTAGTTTGGTTACTTTCCTGATGTGTAAAGTCTATATTCTCTATTTTTTCTGTTCTTTAAGGAAAAGAAGAGAAGGTTACATCGGACAACATCTGGAGAACTCCTACAATCACAGACTACAACCAGCGTCTGTAAAATGTACAGACGGTGTCCTGTCTGCATGAGACTGAGCCCTACAGGTACATCACTGAAGGAGAGTCTTCACAGAGACAGAGGTCTCAGTCTCTGGCCTGAGGATGTAAAGGACTGCTGCTCCACTGTCTGTCTGTCTGTCTGTCTGTCTGTCTGTCCGTCTGTCTGTCTATGTGTTCAAGGCTGCACTGAGAGAAACTGCCCTGGGGATTTTACACTACATTTAGACTGACTTTACATGACTCTGTTCTCAGAGAAGTAGCAGTAGTCTGACTATTACTACAGGTAGATCACATTTATGGAATTGTGGACATTAAAACAAGACAATCTTTATGTTTAATGATTGTTCTAATCAGCTGTACCATGTTTTCCATTATTTTTTCATCATGATCATGATGAACATAATCTTTTGTGTGTTGTATTTTGAAATAGTTGTCTACCTCTGCTGGAACCTCTTTCCCACTCCTCTTGACTGAGTCACTCATGCCGAGCACAGAGTCTTAAATGAGTTGACTTTCTTCTGGGAGATCACTGGCCACAGATTTTGAGTTATGAGAGCTGCTTCATATGTTTGTTTGTTTGTTTTTCACAAAAACAAAAAAGAAGTCTCACAACATTTTGGAGTCTAGCCCAGTCCTATTGACTCTACATTATAGGGGTTTTTGTTACATTTACACTATAAGAATTAAATTAATGTTAAAAATGTAGCCTACAATTTGTGTGTTATGTGCAACTGACGTGAGTCTACCCCCCTCCTGTATGTCTTGTTTTCTACAACAGATTGACGGTCGACGTTGGGCTTCTATCAAAGTTAACTGCCTTTGAGATGAATAACTCAAATAACTCTAGCAAGTGATAAATGCTCTTTTACTCCGAAGTAAATTATTTGTACAATTACATTTTAAACATCATACTTAAAGCCTACTCCACACACAAACAGCGAACTTAGACAGGACTCTAACTATACTAGAGATATACTGTATCTGCATAAAAAGTTATTTGTTGTATAATACTGTACTGTATCAGTCCTACAAGTGATTTCACTTGTCTACTCTCTTTGCCTTGGCGCCATTAAACCCATGTCATAAAGCCCTGCAAAAAACCTATCAGCAGAGAGCTGTGGTCCAGTCAGCAGAGGCTGTGGCCCCAAACAGTTCCATCAGTCTCGCTTGTCGGATGTGTCTGCATTTGACTGTATAAGAGGAGCTGGGAGCAGTGCAGCATCAGGACGTTTGTTTCTGTTAAATACTTACCTCACATCGGATGTCAGTTCACCATCATGCCCATCAGATGCTACAGTTGCTCTGATACAAACAGGAAAGTCCTGTGACCCTTTTATGACCCAAACCTCACCCCAACCTACTTTTCATTTATCAGGAGGAAGCTGAAGAATCATCTTGTCTGTATTAAAACACTTTATGTATATTTTCAAACGTACACATCATACCCCATTTTGTGCCAAGACATTATTTATATATCTTGGGGAATAGTGGAAACTGAAATAGTAACTGAGCCTTGCTGCAGGGTGGCCCACATTGTGCAGTAAAGTGGCTGACAAAGTGCTGCGGCTGCTTCATCAGCGCAGTGTGGTGTGAATGTGAATGTGAATGCAGCGCTGCCTTTTGTGTCAGGGATAGAGCGGATTATGTCCCGAGGCTCCCGGCGCTGTGCAACATCCAGGCAAGAGCAGGAAACGACACCTCTGCTCTGCCAAGTGTTTTAAGTGGCGCCCTGCCGCTTCCGTTTCAACAGCCAAGAGGTATGGATTCACATTAAACAAAAGCAGATATGCAGACAGATATTGGAAAATTTATGGAATACTGTAACTGTGAATAGTATCAAAATGTAATGTAAAAGGCCTTCCAGGTCTTAGAACAAATCCATGTGTGTCTATAACCTCATTTAAATCCACACAGAGCTAAAGAGAAGGCTAAAGACTTTCTTACTTAACACATAGTTTTCATTTTTGAGAAGATCCATTCTTAGTGACCTGAAATACCCTTTTTACACCAACAAAGCAAATGCTTTCAACTAATCAACTGACAACCCTGTAAAGCACATAACACTGTGAGCTTTTGCACAAACACAATTATTATATTTGTGTATATATCTGTAACCAGGGCTTAATTTGTGACACAACCCACCAGACTTTGTTCCTCCATCTCCCGAATCGGAACTGGAACCTATTTGATGGGATATGGCTCCTCCTCTTGGCACTTTTTTTCCCCAGAAGGAGTTTGTTAAGGTATGAGTTAATGTGGCCTAATACTCTCATCTGATTCTTTGTTTTTGAATATATAACTCTAATTCATAATTCAGACTGTAGAAATTGCCCATTGGTTTGTTTAAAAGGCATTGTCTGGCTACAGAATGTAAGAGTGATGTCTATGGTTCATGGTGACTGTTTATGGAAAAGGCTAATGGTGTGTAAAAAGGTTCCGTTATCACTGTCACTCTACATTTTGTCTCAGAGCTAGCAGCCTCATGTTAATGCAATATGTGAGCCTAAAAAGTAATTTATAACACCAGTAAAAACAAAGTTCACAAAGAGGAACTAACATTTTTGTTTGGTTCTGAAGTTATTACAAAAGTGCAAAGCAGTGCATTTGAACTTCTAGTTGTGTCTGTAATGGTATATTGCCCACATTCATCTCTTTATTTTCTCTGTTAAAGAAACACATCACACTTACTATGAGCTGGCCAAATATCCGAACATGACACATTTCTGTTATGAAGCAATCAGGTGCCATGACAGTACACACCTGACGTAACAGATGACCACATGATTTAGTGCAGTGTTCTAGCGTAGTTCTTTGGTGAGGTTCAAATAAGTGCTGCAATAAACTGAACATGACACAGTGTAACAAAAGGATCAGCTTTGGTCTCTGTCTTAATTTCAGGAGTGAAACACTTTGAATGTCACCAGGACAAAAGAGGTACTGAATGACAGTAATTTGATCTAAGTACTTTTTTAAACGTAATATCACGATGAAGAAGTACTATATTACAACATGCAAACAGACCACAATCAAGATTCAAGACTGAGCCACATTGAGAATCTTTCAATATCTCCTGATAATTGAATCAAAAACCTCAATAACATTTGTTCTTTTATACATCCATCCATCCACATGTCATCTATTATTGTATGTATGATATGAGTACAATGTCTGACTCAGATTGAACCCACTGTCTAGATTTTTTTGTCTTCATAGTATGACCTAGGTTAGCAATGTCTTAAGGTAAGGCTATATTTAACCTAAATACATACATTTTCACTATTGTCTCAGTATATAAGCATTGGGGTCATCATAAATTGCACTGAAATATGATTTCTATATGAATTGAGAATAAAAAGCTCAGGTGAGTGGCAGTGCCTTCAATTTTTCCATCAGAGCCTGCTCTGGCACGACTGTCCTCAGCCCAAATGTGTTTTTACCTTCTACACTCAATTTTCTCTTGATTTATTGGATTTTTCAGTTTGACCCAGTTGATGTTATTTTTAGTTGTGGTGGTTACCATGGCGACACTCACCGTCAGCGCGGCGCTGGCGATACTGCAGCCGCTCTTTTGTTTGGGGGCCGGCGGCGGTGTTGTTGTTGTGGCACAGGGACGGACTGCCCTCCTCTGTCCCGCTCATGCCACGCTGCTGCTCTTTCGACAGACAGGGGGCACTGTCCTCTGCACAGCCCTCCAATCTCACAGGACTGGAGGGGTCTGAGGGGCTGCTGCTGCTGCACAGGGAGCCCAGGACGGAGCTAGGGCTGGAGTGCAGGGACAGTGACGGGGTGTGGGGCTCTCGGGTCCTGGAGGGGGCACCATATGGCTCTTGGATAAAGCCCACGAAGAGAATGCCCTGGTCCGCTGCGTCCTGGATCTGCTGCGGGGACAGAGTCATAAAGTCATTATCAAAGTTAAATGATAACAGGCAAACAAGAAGACAGAGATTCAAATGTTTCTCTTTCATCTATTTAATAGTGACAAACGTGATTTGAAAAGGTTTACACTATACCTTTGCGTCACAAATTTAGACTAGAATTTATTTATTTTTGAGATGATCATGACACTAGTGAAGTGTTATGCTGGGATCTGCACTGCGGTCCTGGAGCAGAGCTGTAGCTGAGATGTGAAAATGTACGGACTGAGTGGTCCTGCTTCCATGTGATGACCACAGTGTCTGACTGGTAGCCCACAAACAAAACATTATATAACGGACACCAAGGGCCATATAAAATCTTATCTCATGAATGTCCCAGGCCAGACTTGTTTCATGAGGCATCTTTAAAAAGCTTTTGCTGAACTTAGAAATTTTTGTACAGCCAATAAAATGCAATATCTAAAGAACATATCATTCACATCTGATATGAACACATGTTCTGAATAACTTTAGAATGATTTTTTTCATAGAACATTGCTTTTTTTGAGCTTTTTTCACGGATTCTTCTCCCAGTTTCATTCCCACTGCGGCTGATGACAGCTGAGTTGTCCAGACCTGCTCAGACCTCTCTTATTGTTTTGTGCTTTTTCTGTCAGAGGCTGGATTCTGCCTCAGATTGAAGCCCCAGCTGTCACTGAATGTTAATGACATCTTTCTCCATTTTATTTGTGCCACTCGCCGTCTCCGCTCCGACCCCCACCGCACGGCGCCGAGAGCGAGGAGAATCAAAATCAAATCAGGTTATTCACTATGAAATTAAATTGGAAAACAGCTACATTATTTCCTGCCGTATTGTTTAATATCTGGCTGCTTCCTCATAATATTCCCCACACTGATACGTCCAAATGGAATGGCTGAGATAAAGAAGCCACTGTTGTGTCTCTTTAATAGTAACACTGAGGCAGTAAGGAAGATGAATGTGTCCGACTGTTAATGTTGATAAAATCCACACAGACAGCTGTAATGAATGCATTTATTCTCTGTGCCATTATTATTATTATTATTATCATCATTATTATTATCATTTTATGAGATCACTTGTTTGACAAAAAGCACCACAGAGATTGTTTTCATTATGCAAACAGACCTGCATCAAAAAATCATCATCAGTCAATGGGAAGCAAGAAATATTAGAAGAGCCTCACTTGATACTTAATGCTGTATTATAGTTGATTTGTTTATGCATGCAGGATAATGGATATGGGATTGTGTGGCATGGATGATGTGCTATAATTTCTTATTTGTTCTGACTCTGATTGTGCTTTTGATTAGAATTCACAGTGTGAGATCATTTCACAGCAGAGACAGATGAGAGCTGCTCTGCCTCTTACACATAGTACTTGTCTTTGGTGTGTATATTATTATGTCTACAAATGCTAAGAGACATATCATGTCAGAAATCTTTTCACCAACAGTTTGACCCCAGAGGGAGTGGGACAGGTGGACTACATCCAGACCATTTGTTTTTTAAAGCTGTTGTATAAAAGCACTCACTTTATAATTATCATCAGAAAAAAACCTTATGCTGCAGTCATGTGGGGTCAGAAACTTTACATTTGTTACTTCAGTGTCTTAGTGAACACAAGCTTCTAATTAGGGGCCAAATGTCACTTGAAGGGCCTTCCAAGAAAAGGAAAAGATGAAAGAGACATATCTTTCAGCTGAAGGTCTGTGTCATGGTCTGTACAAAGAACTCACAAATTGTTACACAGCTTTTGATTTTAAAAGCAGACAATTGGCCTTTCCCTGACTCTGTGATTGCTGTCGTCATGACAACAGGGGGCGTCTCAACTTGGCTTTTATTGTGGTGAATGTATGTTTTCAGCACTCATTTTTTATCAATGCCGTGGACTGCCAAAAGGCAAAGCTCTCAATTTAGGAGAATATCTCTTTAAGGTCTAACTTTCTCTTGTGCGTTAGCAAATTTAAAGAAGCTCCTAATTTGAAAAGGTGGCTCACCAAGGTAATGAATGCAGTGTACCTCAGGAGCATTAGCTTAGCCATTAAAGGAAAAAGGAACATTTTATGACAAACATGGTAATCCCATGTTTTGCAGGCGTATCTGACATGCATGCATTCTGGGAAAGGGGAGGGCTTGGTTTTTGGTTGGTGTTTGAAAGTTATAAGGCAGCAAGAAGATATTCTGTATTTATTTGTATTCTGTATGAAGTATGTTTTGAAATTTACTAAGCAGGGGGATGTGTCTGGGGTGAGGGAAGTCAGGGCATCTCTACTAAGTTTACTGCCCCTGCCACTCGATCTGACTCACAAATACTGTAGGTTGAGAGAAATGTATTCAATGTAATAAGTGCAAAAAGTTTCCTAATGACATCTACAGACCTAGATGAATATAGAGGTTTAAATAATGTTCCACTAAAACAAGAAGAGAAGAAGAATGAGAAGAACAGAATAAAAAAAAAAAACTCTCTTTCCACTGACTTCCATTCAACTTCCTTTTGACTTGGATATGTTTGTATGTATATGTTTTAAGAGGTTCATCTAAAACAGGTAATCACACAAAGAACGTAAAGACTGGAACTGAGATAATCTTGAGATGTACCAGTTTTGAGTCTTGGTCAAGATGATCAGAATGTAAAGTCAAAAACTGCTCCTCCGTGACCTTGTTTCTCTTTATTAACCAAAAAGAGAAGACACTGAAAGCTGAAGCCAGCTGAAGTCTTCTCTTCTTCTGAGAATCAACAACAGTGAAAAGCCATTTCAATTCTATCTTGAAACCACCTTTCCTCTTTCCCTGAATGTTATTACCACCAGTGACACCAGGAGAAGGTGTGAAGATTAAAAGGAAACCAGACGACTATTTCTCTTTTTTCACTATTCCATGAAAGAACATTGTAATAAAAACACAATTATTTTGCAAAAGCAACCTTATTGTCTTATTTTTTTATCAAAATACTGCTAAGTGCTAATGCAGTGTTCCAGAAGGCTCTAGTGTGATGTCTGCTTTACACAAGACAATAATAGAAATATGTGAAATCAAAACTGAAATCTGGCTAATTTGCATAAATACAAGTGTGCTGTATTAGTACTGATCACATCATCAATATTCTCTAATCTTGACCTGACCCATTTACTGTCAAACTATAAACTTGTCTGAACTACAAATGTACAGTGGTCTCTGTTAAGGCCTTATTTGGCAGCATTAAAATGCAGCTTTGTGGTAGCATGGTAATAGTTTTTAAAATGATCTATGATTCCAGTACCTACGGCAAAACAAACCATCATGTGGCTGTCTATAGCTAGTGAAGAGGGTCCTGATGTGAGTGAGTACACCAGAGGGACAGCAGAACAGCAGGAACAAGCTCCTCTGCAGTGGTACAACCTAACATAAGACCAGTGCACTAAAGGTCAAGAGTGGGCCTTCAAAGGTCAACATAACAGGGGCTAATCAGGTGGAAGCCTATGATGGCTCAGCATAACCAGATCATATTTCATCTTCAGAAGCACTTATGAGTAAGACATTTGTTAGAACCAGATCAGGACTTTAGGAAAAGGTTGTACAATATCAGCACTGTGCATGACATCCCCAGGTGTGGTTTTATACATTAATATGGCTGTATATTTCTATTAAGGAATATGCAATGTGTGGGTCTTCAGTAGTTCTATAGCTTGATACACTTTATTGAACTTTTTCCTTTTTTTTTTTTTAACCACAAATGCCTAATCAAAGCCCTTTTGTACTATGAGCCAATCACATTCTTTGCATCTTCTCAATACACTCACACATTCTAAGAACTCTTAAAATGTAGTGGAAATAATGATTTAATTAAGCTGTATGCAGTTTTACTTTAAAACTTGTCCAACAAAAGTGTGGCTCACACAGAAATGAGTTTCAAATCAGAGTGCTGATTATCAGTACATGCATCTGAGACATAGATCATTTCATTAAACTGATTTGCAGCAAAACATGCTTTTTTAGTCTTATCTGAGAGGCACAGATTTTATCAGACATGAACCAGACGATAACACTGGACTTGGTCTAACTTAAAGAAGGTAGACTTAAGTCTTTTTGCAGCTGGACTTAAACGGAAATATGATTTTAGTTTTCTTGTATTTGAGAAGAAATGTATCTTATTGTAGGTTATTGTAATGGGAATCAATTGTGGAAAAAAACAAAGACCCTATGATGACATCTCGACAGATAGATGGCTTTAGAATACATCGACACACATACTGGCAATGCATTCATGCAATGTTTTACGAGGCAGAAATAACTGAAGGACGAAATTGGTCTGATGATGAACTCCAGTCCCTGCTCACGAACCAAATCTGCATTACTTATCTGACTGTCACTGTCTCAGAGTTAGACACATAAACTTTTGATGGCAATGTGTTAGATAAGGTCAGTTTGTCCTAAACTGCTGTCAGATAGTGCTTTGACAGGGACAAATCCTATTGTGAGTTTAGAGGAGACCCAAATGTTCAAGCGAATGAAGGGAACAGGGCTTAGACATAGATCAGTTACAAATTACTCAACTTCTAAATGCTCTTATTTTAATTTATGTGATGTCTAATTCACATTTTGTGTTTTAGTCTGTATGCCTCTGGGATCAATAAAGCCCTATCCTGTCTCTTATCTCATCCTGAATTAAACAGCTACCTTTGTCCCAGGACCATGGATAAACAATGTGTGACAAACTGAACCCAGCCTCAGTGTGGTGTGGGTTTGGGGAGCATACCTTCTTAACGTAGCCCTGAATGAGCTCTGGGGTGGGCACTTGGTCAGCCGACAGACAGTCCTCAAGCTGGAGCCGGCACTGGCCCCTGTCCACCCTGCAGCACACAGAGAGGGTGCATTAGTCACCAGAAACTGATGCACTATGGTCACACAATTACATTCAGACAACAGAAACACAGATCCAGAGGATATTTTTAGAGAGAGACAAAGAAGCTCAACAAGAGACTGCATGCCAAGAGACCAAATCTTTCTGTTTATCTACTTTAATGAAAAACACAATAAACAAACAAAACAAGTGCTGACACTAAGAAGTACAGCACGATTCAGCATGGTTTTAAATGCAACTTTAAAGAGTCCCCAAAAAGTAATGTTTCTAGTAGTTGGTACAGGTAACAAACAGCTGGCAAGAGTAGAAGAATGTTGTTTCTGGTTTATTCCTCACTTTCAGAAAGCAGCATGATTTACTTGACAAAGTGAGTATCTAAAACCAGAAACTGCCAAGAAACAACATTTCGTACTTTTGTTATTTTAATTTTTCTCTTGTTTATTTGTGTTTTGTGCATTTACTTGATTCGTTTATATTGATTACACTTATTTGATAGGTATAGATAGAAGGTTGTACTAGGCAACCTTGTGTAACTTTTAGCCAGCAGATCCCTCTACAGACTGTCATTTTATAGATGTTGTTTGTTTTTAGGTAGAGACTTTCTAAACTGTTTTATTGTATTTTGTACAAACATGACTTGTAGGCTCCAGTATATTGGCCTGTCTCTGCACCCTCTATCTGAGAGCGTGTCCTTTACGTAATGGCTTGATTTGAGACTACGTCCCAGTGACAGGAGTGTTACACTGGAGGTTTCTGTCCAGCTGAGGGTACTGTGTCAGTGAGATGCATGACTCTACTGATCTCCTGTCTAAGAACTATCAAAACGATTATCAGAACATATTTTTTTGGCTAAAAGTTATGCAGTGCTAAGGTGCTTGAATACAGTGCTCCTTTAAGATTGTATAAGACTTGGGCAACTGCAATATAAATGAACTTGCACTTTGACCCATCAGACAAGTTTGGAAACAAGACAGAAACCCAGACAAACACAGGAGGAGCTCAGAGTGAATCCATCAGCCCATGGCCTTCAGTGTTTGCACAGATTCTATTTATAAGAGCTGTATTGTTGTCTTGTGTGTCCTCTGAGAGAATGAGAGCAGGAGACAGAGGAGACAGATGACCGGCCCATGTCCCAGTAACAAACTGTGGCCCACCAGCCTCTCCTTCAGTGCGAGGAGGGGTGTGTGCTCTGGGACCCCTGCTGGGTTGTACAGAGCGAGGGCTGCTGCCGGGAGCGGTGGTCTCTCATCATGCAGACTCTGACAGGACTCTGGTGTCTGAGAATTAACAGCTTGGCACAAGCAGAAAACCTTAAGATTCACAAATGTATTAGCAGGTTAAGTAGGTTATGTCCACAGAAAAGATTTTTCATTTCAAAAGCATACTTTAGAATATAATTAATGTAGTCCAGACTGTCAAACTTCCAGACTGTAAAATGCAGTTGGGATGTGGCCCTGTTTATTCAATACAAATAAAAGATGAATGATGAATATGACAAAACTATGTGACCTCCTATCACACATACACTAACTCCTCATGCCTATTTTCTTTTCGGGCCACAGCGCCACCAGCGGTCAGTGAAATATATGTTGCTGCTCCAAACCAAATGTACATAAACGCCAAAACCAAAATAAAACTATAAACCAAACCAGAACAATAACAGTACAATCAAAAAACTGAGAGACTGAGAGAATTCTTGTTTTGTATATATTGTGTAGAGGACAATATGTGAAAACACAACAAAAGATACACAGTATGTCCAGGTTTAGACAAATCATATTACTGAAGTTTGAGTCTTTACATGTATTTAAAAAGTTGCAGGGATTTGAATCTGTCTCGTGGAATTTAACTGCACTGAAAATGTCTACTGCTGATGATTCTGACACTGGATAAATGCTGTATGAGACTCTCTCTCCCACGGAAGATGAACATGGTTTCATATAGAGACTAAAGAAACACTACAGTCAGTATTTGTTGCTGTTTGTCACACCTGAATCTGAGCTTCATTCTGCAGGAATACAAATAGTTGTGCTGCTGCCAGAGCAAAGTGGTACTTCAACAGGGCCAACAGACTTGTTAGCTTCTTTCACTCAGTGAAACATTCATTGCAGACACAGAAAGTGTTTTCTCTGTGTCAGGCCATTCAGAGGCAGCTGGCTCTGTCAGAGATGTGTAAATCTACAGCTGCTTTAGGCTCCACAGTTGGACAACAGTAACAGAACAGTGACCTGAGGGACCACTCACACACTGAACAATGCTTACACTACAAACATGAAGCAAAACCACTGCTCTGTGAGTTATGAATGATGTTACAGTGTAATAGGGTTTTTAATATGTAATTAAGAGATCAAAATTTTCTGATTGATACAGGAGTAGCCTGTTTGGTTTATGAATTGCTCCGTCCATATCCTGATTGTAAGTTATGGAGATCACTGACCCTGAGTTTGGTGCTGTTTCTGGGTGGAATGAGTTAAAAGTGAGAAAAAGACAGTGTTCTTGGCCAGAACTGAGTCACACTATTCATCAGGGATCAGGTGGTAAGTATTCTGCTGCAGCTCCCTGAGAAACCAGCACTGTTCTTGCCCTAAAGATTAGCCCATTTGCATTTTAAGATATGGACACGTACATTACAGCGCACACATTTATTTGTTAATACTATCTCATCATGACTTATTCTAGAGTTAAGAGTTAGAGCCCACTTGACTGTAAAGCATGTGTTATATATTCATTGTGTCAAACTAGCTTACTCTACACATAGGTAATGTCAACACAATCTTTGAGCTCAGTGGCAGCTGAAGTATGTCTGTGTTTATGTTCTGTGCATTTCATTGTTTCAGAATTGAATAAAAAAAAGAGAAAACAATCTTGGGTGGAACAAAAAATATAACTCTCAGGTGACAAATGTGTTATTAGTATTAGGTTCAGCTCATGTGGAGTTAACAGGAAATACTGCGGTAGTGTTTTGGTTTGTTAAAGTCAATCCAATCAGAATCTGCCCTGATCCACACACACATCAACTCTCCTCATCTAGCCTGCAGGAAAGCTTAGTCTGTTAGTCCAGAGCTGAAAATGCCATTGTGAACGATAAGAACACGGAGCAAACTGAACTGGAGGGATTGATTTCTATTTTAGTCCTACTGAAAGGATGAGGACTACAAATGTCAACACAACAAGACAAGAGTTAATGTGATTTACCCATCTCTTGACACTCTTCTTTTTCATTGGAATAGCCATCAAGTTTCTGAATGATTTTATGCCACGGTTCATCATGGAAAATGGTTAGCACATCTGAATGTTCACGTTTCCTCCATGTGCTCCAGTTTTGCAACCAACCAACAGACCAGCACTGCCTTAAGGTTTGTAATCTCAGTAAGAATACCCTAGTTAAAGTCAAATCCCATCTTTTAGCTTCAGTTTCACATGGTGCTCAGTGTGAATATGAAACAGAATAAAAATGAAATCCTCTTATCATATGCCACCAAAGGGAGAATGAGACCCCGCCCTTGCTGAATGTGGGGTGGTCTTGAGTTAAAAATAGCGTCCGCCGTGGTGCATGTCAGTGTGGAGTCTGTCATGCAGCGCGCCACAGCAGCTGTCGGCCCGCACCTCATTCCAGGGTTAGACGGGTGTCACACGGCCGCCTACTCCCCACCAGCCCATACACCTGCTGACCCCTCCCCCCCACTCACACAGCTGGGTCTGGGGGTCGGACTAATGACTCTCTCCAGACTCCTCTGAAAACTAATGGAGTATTAGTGGTTAATGTGTTGCTGTGGGACTGGGGTTAGCTCTGCACTGTTCGCTCATGTGTGTTTTCCAATTACACTGTGTTCACTCAGATATGAAAATACATTGCCATGACATATTATTCATAATGCTGAGGCCACATAATCAATGCAATACAAACTCTGTCTCTCTTTCTTTCTCTCTCTCCCTATGTGTACGTGTATATATTTATATATATATACTGTGTGTCCGCGGTCACATGTATTGGAGAGAGAGGTGGACGCTATGCATTTGAAGTGGAAAACTGTGCCTGTCACAACTGGGCCATCTGTAACCCCCACCTCAAACAACCACCACCACCACTTATCCCAGCACCTACACGTAGCCATCATCATCGCACACAAAAATCCACAAACACTCCGATAAGGCATTCCTGTGTAGTTGCTCCTGACACCATTACACACCATTTTTAAGATACGTTTAGCTCATAAAAGTCTCAATGCACTTAAATGAAGCCCATAGGCTGGGGTCAGAATAGAGCTTCTGGACACGGTGAGAACTGATCTAGTGTAGACTCAAAAGAACACGTGTCCAGAGAGAGAAAATTCAAAATGAAATGTGAAGGCTGAAGAGGACTGAAATCCTGTTGCATGACAAACAGAAGGTTGTTAGAGCTCTCACCTCAGGCTCATGTCACGTTACGACAGCGTTCAGCACTCCAACAGAACCCATCTGCTTATGTCACCTCTTCACAACAACACTCAGTCACACACTCTCCTGTTGTGTTCCTCTCTGGGCTCTTGTATTGAATTCCTCTCTGCCTGGGCACACAGGAGTTTCTGTAATTATGCTCTCATGATGAATCTGTCCCATCAGATGATGCCTGCTCAGCTGTAACCTTATTCCATTGCAACCAAATTGAACAGGAGGAAATTTGACAGTTGACATTTTACATTTCCAAATGGCTCATCCATTTTGTGTGATGTAATTCAGAAGGCCGCGGCACACTGACAAATGACTGTTTGTTATTACCGTTTAACCAGATGTGGCACCGGTGACAGCGTTAGCATTTAGCCCTGACACTGTAGTGCAACCAGCTAAGTGTGACCCTGCTGGTGTTAGGTCACTGTGGATGATACCTCAGCACAGTAGGATTTAAATCAACCTTTTGGTGGATTTTCATGTAGCCTCCAGATATATGCAGTGCTTTACAATCAGTGATACAGACACCACACACTAGAGCCAGTCTAAAAGCTTACAGGTAAATCACCTCTTGATCACCCTTGATACACTGTCTCTCAACCAAAAGACAATGCAAACTCACGTACAGTATTTTGCAAAAATACAGACTGCAATGGGTTTTACACAAGTCTTGGAAGCTTGTCCACACAGACATAATCAGACATGTGCAAGTGAATGGTAACCTTGCGCTGCAGCTGGATTCTCGTGAGATTTGGGAGTTTCCAAAACTCTTGTAAATCCATCTTGTATTGCTCCAACCAAACCGCTTGAGTCGCGAACCGTGGACTCACCGGACTCTTTTGACCAATGATGTTGCAGCACTAACAGGTAGGGTAGAAGAAAGCAACAAGCGCTCTCTTCTCCTTTTTGTTTTCAACATGGCTACTCCTAAAGACATCAGCTTTGACGCTGCTATCGAACCAGTTTTATCAGAAATAGAGAGTATTTCTTCTCTGAAAGAAGCGCAAAGTGTGGCACGTCATATCGTTGCTATGATTGGTCAAAGAAACCTCATGGTAAGCGGATACTAGTCGGTGCTTTATCCAATCAACACCAAGTTTTTGACAGAAGGCGCCTCCCTTTTGCAAACGCTTTCAACGGGAGCCTTCCCAGATGGTTCTGTGAAATAGACTATGTTCTGTGGAGCAGTTCTATCTGTCAGGTTAAGTGAATGGTGCACTTCAGACCCAAATATGTGTGTGATTGTGGTGTTTGGTGGTGGTCAGAGATGTTATTGGTGCAGTTGGTTAGGCAGCTACATCTCTCCATCAGTCTGCCCCGAGACAGCTGTGGCCACAGAGCTAACTTCCCACCACAAAAGTGTAAATGTGTGTGAATGGGTGAATGGAAGCTGATGTAAAGTGCTTTGAGTGCCCAAAAAGGGATAAAAGTGCTAAATAAATGCATGCCATAACCATTTAGTATGTGTGCAAGTTTTATAGCTGACACTAATAACTATTTACATATAAAAAAGCCTCCCCATGATAGCAAATGAATTAATTAATGGTGTCTATGGCTGTACATATTGTGTTATTGTGGAGCATAAGCTCAGTCTTCAAATTGACCTTTTAGTTTAGATTTGCTGCATTGTGCGTAGCGCCACTCACATGGCTGCATGGATTATAGATCACATGTCTGTTGTAATTTGTGCACTAGTGCGTTGTGATTGAGACATGTCAGGATCCACCTCCTTTAACCGTGCCAAACCCCAGGAAGTGTGCCGTGCCTGAGTACAGTTGGGACCACAAATGTATCGTGCTCAGTTGGACTGAGCGTGCAGGTAGTCTTATTTAAAAAACGTCTGTACAGTGAAACACAATAAGCACAAGCCATATGTTTTCAATAGTTTATAATGCCCTCAAAATAACTCGCTCTTTGCATATTTTTTGGAAAACTGAAAGGAAAGTGCCATTTAACCCAGAGGACGGAGCCATTTTAATTCCGACACTACTTATCCCTGTTACCACAGCTACCCAAAGAGGGCAAACTCAGCGCTGCAGGAGGAAACACTCATGTTTTTTGCATACATTCTTGCTAAAGGTTTATTTAACAATTTAACCATTTTGAACATGATTTACCACCACTACGGTGTATATCGACACTCCAAAAGAAGGAATGTGATTAGTGAAATTCCAACCTGCACTTTCGCATCAAGGTGCTGCAAAAAAGCCCAAACTGTACACCTGAGATTTAACTCCATTCAAAATTTCTGATGCAGTTTTTTTTTTTTTAATTTGAATAAATCAGTTTATTGAAATGGAAATGGCATTGCTGCTGAAAGCCCCTCGCTCTAGGACTGACAGGCAGTAGACCCTCTGTGTCTCTCAGGCTCAGGTCTCAATGGAGGTTTGATTCCCTTGGGGCGGTCCTGATGTGAGCAGCTGTCTCCGCGGTGACAGATGCTGCAGATAAAGCTCTGGCCGTGCTTTTGGCCCGCTCAGTCTGACAATCTGTCCTCTGCCCTCTTCAGTCTGATCCACACCCCTCCCTCACAGCCGTCTTTTCTCTGCAGCCAGACAGCCTCGGATTTACAAAACCCATTCAACTCTAGCCTTTTCATACAGAATCGATATTCCTGTTGTCAGGTTTTTGTAGCGGCGCGGGGCTGAGGAATGCAGGCTGTGACTCCAGATGGGTCCCAATGTGAAGAATGTGAGGAGTGAGGAGGGGTTTATTGTAGAAACAGACCCAATTATACCCCACAGGACTGAATGGAGGGATAATTTATCATGTGGAATGGAGTTACAAAAATCAAATCAACAAAAGAACTGGTTAAAAAGTCACAGCTGTCATCATCAAAACATCAATCGAGACTGTCTTGAAGAGTATGACGTATGCCTTAAACAGTGCACAATTGTCTGTCTACACCTGGGATTCACAGAAATTAGATTGTGGATTTTATATGGGTGTCCTAAAAAAGAATTGAACCCAATAATGTCAAAAATCCAGAAAAAAATTTGTGAATGTCTATTGGGTGTTTAATGAAAAAAAGGTAATGGTCAGGAGCATTAAACGGTAAAAATGAACTACTAAAAAAAAGACATAATCATTGAAATGGCATATATGGCTCTAGAAGGGAAGACAACAGGACTTAAAATGAGCAATCCCACATCCACCAATGCCTTCTATTAGCTTCAACATTTGACCAGTGTGGACTCTAAGAAAAAAGTCCCAGAACATAGATTGTGAATGACTGTGTGACTGTGTGTGTTTCAATTAGGGATTCATGCTAGACACTTTTAGGCCTTTGTGCCAAAAAGACTGAATAGTAAGTGTGAATTCTACACAAAGAATTTTAAGAGCTGTGTGTTCTCATTAGAGGCTGTTGAACTGAGATCTATTGGATGATCCTGACAGACATCGTAAAACCTACAATGAAGTAAAATACACGTTGCCATTATAGACAAACACATTGTACTAAAGGTAAAGTAACACACATATTTCAATTGTGTGTCTTTTTTGATGATGCTGTTAGTTGAAGGGCCTATCATACATTTGTAGAATAACAGACTTTGATATTGATTAACTAAATAACTGTGATCATGAATTTTAACATCTGAGTTGTTGACATATTCTTGTTCTTGGATAACCTAACATTATATAAGGTCTCTTTCAAATGTTTATCTTATTGAACATTTTATGTGAAAGAAATGTGTTCACTAGTAAAAAGTTGCTAGTTTAAAAGTTTAAACACTTAAAAACTTTAAACCTCAATATTTCATAACCACTCTGTATGCAGAGTGAACCTTATAATTCTAAGGGAATGAAATGTATGCAAATGATCAATTCAATGAAATTGTATCAATCCCCAAGGGGAATTTAGTTCAAAGTAATTAAAAAAGTAAATTTATTGATCCAGACCATCATCATGTGACTTATCTAAAGATCTATTGCAACAATTACAAGTTGTTGTTTTTTCCCACACCTCAAATTTAAATTTATATAAAACATTTCTGTTGAGCGGCACTCAGGTTGGCAGTGGCTGATTACAGACATTGGTCTTTGTGTGACATGCATCTGTTAACTGATTCTTGTCACACAGTGTGTAAGGGCATTAACAGATGAAAATTCATGCAAAATTTTCAATGAAGAACGAGACAGTATGACAGCCTGTGTTTGTTTGTCCCATCAGAACTCTGACAGTGGGGCAGTTCCTGAAGGAATGCATCGCTCCATTCAACATTAGAGTAAAGAACTATCATACAGGCCTGACAAACTGACAAATTAAGTTGTCAGGTTTACTGTGGAAAATGGACATAGTGTGCGTGATTTGAGAAGAGAAGTGGGAGATTCCACTCACAGCAGCAGGTCCGTGGGCCGGAGCTGGCTCCAGAGCCAACTGTCAGAGCCAGGACTCACTGCACACAAGCCAATCTACTGCCACTAAGCTACATTTTACATCCTACTACTTCAATCATTTTGATTAGCTCTACTATTTGGAAATGTATTATCTATGTACACGCATGTTTACTCTCATCTTACTCAGGGTTTTTACCAACTTAGCCAAAAAGCAGAACTACATAAAGTTTTTTGTCTTCACGGTGCATAAAGAAGGTGAGGTGAGGTACAGTTACTAAAAAGTGGATCAAACATGACAGCCTTTTTGATAGAGAATCCTCACTCAAAAATGATGATAAAGATGTGAAATAGAATCACAAAATGAATCAAGCTTGCCTTGTTTGTGTTTGTGTATTGTACACACCCTTACAGGAATATGCTTGATAAGCTGTACCACAGAGTTAATTGTAACAGGTAATACACAAGCCCCGAGCCCACTATGTGGCGTGCGGCTCCAACGAGGACATGAAGCCATCAAAACTGCTTGGCCACATAGAAAGCAAGCACCCTACATTAAACTATAAGCATCTGGAATTTTTAGGAAGAAAACAATGTGAACATGAAGGACACAGGTAATTAACAACTGCACAAGTACACTGTGGCACACCCATGGCTACGCCAGGGATTTGGGTAGGTGTAAATGTGCAATCAAACTCTATACAAGACCCAACAAGTATACTGTGGTTCTGCACAGGTCTCTGTGCCCTTCCAAGTGAACCCTGGTGAGGCCTGAGGTATGATGCAAACGGACAACAATAAACCAGGTGGGAAGTAAAACAATCTGCAAATAGCAAAAACATTTAAAAATTGTGCATCAAATGTGAAAATGTTAATAAAACATGATGATAATAGGTGCTCTACCATGTGAGCCACTGTAGTGCGTGAGAAAAAGAAAGAAAGAGACAGAGCTCATTGTAAAACAGAACAAGAGTAATTAAAACTCCCTGATCAAACCATGTCTGTGGTAAAAATTACTTATTTATATTAAACAGTGAGACACAAAAATGTAGAAAACTGCTTCAGTGCAAGTTTAGCAATATGGGAAAAAACAGGAACAATTTCCTGCTGTTCAAAAACTGTAAAAACTGGCAGCCAAACAAAAACCTACACTTTTACAGTTATTTCTTGTATTAACATCTTCAATAAAGCGACAACACTCAAGGTTCTGCAGAAAAAGACCATCATTTCATAATGGCTCTTGCTTCATGAATTTAAAATTGTATAATTTTTCTACAATGCATTAAATACAAGCAGAACCTGTGCCGAGTCCCTAAATTATAGGAAACTGGCACAGCTCTATTAATTTAATTTAATGTTTAATGGTAATATTTTCATGGCATTTATTGTGTATAACAGTCTCTTGCTGCTACACACAAGGATTTATTTGCGCAGCTACACACCAGTATTTATTCTCTTTTTATCAATTATTAATAACACATTAAGTGTCTAAAAGTCATGGTATGGCATGTATTTATATTGTGCTTTTCTACCTTCTTGGGCACTCAAAGCACTTCCAGCATCCATTCACCCACTCACATACACAAGTACTCACACATCCACACTGGTGGTGGTAAACTGTCTCTTTAGCCACTGCTGCCCTAAGGCAGAATGATGAATAGACATGACTGCCATACAGCACCAACAGTCTGTCTGACCACCACCAAGCACACCCCCAAAATCACACACATTCATGGACATTGGAGGCAAGGTGAATGAAGTGTCTTGCCCAAGTGCACAGTGTTAAGTGGAGGGAGCGGGAATTGAGCCATCAACCTTGAGGTTATTGTACACCCTGCTGTACCTCCTGAGCATCTGCGTCCCTGTCTAAAGTGTCACATGTCATAAGCAGTTACAGGCCCCCCATTCTGGCCTCACTGCATTAACTTTGTGTTTGATTTAGATTTATTTTTAAGATTGTATTCTTTATTTGTTTTAGAATCGTGGAATGCACCTGATCCCTCTTTACTTGTCAGTCCTATTTCAAATTACAAGTCAGTCCGTCCACTCAGTTGAGAGTGATGAAGGTGGATCTTCCATTAAATAGTAGAACTTGTACTTTTGTGCTCTACGTTTCCACAGATGCAGCCCTCTCCTGCCGAGCCTGCTGATGATAAATCTTGCCCATAGTCCCCTGGCATTAGAGCTGGCATTGTTTAGTAAATGGCGCTGAGCAGAGCTGTCAGGGCACGGCACATGGTTATTATGCTGTTGTATTATTAAATGCTGCTGCTGTTGCGGTGCGTGTGAAGGCCGGCTGTGTAAATGTCACACTCTGAGTATTTTCAGCTCAAACAAGATCCAGGCTGTAAACACACAGCGCTAAAGCCATTCAGAAAACACACCACGTAAAGGTAAAGAGTTCAAGTGAATATCCAGCCCATTAAGAAGAGAATTACAGCCTTGCAGCAGGAGGGGCCATGGGAACAAGAAAAATGTTGGTGGATTCAGACAGAGACAGGGCAGGACTCCACCCGTCTGTGTCTCTACAGTATTTCCTACTGTCTTATTATTGGGGCAGTGGTCAGCTTTAATAATGAGGTTTATTGAGACATGGAACAGTCACTTGTAGAGTGTTGTATTCAATCAGATCTGAATGTCCCTAATGCTATCTGACTGGTTCACTTTTTTAACCCTTGTTCACTAAACTCCATATTTTCTTTTAACTCAAGTGGACCTCTAAGTGGACTACGTCTGAGACCCTGTATAAGAAGCAGCTATATATAAGAAGCATATGAAAAAATCAGCATTAGGGTTAATAACCACAACTGATTTCCTTGAAAATCTGCTCAGGACATTTCCCAGATCACAACCTAGTGTAACTGCAGGTTTCGCTATCAGTTGCAGCAAAAGTTGTAGTCTGAACATACACATTTGGATGTATGTCTGGCTTCTTATTTATTGTATTTACTTGGTGTTTAGACTTTCCTATTCATATTACTTCCCCAACAAGCCTCATATGTTCATGCACTGCCAGGTCAAGTGTGTCCAGGGCTAAACATGGGATTGTTGTGGCATTTCCCTGAAGGAGAGAACAGTGAAATCACTAGAGCTGCTGGGAATGTGTTCTGGGAAATTACTGAGAGCTGTGTGTGAAAGGGCCTATGTATTTTTGTTGAATTAAAATTTACAAAGCTGCCACTTTCTGAAAATTTAAATTTGATTTAAAAATGATATTCAGGCAAATTGGAGGATTGGTATGTCATAATAACCCATTGGTCGTCTGGCAATTAAAATGGGTTGCTTGAAATGTATTGCTGTGAGGATGAGCATGCAAGAGTCCTCAAGTCCTGGTTAATGGGAATCTTGAGGTCAAAATAACCTCATATGGTCATATCGGGTTTTTTTGTTGTTGTTTGTTTTGTTTTTTTTGAGGAATCAATTCTAGGCTTTCTAATACACCCCACAACCAATTCAGTGGACTTTATAATACATTTGTCATACATTTTTACATCTGTCTCGTTTAATCTTTAACATCCCCTCCACCTTCACAACTAAGACATTATTTGATAGAGCTTATAGATAGGTTTAAATGAGCTGCACTTGACCCTTTGTCCCTCTCTGTCCTTCTGCATATGGGAGTTTGAGAGAGGACTTTCTGCCTTTCTGACTCTTGCCTCTTTGTCTCTCCTCTGTCCACTCCCTACTCTCCTTTGGTCTGGGTCTTCCTCTCCACTTTTTCCTATTGTGCTTGCATTGTGAATTGCTGGCTTTTCTCTTGAGTGCCTTGAGATGACTTGTTGTAAATACAGTTTAAAGTCCAGTATCTGCACTGATTCCATACATCATTCAGTATTCAAAAACGTTCATTCTCTCCTCCCAGAGAAGAAGAGGAGAAGGGCAGATACTATGAGACCACTTTCACTGGTGTAAGTACAAACATAAAAACCACTGCTCACTGTTTGGCTTATTTAACCCAGTCTGAAGTGATCACTCATTATCCTGGGTCAGAATGGTCAATCTGATCACACCAGACCCCTGCCCTTGACCCAGTCTGGACCTGGTCCCATGAGGTTCCAGTGGAGCGGGCCAGACACATAGCTGGAGGGTCCGGCAGCTGGTTTGGCCCCTACAGTGTGGGGCTGAGGCCAAAACACTCTGATAACTGCTGACTCACGTCCAAACAGAGGCTCACAGACACAGGCTGAACAGATGTACGGTGAGCTGCTGTAGAGCTGCTGTGAAACCAATCAAATAACTTAGGTACACTTACTGCTCAGCCATGACCATAACTGAACACATTATTCCTGAGATATAACACCCCTGCAAACATAGGTTAAAGAAGCTTTTATGTCACTTTAACAAGAAGGAGGGATTTCACAAATATGAAATATAGCAAAAATATGTTTCCCCCCTCAAGATTAGAGTTCATTAAGAATCTTAGAGGAGTATAATGGCTCCATGTTTTATTCTAATAGAGGTCTGATAGTTAGGGGGAGGGTTGGTGGTGGTGGGGCCACCAACCGGCACATTTTTTTCTTTAAGAGCAGCCCTGTGCTGTTGTTACAGTTAACTCTGTCACATCAGTACAACTTAACTTCATCTTCACAAAAGTGTGTTTGGTTAATTCATTTTTGGGATCAAATAGTACATCTATATGTCTACAAATACATGTCCAAATTGTGACAGCCTCTGTCTGTTGTTATTACAGC
The DNA here is from genome assembly GCA_036850595.1 of Rhyacichthys aspro. Taxonomy (NCBI): domain Eukaryota; kingdom Metazoa; phylum Chordata; class Actinopteri; order Gobiiformes; family Rhyacichthyidae; genus Rhyacichthys; species Rhyacichthys aspro. The sequence goes on along the minus strand of CM072163.1, from coordinate 22,385,918 downwards.
ATTTGTTCAAAATAAAATTCATAGTAATTATGTCATTCTCAACATACTTTTTTGGGGGGTTTGTTTTGATAAAGGTGGGCGGTGTAGATGTGTGGGGCTTTATTGGTGACATCAAGTGGTGAAAGTGCAGATTGCTATTCTACTCCTACACACCCCCTTTTAGAGCATGTGAATAGCTATGGTAGCCCTGTTGTGTATATATAAACCTCATATGGGTCTTCTGGTTATTTCATTAAAAAAAACATTAATGATGACTTACAGAACTGTAATGGCCACTGTTTCAAGAAGCTTTACATATTTTACATACAATTCTTCTAAAAATAGAAATTTTGATGACTTTTATTATTGACTATTGAAAAGATAGTGTTGAGTAATCTACTCTGTTTCCTTATGGCGAAGTTTAATTTATGTTTAATAGTTAGTTTTTGCAAAATTGTGTTCCTTTTTATAATTGTATGGTTTGTCTTTTTTGTGTTTCCTTTTTACCTAATAACCAATATTGCTCAGCACACACATATAAACAATGAAACCAACTTAGGGGCCAGCAAACAGCTTTTTTTAGATGATGCATCCATTTACCCATTCACTTACTCCAGCCCTTTTACATATATATTTATTCACCAGCCTCAGAGACGCAGCAGGAAGGTTAGGGGGTTCATTGATTCATTTTGCCCAAAGACACTTTGCCATAATGATCGGGAGGATCAGGAAAATAATTGCAAACCATTATTTATTGGTCAACCCACTCTTTCTTCAGAGCCACAGTGGTCCCACACTACAACACAACGATAGATCCAGAGTGACTCACCCGTCGCTGATCCGGACCAGGATGGCCCGGTACAACTGGTGCTGGGGGCTGTTGGACTCGGGGCCACAGGGGTGGATGAAGGGGTGCAGCGCTATCAGGACAAAGCCCTGCTGGTACAGGTCCTGCAGCTGACTGGGCAGCTCTCGCACAGAGGAGAGTCTCAGAGTGGACGTCCCACCTGGAACACAACACATGACAATACTGACCACTGAAACATATTTAAGTCATAGTTTCCATGACTCAAAATGCTCCAAGATGCTCATTTCTACACATGAACACATCCGATAGATAGATAGAGGTGGCTGGAGAGGCGACATTCAAAAAAGGTGAAATGTAAAGTGTTTTTTAGTTTTATGTCGGACTGTATTTAATAAACAAGAAAACGATTATAGGCAACACTAGTTGCTGATTAATGTGCGCTGATGTTCATGAAGTTTGAAACAAAAAAACAAAAACAAATAACCATCTCTTTCAAAGATGCAGTGTGCCTGACTCTCCAGATACTCCTGCTGTCAGAGAGAGCAGCAGAACAGATGCTGAAGTAGCTCCTCAGCATGAAGCACCCAGCAGTAGCTCCAGACTTGATACAACATTACTATGTACAGCACACTGTCACTGTCGACACACAAACTTCAACCGTGAAATGACAGATACCAGAGGGAAGCAAGACCAAGACAAACCAAAAAACAAGTCTAGACCCAGACCAGTGCCTGGCATCAAAACACACATATATCAACCTTAACACTACACATGTTTTACCTATGGCAAATTCATAAATTGAAAGGTGCTAAACAGTAAAAAGTTGTCAATCCAATCACAATAACTGATGTGGAATAATAAATGAGTTGTGGTGTTGACTGGTCTTAATGCAAAGTCCTACAATGAGACAAGACAAAGTACACATGTGTTTGATTCTGTGATGAGACAGCAATCTTCAAAAAGTGGTCCTTAAGCAAAACCCGAATGAAGGGTTGAAGTGGTACAAGTGTAAAGTTCTAAAGAGGACGTCCCTCAAACTGAATTTAGGCCGCATTTATATTGATAATATGAAATAGATAAAAAACAACGCTTTGAAATGACCACACGCATTTTAAAAAAGAGGATTATATCTTTGCCTTTTAGGACATTGTAGGACATTGTTTGTAACTTGTTCATTTACATTCATAGACCTACAGCCTTAGAAATGTGTCCATGTCTTGAGTGTAGCGGGAGAGAGAGCTGGACAGAGCTAATAGTTACTGTCAGTGAGCTGTCATCAGTCTAGACTCTTGCCTGGTGTATGATAAGGCCCAGGGAAATTGATTTAATAAAGTTTAGCTCAATGACGGTGGAATTAGTGTACTTAATAAAGTCCATTTGTTTGAGATCTACACTGGCGCTCATCTAGTCTTGCTCACTTTTTCCTACCATTATGGCCGTCAGAATGCATTAGGTCACGTGACGTCTGGAGCTCTATGTGAGAGGTCTCAGGAAAAAAGCTTTTAGGTGGAAGTTGTTATGTGTATTATGGTGTGTTCAATGACAGTAGTCTTATGTAGCGCCATCCAGGCAGGTGGCTCTGGTGGGTGTCATGGAAAACTCTAATGGCCGTCTCATGGTACAATACTTCAAAAAAAACCAAAACAGGATAGTGGCTGTGACTGTAGTGTTGACAACTACATCACTAATTTTCAAAACAATACACTTTCATGTGATAGTCAAGATGTCAGAAGATAAAGTTGTGGTCAGAACGCTTGAAATATCGATGAATTATTCAACCTGATACCAACACTGCCAACACTGCTTTCATTCTCGGATTGTTTTAGTACTTATTGTGCTTTTGGCTGTCACTCTATCAGAGAGTTAATAAAGAGGATAAAATCCAATCAGGGCTGATTGTTCAGACTCTGTCTCACAGCAGCTCCGTTCTGACTTCACTGATTAAACTGTCCGAGTTCACACAGACTAATGTTAATGAGCTGCAATCAGCCGCTGTCTGGACATCAAGGTCCTGCTCTTTCTTATTACCTGGCACTAGGATGTTTCATCATACATGGTATACAGTTTTTTCCCAGGTGTCACTTACATGAAAAAGTCTCAGAGGCTTCTATTTAAGCGGTTCTTGCCACAGAATAGAACAATATTAAACAGAAAATCAAACATGTAAGATCACTTAGGAACTGCAAGGAATTGAGAAAACCTGAAATATGTGGTTTTGTTGTTAAATATTTTAATTACTTGTGCTTAATTCTCCTTAAGGATTAATTTATGTTTTTTTCACATACTCTGTTCAATCTGGGTTGAAATGAGTTTTCGGCTCCTTTAGCTTTTACTGGACTTGTCCCAGTAACATCCAGAGGAAATCTACCTCACTACACTGAGCTCCTCCATGAGAACGTACCTTAAAGAGACTAAGAGTCAAAATGAACAAGACCTACTGGCCTTGAAGTATACACCATGTTTCTTCACTACACTAAAATGGCTTTAGCTGCTTTTACCCGCTCTCTTCAGGGAATCGTAGATCATTCAGAACAAAAGTCTGACTAAATGGTGACCAAAATGAATGGGTCCAGAACTAAAAAACTGCATAATGATTGTGTGTTAGCCAAGCCAATAAGGAAAGCAGTGTAATATCATGGAATAACACAATTGTGATGTTTTTTTTCAGCCCTAACAACCTACAGTAATACAGGTAACTACAGCTCTAAACAAGAGCCGTGTGAATGAAACCTGTCTGATAAGGTACGCTGTGATTCCTAGTCCTATGGCAACCCTCTGAGGTTTAACACAGCCTTGTTCCCGAAGCAGACAGCTGTGGTACACACTTCTCTTCTGTCAGGGACCATCAGCCAATCAGGATGTATGCTAATGAAGGCCGTACGGGAAACAGCGCAGGTCTGGGAGTGATTCGATTAGGAGGGAGACACACAGCTCTGCAGAGGGAGAGGGGGACAAAGACTGCAGTGAAAGGGACCATGATGAAGATGACTGTTGGTCCCAGCAGTGAACAGGGCGACATTTACTGCAGCCAAACAGCTGGACTGGACCAGAGGCTGTGCTGTGGGGAGTGGGGAGGGCTCCGACTGTCTCCGAACTGTCACAAGATGTGGGAAATGCTGCAAAGGCCAATTAGGCTCAATGAGAGAATACAGAGGGAAATGTCCAGAGCCTTGGGAAAAGTCTGTGTCTGCATCTAAAGTGAGGGGTCACGCAGAGGCCAGCCTGTCTGTTACAGGCATCAGAGATAATGCTTTAAATAACTGTGCTAAGGCTCCCTTTGGCAACCCTGTCAAAATGAAAAGAGATGAGTGTTGTCTAAAGTTAGCTAAATGACACAAAGGTATAGTACAGTAGTAAAGTGACAGTGCTGCTCTCATCAGTCTTTTTCAGCTCCTTTTTGTGATGTTGTGGTAATTTGTCCCATCTGTCTAATAGTGTGTGTGTATCATATATAATGTACAATATACCAGGTTCTTACACAATAAAGCAATATTAATAAATGACAAATAAAAATGAAGGTGTCATAACAAAACTAAAAGCAAAATTTAAGCTATGTAGCTGTCAAGAATTATTAGACATACTATTCATATTTCTCTCCCTTTATTCACGCGTGTAATTAAAATAAAATCCCACATAGGCTCTTAAGGTCTTTTCTCTTTTACTAATTAACTTCACTTCACTGTTCTACAACTTGTATAAAAAAAAGAGATTTTTTTTTTTAAAATTAGGTGTGAGGCTGACATTATTAAACATGTCGAGCCTTTGGTTATGTGCTTTGATTTTTAAAGGTGTATTGTGTAAAATGTTGAAGTATACAGTTGAACAAAACAGCAGTCAAAACCCAGCTTTCCAAATATATAAATGCATAGTAACACTGCATTAGTATATTTTGATCAAATAGACATGTGAAGCTCCACAGAACACAGTGGAATGACCCAGTGTGGTTCCATTACTGTCTGTTTCTGCAGTGAAAGTCAGAGAAAAAAAAAAAAAAAAAAAAAAAAAGAGGAAAAAAGAAAAAAGAAAAGAAGAAGAAAAGAAAAAGGAATTTAAAAGAAAAGAAAGAAAAAGAAAGAAAAAAAGAAAAAAGGAAAGAAAGGAAGAGATTACTGTAGAGAGGAAAAACTGAGCACTGTAGAGAGGACAAACTGAGCACTGTAGAGAGGACAAACTGAGCACTGTAGAGAGGGCAAACTGATTACTGTAGAGAGGAAAAACTGATTAATGCAGAGAGGACAAACTGAGCACTGTAAAGAGGACAAACTGAGCACTGTAGAGAGAACAAACTGAGCACTGTAGAGAGGACAAACTGATTACTGTAGAGAGGAAAAACTGAGCACTGCAGAGAGGACAAACTGAACACTGTAGAGAGGACAAACTGAGCACTGTAGAGAGGACAAACTGAGCACTGTAGAGAGGACAAACTGATTACTGTAGAGAGGAAAACTGAGCACTGTAGAGAGGACAAACTGAGCACTGTAGAGAGGACAAACTGAGCACTGTAGAGAGGACAAACTGATTACTGTAGAGAGGAAAAACTGATTACTGCAGAGAGGACAAACTGAGCACTGTAGAGAGGACAAACTGAGCACTGTAGAGAGGACAAACTGATTACTGTAGAGAGGAAAACTGAGCACTGTAGAGAGGACAAACTGAGCACTGTAGAGAGGACAAACTGAGCACTGTAGAGAGGACAAACTGATTACTGTAGAGAGGAAAAACTGATTACTGCAGAGAGGACAAACTGAGCACTGTAGAGAGGACAAACTGAGCACTGTAGAGAGGACAAACTGAGCACTGTAGAGAGGACCAACAGAGGACAGCAGAGGAAAATCCCTAACCATTATGCATGCAAACCTAGTGTCAGGAACAGAAAGCCCAAACAAAGCAGTGAGATCTAAAGCCATAGTCATGTGTTGTGCTGTCAGTGTATCAGAAATGTAATAAAGACAGTTTGACTGTGTCTGGAAGCCTTCTTGTGCCAATAAGCAGTGATTCAGTTATGATCCCAACTCTTCCTTCAGGCCACTGCTCCAGAGACTCATTGTGAAATCACTGAAGAAACAGAAGAAAGAGGAAAATCATCTGCTGTCCCCTCCGGCCCAGTCAGAGCTGTGGCTAAAAATACTCCTTCAAATTTCTCCATCACACTCAGACCTACCGCAACAACAGCTTCAGATGTTAAAAGGCATGCAGGAATTAACAGCAGGAACTGGGCCGCTGCTGCAAAAGCTGTTCTCTCTGCTGCTCACGGCTCTCAGCTACCACAGTCACTACTGCTGTGACACTGGCTGTGGTATTGGCTAATGGTGTGTCTCAATCTGAATAATCTGGACCTACACAGATTTGAACCTCTGCAAATGAGTTCAGACTGGTAAGGACAGTATTTATAGTCACTGGTCACTCATAACATGTACAGAATGATGTCCTGTCTTGTTCAAACATGTCTTGTTTGATGATTAGATTTTCTAAGAAGATGGCAAAAAATGCATGCTTGTTTCAAACATTTGATTGGTTTAAAAATTTGTCCAATCGAGCCATAGTTCTCCTGCCTTTATGAGTCTCAAAACATAAACGTCCCATCCTTTCCCTCGAGCGCTGCATGTGTGCTCCGTTCACAAGGCGCTGGATATTAAGTGGAAAATGAAAGCTTGCTCTCTGATCCCTTTATTGAGATGAGTAAATAAGGAATGGTTTCAATTAGAGACACAGCCGCTGGCAGCGTCTTAACTGGGCTTTAATCACTAAGCGCTGCTAATAATCTCCTCCACAGGCTGTTGAGTACACAGCCTACATTTATTTATCAGACTGAGTTTTATTTATCATGCCGTCCCCGGAGACTAACGCTGCCCGCCTGAAGTTTGTGTGGATCCAGAGCTGCTCAAAGGCTGTTTACTCACTCTTAAAATCACGTTACCCAAAGAGAATCACTTTGTTTGCGGACGAGAGTGAATTAGTTGTATGTGCTGCTTCCAAAAAGCAATCTACAAAATGGTACATGGCTAACTGGCAGCCAATTACATGTCTCCTGTCTCTTTTGTTTACCCTGGTAGAAAAATCGTACAGACACAACACAGAAAGTCTGAGGGACAAATTACTTCATGACAAATCCGGATGAAAAAAGCAGTTTTGACAGCAAACAAATTGGTTTTCTGCAGAATTGTGTCAGCGCAGTGCTGTCAAAAAGAGAACGGTTAGCATATTGGAGGAAACAGCAGGGGGTAAATGCAGGGATGTAATGTAATGTGTGACTATGTGTCTTCAGGCTCACGGGAAGAGCCTCAGTTTCTCTGTGCTATATTATGATGTGTATAATATCAATTCCAAGCTGTTCCAAACACATTGATTCTGCTGCTCCAGGCCTGGCATAAGTGTTTATGTACACTGTTGAAATCATAACCCTGTGAGCAGTATGGTACTGCACATTTTATGGCTTAACCCTGAAATGGCCTATGTTTGAGTGAGGTACAGGATAGAGTCCACCATATAAACAGTGACGTCATTTAAGCAATACGCATGCATTGACCCATGCATTTATGGTTTATGTTTCCACTGGTAAAATCTCAAATCTCTTTTGTTTTATTCTTTTAATTGGTCGACTTATTGAGGGAGTGGTAAGCCCCTCCCTGTATAAGGAAGCATACATCCTTTATTTGAGTTTGCTTGTTTACCTTGAACAAGGCCTTTCTGGTGCAGTAAGTTTTAACTCTTCATAGCTATGATGAAATAAAGGCTTTTTGTACCCAACAGAGTGCTTTGAAGACTATTTGTCTGCCTTTATATTCACATTCATGTCTCATTTTTACTTAAAGATGACAATATCTTTCTTGTTTTTCAAAGTTTAAACCATCACCCCATTTTCCAAAGTGCACCTATTTTCTAAACAAGTATCCATCCACATGCTTTCCACTCTGGAGGGTTGTGACAAGCAGGCTTTAGGATCGAGCCCATGACCATCTTACTGTGAGACAGGAGCGCTATGAAAAACAGAAAACAGTTCAGGGACACACTTTTACATGTCACAAGTTCAGTTTAATGCTTGTTAAAAGCAAATTCAAGCGTAAGAGCTAAAAAATACATGAGAAGCTTTTTTGGAGAAATGAACAAATATTTGCATTCTGCTGCACCAGTAAATAAGAGTCATGTGACGCTGTCTATGTTTTACAATTCTTTGATAAGTTCAGAAATAAAACTTCATCAATCATACAAAATCAACATCACAACACTGTTGCATCGAGAACTTTCACTAATTTAATAAACTGAAACCAAATTCTAAAAAAAAGTATAATGGTAGCTTAGCCAGCCATCCTAATTTTGTTTCTATTCTGGCCTCTTAACCAATCAGAATTTAGAGTACCAATATTGTTAGTGATCAACATTTTTTCCATATACATATTATTTATATATGATTGGTTGGTTGTATTGAGCTTGAGGGAAGTCCTGGTCAAATGGAGAGGTTCCAGACCCACTTCACTTTGCTTAGAAAGTAAGGGTCTGCCTGGCCAGGTTAAGCTCAGTTTTTAATTTCTGATTGAAATTCATTTGGTACAAGTGTGAACATTTTTGTATGTAGGGAAAACCATAGAAAAAGAAAACATTGATATTATCTTCAGAGAACATTCTATGATACATTATATGATATTAATCATATGTTTCTTGCAATATTGTCCTCCACAAATAAACAAATCAACTGTCAGTGATGTCACCTAATATCTAACCACTGTCTCCTTCAGCTGCTGTCAGTCCAAACGCTCAGTATTTGGACTGATTCAGGACTTTTGTCTCTCTCCATGGAAACCATTCTTAATTAATTCAACTTAAAAAATCAAAATAATCATTTATGGGCAGTCACATTAGGACTTTAGAATAAGGGAAAATTGGAGTGTTTATTTATTTATTAAGAGGCTGATACACAAGCATGTGTGTGAGTGTTTGAGGATGCAAATATTGTGTTTGAATATGCATGTTAATAGAGTTCATCAGAGGAGCAGAATGAATAATGAACAGGTTTTATTTCTGAGTGGGTAGCCGTACACATGTACTGATCACTGGTGACAGAAGCGTGTCTACACCACTGTCTCCATGTGGAAAACAGCATGCATGTTTTTGTGATTTACCTGATGGCTATGTCTAAACAGAGAATATAGTGAAGGATGTGCAAAAAGATGGAAAAGGGTTTTTGATACAATTGTCTCTGAGGTGCCTATGTCATGTTGACTTTTGGAGCTAACACAAAGACTAATCAAACTGTTTATTTGAAATTTGTCGGACTATCTAATATCTGATCATATAAAACAGAAGCTGAATAGGCTAAATGCTTTGAATCTAAAAATGCAAAATATTAAAAAATCTAGTCTTAAAAGAAGCTATTTTGCCATCAACTCTGTTTCTCTAGTCTTTACAGAATAGTCTGGTGTTGGTGGATTTGAGTTGGATTTTCAGAGGACAGTACCAACAGATGCAGAATCTGCCTCTGGACACAGCTGGATAGAGAAACAAAGCATCACATAAAGCCTGCACCTGTTTTTTATAATGGCTGCACTTCTACTGACACGATTTCTCCTCATAGGACATTGCTGTGAAGAGAAGGCATCCCAGACCCATTTCATTTGACAATACAAATATCCCTGTTGCACTCCACTGGAACACTGTCCTCACCAAGTTTAAGTATACATCTTTCTTGTGTTTTTGGTTGCTCTCCACAAGACACTTAATTTATGGTTAAGTCTGGCCTTGTCTCTGTAAAACAAAGATCACTTTACAGCAACATCTGATGGAATTAGTACCAAGACAGAAACTTTGGTGTGTTCATAAAGTATTATTTCCTATGGAGTTTTTTTCTGGAATGGTCAATGGAAAGCACTGTAAGGTTTGTAATATTTTTCTCAAATATGTAACAAAGATAACTTAAGATAAAGATAACTAATTGGATTTTGGCCTCTTGATTATACTTTATTGTAAATCTGTAAGGTTTTTATGTGAGACAGACAAAAGAAAAAGAGGAGTTCAGTTTTGATAGTCATAATATTAAAAAAGAAGGCAACAAACTACTGTTTCCAAACTACGTCCAGTTGCCTTCATTTGAACCCTTTAACACTAACTTATGCAGATATTCAGAATCGTGGGTGTTCCCTTTAACAATTTAAAAAGGTAGGAGCAAAGCTAGTGTCATAATCTTTATCATCTAGACTTTATTATCAAGCATTTTGATTGGAAACTTTGACCAATCACATGCTCACATGGTTATAGACTGGCTACTCCCATTGGCTGTTGGTCTACAAGGCTTGTCAACATCAGTAGTGAGTGAACTGATAAAAAGGGACTATTCCAGAACTGACTACATTTTTTCCCCCTCAGAGAAACAGCACAAAAAAGACAAACAGGAAAGAGGAAGGCACGAGTTGTATATAGCCAATGCATTCATGTGATATTTAAAAAGGAAATAGGAAGATAGGATAGGAGATAATTGTAGGATTGTGGGCATCATTCCGACGCTGAACTCAGATACAGAATTTAAGGTAATGCATTAGTATTTTGCAATAGCAATTAAGCTTTATTTAGTTCTGACCCTTTTCTTTGGGTAATGCAAATTTACAAATGTGTAGTGGTTGCTTTAGTGTCCTCAGCATATACAGCTGTCGGAAGGATGTCAGCTGTTTTCATATGAATCCTCTAAAAGGTTGCGGCAGACACCCATTGTGACCTGTCTGAACAGATGAACTCAAGTGTGTCTTCAACCCTCAGCTCCACATCTCAACCACTGTCTGACGCTAACGTTTGCTCACTCTTCTTCCCTTTGATTATTCTCTCTTTTCATGAATAATACACATTAGGGACCCTTCGGCTGCATGCCCTGTCTCTGACTTCATTTCCGACCCTTTGCCGCGTAAGCACCTCTGAGCCTCCGCCCGCCTCACCACATTTAAAAATAAATGAGTAAATATGAAATTAATCAGCTGAAAGATTGAAGCGGTGGGGTCCAGCTCACATGTGCAAAGCCGAGCCCGTGAGAGAAATTTTGCATTAGCATGAGGGCAAAAATAGCCAACATATATTAACAAGTGCTGAAGTCATTCTGATCCTGGGGTTTCTCATCAAGCACATCTCCCGCTTCATGATCCGAGCTCGTCTGGCTGCATTAGAGAAGTGCTTGTTTCTGCTAATAGTAATGGCTCAATTAGCTCCATCATACTGGTACAGGGAGAGGACAAGCTGTTTGTTTGAGAGATGTGATGGCTATGCCGCTGTCACAGGAGAAAACAGGAAGAACACTCAGTACCTGACCCTACAGGAATAAAACAGCACCGCAGGCTCTGACCAGACGACGACACACAATCAACTCCATCAAAAAGAAAATATGGGCGACCTGATCATACTGTCCATATAATGGATGTGAGAGTGAGTGGCTGTCTGTCTGCGTTTCATGCCCAGAGCTGCCGGGTTTAAATCCTAGCCTCTTGTGACCTGATAAGCTCTAAAATGCAAATCAAATATTTAGCAAGATTACAGAACACGCTTTACAATCCACTGTCTTAAAAAATGAACAGTAAAGCTCTATATAACCCGATGAAAGTTTCAACAGACAAGACCAAGCTTTGCTAGTTAGTTTTCATGATGCTTCTTATCCATAGACAATACCATACATCTGCCCTCCTTCCTTGTATTTGTTTTTCTTAACTAAAACTGTGTTACTGTAACGATATTCTCTTACTATATACAAATGAATTTAGAGATTTAACTGTAATTCCTTATTTTTGTCCTACATTTCTCAGCAGAAACATTTTTTCTAAGGCCGTAGATTAGAACGCACACATCAAGGCAGTCTGTACTACTTGTTCCACTGTTTACATCTGTTTGCGGACAAGCCTCTTAGAATGCGTTAACTTAGTTAGTTAGTTAGTTAGTTTTTTTAGATTTATGGTCTGTGGTTTACAAAACCCATACAACAGGAGCATAGCCAGATGGTCAGTAATGTTCACTATCGTTGGGTTTGATTTAAAAATACATTTCTCAATTCTCCAGGGACATCCAGAATGTATTCAGCCTATTGTTTAGAGTGAGTTATTTTAGCTCTAAGGTCAGATCTGGAAAAAGCCAGTGGGAAAAGTGATTTGGATGAAATGGAAGGGGACAATGACTAGTTAATTATATACATATTCTTATTAAACTGAAGATATGGTCACTTCTTCATTAAAGTGATGTGTGGAATAAGAGATGTACACTCTGTGAGGATTTTTTAAATAACAAGTTTGGCTTATTTGGCAATTTTAGAACACAGTTTTAGATAATAGAATATTTTGATATGGTCTTTGTTGCATCTGTAAGTGATGTTCTGTACCTGAGCCTCAGCTAATCTTAATAAAAAACAACAAAAAACAGCTTGAGGTAATTGGTGTAATTAACCTTTTGGAATGAGCCACCACCTCAGCCCCTTCTCTGTGAAGTAGTCATATTCTTATTGAGTGTCCAATTAAAGTGTCCAGGGTCTGGTAAGGAGCTGTTGACTCCAGAGAGGACCACCTGCAGTCCCTCAGTGTCTGGACTCATTAGTCTGGACTCAGATCAGGGCCCAGGGCAGTGCCTGTATGTGTTCAGTTCTCCTCTGCTCTCCAGAGACTCCACTCAGTCTACCCACTGATTCACTGCACATTTTGCCCATTTTCATGGCTCCTTTCTGCAGGGAGTCTGCCCTGTCACAGTTTAGAGCACACAGGAGACAAGTCTTTGAAGGGTCACTTTGCTCTTAACCTCTCTGCTGCTTCTGTGCTTTTGTCATGTGTCGGTGATTTCCAGTCACAGAATGGAGTGGCCACAAAATTTCAATTTTCCTGTACTACAATACCACCATACCATCATTACTCAAACGTAAATGTACAATGAAGGGCACATTTGAAGCATTCAGTTATTGACAGGCCTTTGAGAGATAAGAAAGAAAGGTAATAAGAATTGTTATTCTTGTGTTAGATGACTTATTGTGTAGATACATGATAAAGTGCATATGGAAGGATGATATTATTTTTTATCAGTTGTTAGTTAATGTTGTTAAATCCTATTATATTTTACATTGTTGAACATGTTTTAAATCTATTGCCAATGTTTATCTGAGTTTCACTTTGCTTTGCTTCCCTTTACCTTAATTATGTTTTTCTTTTTTGCACTGTTTCTCTGTGTAAACAGATAAACCCAGCAGTGGAATAGAGATGTTCTCTCCTGCCATTAATTCAGTGTTGACTAGTTGAACAACACCTGATGGGAGCGTCCCAAACTCGAGAACCCCTTCTGTTTGAGCATGTGATTTGCCAAAGCTTCTTGTATGCAATGTCATCCTCATCCGGGAGTCCTTGATATTAAAGTCTAGATCAGGGGTCACCAACACGGTGCCCGTGGGCACCATGTCACCCACATGGACCACATGAGGTGCCCGCGAGGAAAGTTCTAAAAATAGCAGTATAGTCACAAATAAGCTCCTCATTGTTAATAATTATTGTGAGGAATCATTAACATGATCAGACAGTGTCTTCACACAGGTGAATATCATTAATAATAATATATAATTAAAGGTAAACCATACAACTTTGGTATTTCAGAAGTGTGCATCAAAATGGTAGCCCTTTGTATTGCTCATAATCCTTGAAGTAGCTCTCAGTTTCCAAAGGGTTGGTGACCCCCTGAATTAGATGATGTATTAATTTCTTGTTCTTCTACAGATGATTCCTATTCCAATATGCTAATAACAACAGGAAAAACTAACTTAAATGCTCATTGTCTAGTGTTGCCAACCCTATTTAAATGACTTACGATAATGATCCAAAAACAAAATGACTTTTCCTGATTTACTTTAGACTTAAAAATAAATCTGAAAGACTTCCTGAGTACCATTCTAGAAGGCCTTCCAGTAGAAGCCTAATTGTACCAAACAAAATAAAAAACTAAAAACTTATGTCTAATAACAAAAACCACGCTACTTCTTGCTATCCTATCTTTGCTGTTTTCATTTCCAAATAATTGAATGTAAGAGAATGGGAAAAGGGCACAAAATAATGTATTTTTGTGCAAAGTCAAATTCAAACAACTGTAAAGTAAGGTCATGATGATAATCTGAATCCTTTCTAAGTCCAGAGGACAGTGTATATCAGCTGGGTCCAGTGAACTCTACACATTTCTGTCCAGTCTGTGACAGTTTGACCCTGTGAACTCTCTGGGGAACAGTACAGAGTCTGTCTGAGGAAGTCCATTTCTCTGCCTCGGCTGCAGGATGGCGTCATTAGCAGCTCAGCTCAGCCCCAGGGCCACAGCTTTGTGCCTTAATTAACCGCCTAATGAGTCACTGTTAAAGCCACTGGGTCTACTGAACCTCACAGCGGAGCCCTGTCTCACACACACTCACCACTGACTCACTGACTCTAACTTTCACATTCACTGGTACTTGCACCTAAAGATGGCCAGTCACACGTTCCCAGTCTGTGGGGCAAGTTGTGTTGGTACAGCAACATTTGTAGTTCTGGAAGCAAGCTTTTAAAATGTAGGTGCACTGCCATTACCTAGAACAAAAAAGTGAATAAATTCTGTGAAGTGGTGTGAGGTTGGAGGTATAGCCATATATTGCTGCAATATATTTTATATGTCCCTGAGCCAAGCAGTTGGTTATTCCTAGGTTTTTTAAGGTCATGACCATAATACCCTTGTCCAAAGAAGCCCCACCGACCCATCCAGCCACAACAACTACTGGGCCGTAGGACTAACTTCCATCATAATGAATTGCTTTGAATGGCTGGTCACGTCGATCCAATCCATCGTCCATCCTTCCCATGACTCATTTCAGTTTGCGTCCAGGAACAGCAAACAGAGGATGCTATCTCTGCTGCTCTCCACCGAGCCCTAACCCACCTTGGACTCCTTCTGTTCTAATGGACTTGGACTTTAGTTTAACACAATCATCCCTCTGGAGGTGATAACAAAGTGGGACTCAACAGCTGTCTCTGTAACTGGGTGCTGGACTCGTACTGGTCACAAGGTGTACGGGTTGGAAGCCAACACTTCTAGGATCATAAAGCTATCACGTTTGTGGACAAAACTATAGTGGTGGCCACTATGAAGCCATCTCCAAGGACCTCTCCTGGACAACCAACTCCACATCACTGGCTAAGAAGGCCTCTACTTACTCCACAAACCAAAGAGAGCACAAGTCCTGACCCCCACCATGTGCTCCCTTCACTGGGGCACTATCAAGAACATCCTTACTGGCTGCATCACTATGTGGCATGGAGGCTTTCTTCAGCCAAAGACTCTGCAACACATACCCAACAGCCAACAAGATCGTTGTTGCCTCACTTTGTACTTAACTGTGACCTTTTGTACAATTAAAGACTGCACTCAACCTACAATGGGCTCTTTGTGAGTTTCTGAGACAATGCATAATGAATTTTTACTTATTTCAATAGTGAAGTAATTTCAATATTCTTAGTGTACTGTGAGCACTTTTTTTTTCCGACTGCAGTATGGAGGTAACACCCTCTGTGAGCTGGATTCTGAAGAAGAGCTGGTAGGTTAAAACTTGTTGGCTAGTAAATGAGAGTATTTTTAAACCTGACTTTGTATCTGTCTTACTTACTTTTATATTTACATCCATTTGTACATACAACGTCATAAAGGTACCACACGACTGAAGTCTGGACTGGGCACTGGTGAGAGAGGAGAGTTCTCCATTGTCCAAAGCTCTGTTTGAGCTGCTGCCCCCAAACTGTGCAGGTAGCCTCAGGTCTAAATGTCCTGAGTGTGAAGGGCGATGCTAAATCCTGCCTAAATGAAGACAAATAGACTGGATGGCTTTCTAAAATGCTAATGAAATGGCCACTCTTTTGTTTAGATGGAACATTTCAGGTTGCACATTCCGTATACATCTCTCAATATGAGCCCAGTGAAAGCTTTTACTGGATACGGTGGAAAAGCTCACCGAATTCACCCCCTCCTGCCTCACTGAATGACTGGAACATCGTATTTTAAGAGCCAGAGGTAAATGAAAAGGCAGCGAGCATCTTGATGAGGGAAAACTACCTGTAATTTGTTCAGCCAGTAAAAAGGTTTATAAATAGGATGAAAAAAGCTCTGTTCTTTCCCTCCATTTCAGCCTCTCTCTCCATTCTCTCAGGAATTCTAATGTGGCTCCATCATCAGAGCGGCGGCTGACAGGGAGCCTCCAGAGTGGGCTTTGTCCACTCACGTTGCCTGGAGACCCCACTTGTAATGACAAGCTGCGGTAAATGAGCAGGTTGTTGATCAAGACCTGTACCAGAGCCAACTGTAAGCTTTACCTTACTGTTTTACATTTGCTTCATCCTCCCAGACAGACAAGACTAATGTGTACAACAGAAAATAAAGTACAATGTGTATATTTGAAAATACATCACCTCAACTGGTGAATTATGAGAATTTACTGAGTAGGCACAAGGCATGTTTCAGTAATGCATAGCTCTCAAATTCACACCTTTGTGCTGAAGACCATGAGATAAAGTTGCCAGTTTTTTATACAATGTTGTATCTGTTTTCTTGCTAACTTGTGGTCTATGCAATGTTCCATTGTTATTGCTTCAGATTCAATAAACATTACACTGTACACTGCACTGTTAAATTGTACATAGTTTACAGCCTGTAGTCAGTCAAGATGGATATTATTTGTAAAGAAACAAAATTAAGCCTTTGCTGTTACAGATGAGTTCAGGTGGACTTAATGGTTGTTGTTGTTGTTGTTGTTGTTGTTAAGTACAGTGAAATCTTTCAAATCTGGCAGGAGTAAAAGAGTGCCAGAAGTATAATATTGTACATGGCAATCTTGTCTAAGAAATCTGAGTCACTAATTCATCACAAACTATTTTGACACATAATAGTGAGTGGTGAATATAAGAATAAACAGAAACATTAGTTTCCTATAGTTGTTGTGATTTATTTTTTAAAATACATATACATACATACATACATACATGCATACATAAGTCTGAAAAATGGGAAAGGCCATACTTTGAGAAACTCACAATGCATTAGCGCAATAATAAGTAGGTGGTGGAGTGATGCCAGTGTAGCATTATGGATGCTGTATTAAACAACATGGACCATACCCTACATGCTGTGAAAGCCAACAAAGAGTGCCCAGTGGACACATAGAAGTGTTTATATTCTGAATTTCTAGTCAACAAATTGTACGGGTTGCAGAGCATCATCAGACATCACTTTGTCCTGTTTTTTTCTGCTAACAACAACATCCATACATCAGTCTGAAATTAGGATCCTGCTTTAAATTATAGTGTTTTCTGCCAACACAGTTGAGCTCAATTTGGGCTTTTCCATCATTAGCATTGCAAAACAGCCCAAATTTAAAATGTAAAAGACTTGTGGGATGATTAGGCTCTGTGACAGGCTCAGGATGGTTCAGGTTTGCCGTTCAACGCTCCGCACCACTGATTGTGATGCATAATTATCTGCAGCGTTGGAGCGGTGCACTTAGAGCAAGACAAGGTGTTGTTATAATCGAAATGGGAAAAGAAGATGACTGTTTGAGAAATGCCTTTGAAAGATGGATCTCAAATGTGTTCTCATTCAGCTCTTCTATTTAAATACAAATGTACAGTAGCTCTGTAGAGAGAGAAAGAGAGAGAGGGATAGATTGTTCTATACATGCATATTTCTTGAGAAATGGATTTATCAGATGGAGGTAATGCAGTGTCGAGCCCTGAGTGCGCCTCATGATTTAGCTTGAGCATTAGCATTAGAGTGATTTTATCTCTCTGTTTGTCACCAATAAACCGGTCAAAGACACTTTTATCAAATTATCTGGCTTTTCATATTCTAAACACTGTATTTCATATGCGTGTGTAACATATTTAGTCTCGCTGATCTGATTTAAACTTCACTGGAAGATACACAGTGAGGCAGACTGTAGCTCTGCCTTACTGAAGGGGGCGTGCTTCCTATGCTGTTACTGTTGTCTTGGTGCAGAATAAGTGCTAATACGCTGGCCTAAAAATCAAGTGTAAAGAGTGACTGTTGACTTAATATCAAAGCACAGCAAACTTCTCAAAACTTTTATTCAAAATAAGACATGATAAATAATGGAAGACCAAAGCTGTAGATAAAGAGCGCTTCAAACGACAGGAAAGAAGGTAACTTACTGTTGTATTATTTAATTGTTATGTTTAGAGTTTAGATGTTGAAAGTTAGTGAACCGTGGGAGTTTTGTAAACAGTGACGCACTGACACGTTTCGGCTCCTGCAATCCCTCCCCACTCTGCTTCTGCCATCATAACAAACATACAAAACCTGAACACTATCAACACATTTTGAACTGAAATCCGTTTTTTCTACACACCACTCTATACTTTGGCAGATGGGAAACAGCAGTGATTGACACAGTGGAGGAGATACTGGCAGTTATGGGTGTGTTTCAGTTGTGATTTTGGCTTGTGGTAAGCAGTTACTCTGCAAACATGGCACTGCACTGATTGAGTACAATGACCTGGTGATAGGCGGTTACCCACTGGTTTTTCAATAATCTACCAGTTATATATATTTTTATAGTCCTACTTCATGATTCTTTGCGACAGAGGCAAAGCAGGTTATAAAATGTGGGATTTGTTATCACAAAAAAGCTCCTCTTCATTTTAGATGTATTGACAAATTTACACGGGTCGCAGTTGTCCACACAACACAGCCATTCAATGAGACTTTATAACTTAGCAGTCGTAATCACAATCAAAACTTCCAATAACATCACATTCATATTCTCTATTACTCTACCTATAAAACGTATATGACTATAACCTGAACATGTACCTATCTGCGCTATCCACTGCCCTTCTATATCTTTAGCCGACCTGCCAGAATCCCTCTTCTTGAACTGCTGCCAGAACGCTGACATGTTTGACAGCGCCGCAGCCTGACACATTGCCGGTGCACATCTGAGCGGCCTGTCTGAGAGCAGAACGTAGGTGTGAGCCCAGTGTCAAAGGTAGCTCTGGGACGTTTACTGCTGGATGTGTTCTTCTCCTGATCCTAAAGCGCATTGGGAAATCAGCTGTCAGTGCTGCTGTGAGTCCGCAGAGGGGAGGCCTTACAGAGCCACAGTGTGTGTCTGTGTGTGTGGAATGGAGACATCTGCAGAAATAGAAGGATAATTCAAGACGTCACAGCGCCTGGGAGATGTTAGGTTAGACCATAATAGTGTGTCAGGAGAGATTATATGAAAAGAAGGCTTGTGTTGTTACTTGTAATGCAACACAGACAAAAAACAAGAGCCATGACAAAATAATACACTAAGCTACCATTATAGTAACAGTTTTGTCCAAATAAACTTCAAACCTTACATTTCATTCATTTATTGCTTTTACTTTTGAGTATTCCCTCTTTTCACTCTGTCCCTTGTCCTAATATGAATTTCTTTTAATTCTATTGTTAGAATTAGCCTGATTTCTATAAATTTGTATTTGATGCAGAATAAAATGCAAATCATTGAATGAAGTTTGTCCCATTAATGTATAAAGATTGGTCCAACAGAGAACCATTGGTACAACTGGTCTTCACATCTTACTTGATGCCAAACTACACATGCTTCTGATATAAACAGAGCTTCTCCGAGTTTATCCAAATGTGGAAATTATGTAAAAGCTGTAAAAAAAACTATATGCATTCTATGTAATCAGCATGTAGCCTACACGGCAAAATCAATTGTGTTAAATTAACTCAGTGTTAAATTTAACACTGGACAATGTGTATATTAATCTCACTGTAGCTAGTGTTACGCAAGCAGATCGATCAGAAATGATTTCTTTTCACTTTACTACACAACTGTGGTAGTATTAACGGTAAAGAAAGAAAAAGAAAACTAAAGAAACTAGGCTTCATGGTTATTGAATCAATCAGAGTGCTTCTTCACTGTCCATTTAAAAACACTATAATGCCACATGCTATTTTTCTGCAAGATACATGAATGGCCTGTAGTGTTCAATGGAAGGGCTAAGAGACGGGGCAATTATCATTGAGGTTCGTCACTTAAGATGCAATTACACAGTCTGCATATAAGCATCAGGACTGAGCTAAGTCTTTGGATGAAACTATTTACCAAATGAAACCATTGCACACTTTTTTAATGCTTAATGTTGACACCAGTGAATAAAATGTCTTATATTGTGCCTGGTGTAAATGAACAGTATTAAGCATGATTCAGCAGTGGGCTCAACAGGATATCTGTTTACACATATGTCTTTAAAATCTGTTTATGAGAGGTCAATGTAAATGTGCAGACTTAGTCATAAAAAGGCTCCCAGATCCAAATGAAAGCTGGAAAAAAAAAGAAAAAAAAAAGAACAGTTTTTCTTTAGGCAGTAGCCAACTGTTCCCCAGTCTGTTTCTCACTTAAAGGAGGCGCTGCTCTAAGAATAACAGCCGGGTGTGAAATGGTTTGGTTCTTGTAAATTGCTTGTTGGTAAGGAGAACAAGACTCTGGGGGTCAGTTTGGTGCTAACCGCAGTTTAAACTTAGACCTGGCAGGTTTCCACTTTGCCACTATTTCTTTAATCCATGTCTAGTGGACTGCACTGCATGGCACGGCTGTGTACTTGTCTCTCTGGTTCTCTCCAAATTAACACATTAACCACTATATAGTGCACTATATAAGTGTATAATAAACATATAATAAATACAAACAAATATTTATATATAAATATAAACGCATAATTATCACACACTGTCAAAAATGTTGTTCCATAAAAACCTTTACAACAAATTTGCACAGTTTTACTAATGGGCTCTGTTTGAGCTTTTTGCTTACACGTTATAAAGGCGGGCTCCAGCACCAGGTAGGCTGAAAGGCGCCCCTTGGAAGAACATCAACATTTTGGGAGCTTTTATTAACATGCTCTCTTTGAGGCTTTTCATGATACTCTTAAAACTCGCACCACACAGGGTAGCAGCTGGCGAGAGCCGATCATCCCATCTTATCAAATAAAGGCGAAAAAAAAATAAATAAAAATCTTTAAACTTCCAATTTCCGCAGAAGAAGGGGAGGTACTAAAGGAAAAATGATAATAACAGTATATCTACTTTGCACCATAGTATTAGCTTAAATGGTCAGTTTTGCTGATTTTAAACATTTGTAACAAATTTTCTGATGTAGAAAAGTTACAAACTACAACTTGAAAAGCTGAAGTGTTCTGAACTTACAGCAGACAGGAAGCATGAGGTACACTGCAGCAATGGAAACTAATTGTGGTAAGAATTTGATTTGTATTTATTTTAGATTATTTTGTTGGCCTTTTGCCTATACTTCATAGGTGCAATGTAGACAGGAAAAAGGCTGAGAGAGAGGGGAATGACACTGAGCACAGGACCCAAGCTGAAATTGAACTTGGGTCGCTTGAGTATGCGGTCCACACTCTACAAGCTGAGTCACCGAGGCACCCCATCCCCGCTGCTTTTGAAACAGATCTTGGATGGATGCTTTTACACAATGGTCAGACTCAGAGGAGCTGATGACCATTGGGACTTAAAAGAACAAATGCATGCTATCCATCACCCACTTTCTTCTGAAGTCATTATGTCAAATTAGAGCCCACCCCCGCACCTTAATCTGCGTCCAGATGGGGGCCCCGCTGAGCAACAGGTGGTCTCTGACTGCAGCCCACACACTGTCACTGCCATCCCCAAGAACAACGGGACGCCCCGAGAGCCACAGCCACGTGTGAAATACAAGACGGCTGTGTAATTATGAGAGAGAGAGGGTGAGCATGCCATATCTGTTTGATAATGAAGCACTGGCAGAGCTGAGCGCCACACCTGTCTGTGTCTTTGTTTTACAGCGAAACAAAAGACTGCACATATTGGATACAAATGCTTTCAAAGCTCATGTCATGTTTCCAGACGTGAAATACTTATATATGCAAATGAGTCTCTGTTTCATGTTAGGAAACATATTGCATGTTGTATAGAGCGTATTATCCTAAAAAGAATTTTGAGCCAACATACCATATTGTCTTAGGTCTTCATATAAATTGTTTATACTTTCTTATCAAAAGGGTTTCATCTTATTCTTACTGCAGAGATACACTTGCTCTTTAAACCACATGCTTGCTGTGTGCAGTATACATTTTCATATGTACTGCAGTACATCAACTGCTCTTTATTGCCAGCGTCTGTTCTTCATTTTAGTCTCAAAAAGTTTGAAAAGATAAAATACCTTAAATGTTGTGCTTGTCAAAGTCCACGACTAAGTTTTATAA
This sequence comes from Rhyacichthys aspro, assembly GCA_036850595.1. Taxonomy (NCBI): domain Eukaryota; kingdom Metazoa; phylum Chordata; class Actinopteri; order Gobiiformes; family Rhyacichthyidae; genus Rhyacichthys; species Rhyacichthys aspro. The sequence goes on along the minus strand of CM072163.1, from coordinate 22,363,868 downwards.
ACATATAAACGTGATTTTAAAAAAAAAGTCACACACACACAAGATTAGGGCGAGTGAGGCTTGTGAAGTGGGTTATTTATTATGACTATAATCATGATTATGATGATGATTATTATTATTATTATTATTGTTTTTGTACTGAGGTTCTTTGTCCTCAGTATGTGTATGTCTGTATGTTTACATTACATGTTTGCTCTTTAATGTTGTGTATTGTATTGTATGTTATGTTTCTTTGTATATGTGCAATATTTTAAAATTTAAAACTTTTAATTGTAAAATAAAAATAAAAAAGTCAAAGAACAACATGAAAGTGGATGCAGCCATAACGCAGGTAATGAGCAGTACCATCTCAAAATCAGTTGTGAAAAAGACGCTGACTGTGGTTCCTGTCGCGTACACTCACGGTGTGTCCTCTGTCAACATTTCCCACAGTGGGACTGGACGCTGTGTGACACACAGGTACACTACTACCTACAGCTGCACCACATCTCCTGACCGGACCTCCACACTGCAGAGGTAAAGAAAATATAGCACTATGATTCAACAATATAAAGTGTGTCTTAACAGTTTGATGTAGGTTGAGGCAGGTTCAAAAGTACAAGACAGCATTGTGCACTGGATCACTGCTGTGGCTCATGAGAGACCACACAACAATTGGGGTATGATTCAAATTCACACATAAAGATGGTGAACAGAAAACATAAGTACAACCACTGCACATATAAAAGGTTGCGGGATCTCCTTATTTAGAAAAATGTCTGTCATGTGTCGCTCATGGCGTTTAAGTAATTAAAGTGCTTACTGCTCATGCGTGACACTGGTCCTTATCTAACCATATATGCATATATTCCACTGTTTGTAAAAGTATAAAGTCAGGCTGGCTTCATCTGACAAACTGTTCCTTAACATCTCAATACACTTTTTTTTAATGAGAGAGTCCCAAATACACTATTAAAACGAAGCAATGGTAATTTTAACAGTGTGATGCGTTATGCAGTTGTGCATGAACATGAGCTTCCATCATGTTTGTTAAAGATCTGTGTCCAGCCACGGCTGTGTTTCACACATGGTTTAATGCAGCTTTTACCAAATACAACGTAATTAAAAATAACAGCTTCTCTTATTCTTTTGTCATTACACATTGTCATTATCTCATTTAGATGTACCCTGTATCCCAACTGAGCTGCCATCATGATATAATACAAGTTCTTAAGTATTATAATTAAATTAGTCTATTTTAATATATAGCTTCTACATTTATCATTTGTGCACATCCTCTTGCTTTACTAATGTTAAATTGAAAAATTTTAATGTCAGTAAGCAATAGGCTACAATTACAGTTCTAGCCCTGACAAAAAAGGTTGCTGACCCCTGATCTAGCATTAAAGCTCTGAGCAGGTATGCGGCTCCGCTTCGCTGCGAAACGCTACCGACCGACGTCGCATTCTCTCGCCCACTGGATGCGTTTCAGATCCGCTGCGCAGTGGAGCGAAGCCCCGAGCAGCTCAGAAGAGCAAGTGCAGGAATTACGAGAGTTTGCAATCACTTTCACTTCACAGGGTTTTTCCTCATTATATTAGGCACAAAAAAAGCTTTGTTTTTGCAGATTTTCCTGGATTTTATGCTTAATCATGTATAAAACGTATAAATATTCAAATTAAGAAACTTACAGTGGATGCAGAAGAAATACTCTCATTGAAAACAACGCAGGCCTATTTGCTGTGAAGTGCGTGGTGGAAATTGGGGGTAAGGGTGTGTTCACACATGTCGTCCACTCCATTTAGTTAGCACCAAAACAGAAAATGATCCATTTAATTCAGTATGTCAGTAAAAAGCTCTGGTCCACTGAGCATTCACAGTACTTTTACACTGCCATGAAAAAGTGTTTTCCCCCTTCCTGATTTCTTATTTTTTTGCACATTTGTCAGACTTAAATGTTTTAGATCACCAAACAAATTTAAATATTAGACAAAGATAACTCAAGTGAACACAAAAGGCAGTTTTTAAGTGATGATTTTATTTATTAAGGAAAAAAAGAGCTATCTAAACCTACCTGGCCTTATGTGTGTGTAAAACTGGCTGTGCCACCCTTAGCAGCAATAACAGCAATCAAATGTTTGAAATAACAGCCAATGAGTCTTTCACATCACTGTGAAGGAATTTTGTCCCACTCTTCTTTTCAGAATTGTTTTAATTCAGACACATTGGAGGCCACATTGGAGGGCTTTTAAGGTCATGCCAAAGTATGTCAATTGGATTCAAGGTAGACTTGCTGGTATGTTTTGGATCACTGTCCTGCAGCAGAACCCAAGTGTGCTTCAGCTTGACGTCACAAACTGATGACTAGACATTCTCCTTTAGAATTTTTTGGTAGAGAGCAGAATTCATGCATTAAGACTTATCCAAGTGACCCGTACAAACAGAGCAACTGCACCAACACAGGAGATGTGAACACACCCTAAATGTCCGCTGTCTCTAAAAGTGAGTACTATCCAATCCAACCATAACCAAACAGGCTTAACTGTATTCAGCTGGCTTGGATAGAAATAAATAGACTGATGACCTGTATTTCATGTCAAATTTAGCTTGAATTTGCATATGTCCATACGTCACATGTCTAGAGAAATACAGCTCTGTTGGCAGACCTGTCATTCCTCCAGACTTCCAACAATTAATGACTGAAACCTATTTTGTCATTATTACAGTTCAGATGAACTGGTTACACTTCTTACTGACCCCTCATTCTCTGCCAATAACAATCTCAGCCCTGTGTAAACAAGCCTCAATAAGATTCTATGCTATAAGCCTGTAAGGGAACTGAGGTGCAGAACTATCTTTTTCAGTTGGAGTACACTTATTTTGGACCAAACCAAACATTTGGGGTTCCACAGTTTGATTAAACAGGAGCAAACAGAACCATTTTCTCCAGTTTTGACCATCTCTGAACAAGTGAAACTCCAAAGGCTTGGAAGCTTAAGTGAGTTTTGTGCATTTATATTGAAGTCCACAGGCAGATTGTGTTTCTGAGAAAAAGACTAGTATTAGTTCAGAGAAGACAGAATGACTCATGGCTTTCTCAGAATAAAAGCCCTACCATCTCCTCTCCAATGAAAACTTTAAATGAGCTCTAAATTAATCTATTCAGCTTCACTCAACATACATTTTTATCTCTGTATTTTTTCCAATACACGTACATAAATTATTATATTTTCTTTTGAGGGCAGCTGTGACCCCTTTAGGCTGAGACTGCTCTGTTCTATTTGGAAGAATGGTTTCAAGTACTATTTATTATGGTATGAAACGCATTTGTGTACTGCCGCATTTGTCTACCTCTTCCAGTGCTGTCAATCACTGTTAGAGTGACTGACATCTCTCAGTCACCAATCAAAGTATACACAATAAAGTCATCAGCGCCTTCACAACAAATCTGGCCTCTGTCAGCATACTGACACTTCCTCATTGGCTTGTTTGTTAACTGTGGTTCAGTGTAGCTGTAAATGAAGGAAAGACAAAAACAACAGCTTGTCTCAGTACTGCTCAGCACATGTAGTGAAAGACGAGTGGTTATCTCCAAAGCTCAGGTCTGTTTCTGTAGACTTGATGTTTAAAACACTAACATGAGTCTAAGGGTGCACTCACAAACCGTTCCGTGGCCAGGCCTGGAACACTACTAAAATCTGCTTTGTTTGGTTGATGTGAGTGCTCCCATCCACATTTAGGAATAGAACTCTTCCAGGGTTTCTGCACAGTTGTCCAGAGGTGGGCCATGGAGAGATTGCCCACCTGCTCACGCTTGACCAACTACAAGCTGTGTTTGTGAAGTAAGACATTAGCAAAGCAGTGCACATAGCAATACACACTTACCCACAATTATCTTGAAAGCAAAATTACAGCGAGATTCATTAGAATCATTAGATTCATATTGAGCTTTTTTTTTGTCAAGTCACTCAAAGCACTTCACAATTGAGTCCATTATTCATTCACTCCACAGTCACACACTGGTGGTGGTAAACTACCTCTATAGCCACAGCTGCCCTGGGGCAGACTGATGGAGATGTGGCAGCGATACTGCACAGACTCTGACCACCACCAAACACACTCACACATTCATTCAACAGTGCCACAGACACTGGAGGCAAGGTGTGATTATTTGTGCTCCAGTTTGAACCAGTTGTGTACAGCTGGTCATTAAATATGCACTGTGACACTCCTCTCTCATATCTACTGAAACTGGAACTAGAAATGTCAAGTTTTTACTAATTTAAGCAAAATTGCACAGCTCTAAGACCCAATCCCATTCCTCCCACTTAGCCCTTCCCCTTAGCCCTAAGGGGTAGGGCTAAGTGGGAGTAATAATAATTACCCTTAGAAATGAGATGCTACTACAGCTGTTAATGGATTGATAATCTGTAATAATCTATAATAATATAAAGTCTATAAAATATATCATATTTTATTACATATGTAAATATGTTTATAGTCATAGTGACAAGTCTACAATATACTTTGGGGCCTGTCCATGCAAAGCGCTGAAGGTGCAGACTTAAACATTTACATCAATTCAAAAGGAAAACCAATGTTTTGCAAGACCTTCAGTGGATCCTGGTAAAACTCTACAAGTCTTAAAAATCATGCACATGTATTAACCAACTGTGTAATTAAAAAGCTCAATGACAGCTTGTAATCAACCCTGGAGCTCTTTCTTTCTTTCTTTCTTTTTTTTTTTTTTTTTTATTGTGTTTCCTCCCAATATGTTGGATAGATAGAAAACACAGATTAACATTCCAGAGCTTCATTGACCCAGCAAAGCTAGATAACTCTCAATACATTGAGGTGATTCATATTTATCATGGTTCACTGTAAAATTGACTTTGACATCACAGCTTGGAGCCTATCACAGTTAGAGCTACTCAAATCTGAACATAAAGCCAACTGACTGTACGTTACATATGTCAGTGTCGCTTCCCATTTTTTCATTATGAGCCGTAATCATTTCAGAACAAATGTCTTTCCCCTCATTAGAATGTAGCCTCTACCTGTGTAAAGTGATTTGAGAAAGGACAAAGTACTCTACTGAAGGAGCCATTTATAACACTGAAAAGAGCAGAGGCGGCTGAGAAATTACATCAAGCTGCAAATCATAGTCATCCAGAGCATTCAGGGCTTTCATTGTGAGGAAGAAAGGCTGCGGAAATGCTGAGAGGCTGCTTTGTGATGCTATTGTGCATATTTTTGACATTTGGCTGAGAATAACTCTTTTCTTCATTATGGCCTGATTGAATTTCTAACTAAAAGATCATATGCAGCTTTGGTTGGTAGCATGTATATTTGGTTTAAACCATTTCATAACCCATTTTATATGAGTTTATTGTTAATTGAGATGTTAATTAAGGGTCCATATCTTTAGTGAGACACCTGACAAATGAGAAAAGCAAAACTGAGAAACAACACAAGATCACTATATGTACAAAACTTAGACTGTGTTGTGACGTAGGATTCATACACCTACAATACTTCATAAAATACTGTCTACTAAAGATAGTCAACCAAAGAAAGAAAATGTTTGTTGACCACAAGTCAACAAATCTGTTCATGATATACATACTCAATATTTACTATGAACAGACCATTCAACACCGACAGAAGGAAGGAAGGAAGAAAAAAAAAAAGAAAGAAAGAAAGAAAGAAAGAAAGGAAGGAACTAAGGAACTAAGGAAGGAAGGAAGGAAGGAAGGTGCCACTATTCTGCTAATGAAATCTCAGTCAAATGTGACCTCCCGACCACTTAACAAATCCTACTCTTTATCCTATGTCCATCCTGTTTTATTTAAAAACTGATTGTGTCATGTGGGTTGACAATAATAAAGGCTAAAACTAAACATGTTTAAGTAAAAAAAGTGATGTCTAAATTTAGTGTTCACGTCAAGTGATTTTAAATAAGTTTGTATCAGTTTGACCCTGCCAGTCTAAAAATGTATCACTTTACAACACAACCAGGAGTGTTTTAGCTTTCTAACCTGAAAAATTGAGAATTGCATATAATGGAAAAAATATGTGTTTTACATAAATTGTGCCTATTAGTGGACATAGCCTCAAGTCTCAGGTTTATTAAAATGTGCTGTCATTATAAAGATGGTAGTCAGGACAGAGATCCCTTTAAGAGGTTTTTCTTGTCATCTACTAAGTGCTCTATTATTGTGCAGTTCTTTGTCTTGTTCTTCAGCAGTGATCCTCTCAGTCCAACAACATGAGGTCTCTCTTGTAACCACCCTCAGTGTGAACAGAGCTAATGGAATCAGCCTGACTCTGCTGTCAGTCTGAACGATGCACAGTGACCCTCCAGCCCCTGGCTGCTGGGAGGCCCTTTGTGTGCTGACCTTTTTGATTTGATCATCTTTCTCTTCTTTGTTTTCATCTCCAAAAGCTCTGTGGGCGGCCAATAGAGTAAATGGTTTTGTTGAGTTTCATCCTGATGGTTCTATCAAAAACAGAGGAACCACTGCTGGGTCACTACCCTCAGCGATTCTGGTGAGGTCACAATTGAATCAAGTCAGTCCAGATGATAAACCAACCCAGAAATAATGTGCTTTCATTTTCAGCGAGATAATACGTACATACATAATGAATTTAATGAATGAATTTAATATGAATGACAACAATGAATCTGGCATTTTAAAACACATTATAAAGTCACTGAAAATGTGTGTGATCAAACATTTGACTTCAAGGTTTTATCTGTCAGTTCATGCAAAATGGTAGGGTTGTAACAATTCATCCACTACATTGATATATCACATTTTTATTACTACCATTCAACTACATAACCACAGAGACTAACTAAATTCATCCTCAGTGTTTTCTTCTTTTTCACAGTTCCTCACAGCAGTCAGTGCAAAGCGACTAGACTCTGAACCTTAGTGAACGTTAACATACATTGTGAATTAATCTGTGTTGTGGTTGTTCTTTGGTTTGTATATTTGCAATCCCACATTACTCGACTAAAGCCTGAATCAGTTTCTTGTGTAATGTCTCTGAAACCTAAGGAATTGTCTGTGAAATATCATGAAGCAAGAACAGACTTTATTAAAACTATAAACATATATGATACATGCATAAAGCAGCAACAATGATATGTTTATGGTAACAGGGCAATGTAGTTTAGAAAGTTTATCATTAGTAATTTTTCAAGAGTGACAGTTCTCCATTTATTTTCCTGTTTATCTCACAAGTTCACTATATTACTATTTTACATTGTTGAATTGTATTAAGTCATATTGTTCTAGATCAGCCAAAATCATTGTTAAACTTGTGCATCGTTACATCCATCTATTGTTAAAGTTCATGATAAGTTGCATGACTTTGGAAGGTGAAGGAAGACATAGTGTCCACAGAGAGGGAAGGACATGCAGACTGAACAAAGAAGGGCTGATGGTTGTCCTGGGGATTAAACCCATTCTTCTAACCACTGTGCCAATATGAATGCAGCCCCCATTCATGCTTAAAGTAAGTTCTGTGACTTTATAAGATGTGCCAAGTGTCACAGTTTCCAATACTGTACTGCAAAAGACAAAAGCTGGTCTTCCTCAAATACTTTAACAGAGAGTTGCATTTATTTGTAATTTGTTTAATACTGTTTAATACTGCATTTTTTAAGCATGCATTTCCACTTGAACAACAAACCAATGCAGGACTTTGTTTTGACAGAACACCACCAGCGCTGAGGAAGTGAGAGCATGACCGGGTTATTTCCTGTTCATTCTGTGTGGCCCTCCAAGCCATGGGGCAGTTCAACAATAGTCGCTGATGAGGAAGAGCCCTGTTTGTGTCCACTCACATAAACACGTGTGCTCCACTGTGGGAGGGGTGTGCACAGCGGGCCACAGAGCAGCGGAGGTGTTAGGTTAAATTTAGACTGTTGCGCTCTGCTGTGAAGCCGCTGATTGCATTTGAACACAATCGATACTGGCATATTGGATCTGAGTGAGAGGGCAATAAGAGCCAATAAAGCTGAAGAGGCGTATTGTCTGTGGGCAGAACAGACTGCAATAAGCAGCAGGCACACAGCCGGGTTCTCAAGCTGTGGGTCAGGGCAAAAGGGTGGGCTGCTGATGGATTTTTATAAGTTGCCTCTATGCTTCCACTGCTATCACTTTAAAAGCATGATGGGACTGTGCACTGAAATATCTGCTTAATTGATGAAATATGATCAATCTAGTGCAACAGGTAGGCTACATATTATTTGCAGAAAAACTTGTTGTATGCAGGAATGTGTATTTAGGAAAAATTCAGAAACTTCAGAAGCCCAAGGTGGATGTATCCACAACTGTCTGATGACTAAAGCAATTGAGCCTTTAAGCTTTATGTGTACTTGATCTTTTCTTGGGTCATGCATCATTCTTTTTAATTCGTAGTGTAGCTATTGAGAGGAGTTGCTAATCACTGACAAATAATACTGTTAAATTTCTTCACAACACAAACCTGTTATTTGTCTTGGAAACTGTTTGGGCGCAACATAGACTGTATGGGTCTGGACAAAGATTTCAGACCTGCTGGGCTCTGACCTGTGTGCCACAAGCACGATTTTACACAACATGTGAAATGTGTAAAAAAAAAAAGATAAATTGTGATTGTTTAGAGTTGTATAAACCCCTGCTCTAAACTTATAAACACATGTATCTGCACTGACACCAGAGCTCTCAGAGATGTGTTGAAGTCCCACAGAAACAGTTCAGTGCCCGCTCCTATCTCGCTCTCACTTCCTCTTTCTCAGACTCACACTCTCATCTCATGACGCACACAGCCCCCGGTCCACGTGCACCCTTCATATCTGGAAATAAACGCTGCCTGCTCGAGGATGTGTTATTTTGCTGCAGCCCGGATACTGCTGATAATGAGCCCGAGCAGAGTCAGGTCTGGAATGTCTCTACTCACAAATGACTTCAGATTAAAATCCAAAAAGCCCTGCAGGAGTCAGGTTTTACTTCAAAATAGTTTCTTCAGTAGCACCCAGACTCTTCAAACTCACCACAACAGACACACATAAATCATCCACAATGTGTACAATAAAAAATAGGAGATTTTGTAAGAATTTTCCTGTTAAAACCGCCCCTTTGGCTTTTCCTCCCCCCCCCCCCCCCCCCCCCCCCCCCCCCCCCCCCCCCCCCCCCCCCCCCCCCCCCCCCCCCCCCCCCCCCCCCCCCCCCCCCCCCCTTTTCCCCCCCCCCCTTTCCTTCCTCCCCCCCCCCCCCGGCCCCCCCCCCCCCCCCCCCCCCTGGCCCCCCCCCCCCCCCCCCCCCCGGCCCCCCCCCCCCCCCCCCCCCCCCCCCCCCCCCCCCCCCCCCCCCCCCCGCCCCCCCCCCCCCCCCCCCCCCCCGCCCCCCCCCCGCGGCGGGGGGGGGTGCCCCCCCCCCCCCCCCGGGTTGGGCCAAAACCCCCGGAAGAGGAGTGGGTGTGGCAAAGAGAATTCCTATTTTAGGCAGGTTCCCTTATGATGAACACCCTGAGCATGTGAGTGTGTAGTTTTTGGTGGGTCTGGGTCAGTGTAGTTTTGTCCATTCACTCCAGCGTCAGAGCTGCACTGATTTCAAATCTTATGTTGATTATTTTTTAAAATCCTTTTGTGTCAGCCCAAGGACAATCAAGTTCATACTGTGCACTGAAACAACAATCAGTACGTTCACATGCAGAGCTAAATTGGAGCATGCTCATAGCTCGATTAAACCCTCACAGCTGGATTTCAAACCTTGTCCGAGTTTTCATAAATGAGAGGCAATCGTAGAATGTGTCCACTCGGGTTAATGTTGCATTTAAGTGTCCTTAATATTTCACAGTTCAAACCTTTGTTAAAAAAGAGAAAAGAAGCTAATGTTAAACCTGACTTGTTAATAGCGCTAAATGCTAATTTTAATTATTGAGTTATTAATAAATATCAACAGTAATACAGTGACTTTGCAAGTTAAACCCGGCATGCTAAATTGGTTTTGAGTTATTGTTAAAGTTAAAGTTATACAGTTGTTGACATCAAAAATAGATGACGTTGTTTAAAACAATTCCTTTTTTCTACTCCAATTTCTGAAAAGGTCAAACAGAGCTTTTGGTGCTTAATGATTGTTTCATGCAAGGTGCAACAAACATGTCTCTTTCAAAAGCTAAAAGAAACGTTAATGATGAACATGGACACTTTCAGGACAGCTGGACATTGCAGTATTTTTTTTGTAAATCCATGAAACAGGTTAATAAAGGAATAAAACTTTAAGTGGCATTACTGGACTAAGCACAGAGAGCAATATGAAAAACACGAAGGACACGACAGGAAAAGACTGGCCACGCACCTACAGAGGAGACTAACATCTCAACAAGTCTTTTTCACAAAATGACAGAGGATACTGATTCTGCGAGTGACTTATGCAGTGAGTGAATTTGTTGCCAAAGCAGGAAAGTCGTTTACCGAGGGGCAGTTTCTTAGAGACTGCATGTTTCAAGGGGTTGATATTAAGTGTACAGAAAACAGGCACTTGTTCACCAATATTTAGCAATCGGTGAACACTGTTGCTGAGCAGATAAACAACTTGTCAGATGACATCTTTAACCAGCGACAGGATGAAGCTAAACACTTTACTGCATACTCCACAGTGCTTGACAAAAGTACAGATAAAACAGACACTGCACATCTAGTGCTGTTTGAAAACCCCTTCTAAGCTGATGTTGAGAATGTCCCGTGTGAAATGCAAATGGAACTCATTGACTTGCAATGCTACAGTGAACTAAAAATCAAGTTTCGGGAGGTGCAAGGGAAAGGTGGCAAGATTGGACAATTAAAGAGAGAAATATCCATATCCTTTCCAGAACTAAAAATGTTTTTGTGTCCATTTGGAAGCAATCTGTAAGAAAAGTTTCTCCACTATGAACTTTAATAAACGCATATATAGATCCAGATTAACTGATGTCCATCTTAAGTGTGTACTTAGGGTTTCAACTGTGACATCTATCAGGACAAATGTGGATATGTTGTGTGAGGCAGGTGTGGAAAAGTTCTCAGAAATAAAATATATTAGGTTAAGCTTTAGCAGGTTCAAAATATGAGTAGATTGTTGGAATAAAGAGAATAAAGATTGATTTCAAGTGCAGTTAAGGGTAGTTACTGTACTCAGGGTTTTTCAGTTCAAGTTGTTATGAGTTAATAATAATAATACATCAGTTTTATATTGCGCTTTTCAGATGAAACTACTTTACATTTATAACACAGAGACAATAACAAAAGAAAATGGAGGGCTTTGTAGGTGATGAGGAGGATCTGGAAATGGACACGCTCTTGGATGGGGAGCCAGTGGAGCTGTTGGAGGACGGGGATGATGTCCAGCAGATGTTAAATTGAAAAAGAAAATAAAAAGGGACATTTCCAAAGCAATTTTGTACTTTGTTTTAGTTATTACTTAAGCCTTTATGTGGCTCTTCTGTGAGATATAGTCTACTAGATTCGGCCCCACGTCAATTTGAGTTTGAGACCCCTGTTCTAAACTGTTTACGACAAAGCAAAATAACCAATAAACAGGGTAGAGTGACCCTGCCAGTCTAAAAATGAGTGAGTCAGTCTCTAAATAGGACTCTTTGTGTTTTTCTCATCTGTTTACGTGTGTTACTCTGTGTGGCAGTAATTCGACAATGAACCACAATGTGCAGGTGTCTTTCCCCAATTCCAAGAAATTGCAATGACTACACCCATTTTGGATTTAGGTGTTTACAACAATTAAAACTCTTGAATTTCTCTACCTAAACGTACTGAATGAGTTAAAAAAAAAATTGTCAGTATTTCAGAGTGAACAAACTTTTTGGCTTGAGATATATTTTCTGTGAGGTGGTGTAAAGTGCAACCATCTGCAGGGTTAATGTTATATATGATGCCACTTGTCACTACTCTCAGGGCTGTGTTCAGATAGTGTGGTCCAATGTCCAATGTATGATCACTGTAAACTGTATTAATGTCATTCGGGACATGTATGAGTTGGTTTATTGCACATCTGATAAGCTAACCCACAGCAGCGCTAACCACCTCCCATAATATAATCATTCCATCATTAATGTTGCCCTGCTTTGAAAAGATTATTGTACTAAATCCTGCATGTTGGTTACAGTGAGCTTTGACGGTGCAGTAGTGAATGTAAATGTTGATTCTGTCTTCCTTTTCTCTAAAAACCCAACTCACCTGACTCACTTCTCTGTTTGTCACCAACTGGCCAAGATACATTTGCAGTTATTTCAAATACATTTTTCAAGTTGACCAAACACTAAAGAGGCTACAGAGGTTACACTGCTCAAATCTCACATATGTATTTTGTAAAAGCTGAGAAATGGAACTTAATTTTGCCTGAAATAGCCTAAAATCTTCTTCTCCTTAGATTAAGTTGCACAATGAATGAAGAGTGTCAGTAGAAGTTGAGACATGTTTTTGCATCCTATATTCAAATGAGACACATTTTTGAGCTCTGTTCTTTATAAATATGCGTGTTTTGTTCACTTCTCTGCTGTATGAATAATGCCTGTAATAATTCTTTCCCGTCAGTGTTAAAGCTGAGCCGTGTGCAAGCCGCAGGCCTCCATGCGCCTTCAAATGTGCAAAAATAACAGCTTTGACTGCACAAGCAAAGAAAAGCAAATCAGAGAGCAATAAACCGCCGCGGCTCTAAATATTAAAGTCCTGAGGTCCGTCACATTACGGCAGCTTTCAGCTCCCAGCTCCACGGCGAGCACTCGCTCACCTCAGAGCGCACAAACAAAGACTCGGACTGTTTGATATTGAGATCATGACCCACAGGAGCCAGAGCAGCAGTGGGAGACAGAGTGGAAAGGAGCTGTAAACAAAGAGCACTATGGCACCAAGAGTATTATTTCATAAAATATTTTTTTAAATGTTCAAAATGTCAGGAAGAATAAAAACAGGTTAGAGACGGTGCTTGTGCCCCGTGAGAGACGGGCAGTGCTGGAACAGAGTAAGACTGTCACTGAACCCTTGGTTTGTCCTTTGTTTGATCCATTTTTAGTCAAGGTCATAATTTGATTTGATTGTTGGTTTATTCATGTGTGTATTTTTGAAGTATTCACTTTTTGTATGGCTATAAATAAAATACTCAATCATTTAATATTTTTTTATGATGACACGCAATGTATTTACCAATTAGGCCTATCAGTTATCTATTTTACATAGAAAACATTAGAACAAAAAGTCCCCAAGATGGAAAAAATACTGAATGATGTTGAACATCAGAGTGGGTCAACAAACTATTTTGTTATTGCTGATTGCAAAGACAAGATTTAATACCAAGATGGCCATTGTGTTTGAAAAGCTACCCAAGTGTGTGTTGTTGAGTGTAATTGGCAGTTTGCTTGTTCATGCCTATAAGATACATTTGTTTTTGTTTTCCTTAACAGTTGGTTGGTTTGTTTTTTTTCTTTGTTCTTTGCTACATTAAGTCTCCTTTTTTTTAATATTGTGCAATTATCTGAGGATGCTAATGGTACATCGGTCATGGTTCACAAACGGTTGGTTTCTGGTTGTTTACTGATACGGTCAAACAAAGAATGTTTGACTACTGTGCAATTAATGTTATATCACAAAACAACAACAAACAAACAAACAAAAAAACTATTATACTACTGAAACACTGCTTTTAATATGTAAAAGTCAGCAACAGTAAACCAGAAAATGGATTTGTTGTATACAGAATAGTGACTTGATGTAGTCAAGTTACTGACTTGACACTCATCATGTATACATCTTTGAATATGAATGTATTTAACACTTCAAAAATACATAACTTTAATAGCCAAATATTGGCATATATAGAGGTCACTGACTAGCTTTTTTATTACACACCCCACAACCAAAATATTTTCCAGTCCTATAAGAAATTGGAAAGGGACTGAAAGGGAACAACATTCTGTCCTTGACTGGTGGACTGAACCTCACTCAGACGGAGCAGACCCAGACTTATATCCTTCTGGGGACTAGACACATTCATATGCAAAGCCCTGGATCCTGTGTCTTGTTAATGTGAGCTTTAACGGCGGCAGGTGAGTGTCCAGATAGAGCTAGGCGCTGCAGGAGAGGTCAGCGGGAACAGTAGCCCTGCGGTGGCTTTCCGAGCGGGGATTAGTCCTGGAGCAGCGGGGGGAAGGTGGGCTTTATCCCAGGGCTTCTCAGCTAGAGAGGTGGAATTGAACTGCTTTTACTGAGACCAAGAATGACATTGAGGTCTGGATTCACGGTCATCTGCTTTGATTATATTTCCATTATATTCGCACGTCTCCGGGTGGGGCTCCAGTGGAAATGGTTCTGAAAAGTCGATTGTAAATTTGCCGCCCGCTGAGCTGACTCAAATGGGAAATGTTTCTGATTTGTGAGGATCGCAGCGGGCCGGTTGTGATTATGGATTGGAAAGTGCTGAATTAATATTGGCCAAGGCCTGTCTGTGCAAACTGAGAGCTGCTGATGAACGGACTTTCTCTGATTAGTAGCCAATCACAAAAAACACTCGTGGAATGGCTTGGATGTGGTACGGATGTGGAATATGCAAAATATCTGCCAACTTAAACAGAGCAACATATTTTTCTTGTATTTGAGGAATAGTGTTCCTTTAAATGATCTAATCTAGTGTTGTGTTAAATGACTCATCAGTAAAAACAAAACCTTAAGATGCCATACAAGAATTGGATCAATGACATAGTGATGTCCAAATATCTAGACACTGAAATGTAATGCGCTCAAAGTGTCCCACAATGCATCAGTAAACGTAGTGAGCAGCAATGGTCACTAGATGGTCAAAATAAACCATGATGCAAAGCAAGTTGTGAGAGGATAACAGTGCAGCAGTGACATGTCTTTAAAGCGAATACAATAGCTTTGAATGAAATGAGTTATAGGCAAGTTAATAAACCGTTCCCATATGTTAGCTAACTTGAGCTCGTACAGACAGAGACATGATAGCCTCCCTCTTGAGGCATAAGAGAGCTGCAATAATCCAGTCAGTTTGGTCCACAAGAGGACAACAGCGGCAGAAAAATGGTTGTGTACTGTCTGAAACTATCTGCTAATGGAGTGCACTATATAGTCCTCCATTCAGTGCATCAAAATGTATAGTTAAGGGCTTAGGGACTAAGAACATGATTTAAACACAGCCAATGGCTTCCAAAAATACAGACAAAATGGCTCTTCCAGTGCTGAGTACAACTGCGTAGCACATAGCTTTCACGTAAAGTTTAACGCAACAGAGATAGTTTAAGTTTTAGGATGTCCTAGTACTTTGTGACAAAATTGAAATTTTGGGTAATGAGGCTTTACTACAGAACAGAGAGAGGAGGAAGAGCATTTTGCAATTCAAACACAAATAGATATTAGTATATTTCTGTATGATACACGTGGGGGCTTCTAGAACCTCTAAGCCCCGGGGGGCAGCCCTGGACATGTCTATTTCAAAATCATAGACAACCATTAGCGGTGAACAATAATATAATCTAATTGTACTGAGCAGAAATGTTGGTTTTAAATCACCTTGTACTTGTCTTCTTGTCTTTGAGTGATAAGCATAATGCCATTCAGTGTGATTACTGCAAAATCTCAAACCCGGAAGAGTGCAATCTTTTTCAAGACGGCCATGAAATATGCATCAGCTGCCGACTGAACCCACAAACCCGACAAATCACCGCTTCACTCCTTCCATTTTTAGTGGGCCCTCTTTTAAGTGGCATTGTTTTTTGGAACAGCACAACGCAGAGATGTCAGCTCAGCAGGTTTCATTTGTTAGGCTTCAAACGGCTGCAAGTGCTGACAGAGTCTGAGGCAACAGGAAACCCAGTTTTGTCCTCAGTTCCTCTGCCCCCCTCCCTGCTCGTTGGCTCTCAGCGGAGTGTTTAAGGTTAGCCTTCCGTGTGATGCTTCAGATTCTGCAGACTGTTTCCTGTCTCTGAGGGCTTTGTTACTGCGGTTAACACGTCTATGGCTACAGTGTAAAGCAAATGGCCCGCGCTCAGAGAATTATTCACCTAATGATGCTGCTCCAGTTCTGGTGTACAGTGTGTTAGGGGGTCTCTCAGTTGGGGGCAGCTCTAGTTGTGTCAGGAGAAGGTGAGAAATGAATGAAGTGGTGACACAAAAAACACAACAGGAACAGGAGCTGCTACAACACCATAATTTATGTAACGTGACACTTGTGTAACACATAACAAATTAGTATTTCTTTATGTTTTTTATTAAGTCATTGATTATGTATTGTGTCCATTCTGTCCTTCTTCCCCCTTTTTCCTCCAGGTTGAATGCTATTGGCTGTTCTCTGCACAGACACCCAGTAATCAGTGGTTAAGGTTTAAAGCTGGGCTGAGAGAGAAAGTTGAAAACCAGCATTGAGAAACACACAAAGCCAAAGTTACCAGGTCTGGATGTCAAGTTTAAAAAAAAAACCTTTCTGTTTTGTGCAACAGCACTCAGACACAGTATTACAGTATTTCCAGAAAACTGCATTGTAACTGATAAAACCAGGCTCTCATTCACTAATCATTTAACATTTATCCTAATTACATTCTCCAGGATCTGATTCCATATTCCATTCTTCATCAGCATTAGGATGCTCCACTGAATTTCAACTCTTTTGCATAATTATGTACAATGATAATTTTCTTTTTTTTAAATCTCATTTATGATTATTCTGGAAATTTTCTCTCAATAAGTCATTTGTATTCAGTGAGTGTGCAGTTTGGACATGGCCACAGCCCCTTGACCATTCTTCTTCCATCCATTTCATTTCATATTAGTCCTATTAGTCTTCATAAAATGAACATGACAACAGACTTATAGGCGGTCCATTTCTCAAAGGAGTCTTGGCAGAGCGTCAAAAGTCTCTTCATAAAAAGTGCATATTGGTCCAGTCCTTTAAGAGACCCTCAGCAGAACAACTCAACTTATTATTAAATCCACCTTTTCATAAAGCCACATTCTCACATACACTGTAAAAATGTGAATATTTGATGGGCATGTTGTAGAAAATAACACTCGAATCATTAGCTGCATTTACCTGGAGCAGTGTGATTACAGTCTGAGAAGGGCTCTAACCTTTCAGCCTGAAACTGACATTGCCTGAGGGGCTCCATGTGCCTGCTCTGACTTAAAGTGTTACTACAGGACACAGGTACATCTCCGACAAACACCTCAGACAGAGCATAACTATCCCATCCATTAACCCTTATTTAACCAGACACAGGAACTTTAAAAAATAACATGGACCAAAATGCACAAACCATAAACATAACCATAAAAAAGGGACTTGAACTGCTGCAGGTCTAAGGAGGCTGGACTTTAGCCGCTGCAGGTCTAAGGAGGCTGGACTTTAGCCGCTGCAGGTCTAAGGAGGCTGGACTTTAGCCGCTGCAGGTCTAAAGATGTTGGACTTTAGCTGCTGCAGGTCTAAGGAGGCTGGACTTTAGCCGCTGCAGGTCTAAGGAGGCTGGACTTTAGCCGCTGCAGGTCTAAAGATGTTGGACTTTAGCTGCTGCAGGTCTAAGGAGGCTGGACTTTAACCGCTGCAGGTCTAAGGATGCTGGACTTTAGCTGCTGCAGGTCTAAGGAGGCTGGACTTTAGCCGCTGCAGGTCTAAGGAGGCTGGATTTCAGTGTCAATGGGTATGTTTTGCTTTTAACAATCCCAGAGCTTTTCTCGAGTGCAGCGATGGATGTGCAGACATTAGTAATATGAAATTTTACGCACAGATAGTGCACTATAGGCTGGATTTTTCTGAACTTTGGTCTGTGTTTTGCTTGAGAGGCATTTAGAGGCTCCTAGAGTATTTTCTATTGTTTGTAAATAAAATTGCTGGATATAAAATTCCTAAAATGATTTTTATAAATTTGTTTTTTCCCTAATGCATGTGCACAATAATAATGCAATGAAAATTTTACATTCTTATTCTTTAATTTTAATGAGGCCTGCATTAGTCATGGATGTGCACCTGGTTTGACTTAGACCAGCTTTTTGTATCTGCTTGCACCACACTGCACCTCATTTTCAGACCACCACGCCTCATGGCACTGATGGAGCCGCAGGCACAATCTTGATCTGTCTTGATCTGTGCCATGCTCACAGATATGGCTCACAGTGTTTGAAATTTAAACATGCTACTAACCTCACATCTCTCAGTTTTTAATAATAGTCAAGTGAAGTATTTGTTTTTACAGACCTCATACATACACACATCAACTGGACTTGAATGTCTCATTCAAACCAGTCAATATGGAGAAAATATCAAGTATCATTTTTATATTGGAATTAAAACAAAAGAAACTGTTCATCTGAGTTCCTTGATGTTAATAAAGTTCTTTTGTGAACACTCTGTCCTCATTACCAATTTTCTGTGGTCTTTAAATTAGTTATCTGAACTTAACAATATTCATAACTAAATTAGGCAGACATAGAAACCCAAACAACTAATTAGATCAGATTAGAAAACACAGGTCTTACAGCAAACTCAAACCTAATCAGGTACATGCTGCTGAAAAGGCACCTCCACCATTCTAGATTCTAATTTACTCACAAAAGCTCTTATCACCTACGGCTAACAAACCTGTAGCACTACTAATAGAGTGGAGTAACACTGGCAGGAAGAGCTGTGATGATGTGCCAGTGCATTGCCCTTAGGTCTTTGTAAGCTGTCCAATTGTCAGATAAGGACATGGAGATTCATTGACATCAATTTAACACCTGTTTTCGTCAAGTGGCCCAATATGGTTTATTGTGTGAAAGTACATTTTTTGTTGAATTTTTGGTAAAAAAAAAAACCCACGAGTGAACACACATGAAAGTCCTAGGATCGTTCAATTACACAATTATGTATTTAATGCACATTTTGAGGAATACTGGAAGAAATATCTTTGACTGGATTGAGAAAATAAAAGGACACATTCGTCAAATCAAGGCCTAGATGGAGACTGTGACAGTAATAGAGACTGAAGGAGAAACGATGAGACAGAGGCCCGCCCCGACCACTTTGGGCAATAAGTCATCATAACGCTGTGGTCCTGAGCCAGAACCTCACAAAGACCGTATCTGGACTGTCAGGAAAAGCCCCGTCCTGCTCATCCATCCAGGCCCTTCAGCCCGAGCAGCTAATGGAGACTAATCAACTGTCAGGACAAACGCTCGACACACTACATCTCCCACCACCCCCACACCACTGCCCCCCCACCATCAGCTTTACTGCCTCCATCAGAAATAGTACAATGACAGCTATATATAGACAACAACTGCTGCCTTTCCTTCACAAAACAAGATGGTGCAGTTGGGAGAGGCAGCAGCCCCTAATGTGGTTTTTCCCTCCACAACCCCAGACCCCCTTAAAGCTAATACTAAGATAGATACACTTACTGCTGCTAAACAAATGAAGGCACCAGAGTCAGAAAAATGCATTGCTTCCTCTATAAACAGTTGTCACGTGAATTTCTTCCACAAATCCCAAGGTGCTTGAGTCCCATTTATGTGTCACCAGCAACACTGCAAAAAAAGTCACCTACTGTCTCTTTTGTTAAGCTGCGTCCTGGGATTCTGGAAACAATTATGTATGCTCCAAACATGCTCTAAACACAGCTGGACAAAAGGAATAAAGACATGGTTCAATTGAAACCAAAACACAAATGTGACATTGCATACACACACTTGTATTTGAGCATATATTGCAGCGCACAATGTTGGTATATTAAAAAAACTTATTAGATTTTCACAATGCTGAGCTGTCCCTACAGGGTTAAGACGGGACCACTTCACTCAGCAGGGTGCCTTTTAGGACCACGTGAGAAAGACTGGAATATCTTGCAACAAAAAGTGAGTGAAAGTTGCTGACATGGGATGTTCACTGGTTTAATGTGAACAATTGACAGCATCTTCTTGTCACAAGAACAACGCAAGCTTTATTTGGGGTTATGTTGTTTTGCGCTTTCTCCTTGAGTGAGCATTTCATAAGCAGACTGCAGTAGGTCCCTATTTAAATAAATGATGAATTAACCCTCAGAGGGATTTTTGTACAGCCAATAGAATATGCACTCAAGCCTACAAAAACAACAATCTTATAACAATAGCCATAAAAAAACAAAAACAAAACATAAACAATATAAACACATTTAAGGACAGATGTCTGTTACCTTTACCAATACTGTTCCACTGCCTTAGGTAGATAAAGATGTGAGGTTACTATTATTTTGGGACTCATTAGCCCTTTGACAATGTAAACAACTAAAAGGCTGCCTCACTTAACTGAGTTATTGGTACAGAGTGTGCACACCATGTACACACTGCACACAATCTCGTAATGAATTCATACATTAGTGTTGCAGCTGCTCACCTTTTCAGCACTGACCTCCATTACACAGGTCTAATGTAATCCTAATTCTGTTTAATCTAACCTTGACCCAAGGCCCTTCTGAGCTGCTCCAAACATCTGTGGGCAGATACGATTACTCTTCTCTGTGTAAATCAATATGTGTGACAGCTGGACAGGTGTGTGTTTACAGACACAACATCGCTCTGTGTTGTTCGTGACGTAACTGGACCACATAGAGTCTGGCCCTGATTCAGAAGCAGGTTTAGTGCAAACTCACAGTGTGTTTGACCTGGAAAGAGGCAGTTTATCTATTGGAAGCCTGTGATTTACTGATTTTATCTGATGAAAGCTTGCTCTTGTGTGGTTCTTTGTGTGGTTCTGAGAGATAAAGGAGCATCAGGACTGGTGGGACCATGCTGCCACAGCTCTGGAAGTTTGGAGTTGTAGAAAACTAGTAAGACACAGCATCATAGCTTATTTATGAAGAATAAAGAGGATAAAATCAAATGATGTATATAATCATTCCTTCCTCCTGTTTTTTTTTTTAGACAAAGTGAAGCATTTTATTTTTGTTTTACATATTTTTATTCTACTTTTATATGCCTTAGTAATTACCTACATATTTTTATTTATGTTCATATTTTTTAATGTATATGAAGAAAAGTATTCAAGAACAAAGAAAATACATAACTCTTTGTTTCCATTATGTACATGCATCTTCAAAGCGCTGTAATTGTCACATTAAAACAAATGAAGGCCTATATTTAAAAAAACTATTCATAAGTACAGTATGTAATAAGTAAATTAAAATCTTTGATAAGTAAATATTTTGAAGCAATTAGAAAGGACATGCAGACTTATCAAAGCATTATAGTAAATAGAGTAGCTACTACTCATTATGTCAATGTTGCATTCTTTCCCCCTTTTACATGTTTTTTTGCAGCCACATGAGACATTATGCTTCTGTTCCCTCAGGAGTCTTTCAAATCTAACCTAAAGCCTAGAATATCTGACATCACACCATCTTTATTCACTTCCCATTGGTTAACAGCAACACAGAGAAATGCATTTGTCCTTTAGCAACAGTTCATACAATTTAATTCAAATTGTCTATTTAATTAAATGTTATTTTATTAAATGGACAGCTTGCATAAAAATCACCCCCTGGTTTAAAATGTTGACAGTTCTAGTGTAAAACTTTTACATTTCTTGGCTTCATTTCTTGGTCCGTTCATTCCAAAACCTTTACACTTAAGGTCACCCCCGAAGGCCCACTCAACATGCCAGAGGGTTGGAGTGGCTGACGTTCATAATTAATGCATGACAGTGTGCTGTGTGGCGTGGACTGAACAAGAAAATTCTATATTATCAGCTCAACATGAGAGCATGAATGACTAAATGTCAGAAAAGAAATCACATGGCTGCTGCAGAGAACAAGCACCAATTAACGCCACACCATCGAGAAAGTCCTGATGAAAATGATGGCCTGAGTGCTATTACTGCATTAAAGCGACATCTCACTGAGTCCTGAAGTTGTTCCATTGGTAACATGCAGTTACCAACATTTTAAAGACAGGAACAAAAAGTGTCTCACAGCTTAAGCAGCATTAGTCACTCCAAACTGTTATTGCAGATTAAAACGATGCAAAATATGCCACTTAATGTTGTTTAATATAGCAGTTGCAGCAGTGATCCATATATTATAAATATGTACTCATGACAGACCTGTAGAAGATATTGTGCACATGATATTTTTCAGAAGATAGAGCCAACATCATGGACAGGATCATTCAAACTCCAGGGACACCAAGCCTTTGGAGGATGTCAGAAGAATCCACACATCTCCTGACCTTTGACTTTATACAAGCAGCTCATGTCAGAAGAATTTCTCCAAAACACACTCAAAGATAGTCTAGGTATTTTACTGAGCAGCAGGGTCTGTGGGACATTTTACTGCTGAAATCGCTGTGTTTTCAACGTGGAGCTAACATCTATTTGAAGAAACGTACAATGGCAGTGTCGGCATCATAAGTGTAAAGGACAGTTTCAGGCTGCACACGTTGCTTACATCACCACAAGATATAAACCACACCAAAAGCCTGTCAACAACATGGCCACTCTTTTCCTTTCGACTGTTCCCTTCAGGAGTTACCTCAGTGAATCATCTGCCTCCATCTAGCCCTATCCCCTGCATCCTCTTCTCTTAAATCAGCTACCTTTGTTTCCTACTTCACTAGATCCTCTTAGTCTCCTGCCTGGCAGCTCTAACCTCAGCATCCTTTGAGCAATATATTCACTATCTCTGCTCTGAACATGTCCAAACCATCTCAACGTGGCCTCTCTAACTTTATCGCCTGAACATCCTACATGTGCTGTCCCTCTGATGTGCTCGTTTCTGATCCTATCCATCCTCTGCTACCTCTGACTCTATCTTTTCCTCAGTGCCACTCTCTCCAAACCAAACAACTCCAAACATTGCTGGTTTCACCACTGTCTTGTAGACTTTTTCTTTCATTCTCATCCTCTGATCACCTGATATAGATATAAAACCAGTAACCCAGTTGTCTTATGTCTAAAAGGATGTTTAGCATAAAACTAGTGTACCAGACCAGTAGGGGCACACGATTTCTGCAGCCATCAACGTGTTTTCACAAACTCGCCCTCAAAATATGTATTTGATGCTAATGCTATTTTGCTATCTTAACCTTCAATCAATGACCTGTCAGCTACAGTTAAAAACAGTTTTTGTTTCCTCAGACTTGCTAACAATTCATTTATGTTCTCAGTTTTCCTTGCAGCTGTATTTTTTGCCATGATGAGTCTCATAGTGATGCCAAATATTACATTTAAGAAAAGGTAAAAACAGCACTGCACCCAAACATACAACAATTTAACTCTGGTGTTTTCTGGAACAGTGCTGATAAACTCTAACCTCCCTGTGCTTACAACATGAATCTAATTCATCTTTTTTAACACATACAACATAAGTTAATGTAATGTGAGTGGAGAGTAACATACACAAGCAGCAGAAAGTGTGAGGCTCCAGACTTTGCTTACAGCCCCAAATGATATAGGTACACCTCACTTACAGCACCATCAACAATATGATCAGTCTTGACCCTCCTGACGGTAACATCAGGAAAAAAGGTTTAAGGGATCACACAGCAGTTACATAAAAGAAGAATGTGTTACCGTCTTTGCCGATGAGGAAGTCCAGGTAGCGGTAGCTGTATGCGGTGCCCACTTTGGTCTCCACCTGGGGCCTCTTCAGAGTGGAGTAGATCTTCCCGGGACTGTTCTCCTCCGACACCGGCTTCATCTT
Organism: Rhyacichthys aspro; assembly: GCA_036850595.1. Classification (NCBI taxonomy): domain Eukaryota; kingdom Metazoa; phylum Chordata; class Actinopteri; order Gobiiformes; family Rhyacichthyidae; genus Rhyacichthys; species Rhyacichthys aspro. The sequence goes on along the minus strand of CM072163.1, from coordinate 22,340,195 downwards.
CCGTAGTCCACAGCCCATGGCTTAAACTCTGTGTGATCACCCTGTAAACACATGGGTTTATCAGACTTTATACCTGCGCACTGTGGGCACGTTTATGTTATCTATATATCATAAATACATTAGTATAAACTCACTTTAGTTCATGGGCCACATACAGCTCAATTTAGTTTAAAGTGACCTGGACCAGTAAAATAATAGCATAATAACTTATATATAACAACTCATTTTTTTTCCTTTCTTCAGAACTGGTAAAAAATTAATTTATCTTCTCTCATCTCAATTGCCCTTCCATGCTTTTGTATTTTTTTTTTTTTGTATTTTTTTTTTGCCATGATGAGTGTCATAGTACTGAACATTACTTGAGTACTGAAACTTGAACCTTGATACAGCACTGCACACTGTACTGCAAATATTTTGAAGGAGAATGCCACCATGAGTTTGTTAGTGTGCACATATTCACCACTAAAGCATATTATTTGTTACTGATGCTGAAGTCAGAGTTATCAGTTGAGTTAACTATACTTTTCTTTTTCTCAAGTGTTTACTATACTCACACAAGTCCATTATTCCAGTCACATCCTAAAAGTCTGGCTTAACTTCAACAACTTCAAAAGTTTATTAATCGTGTGCTCTGTGAGAGGTTCGGTTTCTGGATTAGGAGTTAATTTTTCTGATAAATTTGACTTGAATGCTACAAACAAGTCAGTTTCCATCCATCCCTTTTTTTTCTTTACAATACAAAAAAAGCCAATTCAAGTTTGATTTCCAGGAGGTGGAACATATGGAATCACACCCCAAATCCTCTGAATGTAATTGGACAGACATATAACCAGAAATCCAAAAATCAGAATTCAGTGGTAGTACCCCCACAAAACCAACTTACTAGTCTAGAACCTAAGTGTATGTTACATATTTCAATCAAAATGTTTCATGGTTTAAGTGATACAGAGCCCTGGAAAACGCTCTCTGAATTACTCCTCAGAAACGCAATGTTTTGGCCACAAGCCCTTTAACTGAACAGAGTCCACTTCATGTCCTGCCCCCATTTGTGTCTCTGTCACCATTTTCTGTAGTCTTTAATAGGATGCCCTCGTACAAAACAACAAGTAGTTATTTCAATATTTTAAACTTTTGAGATAAAATGGAAAGTGCCTCATCGATTCAATTGTGAGTTATATGTTTGAGCCAGACTCTGACAGTGAGCACTAAGAGTCCCAGAGCCAGTGAACCAGTGAGTCTTAGAGCCAGACCCCTCAGTGCTCCTTATGCCTCATCCCCCTCCAACCCTCGGTGCAGCCACATATAACATTATTAAACATGCTCTCGTCCTTTATTTTTCCATTTTAGTTTATTCACGGATATTTCATGTTTTTCTGAAATTCTTTAGAACAGATATTGGGAACGTACTTCTGGAGCAGCATGCCTCTTGTGTGTATGTCAGCTTATAAACTTATATAACTGCAATTACTGGCTCTGTCTACATATAGTATAACCAGTAGTAGCATGTTTTTTAGGTTTAAAAGTGCTTTAAGTGATAAACTGGCATGATAGTGAATTAATGTTGCTGAGCTGTAGCAAAGAAAACAATATGGTGGACCTGCTCTTCATTCAAGTCTGAGACATTGCAAAAACACAATTATAGATGTAGAGAGTTTGTAAAAGTGGGTTTTGCATGGAATATTCCCTTCAAAGATACAAGGAGGAGAAAAAAATAAAGGCAGCTCCAGGCCTAGAGCTGGTTAATACCGACAAGGCTTGGATAATGCATTATGTAAACAGGCGTCTGTACAAATGAATGAAAAGACAAATCTTTGCATGTGGATAACCAGGATTCCTCAGGCTTAAAGAACGAAAACCAATAAAAAGAACAGGCCAGATAATCCCTCAGATAAATAAATAAACAAGAGAAAATTAGCTTGATTTTTCACGGCTCCCTCAGCCTTGTTTCTGTCGAGACTAAACGGACAGAGACAAGCGTGAAGGAGCATAGGGCCTTCAGGAGCAGCCGCAGTGAGGCAGTCTCAGCCAAATGCCTTCTGACAGTGGGGTTGGCTGTGCGCTGGCTGCATCTGGGGCAGGTGACATCCCATTGTGTGGCTCTGATTAAACTGGGTAATGTGGGATGGATGGGCGGATGTGGCACGACCCTCCCCCTCTCTGCTTATGAGGAACCATCTCCATTGTGCTGCCATCCATTTACAGAACGGCTTGGGCCTGTGTCCAGAGGAAGACGATCAGAATACTGTGTACTTGACCAGTCAGCCAAGTCTGTGTACCAACACAAAGGAGAACCTGGCCATCATTGATTGTTGGATTGTGTTTTGTGATTTTTTGGGGGAATATGTCAAAACATTTATTCCCATCCAGAGTTGCATGAATTTTTTGCTAAGATCTTATGTTGATGATGGGAGAGTCAACCACTGCAAAACTGAAAGTCTTCTCCAGCACATCCCAAAGATTCTCAATTAGGTTAAGATCTGGACTCTGTGGTGGCCAATGCATGTGTAAAAATAATGTGTCCTGCTCCCTGAACCACTCTTTCGCAATTTGAGCCCAATGAAACAGATTAACATTTTTTCAATGACTGATGATTTTTTCAGTGTTTAAGAAATGAGAAACTACCCTCTGCATCAGGTTTGTTGCCAGCTGAGTTTGCTTAGTTAAATCTAGGTGGTGACTTTTTTTGGCCAGGCAGCATATGTTTAGGTCCTAACCCGAAAGTAATGTAACCCTAAAGATCATGCCACACCTCTGAAGCCATCTTCTGTTAAACATCTCCAAAGTAAGATTATATATGCCCTACAGCTTATATGATTAATCAAACTGTAAAACTGACGACACAATAGCAACGTGATTAGCACGTCTGCCTCACAGCCTGCATAGTTTTCCTTCAGGTGCTCCACTTTCCCCTCCCAATAGGTCCCCTGCAAAAGTGATTTGTATTTTGCTCTTTACGGTATGATCCTCACTTTGGATGAGAGAGGTCCTTGGTTCAAAAACTCCACCACCTCTTAGCTTTTGAGGTTAATTGGTGTTATTAAATAAAGTAAGCAAATTTCCTTCATCAATAAAGCTTATCTAGGCTAACCCTCCTGAGTCGCTGGACATCTTTTTGTGCTTTTGGAATTTTATTTTTGCATAACTTTGGCTGTGTTGATGCAAATTGCATAAATATTGGCCAGGTTTTGTATTTTGGGGGAATTTTCATTCTTCATGATTTTTTTCTTTCCTATGACTTAAAAAAGTCCCTTCTGCATTTTTTTGTTGCACCATTGACTCCCATTAAAAAAGGCTGATGTTACATTGCTAATTCTTTATTATCTGGCAAGAAAATGCAAGAAATGATCATTGTTTAGGGGCAGTTGAGCAGTAACCAGAAGGCTGGTGGTTCAATCCCAACTCCCCCCAATTCAGACTGTTGTGTCCTTGGATTTTTTTTACCCAAGGTTTTTTACCTTCACACTGTGATTGTGGAGGTGTGTTTAGGTGTGAATAGACACATAATCTATGGAGCTTTGGGTGCCCAAGAGGCTAGATAAAAGCGTGCCATTTACCTGATATTGAAAACAAATTTCTCAAAAATTTCTTAACGGTGTATTTCTTTGTTACTCAATTATGGCTCAGAAAAAAGAGAGAAAAAAGAGTAGAATTTATATTTATCAGCCCTTTTTGAAAAAAGCTTGGACACCAAGGTTCAGCTCTATTTTTTACACACACAATAACTTTGGTGGAGGAGATACTTTTGCAGGCCAGAGAGCACAATAGGAGGTAGCGTGTTTCAGAGACAACAGTACAGGAAGTGTGGGGGGTGCTGTAGGAAGGAGTGGGCAGCTGGAGGAAACGAGCAGACGGCGGCTCAGCTAATGAGGTGAGCCACCAGAATGGAAAAGGTGAGAATCAATCAGGGACAGAGAGGAAATGGGGGTGGTCTGCAGAGGGAGGAGGGGGAGATAATGCACGGCTGGGTGAGTCTGTGGAGAGCTGCGTGTGTAATTAGAGTCTATTGAAGAGAAACGTCTGATCAACATACAGCAGCGAGCACGCAGGCAGAGATGAGCCTCAAGATTCATTACAGCTGTCAGAGAGGACAGTGTTTCCAGTGGCTCTCACAGAAATGTCTTTGTTGTGCTTTATGAATAACAATGTGCATGACAATCCCATCTGTACTCAGAACAAACCCTGGGCTAATAGACTAGTGATTCTGGGGTAACATTTGGTCTGCTTAGTCTTTGGACTACTTCGCTTTAAATGTTTGCTATTAAAGTCTGATGGGTGTCTATTGAATAACAATTCACTGTACACTACTCCTAATGCAAAAGAGTAGGCTAACAAACACAGACAACTTCGTGATTTTATACTGTTCAGAAAGAAATCTGTCAATGTCCATTGACATTTAATGAAAAATGCTTTTGTAAGTTCGTAAAAGTCACAAATGGGACTTTGGTAAGATAAAATGTTACCAAGATAGCATTAAAAGGAAATAAATAGTACTAGAGCTGAAGAAACTATGCTAAAATACCCCAAAGGCTAAAACAAAACAACAAAAAAAACCTAAAAACTAAAACAAGACCAAACCAAAACAAAAAATATGGCGGGCTCTAGCTTAATCTTGTTAATCTAACTAAACCCCATCACACTGTCATTTTGACTATTGGCCAAACTGTACATTGTGGTTATATATCTGTGACTCTAGGTTGCACAGTCTGACAGGTTTAAAGATGAGCAATTTCACAGTCATAGGCCCAAAGATTACCTACAACTACAATTATATATATACATAGTGTATCAGGTGGCTAGTTGAGTGTGTAAACCTAAGCTTACTGCAAATCTCTTTTGCCAGCCAATTTAATACTTACTGATGCTGCCTGTTTTTGATGCAAGGCTTAACCTATGATTCACAGGATGTTTTAATTCATACATGCATCATAAAATGCAGCCGACGTAAGTCTCACACTGTGACATGTACTATTCATATATTATTGCAAGAACTCAAACAGTGCAACAGAGGCTTTAGAAAAAATTGTTTCAGTGGGATTAAGTCAGACTTAGACATTAACAGGGACTGTTATGAAAAGATGCCTATTGTCACGCTGAACAGTGTTGCAGCTCAACACAAAAACAGCCTCAAAATGACAGCAGCATCAAAGAACACAGAGACATTGCCTAAAGTTACTTGTAAATAGCTTTTATCATTGTTGCCCCTTGAGGAGGAGCAGCACAAGACAAACGGAGTAGAACAATAGAACCGAGCTCTGAGGAAAACAAATGGAAGAGGAAAATGGTGGGTTATATTTGCATAGCTCCTTGAGACCAGGGAGGAGAACTGAGGGGTATTTTTAAAACTGAACTGAAAGAGGAAGTGTGAGAAATGGATGGGTTTTCGAACAGACTCTGGGGGAGTTCCACGGGCTGTTTACACGCCTTCCTCAAATGGGAGCTGCTCTGTTGTGTTTTCAAAAGAATCTGACTTGATCTGCAGCAGCTGTAGAAAAAGCTGCAGTATACATGCCATACCAGTAGGCAGTGCTGTGATATTTGACAGAAACACCGCATCCAAACATAACATGGGCCCAATCTGAATTAATATGCTTCCACATAGCTTTTATGTCCTTTTGCAACTGTGTTTTTTTTTTTAACATCATGAGGTCAACAGAAGATAGAAAGAAGATTAAAGCTTAGAGTTAGAAATGAGACTCCTCTGACCTCAGCAGAAGAAGTCCTGCAGGAAGTTACACCAATGCAAAGCTCCTTAAAAAAGCACCACAAGTAAACTTTATCCTAGACTAAGCGTTACACTGAATGAAGCTCATAAACAGGAACTCAACTCCAACAATACCAGAGGTCATGGTCTGGTTTTGATCTGGCCACGTAAACCACCACATCTACATTCTATTTTTGTAATAATTGTAATAACATTTTTACACTTGAAAGTCCACACAAAGGTCCGCACTAAGAACTCACAAATTGTTAAGCTATATTTGTTAGTGAATGTGATGTGTCTTCCGCGTCTCATTTTACAGTTGAACTGGAGAAATACAATTATCAGACTAGAGTATGGCCTAATGAGACTTATTAATACTAATACAGAATTAATACAGCCAAAACCTTTAGACATTATTTAAATCACTAAAACACTCATAAGTAAAAAGTCGGCTTCACAGGAGCTATCTGCTTTAGAGCAGCAAGAAAAATGGAGCCATACAAAACATAAAACAACATAATCTATGCATGTGTTTTCAAACCTGACCAATATCTGTTTGCCGGTTGTCCTCCTCCATTCACGCCTATTTGTGTGTTTAATTGACCCTGACTTCCTGGTCTGAAAGTCCGAACTATCCCCAAATGCACTCAACAAACGAACTGGACCTTGGTTCAGTTTGGTCCAGATCAAGACCACCATAGAAGTTAGTTCATTCAGCAGCTGTCATTGTAGATTTACTCAATTGAACCACACTTTTAAGTTTTGCATTTGTCAAATGTTAACAAACCTAAGCAAAGCAATCTTTTATTGCATCAATTACAATATAGTCAGTCAAGTAATTTTTTTCTGAGGTTGATGAAAAGTCCTCACATAGAGATTGGCCTGTGTTGGATGTATACGAGTAAACTTGGGTGGATAGTAAGATGCAAGTGCAGAGTTTCATATGTTAAATGAAGTATGAAAAGGAAACATCAATGCCTTGTGAGGCTGTATCTCTGTTAAGCATGAATGGGGCTGAATGAGATGGAATACTGTCAAAAAGAAATTTATACCAATATTACCATTGTCCAGGCTGCACCCCGACTTACAACTGTACAGCTGGGATAGGGTCTGATGCACCGCAACCCATTAATGTGCATTTTTTTACTGCAACTGTAGACACTGAATTTGACAAAAACATAGTTATTTGAAAACATGAATATACACTTTCTTAGCTGTCACAGAATACATTTCAACATTACACTATGCAAATGTTGGTTTTGAAATATGGTTGTTATACAAACAGAAAACAGCAGAAGTCGGCAGTTTACTGGGAGAACTTCAGCAAAACTCACTCTGGCTCTGACTGTGACTCAGCCCCGGTCTTTGGTCTGACAGATGGGGAGTGGGGCCTGGCACAGACAGAGTGGACACAGGCGGATGTCTAAAAACAGCACCAGGCCATTGATTTCCCCTTTGCTGAATTAGCAACGATCCCTCAAACCATTTTGTTCCATCTTTTGTCTCTTGTTAATGGCCTTCTGAGGTTTTATTGGATAAGGCTCTGCCTTTGTCTGCTCAGATTCAGGTTTAAATGCTCTTTTGTGGTTGGAGTGTGCTCATTGTTGACCCTTTCCAAACAAAACATTCAACAGCACTTCATGTTGTACTGGACAAGGCCAGAGCAGAGCACCTCCTGGTACAGCTCTCGGAACAGGATCCACCTTATCTGCTCACTCACTGATCACTGAGCTGCAAGAACCTGCTTTACTGCATTACATTTACAAGCAGGGTTGAAGAAATGTCATAAATAAAGCAGGATAATATGGTTGCTTTTCAGTTTTACTATAATTTACACAGCACGCAAAGATTTAACGCAGTGTTAGGTTGAATGAAAGCACATGGATCATTTGCATGAATCAACAAGTCCACGCAGACACTACACTAAACCAGGACAATACAGAGATAAATTGACTTTCTCAGGCAAATATTAGTGTCTGTGACTTTGCTTCCTGTTTTTAGATTAGTTTGGAATAACAGCTTTGTGTATGCCTGAACAGGACCTCCCTAGGTTAGCGTTCCCAACAAAATGCAAATTCACTCTCTGATTTCTTTTTATACGGTTTGATCGAGATCATCCGCCCTTTACATGGCTTTGATATCAACAAGTCTGGGATCAAACCAAGCAGCAGGACAGCTCCAGGGTGGATTCATGAGAAAGACATTAATTAGGACACTGTCTTCTTTATGAAGTCTCTGTGTAAGCTGCCTCCTCTCCCTTTTCCTCCCAGGCTTTATGTGCCTTTTTTCAGATGGATCTCTTGTTATCTGACAAGACCTAGTCCTGTGATAATGGGCACAGAAAAAGATAATTACAGTGTAGAGGTTCAGTTAGTAATATGGTTTACTGAATAATTACATCTGTGGCCCTATAGTCAGCACCAAGTGTTTTATATTATATTTCATAAAGAAATACAGTGGCCACTGGAGGAGAGGCTCCTGTAAATTTCCATTGATGTCCTACCGCTTATTCAAACTCTCAAAGATGTACAGATAGCTGTTCCCTCTCAAATTCATTCACTTTAGGGCATATAAACAGACAAGTTCACCTACATACAACGATGACAGGAAGCTGGAGTGTCAGGAGAGAGCTCACAGTAGCACAAGTGTGACAAATAGACTCTACACAGAGAAAGGCTGAGGTAAGAGTGCTAACCACTCTGCCACCCTGCATGGCCTCAAATCACTGTGTAGCATTTTATTACATCTTTAATGTAGAAGTGGTCCACATGAGCTTTTAAAGTTAAAGAAATGTGGTTTAAAAACAGGAAATGGTGGTTCATAAAAATTTGCCAGCAGATCACTGTATATTTGCTTTAACCACACTAGGTTTCTGATGATAAGCTCACAATTTTTGGTATGAACCACATTCTTATTACCTTGTACAGCAACTGGAATTCTGCAAGATTTGTGACACCAGACAACAGACAGGCATTACCGGACATTTCCAATACACACCTTCATTTTACATACTGGCTTCATACCATCGGAGCTGCACCTCATTGTTCGCTCCCGCAGCTACTGCCACCACCCCCACGAAGGCCCCGAAGCACCGACCTAGAGTGAGCCAGCTGACCCCACGAGAGCGTTTCGGAGACGGCGACGCAAGTGAAGCAAGAGCCTCCATGCTAGGCTCAAAGCCCGAGCAAGCCGACCACCGCTACCCAGCCTCTTGCTCGCAAACCTGCGGTCTCTTGAGAACAAATTGGGCGAGCTTAGAACCAGGATTACAGCGCAAAGGGAAATAAGTGCTGCTCTCTTATTTTCACAGAGACCTGGCTTTCTGACAAAGTCCCAGAATCTGCGGTTCAGCTACAGACTCACTCTATTCACCGAGGAGACCTGACTGCAGCCTGCAGACTGTCCACACTTCTTCCCTCAGGCCAGAGGTACAGGAGTATGAAACGCAGGACTTCAAGACTAAAGAACTCACTTTGTTTCCCTCTGCCATGAGACTCCTGAACAGCTGACAGTAGTCTAGTTTCATGGACTATCCCCACTGTTCACCTTTTAGTTTACTGTTTACATATACCTCCCTTTGCACATGTACTATTGCCAATTGCACATACAGTTTATGTTGCATTTTACTGATGATATATGTATAGTATTTTCCCCTCACATGCTGCTTTTTAATTGCCCTACTTTATTCTATTTCAATTTGTATGTTTGTATTTAGACCTATTTATCTATTTTATACTTAGGATTTTATTTCATTTCTATTTTTTACATTGCGTGGCATTCATTGTGGACAGCAAAGGAAGAATTTAATTGTACGGGGAAACCTGTTTCCATACTGTACACCTGACAATAAACACTTTGAGAACTTGAGTCTTTGAATAATGTGGCAGCACTCACAGTAAGGGGCATGTTTTAGGTTTGACTACCAAGCACTGTTCCACTGTTCACTGAAAGGCCTCAGGATGGTTCTGTGTAACTCTTTACTGTAACTTGAGTCAAGTTAACATTCTTGAGCTGTACTTACTAATGTATATATGTATTTTTTTTTAACAGCTGAAAATATGAGATGGATATTAGATATTATTATTAGTGATTTCTTTTTAGTCTACTCTGTCATTTCCAAAAAAGTGTTAATTCTCTTAAAGTGAAATGTTTAGTTATTTAGAGTAAATTCTGACATAGTGAACATCTGCTCGGTTCCAGAGTACATTATTAGACACTAGATGGTTATTTGTGTTGACGGTGTATGGCCCGTTTTGTTTCAGTGTTTTATTGTTTCATTTCTCTATTGAATGGCTTTTTAATTACAGTCTTTGTAATTATAATTTGTACATTTTCTCTTCTGTGGGGTAATAAAAAATCTCTGATTTTAGATTATCTCCAGAATGCATTTCAGAGACATGCCCCTCCCACATTAAGCTCTGGAACTGATTTTCAAATGCAGAGATTTTGTCATATTTGCTGTGAATGCACAAGGACAATATACAGTGGCAGAAGAAAGGCTGCTGTGAGATGAGGTCTGATGTGGAGTAAATTACATCGTCTGTCTGAGATCCCCTCTTTTCATGGCTGTGCGTTTGGCTCAGACCTCAGCCTACCTCGTGTCCGTGCGGTTTCAAGGCCCGGCGACGGCCCGCACACACACCGGCGCTAGGAGCTATTGCCATGGGAACCAACCCCTCAACCACTATTCTCTTCTGCTGAGAATAATAGGTACCAATCTTTCTGGGCTTCTCTTTCTTTTGTCAGCCGCTCTGCTCCTCCTCTGCTCCTGCCCGCTACCACTTGTCATGTTTTTTGTCCACAATATTCCAGCCCTCTTCATTTTGGGAGTCATTTCTTCTTTGTCATGAATAGTGCAACAATCTGAGGTTTTTCATTTTAAAATTTTTGGTTATCCACAGTATCCAGAATGTACATTTACACTGTAATTTTGTAAAATATGTATAAATCTTCAAAATACATGAGCAGAGCTGTGTCCAACCTGAATCAGAGTAAGTTCTATACATGCAGTAGTAATCCAACATTGAACCGCATTATCCAGGTATGTCAGTCTGATTTCAAGAAGTGAGGTTAACTCCTTTACGATTGACGTGACAATGAGTCAAAATTAATCCAACAAAACCAAACACAGACAAGCAGTTTTACCCAACTTTTCAACAAAAGTTTTCACAAGGTCAATAATACAACAATATAAGCTATGTACTAACTAAATATTTCGTTTATCAGTTCGAAAATGTTTTATTTAATAATAGTCAGTCAGGCTAAAATGATTCTGAAATGAGCAGCTAAATGTTAATGTCTGGATGTTTACATGAAAGCTACCAAATACATTGCCAAGAACCAAGACAAATTTGAAGACAGCAGTCCACCAAATCACAAAAGGCTTAGTGTCTGATTTTGGTCGATAAATGCTTGATCTCTTGTCCCATGGTTACTGCTCTCTCTCATCTGTTGCAAAATCTGTATTCCAATAATGTTGCCCAATTGAGTAACTAGATTTTGATGGTAACAGTCTTGAACAGCTCATTGTTGATTCACTGCTGCTGCTGAACCACAGTATTAATACTTTCGATGGTTCATAAGAAATGAGTTGCGAAATCATAAAGCTTAAAATGGAATAACAACACCCCTATGGACCCCAATATGGTGCACATCAGGAGTTTAAATGGACTGCAATGCATTTTCAATGAACAAGAGGGCATTCAACGTGTTCTGGAAAATCTCAGCGACAGACTACATGTATGTGCTGTCACTGAGTGGGTAGAGAATATTACTGAGTGGCTGGATCTTTAGCTGGTGTCTTTATACAAGCATTTAGTCACTGGAGGATTAGGACTGTATTATCCTGGACTTGTAGAGAATTACAAATAACACCAAATGGGAGTGCCAGAGTTTTTTCGCAGATGGTTTAGGTACTTTTGCTCTTGCACCAAAGAGGCTGACAAGATTAGCATACTCAATGTAACAAACACATAAAGTTTCAGGTTTGAGCAAAAATAATAGGACTTACAGCAGCTCAAGCGAAACCAGGAAGAAAACTTGTAGCATAACTTTTTATAGCATCATACCTCCATCTGCTAATGCTTAACAACACAGCAGCCGACATACATCAGCAGAAGTCTACATGACCCAATTAAAAAAAAAAAAAAAAAGGCAGACCAGACTATTTAATAGATAATCACAATCTTCGAGAGCTTTAATTTTGTAAAATGACTCTTCAGAAGCCATTTTCTACACTTGACTCACTCAGTTTTCCCATTCTTTGAATTGGGTAAAGACCCAATGAGACAGAAGAAAACAAGCATGTGAACAAAAGCAGAAGCTCACAGTCAATGACACACTGTTGATTTGCTATCTTCCACCTGATGCAGATGTGGATGAGCCATCATGCGCCACTGTGGGTCTTCTGAGGCGGGGTCTGGCGCATTTGCTCCTGGAGCTGAGAAACACTGGACCAAAGACCGACTGAGGCCTTATAACCGTATTTTGGGACATGGAAGGTGAGTGGGGATAAAATATTAAAATATTAACGGTGAGCTGTTAATGCACAATAAATAAATAAATAAAACCAAAGAAAAATACAACAATGTAGCCAAAATGTAAAAATCTAATCATAATATCTAAAAAAAATTATATGCGGGATATTGATAGCTATCATAAAATTTCAAATCAAAGAAACCACGGATGTGACGTAAGGAAAGCGACCGTCCAATTCCAGTTGTCAACAAACCACAGCATATACCAGCATGGCTCTAGAGAGAAGATGCTTCAGTGGTGAATGACTGTGTGTGCTTATTTCCAATCATAGTTAGCTACCTAAACCTGCGTACTATTTTGGTTGAAAAAATTCTCACGCTCAACATTACACAAAACAAAATACCACCTCCCATGCTACAATTAGCCGGAAAGAAAGATCCGGAGCAGAATACGGAGCAGATTGGACAATCACAGACTGACTCTCTCTGTATGTATTACAATGAGAAAGCCGTCTGGCTGGCCAAGCTACATAATCAGTCAATATATATATATATATTAATAATAATATATATTAATATATATAATAAGAAGTCACGGAAGGACACAGCACAGACCTTAGGCGGAAACTCCAGACCTGGTTCTGGTCCTGTCAGCGTTTCTATAAATGTATGTCTATTGTGAGTCTGATTGAAGCTGTCTCTACAGGATTCTCAATCTCTTCCATTATATTATATTATTTATATCATGGAATATAATATATTAGTTAAGGGGGTAACATTGTTTAGATATTATACACATCAGTGACTGGTGTTGTCCTATTGTACATTAATACCTGTTGTTACTCATGAAAGACATTATAGCATAGCTTAGCAATCCAGTACTTGCCTCCAGAACTTCAGAGTTGAAAGTAGCCCACAAAAAAATCTAAAATGATCAAATTTTGGCTCTGTATGGAGAAATTAAATCGTTCCCACTAAATACTACTTTGTTCCCATGAAATAGTTATATCACTCCCACAAAACAGTTATACCGTTCCCGCAAATTAGTTACGTCGTTCCCTTCCATCCATGTTTCCTTCCCACGAAATGTGAAATTGTTTATAGTTAACGCACAATCTGCTGTGTCGTGTCACATTCTAGAGACATTTAAACAGAATACTGAGCGCAAGGCAGTTTTACTGTCGGAGGAATTAACTAATTCCTGGGAACGATGTAACTATTTAGTGGGAAAGAAATAGTTTTGTTTTAAGGCACTGCACTTTCACATTAACCATAAAAAAGGAGAGAGCCTTCCTTACTGGATCACTCAAAAAAAAAAAAAAAAAACTTCCAAGAGATTTCCCTCGAGTGACTCATTTTGTGAACTTGCTCCAGGCGGGTCATTTTTTATTAAAGCTGGTCTGAGCCAAATTCGGCGGCTCTCACATACACCACCAACATGTCCGTGTTGAACATGACCCAATCAATAACTCTGAATCGCCTGGATGCTTCTTACAGCAGGAGGCAGCTCTCCTTATGGAAATATAATGGAGGCTAGCCTTTTTGTAAATGAAGGGGGCTGGGGGGAGGTGGTAGAGGCTGGCTGAATATGGTCTCTACATTTCCTGTAGGACCAGTGCTAATGGGGTTTCAATGCTCTTGGGCAATGCAACAGCAAGAATAGGTAACTTCTTTCTTCCATCACAAAACTGTCAGCTCAGCCCATGGAAGTATTATTAGAAAAGGATACAGAATGAGTAAAAAAAACATGGCCACCCATTGTTTTCAATGGACGTTGATCAATGGCGCAGCACGGCAAAAAAGTTTTTGGCTTCCACATTGCTTCTGCGTTATGCGGCCCATAGAGCAGGCGCACTACAGCACTGGTGCATGTGCTCTTGTGTTTTACACGGCACGTGATCCGTTCTGACCAGTGGGCGTGAAGGCACAAATCTTAAAATCTTGTGAAGTAATGTTTATGTAAGCAATAATGTGATCTCGCACTAAACTTGTTTTCTGTTCCTTCTTCTGAATAAACAGTTGTTTTGGCCCTGCACACACCTTTAATAATGGCTTTTGTTGTGCCATCTCATACCAAAGCACATACATACCAAACCACTTGGTAATATTCTCTATCCACTCACTGACAGCACACACTTTTAGTCAATGATTTGCCATTTCTCATAATCCCCTTGTTTTTGCAATGAAAATGTTTTGTGCATTCAGGTCATGTTGTTTACAAAAAGTCTATACATTTTGATACTTCCACATTTAAAATGGATAAATGTGTCTAGAGTCTCTTAGTGTTGATGCTTAGTGTACAGAGGCATGCACACAGGTTGAGACCAGCCAAAGGTTCCCAATTACCTTAATCAAACTTCCCACTGCGTGCGAAATGCACTGTGACTGCATCAGATGGCAAACAGAATCTGATTAAAATACTTGTTTGCTTAAAGAATCAACACTAGGTTCAAAAACACAGCTGTCTGTATGTATTGGGTCTGGTCCAGAGTCAACCATAGAAGCCATAGACATAATTAAAAACACCAGTGTCCATTCATAGACTGTTGTGTCTAATGCTTTCATTTGAATCTTTGTCATGCCCCACTTTAGCCCTGTGTCACATCCTCCTTAGTTTCTGTTGCTAGGCTGAAAAAACTACTGTCATCTTATCCCAGTGGGGTTATGGCATCACACTGGGACTTGACTGAATTAATAAAAGCAGTTAGTGACAACAGGTTGACCAGATCAAGAGTAAAGCAAAGTATTTCTTTATATAATTCAGTTCAGCTTTTTTGTGGACTCAGATACATTGTTACTACAGTAGTTAACATAAATATTTGCCTCATATTGTGCAACCCGACCGCTCAGACTGGAGCACAGGGAGTGCACGCTCACTCACAGACACTGAGTGAGAACTGAGCAGGGTCAGTGAAGTGGGGAAGGTAAGAGCACAATATATCCACCAGCTTTGTCCAGATGATCCAGATGGTGACACCTGCAGATACTTATTGCACCTGGATCGGGATCTGGATCTGTACTGAAAAATCGGATTGGTGCACCCCTTATTATTTGATTAGCTTAGTACTGAATGCAAAAAAAAAAAAAAAAAAAGCCCAGTTTAATATAAAACACAATTTTACACAATATATATATATATATATATATATATATATATATAGAAGGGGTCCCTGATCTATCTTTTTTATCAGTTTGGGGGTCCTTGGCCTGAAAAATGTTGAAGATCCCAGATTCATACCATTTATTGCCAAAATTTGCAGAGATTGTTTATGTAGAATCAACATACTGTACATACAATACAAACACATTTAAAAGAGAACCTAATTTCAAAAAGTAAACTTGATACTTGAGAAATGAATCATGTTACATATTTTCAGTTTGCAGTCCATGAAATGAGCTCTCAGATGAGGCCATTGGAGAGTGGTGAGTATGAACATTCATGTGGACCGTCCCTTCAGGTGAGAGGTGCCTTCACCATTTGGCCTGTGTAATAATTCTCTTCAGGAAAAGAGCCCACACTACAATTACTTCCACATTTCTATCAGTCCATATAGAACAATCCAACAGCTGGGCGACTCAACTCAAAGTATTTTCAGTGTTGTTTTGTTTTTTTGTCATCGTTCTTGCGCTGCATTGTCTGGTTTGTTCCTCTCTTTAGTGTTGTTTTGTTGCTTCTGTCCATTTCAACACATTTCCGAAGCGGCTATTTTTCATTAATTCACATGGACTGCCACAAATATATTCAAGTCTTTTGTGGTGATCTAAATATTATATATAGATTTCCAGTTTTCCTAGAAAAATTGTCTATAATATACCTTTAAATCTGCATGCATCTGAACTATCATTTGTCCTTCTAACATTCATTCATTTTTCATTCACCTCTGAGTTTTATTGGTTTGGTTAGCCATTTTCATCTCATTACCTAAAAAAATCTTCAATAGGTTTCTGTTGATTTGCAGGGATGAATGGCATATTGCTCTGGTTTTGTACATTCTTTACGTTCTGCGTTATGTCTAAGAGGGGTCAGTATGTTGCAGAGGGTAAGAGGTTAAAAAAAGATTGAGGAATTTGGAAATGCACATTCTGATGATGCCACTAAAATGGCGTGTGAAAAGAAAAACAACCAAATGATCGGTGATAAAACTGGGTTCCAGGATAAGAGCCGTTGAGAACCACGGCTGTACATTACATGTTTTTGTTGCATTTCTTTCTAAATTTGTGCATGTGAGACAGACAGACCTTCTGACCCAGCAGCGCAGTTAACGCAGCTCGACTCCACAGCTCGACTCCACAGCTCAGCGGCTGGAACTAATTAACAACAGTTCTGTCGGACGGAGCGCTCCCACTCACTTTCTCTCCTCCTCACCCGGCCCTTCCTCTTTCCTCTCTTCTTGTCTTCCTCTTCCCTGACATACCCCCTCCTCACCTCATGCTTGTTTTCCCCTTTAAAACCTGCTCCTCTCACTCTCACGCACACTTGGCCCAGTCCAGAGCACAAAGGATAAGCGTGTAAACATCCACTCGCAGTTCAGGCCGACACGGATAAACGCACCCTGAGAACACACGCTGTACTCGTCTTGTTTGGCAGTGGTGGGAGTTGGCAGGAGAAGCAGGGACATCTTGAAATGCTGACATGTTTAGCGTCTGATTGGATCCAGGACGACATTTTTGGCATTCTTACTGCTCCTCTATCTTTCACACTTGTTGCAAGACTCAAGGCTGGTCTTGAGACCAGTCTTAAGACCACTTCTTAAGAAGTCACACAATCAAACACGGTTTTACTTGCGTATAAAGGACTATGTTTGGATGAAAACGTCCATTTTCAAACAAGAATGAAGCTTGCCAATATGTTTATATACACAGTTTAGTCAGACTATGCTCTTAGCTTGATTAAGCTGTCTACTATGTACTAAGTTTACATGCACAGGAAAGAAACTCCAGCTCCGCCAGATGCAGCATTTATGTGGTTTGGTATTTAAGAACACAAAGAAGCTAACTTTAAAAGTAACTTATTTGTAGTGTAACTTGTTGTTGTCTTCAGAAATTGAGAAAAATACTTTTTCCAGAAACTTGTGATAAACATTGGTGTATAATTCCTCAACTCACCGCCATATGCATCAATTTTAACAATTAGTTGTAGCTAATAAACTGGGATACTTTACTTCATATTTATCAATTCATTTGTGTGTGTGTATATACATACATACATATATATATATATATATATATATATATATATATATATATATATATATATATATATATGTTAAACGTGAACACGTTTTAAGCAAAGGTAGACTAGATTTTTCATTTTAAACTTTTTATGTTGTGGAAGACTTACACAACATAAAAGTGAACCATGTATCTTTGCCGGTCTACAAATGTGTCTTGATGTTTTTCTCATTTGTTTTGCAGGTGTTATGCTGTCTGTAGGTGTTTATAAGCATTCCACAAACCCAGTCCAAGTTGGACTAAAGCTATCATTCAGATTTCTTTATTTTCATGTAACCACACTGACCAACAACTTCTCCGTCCCCATCTTCACAACCCACATCTTCGTGCAACCCAAACCCCAGTGATCTCAGACCGCAATTTCTCTAACCCTTTTAAATGATTCATTTGACGTTTTTAAACCAAGAAAGTCCTCCTTTTCAGGTGAGTCCTCCCCTATTCTAACAGTGGAAGGGCACGCACTGCCTTAGACAAAAACCTGAATCCAGGAACATCTTGCTTTGAGACAGAAGAGCTAAGTACTCAACCATCGTGAGGCTAATAGGTCTTGTTTTTGTACACCCTACTCTCTTCCATGACTTTGTTTTGGTTTAGCTTTGTATTTCTTGACTGCTCAATATAATAACTCAGTTTGACACTTCCAAAGTGGCAAACCTCAGATTTGGCAGTGGATTTATTGTTTGCTAAAACTCTACCAACAGGCGTGTGGCTTGTCATACAAACCAAGTCTTTCATGGTAAACATCTGCTAACATCCATCCAAGTTTACCGAGGCACAGAGCCAGAAGACCATAGAGCCACACACGTATCGCTTAGTTTGAGTTACATACAGCAGATCTTACCTTTTACGATCTAGTCCAAAAGTTCACTGCTTAGACAACAAGTCTGCCCTGAAGCTCTCAGCAGATAAGCACATTCTACTCTGGAGGACAGCCACACAATGACAGGATGGAGGTCTGGTAAAGCTGGGTATAGGCTCTACAGGTTCAAGCTCCAGCGGTTTGCTTCCTCCTCGTCAGCGAGCAGCGTCAGACTCTTCAAACCGCTGCGTGTTTAGGTCATGCTCCGAGTACGCGTGTGCACCGCTGTTCTGCAAGCTCAGGGAAACCACATCCTGTCACACACTGGCTCCTGTGCTGCTGCCGCTCTCCGTCCTCTGGTCCTCTTTGTGTTGGGGAGGGGGGGTCTTTTGCGATGGCTCCTGTGTGATTGTCTGCAGCTGCCGAGCGCTCCCACTCTGGTCTGCTCGCCACAGCCTCTGGTGCTCTCTGCCCGTCTCTCCGACAGACGCAGAGGTTCCAGCCGACTGACTGAAGGATCCATCTGAGGAGAGAGAGAGGAAGGGAGTAGGAGGGGGCAGCAGAACGGGGGATTCACTGGGAAATACCAACACCGTCAACCCAACATGTAGAATGTGAATTTCTACTGAAATTGTATGAATAGAAATGGGAATATTGAAGATTCTTTGTTTTGGCAGTTTTTGTGTTACATGATTGTGCCATATTTCCGAGCCTGTACTCATTATGAGCTGAGGAACTAAGTGATCTGATAAAAAGTGGAGGTGGTAAAAGTGTACTTAAAGCCACCCTGCGTAACTTTTAGACAGCAGAGGGCGCAGACCCTTCTACAAACTGCGTTGTTATGACAACGTCATTTTACGGACATTGTTTGTTTTTGAAAGGCAGCGACCCAAACCGAAAGTTTGGAAGAAGAAAACATGTCTTTTGAAACAGTGGGTAATTTTAGTACATTTTGTACAAATACGATTCTGATAGGGTCCAGAGCATTGGCCTATTTCTGCTCACTCCATTTGAGCTGTAAAGAGGGTGTATATAATTTATAGAGTTAGTTGGAGTTTTCTGTCCAGCTGAGGGTACCATGTCAGTGTGATAGATATGATTCTACCGATCTCATGTCTAAGAACCATTAAATGATTATTAGAATATATATTTCACAATGTTACGCCAGGTGGCTTTAACATGCATTTAAAACTGACAAATTTAAAACCATGTAGGCCTACATTGATTGGATATAATAGATTGATTTGATAAACTGCTAAATTATGTATAATGACATTACATCACATCATTATAAAAGTTCACGAGTTGTATGAGTTTGCAACAACATTTATCAATGTTTTTACTACATCCACTTTCATCCATTAATTTAAGTTACTTGCACTGCTCACCTCGTTTACATAAAATGGCCCCTAAAATGTATAATTTGTGGTTCAAATTGGTTTCTCCCTCTATTGGTTGTTTGGTAATACAGGATTGATTGTTCTGGTATATTATTATTATGTTTACTCTTTTAAGCCCTTGGGACAATGTGGAGATAAGGGAAATATCACATCATTTTTCATAATTCATATTTCCTAAGCAAAACCACCACCCCACCCTGATTATTGTCATACAAGCTGCAGAAGCTGGGTCAGACCAAAAGATGAAAATACAATATGTCATATTTCCAAACACATATTTTTGTGTTTGAGATGTATGTACATTTTGGGGCATAATTGAAAAAAGGTGTAAAGAGATTGCAGGGAGAGTACAATGAAGGGTTTATTTAAAAGAGTGAAGGAAGTGAGTCGAGGGGAGTGGACACAAACAGCGATCAATAGTTACTTTAAAAGAGAAATGGAAAAAGAAGAAAGAAGGCAGTAGAAAAGTCTGTCACAAAGTCAATACATCTGCACACACACACACACACACACTTTAAACTTTTTTATTCCAGTAATACATGCCAAAGTCTATTCCTTGCCTGACCTCAAATGAAGATCCCGTCAAACCCTAAACTCTAAAACCATAAAAAAATATATACTTAATCGTAATTTTCCAGAGGAAAACCAGTTAATTTCGAGAGGTCTGGTGCAGACAAAACAAGACTGATCTGTCTGAAACGGAGGTCTCAGTCTCTTTCTAAGAGTGCACTTACAGTAAACAAGCCGTTCCATGGCCAGGCCTGGAACACACCTAGTCTGGTTCAGCTGGTTGATGTGAGTGCTTCTATCCATGTTTGAGAACAGAATTCTTCCAGGGCTTCAGCACAGTTGGGATGGGTGGGCAGGGGACTGGAACAGTTTTTCACATATTCGCATTTATTTGTTGACTACAAACTATGTACATGACATTATAGATGCATCCGACATCATAAACTGACTATCACCATTTTGTGTATTCCAGAAACGTGACAGAGGGCTATGTCGCTCTAATGTTACCCTAAAAAAAATCAATGCCACTGGGCTTAGGCTCTGAGTGATTCTGCACTTTCTGGAAACAAAGGGTGCATAAACAAATGCCAGGGTCCAGGAACAGATTGTTTCTGCATGTGTGAGTGCAGGTCAGTGGCGGCCAGGGACTCCTGCCTAAGTGTGTTTGGGCATAGAAAAGTTCAAATGGGCACAGAGTGAGTGCATACTAAGTGAACCCTGATGTGGTTGATTCAGGTAAGAGGCAAAGTGGACCAAACAAACCAAAGATGGGACCACTGCACTGGTGGCTGCAGAAAACACAAAACCACAAAACAAATAAGTGTCTAATGTGAAAATGTGTAAAAAAAATTATGGCTTTGACGGAAAAAGTATAACTTTTGTAGCGGCCCGCTTCCCCCGTTCAAGTTCCACTGTGGTTGGAAAGTGTGTGGCTTTTTCTACTTCTTTTTTCATGTTGCCTTGGTAATTCTTTCTGCAGCGCCCCCACAAACAAGGGGGGTTACTGTGTTATTCAGTATGTTTGACAGAGTTCAGTGTAAAACAATACCAAATCAATTTAGTGGCCCAACAACAAAATGAATAATTCTGTTGTGTTTTGGATGTCCTTGTAAACTGTTAATACTGCGTCCGCAATGAGAAAGAGCTGGGTCCAAGAAGGCTAATGGCTATTAGGTACAGACAGCAACTAGAACAACAAAAACTCATGTTCTGATGTATTATAAGTATTAGATAAATAGATTCACAATCATGTCTTGGAGTAAACCTCTGCTTCCTTACCAGGGGTGGGTTTCACAGCACCTCTTCTGGCCTGACAGACATACAGCATTCTCAACAACAGAGTATTTGTGTGAATGCCAGGTGCTTTAATTGAATCTAACAGTGTTTGCATCAATGACACAATGTTGAAGTTTTGGCTCCCAATCAAAATGAGTCTGTTAACTATTTAATGTGAAAACAACCAAAATGTCCTTATTTTCGCCAGTCTCCACTCTGAAGGAATTACAAGCACACAGGTTAGACCAGACCTGGGCATTTTAAGGCCCCGAGGCCACATTAGGCCCTCAACCCACCCCTGTTCAGCCCTTAGGAGGCTTGTGTCAGAAAAGGAATTAATCCAAGAGTGTAGACCATATACAGTACATAATACAAACGTGATACTTTTATTTTGAAGGCCCTCAAAGACACTAGTGGTGTCAACAATGATGTAACACCCACTCACCCACCTTTTTACTCTGTTCACAAACTGCATGTGTTCTGTCAGCTGAGGATATGCAGGTATTTTTGTGTGGTGAAAGGAAGCTGGAATAGACTGTTATCGTCAAAGAGTAACTCAACCCCTGGTCAGATCTTAACTCCACCCACAGACGAAATTTGAAAAGTCTTGATAAAGTGGGCATAGCCCAGCAGAGAGAGGGGGGACAAGCTGAGGGCGAGGCTAAGTGGGGGGCGTGTACCTGAGACCCACAGTGACTGATTGGTTGACAGATCTCAGATTGGCACAAGTATCTTTGCGATGGAGCGGTCCCTTGTTATTCTCCTCTTTCACCTGAACTGGAGGGACTTGGTTTCTCTGTGGACACCAGGCCTGAGCCAGAACAATTCAAAGCCCAGTTTCTGCAAAACCCAAAGCAGGGCTGACCAGGCATTGTTAGAGAGAACAGGGGCAGTGATGGTAGAGTAACTTGGGCATTATGGTTCATTTAGGCAAATGTACAAAGCATAGACTGATGAACAGTAAGAAAAATGAATAAGTAATGCTTTAGAATAATTATGATGTAGATATAGTGAAAACTATTCTACAGAGAGAGAACTGAAGTACTACGTCTGCAGTGCTCCGCTCAGACTAACCCTGCATTCAGGTGGCCTTGTATTTAACAGCAGAAAGACTGTAAAAAAAGAGAAAAGAAGGTAACATTAAACCTGACTTGTAGCGCTGAATGCTAATATGTCCAACTGATTTACTCAGTAATCATTGAGACATTAATAAAAATCAACTGTAACATTCCAACTTTTTGAGTTAAAAACACGACCACAACAAACTAAGAACAACATGTTGATTACTCTGCAACAATGCTGTGTAAAATCATTTTAACACATCATAAGCTACAGTAGACTGAGCTTGTTCTTCTAAACTTTTTACGACATGAACAGAGCAAAATAACAGACAAACAGGAGCCAGTGGCAGTGTGACCCAAACTATGTGTTTCTGCTGATCTAAAAATGAGTATGTCTCTAAACACTGCTCTTCGTGGTTTTTATGTTTTTCATCTGTATTTGTGTCACTCTCTGTGACCGTTTTCAAAGACTGGATTGACCTCGTTCTGACAGAAAGAGACGACCTCGGGTGTGCATGAGCTTGTACTGAGGGCTGTACCGCAGTACATTATGACGGCATCATGATCAGGATGTACGGTCGGCAGCGTCCAACCTGAGGAGGGCAGCAGTCATGCAGTACACCATATTTGTGGAATTAAATGAGTTTTTCAAATTTGGTCAAAAATAGGTCTATAAACTATAAAATGTATTACTAAAGCCTCAAAAAAAGTAAATGTTGTTGAGGATAAATTCTAATTCCTTTGTTCAGGCCTTGTTTGGAAGCCGCCGGACAGAGCTGTTATCATTAGTGTTTCTGCAGGTGACTAGACTTAACTTTAGTGTTTTTTGAGTCATTCTCTCAGGTGTCAATATACATGTTGGGCCTGGCCTGGTTTTAAAACAAAATGAAGAGTGGATTAATATCAGAGGATGATGTAGCTGTAACATATTTCACATATTTAAGAGAGTCACAGGTTCAAATGTGGCCCTTGGGGAAAAATAATTGCCCACCCCTGGGTTAGAGGTTACAACAGCACATCTCTGATTATGGATGTATGGTATCAAGCGCTCACTACTCTTCAGAGCAGCTTATGCATGTTTCATGTGAAGGTCAGGACCCCATATAGCTGTGTATTTATTATTTAAGCCACTCAGTGTGAGAGACTACCATTTGGGACTAACAGTGGACCCCTTGAACATAAACTGTGATTTTATTACAAAAACAACAACAAAGACTAACACTGCTCTGACTGAGAGCCATGTTTGTTTAAGCTCTTCACGCTGACACCACAAGAACCCTACCGTCACTCCATTAACTCTCAGCATGAACTCAGACAGCAATTGGAATAAGTAAATCTATAGGAGCTTCTTAGCCGCATTGTTAATTTATCAATATGCTGCTTGTTTATGGATTTGACTTAATGTTATTATAAGTCATTTGGCCTAAGACGACGGGGTTCATGTGAGGTTCAGGACTGACTTACAGTATGACCTACAAAGAAAAGGAAAGCGAAAAACGTATTTCATAAATCATCAGTATGTTAATAGCCATAATGTTGTAATCATATATCAAAACACGTTTTATGTAATTCAGTTTACTGTCTAAAGACTGCACTATTGCACAAAGCTGTCAGCTAAGGACACGTCAGAGCTCTGAATTACAAGTCACTATTATATTTTCAGCAAGCACTGACAGCGCATTGTGATGAGTCATAAAGCAAAAGAACATGGAATGATGCCCCCAATGGCTTACCACTCCATCTAGTTATACAGTTATATATCTGGTAAAACATGCAACAAACAACCATCTTCAGCATAATAAATATTTGTACTCCTAGGACAGTCATGATAACTGAGGCTGTCGGTACTGTATGTGGGATCATTTTAGATCATTTTAGCTTAACCCTCCTGAGTCCTGGACCTTTTTTTTATATTGTTTTTTTGTATTTCATTTTTGCATAACTTTGGCTGTGTTGATGCAAATGGCATAAAATTTGGCCAGGTTGTGTATTTTGTGGTGAATTTTAATTTTTAAGTTTTTCCTATGGCTTTAAAAAAAAAAAACCCTAATTCTCTGGATGAAATACAGTTTATTGTTTCCATGGCAACCACTAAAAAACATTTTTTGGCTAGTAATCCCACCAACATAAAAATTTGAATATATTGGATGAATAATAATAATAATAATAATAATAATAATAATAATAATAATAATTTTATTTTAGCGGGTACAAATTCTGTAGTTAATATTATTAATAAAAAAGTTAGTTGGTTAGTTAGTCGTTATTTATTTCGATCACATTAGCTCACACCAGTCTTGCAACTATATTATAAAAGTTATTAAAAAGTTTATAATCAAATGTAATTATCATTAGTAAATGTAATCATTAGCAGAATGTATTAAAAATGGTCACCTCTGACAGATGCTGTTGATATTAATATTAACACAAATGTATTAATTGTGTTTCTTTGGTCTGTGCCTTGTGAATTTGACCCTTGACTATACATATCAAACTCAGTGCTTGTGGACAAAAATGCATGGTGTCTTAAACTTTATAGCTAATTGCAAGTGATAAGACAAACAAATTATAAAAGGACCAAGACAAACAGAGAAGCGACAAAATAACACTGAAAGGGAACAAACTAAGGTTAGTTTCTCAAGGGCATTTACGAAATTCAAACACACTGGGTCTTTGTGAAACGAATCACTATCCACTTCCACTGCAGCCCATAGTGCACTCAGTTTGTAGAGACACTCAGCTGAATGGATTTCCCCAAACACAGGGTCTAAATACATTGCTCACCGTTTGGACGCTCTTTCCTTCTTCTGACGGAAACAGGAACTGCCTGTTGCCATGGTTACATTCCAAGCGCAAGCAGCAATGGGTATAGTGAGGGAGTCGTTTCAGAAAGGCTGATTTGTACATCACCTCATGATTTACATTTGGTTTAACTGTTTAGGTAACTAGCCTTTTATATTAGAATTAAAAAGTAAGTGAGCACATGAATGGCCAAAGCTTCTGTTATGTGTTTAACATTCTCCATTAAAATCCTGGAATCCCGGAAATGCTGCAAATAAATGTTTTTTTTTTCAACAATGAGTATATCTTTTAGCACAGTCAAACAGCTCAGAAAAGAAAAGCGTCAACAGAGAAAATGGACGCAACACAAAACGTAGATAAATACTGTCAATTCAATCACATATTGTTTAACGAGGAGGTGATAATTGCTGTACTGGCGCAGAAGCTGCAGCTAAACTAACACTAAGCTAATGTCTAGCTTAGGCTAAACTCTAAACTTCTGCTTGGTGAAATGTATTAGTATTTTGTGGGGGAAAAATAGGTATTTTTTTAATTTATTTTTTATAAAAGAAAGGCAAGAGAGGCCCCTGGGCTGCTTTTGGTGGTGAGTGGGGGACGGCAAAAAGAAAATCAGGTAGCGAAGCTTTAAGGTCTTGTTTTTTTACTATTACAACATGTTTTTAGATGATTAAACAGTTTTCTTCAGATACAAGAAAAAAGTAAGTGACTGACAATTTATTGTGTGACATATGATTTAATTTGGCAGTCTGAAAGCTCTGAATCTTTTTGCACCACATAAGCCTCAGATTCTGAAAAACTCCTTTTTTTTTTTTTTTTAAATAAAAGCACACACAGCAGCAGCAGCTGGTGCCGCTCTGATGGAGAATATTGTATTGAGTGTTGTGTAACTGAGAGGAAACTGGACCTTGCTGCTTAAACAAGCACACAGGTTCAGTGAAACAGTTTTACAGAGATGTTCCCATGTGGGACGGCTGAAATGGGAGTCTAAATAAAAGGCACTTTACCAAAGTGATTGAGCACTCAGGCGTAGTGTTTGAGCACACGCTGTTTGTCTGTGTGAGTGACTGAGAACTCAGCTGAACAGAAGCCGGAGGGGACACTAAAGGCACCACACAAACACTGCTCTGCCATGTCCAGGGCACAGACTCAGAGCTCTATACATGGTTTAGGAACCTCACTGCTCCTCATTCAACTGACAACAAGAGGTCTAGCAGTGCCCCCCAGTGGCGAATAAGGAACATGAACTGACAGCAACCTCCCATTGCAATGTGTTGAATATTATTTCAAATGTACTCTGCTATCAAATGTTTTAGAATGTTTTGTGAAAGAATGCAAGACATCAAATGGTGTGACCCTTTGCCTCAAGACAGGTCCACAAACTGGGGACTGAATTAGGTCGAACTGGACCAAATCAGACCATGGTAATCCAGACTGGAGGGTGTTGAGATTATGGCTCAGTAACAAACATCTCATTAAACAGTTATTAAAACTTGTACAGGGATTACCCCTACTGTGTGGATGCCTGAATAAAAATTTAATTTAATATATATGGGATAATGACAAAAGGTCTTGTGTGGTCTTAACAGACAATACAAGACAATAGCCCTGTCCTTACACCCTGCATAGGGTCAGGGAAACTCAAAACAGTTACAAACACTCACAAAGAGAACCACAGAAGGAAGAGACAGGACAGTTAAAGGCAGAAGATTTACATATAGTACATAAAAAAATGAATATAATTAATATTAGCATGAACATTTCAGTCTAGGGCTGTTTGATAAATTAAAATAATACTGAGCTTTTAATTTTGAACAATGCCAAAAATAGCCATATCATAAAATTGAATTTAACAGAAAAAACAATGCAGTAGCTGACACTAGTAACAAAGCTGAGGGTCTGTGCTGTGCAGCAGATTTTGTTGACTTATGCAAACTAGCCATGTGCTTTAGAGTGCTTTTTATAATTAAAAAAAAATGGGTGTGGTGTTTATGATATCAAAGCTGGTCTATGGAGACAGAGAGCATGGAAAACTAAAAGGCATCAAATTGCTTTGTTTTCATTGTGAGGGTAATGCCCACTGCAGCTGCTACTGTTAGTACTCACAACAATTCCCAGCTGATTCTGTTCATATTGTACAAAATAAGATGAACCCTGGCTGGCTTGGTACACCCAGTACCAAATAGCCAACACTTAGACACAGACAGTAACAGACAGCATTCATTCACTATGGAGCAATTTAGATTCACCAATTCACCTGTACACTAATGAATGAATGAATGAACCAATCAATCATCAATCAATTTAAAACACAGAACACTGGATTGACACCATGACAATAAAACTAGTTAAGACCAATGTAAAGTCTAGAGATGTTTGCAAAGTTATTATTTTGTTGATTATTTTGAATATACCTTTTTTCTTTTGTATTGTGTTAGCCCGCACCATATTTTAAACAGAATGGGTTTGGGTTTTGTGTTACAAAGTAGGACACATGGTATTTTCTTTTAACTGCAGCTTTCTTTTTGTTGGCAGTCTTGTCTTCTTCCTCTCATCATTGCCCCTCTTCTTCTGATCAAAGAAGCTCTCCAGCAATAATTTTTTTGTTCATTTTTGCTGCACATGGAAGAGTTGAGATTGAGTGAGTCAAGTGGAGTGAAGTGTGTCAAAGAGGTTCCAGCGGAAATAGATTACTATTTCTAAATAAAACAACTGAAAGATTGTGAAAATTAATCTAATAGTGTGAGTGTGCACAATAGTTAGCCATGGAGTACCACAGAGCTCAACACTAGGTCCCATACTCTTTACATCACACATGCTCCCCTTAGATAATATAATCAGAAAACACAGTAGTAATTTCAATTGTTAAATTTACCCAATAAAATCAACCAGTTGGCATATTAGAAGCCCGTGGATGATGGTAATATTGGGCTGGAGAAATAAAATTGAATTGAACATAATAGAAGGGTTAATGTGGTGTTGGAAGAAATCAAAAACAGCTGTAGCTGTTGAGACTAGCTTTGTTGAGACGTACCCTTCTCATCCTTACTTCTTATTTCCGTTAAATGATTGTTTATTACAACGAGACAGGAGTCATTTGTTGTTCTTTTCTTTGTTATTACGCCCAAATATTCTCTGTTGTCCATTCAACAATCTACATTGTTTTATCACATCACCCTCAAAACTGGAACAACAGCCAAGGAAAGACCAGTTTGCTTCATTACTAGGATGTTTCATCCCTTTTAAAAATGGACACTGACCTGTACTGACACTTCAGAGTCAGATGACTGCTGTGTGTAAAGCTAAAGCAGGGTGTGTCTTTAGTCTGGAGATGTAATCCATATGCACACTATACTCCCCATACAGCTTGATCAATGTTTGCCTCTACATCAGGTGTTTTCTTCTCTGTAAATGGGCCGGTACATCAGACCTACACCCATAAGTCCGTGATAAGTCCCTGTTGACCAGCTGTCAGTGGAAAGAAACCTGAAAAGCACTGCATGATGGACTTCTTTAGGTCTGTTATCACCAGTACAGCTGAAGGGGTAACTTTAGGGAGCGACTGTGTATAAAAAGAGGAAGTGCCAAGTCACTGCAGCCTGTCCAGACACAGCACAGGTATGGCTCACATTTTGTCCAACATACCATTTCAAAAATAATAAGCCCATATTTAAGGGGATCCATTTTCATTTGTTTTCTTTTCAGGAAAATGTTTGTGGTTCTGGTTTGCCTCTTGATGTTGCACCAGGTCCTCTCTGCTTGTGTGGTGGTAAGTCAATTAAGTATACTTTCAACATCAATTTACTGCAAAATCTGTACTGTAATTCTAAAAAAAAAATTCACAGTTGACATGCAACAAAATTGGAACTTATTCCAATTTATTCCAATGTAATCTTTGGAGCCACCTTACAAGTCTATTATGGTACTTCAGCTTTCATGAGTTGTACAAAGGGAGTCTTTTACGTACATTTTTAAAACCAAAATAAAATACAAGCAGGAAAACAAATATATACATCTTGTGTTTGTACCATTAACTTAAGCATAAAGTACAGCTTTTAAATGCAGTAGAAAACACTTGGTGTGAAGTGTTTTAGATGTTAAGTTTTTCTCAGTCAAACAGTGAAATATAAATAAAATGCATGTAGAATTTGCTGTAGCAGTTTTATCTGCCAAATGTTTTGTATTTTTACATGGACCTTGAAACAATGAAAAAAACTTGCTGAAAACTTGAATGTCTTTATGTTTCCAATATTCACAACAATCCCTGTCAATGCTGCGGTATCCCCACAGCAAGGTAAGAATACTGAATATGCCTTTACAAAACAGACTGGGGTCTCTTACAGACTCATGTCTCTTATGTTACAAGTCATTTATATTGTAATAAGACTAGCCTTCGTCTTGTGTTAGGGTCAGCACCAACCCATTTTAGATTTTGAATGCATAAAAGTACCAAAAAAAATTTGTTTATTGCATCAAGGCTTTTTGACTTTGTCAAGATCTTCAGTTAAACAAAATAGAATAAAAAAAATATTTTAATTAAATTATGAAATGGGGGTGCACGGTAGCGGAGTGGTTAGCGCTCCCGCTTCGTTGGCCGATTGTAGCCAACTCAAAACATCATTGGCTAACTCTGGTCTTTCTGTGAGGAGTCTGCATGTCCTCCCCGTGTCACCGTGGGTTCTCTCCGGGATCTCCGGCTTCCTCCCACCGTCCAAAGACATGCATGTATAGGTGAATTGGTGACTCTAAAAGTGCCCCTAGTGGATGAATGTGAGAGTGAATGGTTGTCTGTCAATGTACGTCTAAGTGTCAGCCCTGCGACGAACTGGCCACTGTCCAGGGTGTACCCCGCCTAAGGCCCAAAGCAGCTGGGATAGGCTCCAGCCACCCGCGACCCCACAAAGTGGGATAAGCGGTAGAAGATGAAATGAAAAAATGAAATGAAATTATGAAATGGTCTGGTGAAAATTACGAAAATTAAAACTGAAATCATAGACACACTATGAGCCAACAGCCCACAGCCAGCTCCTCTCCCAACAACTTGAGCTGTAGTTAGGGGCTTCTCTCTATATTTTTTTTGTCTTCTCCCCTGAACAAACAAAACAAAGACTGACATGCCCAGATATGTAAGGCCAGTTCAGTTTACACATGGTGACTTGCAGAGAACACATCTCTAGTTTGCAGCATCCAAAAATGAGAAGAAGATTTACAGTAAGCCAAGCTCTTGATCATATCTTTGATGAAAATGAGGCAGAGGACACAGGACAGCATAGCAATGCAGATGAGCAGGTGTCTGAGGAGGACGACGATGTGGCGTATCAACCAGAAGACACGGACACATCTAATGAGTCTGATGAGGACGTCACTGGTACTGAAGCTTCTCCGGCTCCTGCTGCTGAAACACTCAAATCCAAACGTGGTAACATCTGTTGGAGTTCAGTGCCTCCTGATGTACATGGCAGGGCAGCTGCTGAAAATGTCATTAAAATCACCCCTGGGATCACAAGATTTGCTGTGACTAGAATAGGTGACATCAACACATGTTTTGAAATGTTTATGCCATTGTCACTGAAAAAAGTTATCATTGCTACAACGTGTTACTATAGTTAATAACATTAAAATAAATAAAACAAAAAAAATTTAGAGATGTGTTCTAATACTACTCATTAATAGTCAGTACAAACAACCTTTTATTTATCTATATCATTCCCTTGACGTTCATTTAACCATTTTTTAAAAATTGAAAATGAGTTGTATGCCATCAAAAGAATTGCCCAGGGGGTTACCCCAAAAATTTTGAAACCAATCTTTTCATTGATAAGGAAGCCTAACAAGGTAACAAAGAGGTTAGAAACAAATTAAACTATATATCACTGTTTTTTAAAGTATATTATGGCTGATTTAAGACCCGGGTCAAAACCGACCCGTTAACGTAAGAGATAGTAACAGAAAGCTAACACAAGACAAAGGCTAGAATTCGTCTGTCTTACAGCAGACATTAATTTATCATGTTCTTTGCTATCTTTGTCCTGATCTTTACCTCTGGTTTAAGTCTGAGCTCATGTGCTTGGTTTGTGTAATGTAGATATATGCACTGAAAGCAAAGCCATTCGGGAGCAGATCATCGACTTCCACAATCAGCTCAGGAGAAATGTTCAGCCGGCCGCTTCCAACATGCTCCTCATGGTCAGTGCTCCTGTATATGTAGAAATGTAGAAATGGTGCGTCTGCGTACTAGTTTACATACCTACCAATGTACAAACATGTACACAGCCTGCCCTTCTAGAGGGCACAGATATCCTAACATGATGCACCTATGTACTGTTCTTGAGTTTGTACAGTAAACATTGCAATACAGATTTGTTTTGTGACTGCTGTTTGTGATGCCTCAATCTGAAGAGATTTGAAATTGTATAGCTGCTCTATCTTGCTCTTTCTGTAAATGTGCTTTATATCAATTTTGGTCCCCTAGATCACCACTGAAACACTAGCCCATGCTATGCCCTACATATTGCGGGTCATGCATGCATTAATTTCTGTGCCCCTTGTGGTGGGCGACTGTGCCCCTTTCGGAGGAAGACAGGAAAACAAAAAAAATGTAGATAGTGCAGTGGCCATTTGTCCAGTGAACAAAGGCAACAAACCAAAGCAAAGACAGCAAACACCTGCATAAATTGATCTTAGTGCCTTCAAAATAAAAACATTAACCATAACTCAAACACACAAAAATACAGGTCTAATATATGTCATAATAAACATCCATCCATCTTCTTCCGCTTATCCGGGGCCGGGTCGCGGGGGCAGCAGTCTGAGCAGGGATGCCCAGACTTCCCTCTCCCCAGACTCTTCCTCCAGCTCCTCTGGAGGAATACCGAGGCGTTCCCAGGCCAGCCGGCAGACATAGTCTCTCCAGTGTGTCCTAGGTCTGCCCCGGGGCCTCCTCCCAGTGGGACATGCCCGGAACACCTCCCCAGGAAGGCGTCCAGGAGGCATCCGGAACAGATGCCCAAGCCACCTCAGCTGGCTCATCTCGATGTGGAGGAGCAGCGGCTCTACTCTGAGCTCCTCCCGAGTGACTGAACTCCTCACCCTATCTCTAAGGGAGTGTCCAGCTACCCTGCGGAGGAAACTCATTTCGGCCGCTTGTATCCGGTACCTTGTCCTTTCGGTCATGACCCAAAGCTCATGACCATAGGTAAGAGTAGGAATGTAGATTGACCGGTAAATCGAGAGCTTTGCCTTACAGCTCCTTCTTTACCACGACAGACCGGTACATCGACCGCATGACTGCAGAAGCTGCACTGATCTGTCTGGTCTGTCAATCTCCCACTCCATCCTTCCCTCACTCGTGAACAAGATCCCAAGATACTTGAACTCATCCACTTGAGGCAGGAACTCTCCACCGACCTGAAGGGGGCAAGCCACCCGTTTCCGGCTGAGAACCATGGCCTCGAACTTGGAGGTTCTGATTCTCATCCCAGCCGCTTCACACTCGGCTGCAAATCGCCCCAGTGCACGCTGAAGGTCCTGGTCTGATGGAGCCAACAGGACCACATCATCCGCAAAAAGCAGAGATGAGATCCTGTGGTCCCCAAACCGGACCCCCTGTCTCCATAAAAATTATGAACAGGACCGGTGACAAAGGGCAGCCCTGCCAGAGTCCAACATGCACCAGGAACAGGTCTGGCTTACTGCCGGCAATGCGAACCAAGCTCCTGCTCCAGTCATACAGGGACCAGACAGCCCTCAGCAGAGGGCCCCGGACTCCATACTCCCGGAGCACCTGCCACAGGATGCCACGAGGGACACGGTCGAATGCCTTCTCCAGATCCACAAAACACATGTGGACTGGTTGGACAATCTCCCATGAATCCTCCAGCACCCTGGAGAAGGTATAGAGCTGGTCCAGTGTTCCAAGGCCAGGATGAAAACCGCATTGTTCCTCCTGAATCCGAGGTTCGACTATTGGCCGGATTCTCCTCTCCAGTACCCTGGCATAGCCTTTCCTGTGAGACTTTTACGGTTATCCCCCTGTAGTTGGAACACACTCTCCAGTCCCCCTTCTTAAAAAGAGGGACCACCACCCCAGTCTGCCAGTCCAGGTACTGTCCCCGACCTCCACGCAATGTTGCAGAGGCGTGTCAGCCAAGACAGCCCTACAACATCCAGAGACTTGAGGTACTCAGGGCGAATCTCATCCACCCCCGGCGCCTTGCCACCGAGAAGCTTCTTAACTACCTCGGTGACTTCAGCTTGGGTGATGGACGAGACCACCTCTGAGCCTTCAGCCTCTGCTTCCTCAGTGGAAGACGTGTCAGCGGGATTGAGGAGATCCTTGAAGTATTCCTTCCACCGTCTGACAATGTCCCCAGTCGAGGTCAACAGCTGCCCACCTCCACTGTAAACAGTGTTAGTGGATCAGTGTTTCCCCCTTCTGAGGCGCCGAACGGTTTGCCAGAATCTCTTCGAGGCCGACCGATAGTCTTTCTCCATGGCCTCACCAAACTCCTCCCAATCACCCCCTCCAGGTGTCACTGTCATTGCCCATGTGGGCATTGAAGTCCCTCAGTAGAACAAGCCCACAGGAGGTCGGACCCACGTCACTCGGGTCCTGTGGGGGGAGGCCCGGCACCAGGCGCTCGCATTAGAGCCCCAAACCCGGGCCTGGCTCCAGGGTGAGGCCCCGGCTGCGCCATACCGGGCGACGTAACAGTCCTTGTTTTTTCACTCATCACAAGAGGCCCTAAACCGCACTTAGTCTGACCCATCACCTAGGACCTGTTTGCCTTGGGAGACCCTACCAGGGGCATGTAGCCCCGGACAACATAGTTCCTAGGATCATTCGGGTACACAAACCCCTCCACCACGGTAAGGTGGCGGTTCAAGGAGGGGCATAAACATAAAACATGATATTGGTTTATACCTTGATCTGTTTTGGTTCAGCAGCCAATGTGCACTTAACTTCTATACATTTTTTTAAGCCAATAGTACTTATTTAATGGAGGATTATATTACATTACATTATTACATTTGATGGATCTATTACATGGTAGTAACTAGACTTCTTTTTTATTTGTGATTAGTAATTTTACATATTATCATTATATCAACATTACTGGTTGGTCACAGTGTAAAGCTTATGACAAAACAATTTGTCAGAATTTCCTTTTTTCCCCTAGTGTCCATCTCTTATGTGCATCCACTAAACCACTGCACTTTTTTTTTTTAAACGGGCTGCTGGATGTGCTGAGACGCCCTAATAATCTTAGAAGTTTAGTCTAAAACAAACCGTCCCCTAAGGGACACATGTGAGAATGCCCAAATTTGTCAGGCTTAGTCATTCTGCCCCATTCTGCTGTGATTGACCGTCTGTTTTCTTTCACAGACTTGGAGTGATGAGGTAGCAGCAAGTGCCCAGACCTGGGTTGATAAATGCATTCTGGCTCACGGAGAACCTCGCACTCGTATGCTGAATGGCATGTATTTTCCACTTAGAATATACTTTTACCTCTCCTGCCCACAGTCTGCATCTTGATTTAAAATTGAAAACATAGACATAAATTACTTTGTAAGAACTATTTGATGGATGGCCAATGATTTGGTATTATCTTGTGTTAATACTTTTGATTCCATTGTTAACAAATAACAGTTTTGGGTTATTTATGCAGCTCAAATTTTTACACATATCAGGTAACTAGTACTGTTAATTATTTCAATGAGCAGGATATGAATTAGGGGAGAACCTCTTTTACTCCGCTACACCATTCTCATGGACTGCTGTGGTCAGTGCCTGGTATAATGAGGTGCAGAACTACCAGTATCCCAATGGATCTACCAACGGGAAGGCTGTTGGACACTACACACAGGTAAGTCGTATCGGAAGGGAAGGATCTTGTTACAACCTGAGAAGGTCAGGTTAGTCCTTGGCAAGTAAGTGCTAAAAACTACAGAACAAAACGTTATAGTACTAATAACAGGTATGGGTGCCAACAACTACAAACAGTTTGAAGAGTCTGACCATTAATAACCATGTTAGGTATGATCTTAGTTTACTTTTAAAATCAAGGGTCATATAATCCACCTTATAAACGGATTGATGAAGACAAATTTGAATCCATTTAATGATCAGGAATAGTTCATCCAACTGACTACAGGATGCACTTTCCCAGTGGGACAACTTGTAAATAACAATGAACTGAAGATAGATATAAAGTAAACAGTGAAATAATAGAGGACAGATGTCTCCAGAGGAGAGAAGCCCAACGTCTAGGCCTAGAGCAGCTTAGCTCATCTAGAGATGGCTGTGCCGTCATCCTGAACCCTATCAAAGAGAAAGGTCTTAAGTCTATCCTTGAATTTAAAAACTGGGTCTGCCTCTTTAACATGAGCTGGAGCTGATTCCATAAAACAAGAGCTAGGTAACTGAAGGCTCTACCTCCCATTTTACTTTTGAAACCCTTAGGAACAATTAGTAACCTTGCATTTTGAGATGAAGCGCTCTGTTAGGACAGTACAGCACTATGAGGTCTGTGTTTAGGTAAGGAGAAGGATTTTGAACTTATTTTTCAATTCAATGTGAGGCCAATGAAGGGAGGCTAACAATGGGTTAATGCTCTCTTCTGTTAGTTCCTGATAGTTTTCTTGCTGCTGCATGTTTGGAAAGCTGAAAACTGTACTGTGTGGGCATGTTTTTCAGCACCACTTTTGGATAATATCTATATCCTAATCTTGGCTATGACTGCAGATGAAATAATGCACTTTTGCAAACCTGATTTATATGTGCTTTCTACATATTTCTACATGTATTTTCTGTTAAAAAGTTACATATTGTTATTTAGTACATTGAGTTATTGGATTAAATAAAGTAGTACTCTGAAAGTGTGGTGGCTGTGTGATGACAGCAGTGACATTATTTTAATTTTCAGGTAATTTGGAACAGTTCATTCAAAGTTGGCTGTGGAATGACATTGTGCCCTAACAACATCTACTTCTATGGCTGCCATTACTACAGAGCGTGCGTCCATCTAAAAAAATATATTAATTTAATAACCTGCGGTTCATAAGTTAGGATCAAAAGTCTAACCAGCACTGTTTTCTGTTTTTGATACAGAGGTAACTTTAGGAAGTGGCCTCCGTATGCTAAGGGAACCCCGTGTGGCCTTTGTCCTAATGCCTGTGAGAACAATCTCTGCAGTAAGTTTGAAATAATATTAAAATATAAATGAATAAGAACTTATATATAGGCATTTTCTTTCTGATTTGTGATTTCAGCCAACCCGTGTCCGTACATAAACCGCTACACTAACTGTCAACACCTGAAGGACTACTTTGGATGTGATAACTTTGTATCTGAAAATTGTCCTGCTTTATGCAAATGCTCCGATGAAATCATCCCAATATATTAAATGGAACCACAATAATAGAAAAGGGAAAAATGAGGACAAATAAATTCGCACTACATCACTAAATAAGGCTTTTACATTTTGAAATTGTTTAGTGAAAATGTGTTTGTTTCTTGGATCAGTAGATTAGAAGACCCTTTGTATGAAGGTATACTCATGCAGCTATGTCAGTAAAGCCAGAATATAATGAGCTTTGTTACGACACTGTATGTATTTTATGAGTGGCACTTGATTTTCTCTTTGAATTATGATAATGATCAATAAAATATTGCATGCATACTGATCTGGCTCCATTTGTGTATTTCCATTGTCATTATATGTAGCTATGCCAAAATGTATACTTCAGAGACAATAGATTTTTTTTTTTGTCTTCATTATTTATTAATACTCAATTCAATATTATGAACACTATACTGGCGTAAAGTCAGGGTAATTTAAAATTCAATATTTAAAAAATAATCTTTTCTTCCAGGTGGGGCTCTAGCAGTAGCAGTGACTGTCTTGCCTTTATTGGAAGAATATAGGGCACTGTTACTTCTATTTTACTTTCTTTTTTTTCTTTTTTTTTATCTACTGACCAGCAGATGGCTCCATCACTCTTTACTGCTTTGGCCAATCACATGCTAGATCATTCTGCTGAACTATGTATGCATTTTTATTTGTTTGCTGCGTACCTTATTAAAAATAAATAAATAAAGAATTACACAAATTTGTGCTGTATCATAAAAAGTATATTAAATGAAAAGTATGGAAGCCAGTATAATCAGCAAAGAGGATATTGTAATAGGAACCATCTGTTAAAAAATGAGACCTTACAATGTCATTATTATCAAGAATTTGAATAGATGAGAACGTACAGCTCTTACCATAAGCTTTGGCCAGTCACACGCTAGATCTCGAAAAAGGGATGCTCCCGTTGACTGTTGGTCTACACTTGTCACCGCTAAATAAATGGCTTCTGAAAAATAGAGTGTCTATTCCTGTACTGGCTCTGTCTGTTTACACAGAGAAACAGCACAAAAAAACAAGACAAAACAAAAAACAAACCATAAATAGAAAAAAAATGAATCAATGATTGAATGGTAATTAAGGTGATGTTTAATGAGCCAGAGATAATATCAGGAGAGCAGGATCATATTGGTCTGATGCTAGACTCCGTTTAGGGTGAACAGATGATGTAATGTATTAGTATTTTGTTGTTTTAATTCAGGCAGTGTAGATTTAAATCGTTTTTTTGTTTGTTTTCTTATTAATTTTGAAACTTAAATCTTTATTTTCTCTTTTGAGAAGGCCTATATCCTCAACACATCGGCTCCATAAACCTTCTTCATTTTTAGTTACCTCTTTACACTGTCACTTGGAAAAAATAAAAATAAAATAATAACACACATAGACTACTACTACAACTAAACACAGTTGCTGTATTTGATGATACCATGAGTCCTTCCCAAACATTGGGAACCCCAGTGTGTTTTACAATATTGTGAACCCCTAAATAATGGATTTGATATTGTAATGCGGTGTTCTGTATGGGTATTCAAATGTGTGATATGTGCCCTCCATAATAAAAAAGAAAAGAAAAATATGTACATCACCAAGTTTTAGAAATATCCTCTGCATCTCACTTTTACCATAATGTATTCTAAAAAGGCTCCAAAGTACTCTCATCACTTTCAGTGCAGCATTTAGCGTCTTGTTCCTCTTGATAGCCTATCTAAAGACTAAACCTAAAGTCTAAAGACAGATGTCAAAAAATCTTTTCTATATAAAAGCACATGGGAGTCAAAAATATAATTGATTATGATTATTTTTGACAAGTTAATAAAGTTATCTTTGGTAAGCCATAATTTGTAATTTACACAGTAATTTACTTTTTTCTGAATTTTGTGGAGATTTTTTTTAACTTATATTAAAGATAAATTAGCCCACATTTGCTTTGATTTGTTGACAGATACATCGCATTGCATTCTATCTCGTTACCAACTCTTAATAACTTTTTAACTGTTTTATAGTTCAAATGCACAAACCGGATGCTGCTGTTACTGTCCCCTTAACAGTCGAATAATACATATATTCCTAGATACACAGCCTATGTATAGTAGGCTAATCAGCTGCCTTTGGGGGCCTCTTGGCAGTTGCCCTGTGTGTTCCCCCTATGCACTGCCCCTGTTTCAAGAAGAAAACTGAAGTGGGCGTTTCTTGTGAGTGATTAAACAATTAGCTGTGACTGACAACACAGAGTGTTCAGAGCCAGCCGCCTTCCTGAGGCGTTACTGCGTTATGCTTTAGAAACAGAAACGACTCATGTAAGCGAGTTGTTTTGTCTAAGTTAATGTCTCGTGGGTCGTTTCTCTTTCCCTGGATAAGCCGTCTGTTTCGGTGTTGATGGGTGACTTGTATCTGTATTAGTTTGTCTCCGAGTCGTCCGCCGTCGTATGAACTCGACTGTGGAAACTAACTTCTGCTCATTGGCTATAGCGAGTAGCGACAGAAGTTAGCCAGCTAGCTCAGGAGTTAGCTTAACTAGCTGAGCTCGACAGGCGGTAAACGGGGGATACTGGGAGCCGCGGAGGAGCATCCTGCCCACACCATGGACGGAAACGGCTTCACTAAAGGCAAGTGACAGCACTGTACCAACGTAACGACTTGTCATTTGTAGCGTTCATTGAGTGTGTGACGTGGTTAATTAAATAGACTTTACACATTTTCTGGCTGAGTGAACGTTTATTAAATTGACCACTAATGTCCCAGCTCCACTGTAAAGGGTGGAGTATGAACTGTACGCCGCGGAATGAACTGCAACAGCGGTTTATGTCAAGAAAAAAAAATGTTTGCAAGCACAAAAAGGCTGCAGTTGTAACGAAGCACTTCCTCTGTGTGCCTCCTGCCAGG
This sequence comes from Rhyacichthys aspro, assembly GCA_036850595.1. Classification (NCBI taxonomy): domain Eukaryota; kingdom Metazoa; phylum Chordata; class Actinopteri; order Gobiiformes; family Rhyacichthyidae; genus Rhyacichthys; species Rhyacichthys aspro. The sequence continues at coordinate 22,300,648 of CM072163.1, read as the reverse complement.
CTACAATTTATGACATTGATTGCAAGTTAACATCCGCTTTCTGTGCACACCACATGAACGCTTCAGCTTCACGCCTAGTTGCACGGATTTTTCAGCACACACACGGCTTCTTCTTTCAGCGTAACACATTACACAGATACATGGCGTACATTAGAAACGACTGACACGCTGTCTAATGATTATCGACGTGCTTTCTCTTCGCAGAGCGCATTCCACGGCTCTGTATTATAGGACCCCGACACATATGAGCTCGGAGAGGTGATCCGGCAAGATTTTAAGCAAATGGACCAGCGAGCTAAGAGGCCGGGCTGCAAACTGGAGTGAAACATACGGCTTTTACTCTAAACCGGTGCATATTTAGGAGTAGGCTATGTGCTGAAGACAGTGCCCATGGCGGAGTTCTTGGAGAACGGCAGCCTGCCTCCGGTGAGTGCTGGGGGTACGGCCGGGGCCAGCGACGAGGCAGGCGGCAATACGCAGTGCCAAGTGTCGCTTTTGAACGGAGACTGTGGAATACCAGAGAATACACCCGGCAGCCAGGTTATAGAGGAGCCTACCAACACCTCCGGGGATGCCAAATCGGAGCTGCCACGACGAAGCAGCATCATTAAGGTGAGCACTGAACGGTAGGCTACATGCTCAGCCATGGTGTGGTTGGAAGCTGAATGCATACAGTTGTATCCTGATCGCTGCATTTTAATACAGCACACTGTGGATGTGCGGTTGTGTAAACTGGATTATGTTTGTGTGCTTAGAAATACTGTAAAGCAGGCTATAGGCTACTTAGGGATTATGACTTAGTAACAACATCCATTAATAAAGAATTTTGAAAAAATTTGCAATTTGGAGTATTAAGTAGACTGGGCAATAATAGAAAAACTTGTGATGTCTATTTTGAATAATTATATATAATATTAGCTGCAGTAGGCCTGTTATTAAAATGTTTAATTAATTACATTTAATTTAGAAAATTTGAAGAAATACAAGGCTCTGGAGTCATTTCCACTTGTCATAGCAGGGACTAAATCAATGTCTAATGTAAATGTGTATATCAAGGACTGCACCAGGACTAACTCAAGACTAAACAGGTATACTCTAGGACTACATTTATTAATGAACCAGGTCTAAACCTGGACATTTTTTCATTTAGATACACCACAGTTTGTTTTAAGGGTGTGTTAATACTTGGATGCGGTTGCTTTGTTAGCGTGGTTCACTAAATGCTGCCAAAACAACAACAACAACAACAACAACCAAAACTATACACACACACACACACACACACACACACACACACACACACAAACACACACACACACACACACACATGTATATATGTATAAATTATAATTTTATGCACCTGTAGCCCTAACATAGAGTAAATATTAATTCTTTGTTGGACATAGAGTTCAGCTATAGAGTTTTTTTGTCAATAGCACTCTAGCGTTCTAAAAAACACCTCAATTAAGGAATAGCCATTAAAATGAAAGGCTCACGATGGAACATACATTTAATTTCCTTGTCACCGTAAATACAGTTTAAAGATGCAATTAACATGTGGTGCTGTAGGTTCCTGGAATTAAACTACATTATTTACATTCACATTCATAATCAGTAAGTAGTAAAGCTTTAGCATCAATTCACTTGTTTTGATTCTGTTCATGTTAACTTTGAACTATTTTGTTACTACTTATTTTGTACATATATCAGAAGCACAGAAAACGAATACTCACCCACCTACAATTGGTGCAGCGCTTATTAATATTCACATTCACACTAACACCAAGGTCACAGCAATTCAATCAGCTGTGGACAAATGGCTCCTGGAGTTATTGTGCTTCAAGTAATCAGGGATATTATTCCATTAAGAAAAAAATGCTTTTACTTTTAAAGCAGTACCTGATTTTGTTTTTGTCGTCCCTGTCACTAGCCTCAGCCAATAACTCAGAGAAAGTAGTTGGATGATGATTTAAACGACAAGGCAGGACTAACTCTCCCAACAGCAGTGTAGTAACCTTTTCTGCTTTTTCACAGCGTACACCAGCGAGGCTCGCGAAAAAAAATCTTCCGCGGACCTTTATTAATTCCTTTTTTTTTTTTTTTAAAAAAGGGGGGTTTTTTTACCGTTTTCTTTTTTTTTTTTTTTTTTTTAACCCCCCCACCCCCCCTTTTTTTTTCCCCCCCTATAACCCCAAAAAAAAACCCCCCCCCCCCCCCCCCCCCGGGGAAAAAGGCGGCGGAAAAAGGGGGAAGACCCCCCCCCCCCCCAAATTTCCTTTTTTTATAATAAAAAAATTTTTCCCCCCCCCCCCCCCCCCCCCCCCCCCCCCCCCCCATTTTATTTATGCTATTAAAAAAGGTAAAACCAAGACCAATTTTTCACCACAAAATTCTAATACGCTACATTAAATTGAAGTTTAGAGCTTACCTGAAACTTTTAGCCAGCAAATGATGCGCTTTGCTTTGGTCACTTGCTTAATATACACAATGTATGGTCACATGGCAGAAAATTTTCCACACATTGTAGGAAAGCGCTTTTCAAAACATGGCAGTGGCTAAAGCTAAATTGTGAAGTTAACAGTCAACGAAAGATATAGTTAAGTCACGCAAAATGTAGAAGCACTTTAGATCAAACCACAGGACACTGTAAATATGCAGAGTTTGACTCAGAAGCACTAACTTGCTTTGTGAGCACCTAAAATATAGGCATGGTTAAATTGGAGCAGGCGGCAGAATGGGACCTCTCCACATTCTCAGCTGAGAAGTGAACTGAATAAACTCCACAGATTTAAGTCTCATGCTTTTCAGTTTATTTCGCTTCTACAAATTGCATCAAATTATAACATAATTTACTACCAGTTGAGAAAACTGACACAAACTGTCCTGTTACAAATGTTTAAAGAAATCCAGCTCAGGAATATTAGTTCACAGACTCTGGTATATCCCTGAGTGTGTTTTGGGGGAAAAAAATTTACATATACTGTGTATATTAGGTGTGGGAGGAAAAAAATCGATTCATGAATGAATCACAATTAAATTTTCTTACGATTTGAATCGATTCGAAAGTTTTTGATTTTTTTTTTTTTTATGTGAATTTTAAAAGTCTCACGTACAAAAAAGTTAGCTGAACTCCGCTGATAATGGACTTTTGTAATAGACTTTGGCAAGACTTTAGTGACATAAATATTAATAATAACTGCCTACATGTTTTATTCAACAAGCCTTGTCCTATTAATGACAAAAACAGACTGGATGATTGCAGAAAAAGCTCTCATATCTACGTCTGTATGAGTGTAGGTTCAGCTAACGTTACTGATTTCACACTGTTAAATTTATTCAGGTTTATTAATAACAATTTACAACTAAATCCGTTTCCACAAATCCTAAAACTTGTGTCACTAACTTGTTTCATTCAAGCCTGTTGTGTTCAGATAAACCTGTCATGGTTGCGCTGCTCTTCAACAATAATTTGCAATGCATTACGATCTATTTTGACTGTAAAGTGACCATCACTGCTCACTAGTTTTACTGATGCATTGTGGGAAACTTTGAGTGCACAGTGAAGTTAATGGTTACTGTTGTACATTGTATATGTATTTAGCAACCTATAATTCAATTTGTGCATTCACCACCTTATTTTTGTAAAAATATTTTATTTTTTATTTATTTTTATACTATAAGTTGTTTAATGTGCAAGAAAAGAAAAGAAAATACATTTCAGGTTTTTTTCAGTAAAAAATCATGAATCGATTTTTAATCAAATTGTGACCCCAAGAATCAATACGAATTGAATCAAGAGATTCCAAAAGATTCCCACCCCTTAAGATAAACATATTATTTTTGATGATATTTGTACATTTATTAGATTGAAGCTTATGATATTTTGTAATTCATGAACACAATTAGATATAATTTAATGTCACAATCAAATTTAGATTTTTTTTAATTCAGCTGCTAAAATACACTGCCAAAATCATGTGTAGGTCTCATGTGGCACACTTCTAGGTAGACATTTATGTTTCTACTTATAGAAAAACCTATGTAATTTACCATAGTATTATCTTAAAATGTTAACTGGAGCTAAAAAAACGATCAAAGTAATATTGTAATTATCTCTGCATCGTTAAACATTGCGTCATTTATCCATATTTAATTTGCTGCCTGTTTCTCTATTTATTTTTTGAGCTGTTTTGCTGTAAAATAAGACCTTTTTGGAATGGAAAAACCCATTTCCTTGGTTTATTTCCGTGGTCCTCTGTTGTTGACATCAGTGTCAACTAATGGAGAGCTTCTTTTTTATCGGAAGCAAACTGTGATTGGGCAAAATCCTGTTGTGGGCTGATCATTCCCATGTATTCAAATCCTTAATTATAAAGCCTAGTTCATGTCTCAAAAGTTCCTATATTGTACTATTTTGTACATTACAGAGTGTATTGTGTATACCTTTAAGTAACCATTTTATGTTTTGCAACATGAAACACACAATAATTATATTATACCAGCTGTTTTGTTGAGCTCCCACCATGACTCGAAAGCAAACAGTCGGATTAGGGGCCTGTCTCTTTAAGGCGGGCTCTGCCATGTTGGCACTGCCCATGTCATTGCTTGCCCGTGCTGCCACTGCAAACACACTGGAGTACACACTGTACATCCTAGTAATAACTTTTGTAACAGTGGCATTGCATGTAACTGAGCTGTATATGTTCGACCCAGAGTCTGACTCTGAGTTCGAAGAACATGAGCAACCACAAAGGCCTTCGAAGGCTTCTCCAAGACGTCTCTGCTTGGTAAATGAGAAACTATTTATTGTGTATGTTTCTATGGTGTAGCCCGTAGCATAGCCTGTGTTAGCTTCTAGCAACGATGCTTCTCCGTCATTTCTGAGTTGAACAAAGAAGCCACTCGACAGAGGGTGGGCGCACCGGCGCATTTGTTGACTGTCTAGGAGGGGGCAGGAGTGGGGAGGAGCAGGCAGGAGGACTTCCTGAAGAGGAGTGCTTTGCCCTACTTTTTACGTCAATACTAGGTACAGCTCATGACAGAGGACTATAGCTCAACATAATTAATTACTTAAACATGCCCTGAATGAAACAAAAAACAAATTTGGGTATGTGTTTGAGGTAAAAACAACATTAGAACATGGTTAAAAGCTCAGAAAAGTCATTTTAGCATAATATAGGACCTTTAAGGGCTAAATTTTTAACAGATGAATGGGATTACACTAAACTGTTAAGTGATTAAACTGTCAAAGTAAATGCAACAGTAAATAATCTGGGAATGGGCTTTTAACTCAGTTTGAAAAGTTTGAAAAGAAATCTTAAAAGATCTCATCCTGTTTGAGCTGGTGTGAAAGTGGTCTGTTGAACTCCAGTGCAGACCAACCAAGTCTGTCTGTCAGTCTAAGTCTGTCTGAAAAGGTAGGTGTCCAGTGCAGTCTGTCAGTGAACAATAGTCTTTTGTGTGAGTTCAGTGTGTGACACTGATAGTGTTTTTTAATGATGAGGTGGATTCAGTGAAAAGTGTTAAAGCAGGGGTGGGCGATATTATATTGTGTTACGATAAGTGTTGATGATCTGCCAATTTAGAAAGATCACTGTATTGCGTTCCACTTCTATTTGGAGCAGTTCTTTGCTATGACAGATGCCGACAGTGTGCTTTTTTCCTCGCACTTTCACTATTGGTTAATGCATGTCATGGTCTGACTGGGTGACAGACAGGATTAACCAATCACAGGGAATCGTACAAGGGACTTTGGCCAGTCACAGCTGAGACACAAGTTGACTGAAGAGCTAGCGCTGCCTGTATTTGTATTCAGTTCATGCATAGTTGAAACAAAGAGATAAATGAAACGATGGCAACACGTTACTGACATTGTACAGCATGGCGTTTATTCACTCATTAATGACAATTCAAAAAGATTTTATTTCGTAAAGCATACAAGGTTTCACAATCCTTCTTTTTGAAGATGAGCTGTTATGACAAGAAGTTTCCCTTTTGCTTCTCATTTTTGTCCGAGTCACCCCATCAACAGACTGCAGTGTAGGGATGCACATTTTGGGCATTTTCTTTAACCGTTAGTCAAACGGCTTAATATTCAATAATTGGTTAACCAATAAACCCATGCATAATGTCACCTGATGTTTACATTTTATTAGAATTTATGCACAAAAACTGTTTATTAGGTTCAAATATGAATCATTAACAACAAATTAGTAGTTTTTTTAAAAACAAAACTAAAGCCTTTTTATGCAGGTAAGAACTACTACTACAACTACTACTACTAGACTAAACTCACCTGTGTCCAGTGTTGAGACCTGTGCACTGTTGCAGTGTATTTACCCTCCAAACTCTCTCAAAATTCTCAACAGGATAGGCTCCTCCTCGCTTGTGCTAGCTGCCAACGTGAGTCTGCACACATTGCAGTTAAAGCGCCTCAAATAAACTCGCACTAATGAATAAAGAATGAAAAAATGTGCAACAGTTAAGGGCAAAGGCGGATTTTCCATCAACTGTGCATTTAAACAAACCTGTGCATACTCATTACATTACTCTGACATAACAGTAGGCTCAGGACCTGTACTGTATAGATAAAGTTTATGGAGTTTACGGCATATTGATTAATCTGTAAATGACATTTAAATCGGTGTCTTTTTGACAATCGATTATCGGTTAAGCATGAACACCCCTCCTGCAGTGTTTAGCTTCATCTTTAAGTAGCTGTTGACCAGAGTCAAGGGGAGATCAGAGAAGCCCAGTAAACTTATTTTGGATGCTTATTATGCCTTTTGACAAGGCACACACTTCTAAAAGCGTGCCACATCATGTCAACCCCACCACATTGCTCCAGTGAAATGGAGCTGAATGGTGTTTGAGGGATTCCAAGGAAATCAATATAATAGTACTTCTTAATTTGATCCTGCCGTGTGGGATCTCCTCTTTCCTTTGGACAGGAGTACAATCTTGGCTCATAGTGCACGTTGCTTTTTGACTTGGCTTCAGTCTGATTGATGATGGCTGTTTCGACTTTTAAGCCTGTAAAGTTTCTTTCTCTTTTCACTTGCTGCTGTTTGAGAGTGATTTATATTAGCAAGGGGTCTAGTGTGTGTGCTATGCACTCTTTTTAGAATTATACACAGATTTTAGAATGGTAATTGGTGACAAAAAAAATATGTTGCAGTAACTTGAAGTTTGAAAAGAGATGAAAAAGACCTCTCTCTTCACATGGCTGAATATTGACAGGAAATGTCCCACAACTGTTAATGTTAATATACTCTGTTCTATGGCCTAAAGGTTGCAGCAAATTAGTAGAATTATGAACATATATGCCCAGCGCATTAATTAAATATAAAAGACAGTCATATGTGTTTTGTATTTTACATGTTTTGCATGTTACATGTTTGGTATGTACAAGTACAAGATTAGAGCTGAGATTATTTGCAAAATTATCATTATTGCTTCTATATATTATATTTTACTATTTGCTATAAACTAAGTTAGTGGTATTTGCTTAATATTTTGTCACACACAGGGCATGTCAAAGCAATTGACACTGCTTATGAAAATAAAAAAGGTGATGCTGATTATTGTAGTTGATGCATTCTACACTTTAAAGGTCCCATATTATGCTAAATCGACTTTTCTGAGCTTTTAACCATATTCTAACGTTGTTTCTACCTCAAACACATACCCAAAGTTGTGTTTTGTTTCATTCGCGCATGTTTAAGTAATTTATTTAGTTTGAGCTACAGTCCTTTCAACGAGCTGTTTCACTCAATGACGTCAATATGTGAAGCAAACCACTCCTCTCCAGGAAGTGCTCCTCCACACTCCTCCAGCCCCTCTCTCCTGCACTGTCAACAAGTGCCGTGCTCTGCAACTCAGTCTCACAGCATCACTGCTAGTTCTTTCAATACACTGCACAACAGCTACCTTAGGAGTCTCCAGGCAGCATACATTCTCAACTTCAGTAGGCACTGTACGGCAATTTCCACATGTGCACCGATAAACAGAAGCAGTTAAAACGCGCTATGCTACGGGCTACACCATAGAAACATACACAATAAATAGTTTCTCATTTACCAAGCAGAAACGTCTTGTAGAAGCCTTCGAGGTCTTTGAGGTCTTATGTTCTTCGAACTCAGAGTCAGACTCTGGGTCGAAGATATGCGGCTCAGTTACTCTCAAAGCCATAGCTGAAAAAGTTATTACTACGATGTACCGTGTTTACTTCAGTCTGTTTCCAGCGCAGTTCGCGCAGCTCTAGCGTGACATCATGAAGTGGGCGGAGCCAACACGGGAGAGCTGAGCCTTAAAGTGACAGCGCCAAATCAGACCGTTCACTTTGGACTCATGATGAGAGCTCATCCAAACCGCTTGTATAAGATCATTATTGTATGTTTCATGTTGCAAAACGTGATTTGGTAACCTAAATGTATCCAAAATACACTGTATAATATTCAAAATAGTATAATATGGGACCTTTAATGTATTAACCACATTAATATTATATGTAACCAGCTACAAACCATGGTCATCATAAATAGAATTTCACCCCCCACAATCACCACCACGTTTACCACCCACTGCACAAACGCACATGCATGTGTAAAGTTAATGTTTTCCATAATACACAAAAACAACTTTTTCACTTTCAGGTCCCCTGCTAAAGCAAACAAAGGTAATGCATTGTAACAAAATGTATAACTTGGTCTGGACTGTCGGACTTCAGGTGTGGTGCTCTAATGCCTTCTTTCTCAAATGGGGGTACGTGTACCCCAAGGGGTACTTGGAAGCAACCCAGAGGGTACTTTAAGTTTTTTTGGGAAAATACATTGAATAAGTCAAGAATAGTACATGGGTCCCTCGTTTATCGCGGGGGTTACGTTCTAAAAATAACCCGCAATAAGCGAAATCCGCAAAGTAAAAAAAAATGCTTATTATTACAATTATTATATATGTTTTAAGGCTGTAAAACCCCTCACCACACACTTTATACACTTTTCTCAGACAGGCATTAACATTTCTCTCTTGTTTAAACACTCTCAAAGTTCAAACTTTAGCATCTTCCTCTGCCTTTTGGGTGCGACCGCAGGTGCCTTTGTTGGTGCAGAACGTTTCGTCGACATTGTGGGTTTTGTCGGGAAGAAAACTTGCAAACATACAGCACTTCAGAGTCACACTGCTAGCGATTGAAATTTGGCAAATTTGGCAAGCCGAACGCATTCTGTACTGTACAGGAGACACAGCACTGAGGAGATTGATTGACAATGGTCTACAGTCCCTTAGCCAATCAGGACGCAGAACACAATGTGCGAGTTCAACCTTAGCCAATCAGGACGCAGAACACAATACAAGTTCATATGCTGTAAAAAAAAAAAGCATACAAAATTGCACAAAAAAAAAAATCTGCGAAACAGCGAGGCCGCGAAAGGTGAACCGCGTTATAGTGAGGGACAACTGTACAAAATAAATACTAATAATAATTAATGCTGAAATATATAAAAAACAAAAAAACAATAAATACGATAATCTAAATTTATACTCTATTTAATATAAAAGTCTGTGTCCCCCACCCCCCGTCATCAGAATAGTTTGACCCAACCTGAACTTGCGGCACGTAGGCAGGCCCCTATGTGAAATGTTATTGTTATTGTTGTTAGTAACAAGCGGGTGACAGCTAGCTATGGACTTGTGGTTGAAGCGTAGCAGCGATTCAGTGGGAAATTCAGACCAGACAGCGCCAAAGAAGGCGAAGATTGGATGGAATTTACGTCCACCACCTGCAACTCACTGTGGCCTCTGTGCTTTTTCTGTGGCGAGACATTAGCTAACAGTACCATGAAGCCAGCTCATCTCCATCAGCATCTCAAAACAAAGCATAAAAAAGGGCACTTTTAGTTAATATTTTGCACACAAAATATCGTTATAAAGATGAGTTATTAGAGAAACAGTGTTAAACATAAAACAAACACCTTTTGCACAGCAAGGATTTTCAGCTCTTTTTTTAATCAAAAATGCTGGACCTATTGCAAGGGGTACTTGGCTAAAAAATATATATATTTTTAGGGGGTACTTAACTGAAAAAAGTTTGAGAACCAGTGCTGTAATGTACAAGAAGAAGAAGAACTACCATCCACTACAACTTCCACCTTTAGCCCGTTCATTTGACTGGTGAATCTTCTGCTCTTGTTGGTTTAATGTAAGTGTATTGACAGCCAGACCTTTGCCCTGCCGGTAACCTGTAAATGATCTGATTGGCTGTTTTTTGTAACACATAGCTGTGCAGCCTTCACTGACCCTGAGGCAGAAACAGTACAGAGGCTGTGACAGGTCGCTATTATTTTGAAAGGGTGCTGGAAGTTTATTTTGACTGCTGTAGTTCCGTAGAGTGATGCTTGAAAAATAGAACTTTATTGGGAATTGGGGTGACATTCTAGTTCTGTATGCTAATGTATGCTTATATTAGTTTACAGTGGGTAAATGAGGGCTCTGGCTTAATGTGTCCCGGGTCACTTCTTTAAACAAAAGGTTGTAATTTGCCTCAATATATGTCAGTAAAAACGTCATCAGATTCAGCCTTATTATGTTTTTACCATTACAAGTAAAGCAGTCTTGATGTGACAGTGAGTTTGTCCGAAGTTGATTGCAAAAATAATAATTACTTGCAGCCCCATTGATGGAGCACTGCGCATTTTTTAGCCCAAAGATATATATTCTAAAAAATCATTTTGATAGTTCTTTTTAGACATGAGATCACATGAGATCACATGAGATCACGGTACCCTCAGCTGGACAGAAAGCTCCAATGTAACTGTCCTGTCCCTGGGATAAGGATTTATCGATTATGTGAGTGACCCACTTTACAGCACTCAAACAGAGAGTGCAGGCTCATGCATGTTGATGCAGACCTGGTGTTCTTCTTTAAGAAGCCATGAAGGCAAAGCATCCTCAAGCCCCTGGCTGATTAGGTCACCAGTATGATCCTCAGGGAAGTACAAAGCTTGCAGGCATTTGCTCTGCAGAGTCCACTTATCATCTATGTAGTGAATGGTAAGACTTAAATAGGGCTGGGATGTTTTGCTGGACCGAAGGTCTGTTGTTGTAGCAAAAAATCGAACATCCTTCAGCTAGTTGCGCTGCTAGTGCTAGCGCCGCAGCTAACCACAGATTTAGTTGCAGCTGCTGTTGAAGGTGTAAGTTTTTTTATACACTCTTTGTGTTCAAATGGATGATTCCTTTTAAGGTGATTGAACAGGTTTGTTGTACACCAGTCTTTGACGACACAGACCAGCGGCATATTTTACAAACTGGGTTAATTTGGAGGTGGACCATTTTTAAATATCCAAACCACTTCCACACAATTGATGTTGTGTGGCCAGTTTTGTCCACTAATTCGCTACATTTGGGTGTAACAGATTCACTCTCCTGTTTAACATCACTCCAATGTGAGCTTTGCTACATTCCTCCATTTTATACCTCCAGTCCAAATTCTTGCAAATACTTTGCACAAACACTCGATAGCTCGACGAAGTCAGCTTGACTTTCGAGTCTCCGTCCTTTCTCAACAAGGGGCCAGTAACTGCTGCTCAGGCACATGTGCTGTTACTGGCGATTGGCTGGTCGACCTGTCGATTAATATGCCCTAAGCTCATCATCAAGATCGACCTCAGTCAAGATCGCAGTCCAACTCTAAATTCGACCCTCGCAACACTGTTTATTTCCATTACAGTTTTTTTTTCTTACCTGTGTCTGTGGTTCAACTGTAAGGGTGCCCCTCATCTCTGCAGCTTCTCGAGCGTCTATTTTACTCATCAGAAACAAAGGTTTTTTAGTTTAAAGGCAAGCAAGAAAATGCTGATAAAGTGTAGCAGAACTGTCTTTGTGGCGCCAGGTGATGCGTAAAAAGAAGGCTGTCGTATCTTCATGAACAAGTGCAGAGCTAAGGGCTTTACATTAAAAATAAATTAACAGCTTTATAAGATATTAAAAAAAGGCTTTAGTTTGAAAAAAAACTTCTGATTTGTTGTCTATGACTCATATTTGACATCTCTTAAACAGTTTTTTTTCCATTAATTCTAATAAAACTGTAAATATTAGGTGACGCCATGCATGTGGGTAATGGTTATTGATTATTAAGGCGTTCAATTATCGGTTAAAGAAAATGCACAAAATTTGCATCCCTAATGTTTAATCTTACAATGTCATGTAGTTAGTTATTACCTATTATGATGACACTAAGCCTCGGCCTCTTTTATGATTCTCAACTAGGTGGTTTGATAGATCAACTATCTCACATTTTAAGCAAATATTTAAGACAATGTAAGAACAAAGAAGACTTGCATTTCTATTTTGATTCAGTGTTTGGTCTTCTTTGCACTTCATGTAAAGATTTATGAGTCTTGTTAGCGAACAGGACCGGACCAGGCCGACTCTCCTGTGGGATTTACTCACACTGCTATAGCAGAACACAATGTCTGGATATTCTAGAGTAATCATGTCAAAATATCTGGCTTGTACTGACTTTTGACCTGAAGTTATATTTACATTTGACTCAAATCAGGAATATGAGAAACACAACATTTCTGCATAATCCGAAGTTCCCATATGCTTAATGTACCTTAAGTGTCTGTGGTGTACTGTTCTAGATAGACTCAAGATCCGTCTTGAAATACAATGTTTGTTTTAATCCTGCACCAACACAAAGACATTTTTTAGATGGCAGTGCTGCTCCATTTAATTAAAATTTAGAGCATCATCAGCCACTGCAGCAAGAATAGCTTAAACCTCAAAAATGAGCTTTTACATAGACAAAGAATTTATTTATTATTTTTTCTTATTAGTTAGCATTATTTGAGAAAACGCTTGTTCTTCATGTTAACAGTGGAGCAAACAGAAGAGTGTCCCCTGTGAGAAGGCCACTTGTGCAAATAGAGGGTTCAGTGAGCCAGAAAACAGTTACAATTCAGTTCTCTGGGGGTTTGCTATTCCTGTGGGATCTGTGAGCAGTCCATATCAAACTTGTATAATTTCCTGTGGTTTTATGACACCAGAGAGGAATTTTATCTTATTCTATCTGTCTGTCTGTCTGTCTGTCTGTCTGTCTGTCTGTCTGTCTGTCTATCTATCTATCTATCTATCTATCTATCTATCTATCTATCTATATCTATATATATATCTCAACAACAGACCACTTGACTTCAGTAGGTACAGTCTACTATAGTGTAAGTGATAGGTCATAAATGTCTAAGGAGTAAATAATTTATCGTTGTTTTGTGATTCGTGAACAAAACCTCAAATGATCCAAAACCCACTAAAAGTAGAAAGGAATGAAACACTACAATAAAAAATAGACTTCACATTAGCAGAAAACACAAGACTGGTTCAGATAAAGATGACAGTGTGAAATGCGGCTGAGAATGTTGAACATTCTTCTGCAGATCATGAGGATTATTTGCAGTTGAGCATTTAGGGTTAAGCTCCACTTTTATGTCATGTACATTGCAGCAGACTGGAAAAGAACTTTATTTCCCTGCTCATACCTTCAAATGGTACAGTGTTACTTATCTGCCCACAATATGTCTTTCGTGAATATGGAGTCTGCTGATACTCTCTTGCATAAATACACAACATAGTTGAGGCTCATGAAAAATGCTGTGAAAAATAAATAGCAACAACAGAGATTTTTTAACTGTCATGGTTTATAAAGTAGTATTCTACAGTTATTGAGCTATATGTAATAAATCATAATAGGATCAATTTCCTTGGCCCTTAGGCATTAACTAGCCCAGCACTTTCCCCTTGTAGCTACTACATTCCAAAGTCACTAGAGCAGCAAGCTGTGTAAAGCTTTTAAGACTGTAGGTCTGTAAATTTAAAATAAAAAGATAGGAATACAATGGATTCTGCCCGTAATGTTACCTAGTCTCTACCTGGTCACTACATGAATAAAAATAGGCTCCCTTTTTTTGTTGGTTTGTCCCTATACAAGCTTTTTACAATGTCATAAAAGTCAAATTGTCATTACTCAGAGCTATTTCTGGCGTCCTCTGCCAACAAACTATCTACAATGTGTGTTGTCATGTCCCAGAGCTCTATAGATTCTGTTTTTGAGTTTGTATGAAGGTTGGAAGAGAAATAATTTGATGGAAACTGGATGTCGTAAATGTGACTCCAAAATAATACCTGAAAAACATTTAAACAAAGACAAAGTGACATGGGAAAGAGCCGTTGCTTCTTGTCTTCCTAAAAGTTCTCTTGTGTTTTATTTCCAGGATGGCTCAAGGCAACGCAAAGAGCGAAAGAAGACCGTGTCATTCAGCAGTATGCCCACAGAGAAAAAAATCAGCAGCGCGAGTGACTGTATCGGCGCGATGGTGGAGGGCACAGAACTCAAGAAAGTCCGATCCAACTCACGCATTTACCACCGCTACTTTCTCCTTGATGCTGACATGCAGTCATTGAGATGGGAGCCCTCGAAGAAGGAATCGGACAAGGCTAAAATTGATGTGAAAACCATAAAGGAGGTTCGAACAGGGAAAAATACAGACACTTTTAGAACTAACGGAACATATGACCAGATTTCTGAGGACTGTGCTTTCTCAATTATTTTTGGGGAGGATTATGAGTCGCTGGACTTGGTGGCAAACACTGCAGATGTAGCTAATGTTTGGGTAACAGGTCTTAGGTATTTGATATCTTATGGAAAGCATTCTTTGAATATGATCGAGAGCAGTCAGAACAACCTGCGCTCATCTTGGTTAAGTGAACTTTTTGATAAAGCGGACAATAGCAACAGCAAAGTATTAAGCATATGCACTGCTGTACAGCTAATCAAAGACTTAAACCCAGGACTTAAAAACGTCAAAACGGAACTCAAGTTCAAGGAGCTCCTAAAAGCTAAAGATAAAGTTGGTTCTGATGTAACAAAAGAAGAATTCATCGAAGTCTATCATGATCTATGTACCAGACCAGAGATTTATTTTCTCTTTGTCCAGTTTTCCAGCAACAAAGAATTTCTGGATACAAAGGACTTAATGATATTTCTCGAGGCAGAGCAGGGTATGGCACAAGTTAGTGAAGAAACTAGCTTAGAGGTCATTTCAAAATACGAACCATCCAAAGAGGGCCAGCTCAAAGACTGGCTTTCTCTGGACGGCTTTACCAACTATCTCATGTCACCGGAGTGTCACATATTCGATCCAGAGCACAAAACAGTTTGCCAAGACATGAGCCAACCACTGTCCCACTATTACATCAACGCGTCCCACAACACATACCTGATAGAGGACCAGTTTCGAGGGCCCTCTGACGTCACAGGATATATCCGCGCGCTGAAAATGGGATGCCGTAGTGTGGAGTTAGATGTGTGGGACGGGCCAGACAATGAACCTGTTATTTACACCGGCCATACAATGACTTCACAGATTGTTTTCCGAAATGTTATCGATGTCATTAATAAGTATGCGTTTGTTGCATCAGAATTTCCACTAATTCTGTGTTTAGAAAACCATTGTTCTTTAAAGCAGCAGCGAGTTATGTTTCAGCACTTAAAGAAGATCCTTGGAGATAAGATGCATCTTGATCATCCTAAACCAGAAGACTGCTACCTCCCTTCTCCTTCTGCTCTAAAGGGGAAAATCCTTTTGAAAGGTAAAAAATTGAGTTTGAACTGCATTGCCTCAGAAGGCGAAGTGACAGATGAGGATGAAGGGGCAGAGATGTCTCAAAGGCTGAGCATCGAGTCGACAGAACAACAGACTATTGTGCACAAGAAATTTCAACTTTCTAAGGATCTTTCTGATTTGGTGACATTGTGCCAGTCTGTGGAGTTCAAAGACTTTCCATCATCTTTTCAAAGCCAGAAACCCTGGGAACTGTGCTCTTTTAACGAGGTCTTTGCCAGTCGCTGTGCCAATGACTTCCCAGGTGACTTTGTTAACTATAATAAGAAGTTCTTAGCACGGGTGTACCCTAGTCCCATGAGAATCGATTCCAGCAATATGAATCCTCAGGACTTCTGGAAGTGTGGTTGCCAAATTGTAGCCATGAACTACCAGACTCCAGGCCTGATGATGGATTTAAATATCGGCTGGTTCCGTCAGAATGGGAACTGTGGTTATGTCCTGCGGCCTGCCATCATGAGAGAGCAGGTGTCATATTTTAGTGCCAACACGAAAGATTCAGTGCCTGGTGTTTCCCCACAGCTCTTGCACATTAAGATTATCAGTGGACAGAATTTCCCCAAACCCAAAGGCTCAGGTGCTAAAGGTGATGTAGTAGACCCGTATATCTATGTGGAAATACATGGCATTCCAGCAGACTGTGCCGAACAAAGGACTAAAACAGTGCATCAGAACGGAGATAATCCTCTGTTCGATGAGAGTTTTGAGTTTCAGATAAATCTCCCTGAGCTTGCGATGGTGCGTTTTGTGGTGCTAGATGACGACTATATTGGGGATGAATTCATTGGCCAGTACACAATCCCCTTTGAATGCCTCCAGCCAGGTTTTCGGCATGTACCATTACAGTCTCTAACGGGAGAGATGCTACCACACACACAGTTGTTTGTTCATGTTGCCATAACCAATCGGAGAGGAGGGGGCAAACCACACAAGAGAGGGTTGTCGGTTCGGAAGGGTAAGAAGAGTCGGGAGTATGCCAGCATGAGAGTGCTGTTAATTAAAGCCATAGATGATGTCTTTAAAACAGCCCTGTTGTCGCTGAGGGAGGCGACGGACCTCCGAGAAAACATGCAGGTAAGATACAGTATTGTGCTAGAGACGCAACTTAAACTCACTCTACCAGTCATAATTTCCAGTCAGTATAAAAATGCCATATTATACTACTATAATACTATTAAACTAAATGTCAGGAAAGTTGAGAGTAGTATAACTAATAATTATACTGACAAATCAGATTTTTTTATTTTTTAAATTAATTATAGTCATGATAATTTTTCACACATGCTAAAAAAGTAACCTTGTATAAGCTTATAGATATTTCAGATTGCAAATAGCACTGACATGAGTAATTACTAATTATTAACACTATTCTTAATATCGTAAATATAATATGACTTTCTCACAGTTAATCAATGTCAGTACACTTGTGACACAGTTGTGTTTAACTTGACTAATGGAGTTTCTTAGAGCAGAAGAATTATCTACTAGCATTAATGGAGGAGATTTGCTACCATTAAAAACACTAAAGATAAAACAGGCTATTTCTGTGATTGATTGATTTATTTATTTATGTGTTTTATTATGCTTGCATGCGTTAGTTTGAAGAAGTAACAGTGCATATTTAGCAGGCATCACCCAAAGTGTGCATTGCAACTGGAAATACAGTCATTTGCTGGGTGTACATATAGGGCTGAATTGCTTAGCTTAGTGAGACTGGAGCTTGACTTGACACTTAGCATACTCCAAAGGTATATGAACTGTTAGAGCACAGTAGAAACTGTAATCATAGGAGAAAAGAATGAAAGCAAGTAGTGACACATTTTTGGACTAAGAAAGACAGAAACTTTATGCGTCAGTGCCGCAAGCTAACTTAAAGTCAAAGTTACTTGTTTTGGGCTCTGATCTGATTTTAAAAGAAAAAGCTCTGATATGCAATAGAAGCAGCAAAGTAGGCAAAAAGGAACATGGCTAATTCATATAAATCATTAGGCGCAATACTACACCACACTGCATTGATTTTACATTACACAGAATAAACCCCCCATGCCAAAATAGTTTTTAGGTGAGATGTAGTGTTAACACAGGACTGTAAAAGGGGTTTGTAGCCAAACTACATAACCACATAAACATCACCTGCCCCAAAAGTAATATGTAATTAAGGCTAATATGTTGTTTTTCTCTCTAACCAGAATGCCGTAGTGTCCTTCAAAGAGCTGTGTGGCCTTTCAGCAGTTGCTAACCTGAAGCAGTGCCTGTTGGCCCTTAGTCCGCGACTGAACGGACCAGACAATAGTCCCCTTCTGTTGTTCAACCTCAGTGACCAGTACCCTACACTGGAACCCCCAGGCCTGTTGCCAGAGGTCCTCAAGAAAGTGGTCACCTCCTATGACATGGTAAGTGGAATTTTGTAATAGACTCTGGCAAGACTTTAGTCATATAACTATGAATAATAACGTGCCTACGTGTTTTAGTCAACAAGCCTTGCCCTATCAATGACCAACAGGCTGGATTATTGCAACTCGTTTATGTCTCAGAGGAAGCTCTCATATCTGCGTCTGTATGAGTTTAGGTTCAGCTAACGTTAGTGATTTTACATCGTAACAGTTCATTAATAACTATTTGCACCTTAATACGTCTCCACAAAGGTAAAACTTGTGTCTTTAAATTCAAGCCTGTTGTGTTCATAGAAACATGTATTTGTACATGTAACATCTATTTTGACAATCTAGTGACCATCACTGTGACTTTGAGTGCACAATAACAAGTTATTGCTACTGTTGAACATTGTATATGCATTTTGCAACTTATTTAAATTAATTAAATTTGTGTTATATATATATATATATATATATATATATATATATATATATATATATATATATATATATACACACACACACACAGCTCCAAATACACATTAACATACAGAAAATAAATCACCAAATGTTTTTTTCAGCAACTCAAAAACATTTTGTTTTCTTTTCTGGCCTCTCAATAAAAAAACATTTGGAGCGAATTTTACACAGTGCCAAGCAGGCGCTGATTAATCTCTGTAAACAAGGAAATGAATGTTATGACCATGTATGTCCATATAATGCTGTCACCCGTACAACACTGCGTATCTATGTAATTTGTCATAGCATCTGTGCACTTCTTTCAGCACACGCTATCTCTTTTGTATTTTTTCTTTGCAAACATAATGCTAAATTGTTGTTTACAACAGTAGAGGTAGTCGGCTTAGACCTTGGTCATGCTTGAACAGCCACAGCAGAATTTGAAGACATGTTGAACCTTGCAGCAATAAGTGGGTGATGAGTTTTTAAATGAGATCTTAGATTTGAGGATGTTTTTTGGGGACCAACTCCAATATGCTGGCTATGGTAATAAGATGCCTGCCACATAATGTGGAAATTGACAGCAACATGACGCCATGTAGAGAGTGCTAATTAGTTGTGTAATTATAATGCTGTTGCTTTTTATATGAAAAGATATGCTAATATTAGACAGAAAGATGTTCTCTAATCACCTTTATATTGGCATGCACTTATGCACATTTCAGGGATTTAGTGTAAACATGGCCCAGCACACAGGGGGTTTAAACATCACAGTACTAGAATTGATACTGTCAGCATTTTTACATACCCCAGTATATGGTAATATTGTATTACGCCCAACTCTTTTGCTTCCCAGATCAGCAGCTTCTGGAACCAGATGACCATTACCATAGGCATTGCTCCCTTGTACTGTAAATTTAGTAGATTCTTTCTTGTGTAAATAAACCTGGTGGTATTATCCATTAAAAATAGTGAAACAAATATAACTCTCCCAAAAATACTACATAAAATAATCAGAATTGAGAGCAGATTTGACGAAGCCATAACATTTGCAACCTGTCACATACAAGTTGCTTAATCTCAAAGGCAACCCATGAGTACATCAAAAATAAATATCCAGCTCTTTCTGGGGCTGGAATTGTTTTATCCTCTGTACTCCAAAATCAATCGGACATTAAAAGAACTTATTGCAATGAGTAAATAATGTGCTTCATCCAAGCAAACTATGAAGCTAACTTAAAGGAGCATCCCATAAACCACATAGTAAACAAGGGTTGTTTTATTTTGCATTGCACACCTAAAGTGAATATTGTAAAGCAAAATTGAACGGGGAAAGCCTTAGACAAAGCCCGATTAAGGTGACCCCTTTGCTCCACTTACAGTCAGAATAGAGGACAAGGTAATTGGCCCTGATGGAAAGAAGACCAGGAAATTGAGGCAGGCCAGGAGAGAAGAAAATGGGCGTTTGGGGAGCAAACTGGAATAAATTAAGTGCAAGAGCTTAAGTGGAGAGGAGATTTAAGCTTATTGAGCCAGAATGAGAGAGGAGCATGGCACAGCTGAAGGGGAGCTGACAAATACAAAGGCATCATTAAACTGGGGCCCAGCCAGCTATAAAGTAAATAATGTATGGAGAGTACAATTAGAAATTCACCCACTGGGTCTTGATCCACCGCTGGGAGTGAGCAGGGTTTTCTAGCCTTAATTGGCTAAAATAGAATCTAGGTCTGAATCTTTTCCCGTTGCAGTGAAGAGGGCGGAGCATGACCGTCAGTGGGTGCTCTTCTCCAGCAGAGTATGGGCTGTTTTGTTAACTGCAGATAAAAAGCAGGGCAGTCTCTGTGGAAGTAATCTCGTTTTTATTCCTCTGCCAATGGAAAACACTCTAATTACATGCTGCATAAGAAGATCTTAATAAGGACATCCTATGTAATGATGCATAATAATAACACTTGATATATGTTCCAGTCGTTTTGTAGTGTAGTGTTTTTGTTACTTTGGTGTATAAAACGAGGAATATTAATGATTCACCATAATTGATCAACTGCCATTAACCCTTTATACTCCGCCATAGAACACGTCCGCCAGAGCATATCTTTTTTACTTGCATCATTGTGGAGTCCTGCAGATGCTTTGTGGATTCTGTCTCAAGTAACCTACGTCTCTGGTTTATGTCCTCTCAGCTGGATCACTAGCTTCTATTTGCTTTTACTCATTTTGTTTGTCTCACTATCCCTTTAAAAAACAGTGTCTCACTAATGCGACCCAAATCAGACCCAAAATTAAGTTTAACTTTGGCTAACGTTCTTTATTATACAATTTGAGTGACTGGTAAACAAACAGTGCGCCGTGATGATGTAGTCCTTAACATCCGCAATGCAATGACATTACTGGGCCTAGGCACAGATTCTTATTGCATGTGTATGGTGGGAAGAGACCCCTATCCAATCATGCGTGGGCACAGAATGGTTCAAATGTCCCTGGTGTGAGTGCAACTTAATTAAAGCAAATGGCTGAAGGAAGCAAAAAAAAAATGTAAAGATGTCCTTGTGACATGATGTTAAACTAACAGGACAGCAGTTTCCATTTGTTCAATATTCATTTTTGGTTAATGCCTAATCCACTGATTATTGTTAAGTGATTTTTTTTCTAGAAAAGTAGTGCAAGTATACCATAATAAACAAACAAATCAGCATGCCATAATTTACATGATGAATGATCATGTTAAGTATTAAGCAAAAATAAAAGTGACTTTTTAGTCACTGTAACAGTACCCTTGTTCTCTCTATATACGGTGCTTTGGTTTCTCCTAGCACCATGAGATCCCCACTTATGGGGCCAGAACTGCAATTGGAAATAATCTTTGGAAAAAAAGAAGTCCTTAAAGCTTCACTGCCTGATTTTCCTCCTTTTCTTTTATTGAAAAAAATAAAACTGGACCAATTTTTCCCCCACAAAATACAAATACATTTCACCAAACTGAAGATTAGAGTTTAGCTTTAGCTTAGCTGCAGCTCAACATTACTTAATTGAATTGATATTATTTATCCACATTTCATGTTGCCTCCCTTTTCTCTGTTGATGCTTGTTTTGGCTGTGTTAAAAGATATATTAACCGCTGAAAATAAACTTTAGTGGTAGATACTAAACTTTCTGGAACGTCATATGACAAGCTGGTGTAGACCAATGGGAGCGCTCCTTTTTCAAGCTTGTAATTTGTGCGACAATGAAGATTTTTTCCATTCCTGACTAGAGGTTTTCATACATTAAAATGTTTAATAAACAGTAGATGAAGCCTGCTTTTTTTTCCACAAATAATTGCTTTTACAGTATACTATTTCTACATCATACACATCAGGTCACTCATATCTATCATAGTCTTTTCACTTTCTATGTGGTGATGGACTATTTTTCTACTTTTTTCTGACCTTAAAACCATATGCTACTAAATTTGCTCTGTGAATGTCCTTTTGCCCACCACTGAAATCTCCCAAGAGCAGGTACAAAGAAGTACAGTGCTTATATAAAAAGCAAGGCCGTGGGCAGAGAGGAAGGTCAGGCGGGACAGAGCTATGCCTGCAGGCAGAAGGGGGTGTGGGGTCATTGCCAGGGCAGCTGGCTGGGGAAACCTCCCAGGTCGTCAGTGTGCAGTGAATCAACAGGATGCACAAACACAACACCTATTGTGCAGAGGTAGTAATGAACGACATAATGCAGGACATTGTACACAGCACACTATTCACATACAATAGAAGAAGCTCTGCCTTTTTTTGTTTTGTGTTGTTGCTGTAAAGAATGTATACTGATATATAAGTCAGTTGAACACAACCATTCCTAGTTCTACAAAGCATCTAAAATTGAACATTACAGATAGAATTTTTTGTATGGTTAGGGAAAGCTGAATGTTCACTAGAGCTGGAAATGACTAGTTGTTTATCTCCCATCTCATTTGTGAAGAATACTGTTTGCATATTTCTGCTATGCCTCTGGTCTTTCGTGTTCGACTTGTGTTGCCACTCAGAATGGAGTCATTAACCAGTTTCACTAATGACTCCACAGCAGGAGGTATTTCTGGTGTCACTGCAGTGAAGAACTGGCACTGATCAATATTCTCAATAAGGAATTGAGGCTACAGTTAGCTTTAGTCATAGATCCATGGCTCAGGTATGAACCAAAGAAATAGCGAAAACCTAACAATTAACACAGATTGTCAATCCTGGAAGTGGATCAAAATTTATGGCAAATATGTCAAACAAACACATGATGTAAAATTTGTGCACATGGTAGACACATTTAATGTGTGTAATGTACTGTGAGTGTGTGAATTAGGTGTATTGATTGATGCAAATTAGCCACATGCTGTTGGTTGATTTCAATTTGTGAAAAGCTTTCTCAAGTCATTGATGCAGATGTCGGGTGTAATGTAAATAGTAAAGCAGTATTCTGTCCATAGAAGGCAAAAGGATTTCTTTTAGAGGCTGTACTTACTTACTTGCCCAAAATATATATTCTCATAACCATTTTATGGTTCTTAGACATGAGATCGGTAGAATCATGCCTTTCTCACTGACACTGGACAGAAACCTCCAATGAAACTTGGAGGTGATAGTTTAAGTAAATGATATTTATCAGCTTGCGTTGACAGTGAATTTTTGTTATGTCTGGCCAGTCTCTGTGTGTTTTATCCAGACAATAAATGTTGTACTTCAACTGAACCTAAGACTGTGTCCAGCTTGCTGCATTAGCTTGCTCCGCTAATAATTATTTAAATAACTCTGTTGCTGCGGTGTTATGTTTGCTTTGTTATTTTTAGGTAATTTTTCCTAAGCAGAAGCATAACATTTACAACTGCGTTTAAACGTAATTTAAATGGAATTCAAATTATGACCAAAAAGTATGACTGAAAATGTGATTTTACACATTCAGTGTGTTGTAATCAAAATCTATTCATGATAATTCTTACTGAAATTCTTGCATCTCCATTTGCTACATCCCTAAACCTAAAAGTATTTATAACCACAGTTCAGTGCCATGTTTATTATTTAATTGTTGTGGAGTTGTGCCGAGGGCATGGTGTTAATGAAATGTAAATAAATTGAAGCCCTGAGGAACTAAGTGAGGTGAGTCATTGTTGAGGTCACCAGAGTCTGTGCAGAGGCTGAGCATAATGCCGCAGGAGTTAAACGCAGCCTGTTTTACAGCTGTAATACCACAGATAACATGGTTGGGGTTTCTTTACAATGCGTTTATATTTTAGCTCCTGACTTTAAGACGCAGTGTGTGCTGTTAATTCATGTGGGTTAGAAGAAGTGCAATTTAAAGGAGCAGTAGAAAGCACTTTCAAACAGAGAATGATTAATGTAGTGTCATACTTTTGTTGAAAAAGCAGGTATGTTGCTTGTGTTGCAGTTTAGAGCCAAAGCAGTTTATGGCTGTTATATCTCCCAAACAGATAATTTCATGTTTCTTAAAAAAAAGATCACTATACATATGGCTTCATGCACCATGCAGCACAGTACATTTTGAATGACTTTTAAGCTGGCTTGTGTTTCCACTGAGAAGGTTGTATTTGGATGGAGGTAAAAGCATCAACTAATAGTTGTGTTGACTCATATTGAGCTTCAAAATTGTTATTTAAAGCCTTGTTATATGTGTACCATGACTTACTATAAATATTTTTTAATTTGTGTCACTGGGGGCCCAAAAATGGTTGTAGCCCCTGGGCCCCTTCCTTCATTGTTCCGGCCCTGCATGACGCTCATATTAAGAAATAACGGAGAAGGCTGTGGCAACAGATGGAAAGAACAATTTAAACAGAACAGGAAACGTCTTTTCAGAAACCATAGTCATTCAGTCACACCTGTCTGTACATAGCTATCGCTAAGGCTTAGTTGACACTTGACAACATCATCAATGGGACATGAACAGCATTTATGGCTTCTTCCACCCTCTCTCACAATAGAACGAGCCTCACTGCAGCTTCACTCTCAGACTGACACAGTGACTGACTCTATTTTAACTCACACAGTCTGTAGCTTTTGCTTTGTTCAGCTTTTTGTATTTGTGCTCCAGTCTCACTGTACTGTCAAATTATTTTATTAAATGACATTCTCATTATCTCTACAAACAAGGTTCTCCACAAACATTCTCCACCTCTTTCTTGTTTTAAAAGCCCTTGTTTTCACAGTCCACTTTTATTTGGCATATTTTTAAAGAAAGATCTTAAATGTTACTGTTTAAACTCATTGTGCATTATTAACTCGCAGCTCACTGAGCTCTTCTGTGTCAACAGAGCGGCACTGAAGGGGCAGCACTGAAGGGGCACAAACTTGTACTTTGAGTGGGGCACTATATATCGGGGGGCCATTAATAATAGAAATGAGAAATCACCTAGTGGGCCAGAAATTATTGCTTTGCGAGCCAGATCTGGTGCATGGGCCTTGAGTTTGAGAGCCCTAATTCAGAGCATGTGTAGTAAGTTAGTTTTGCTTTGGGATTGCAAAATTCTTTTGAAAGTATAAGCGATGGCAAGTTGATAGTAATAAAAGTGATTTGTGTGGGCAGACGGTGTGGTGGGACTGTTGTTAAATGTTTCTTTACAAAAAAAAAGCAGAAAAACAGGTCAGTCTTTGAAAGAGAATAACAACGTGGTGAGTTGTGCAGTGATGAAAGCAGCAGTGTGATGTGACAGAATAATACCACGTTCACTTGTAATTAATGTGTTGTAATATATGTAATTAGTACTAATAGAGCCAGGCAAACACTGCAGCTGCTGCAGTTGTTGTCACCGTAACCATGGACACACGCATGCTCAATACACACGCACAACAGCCATGACATCATCATATATATTAAAAGCTCAGTTTTGACCATCTACACATCTCTGCTGCATCAGAAGTTTTAAAATTCTTCACTTTGGAAGCCGTCTTAAAAAGTGTGCATTTATAAAACTTCCCATGGACGTGTAGCTGGGGACTAAAGGCTTTTAATTTTCTGCAGTGTTTTGGTTTTTGTTACAACAAAAACACTACAATTATTCCAAATGAACAAATAAGTGCGTTTCATACCTTGATTATCATTACATCATAACACTGAGGTATACCCTAAAAACAATTCTCAGTGTGATGTCCATAGCTAAACCAAATATGTCAACAACCTCTACTGAGTACTGAGGCCAGAATCTGAAGTTCTACAATACTCTATATTTACTGCTGCAATACACTACAGTACAAAGGCCTTTTTCATTCAAGATCTTCCGCTTATTCCTTTTGGGGATTGCTGGTTTACTGGAGTCTATCTTAGCAGCTTTGGGCCTGAGGTGGGGTACACCCTGGACAATGGCCAGTTAGTCACAGGGCTGACACTGACACGCTCATGTTACTAGGGATACTTTAGATTTGCTGTGATCCAAAACCTGTTATATCTCATATTTGTGTTCTTCTTTTTGTAAGAGCTTTATTCACACAACTTTCGTCTACCGCAATCTACAACAGGCCAGGATAAAAAGACAAGCTATTGCTGCTCTATAGGGGTCCTGATTATTTTTGGCTACAATTAAAACAGAGCACCTTTGCTGACATTTTTTCTGCTTCAAGGGAGTGCGCCTCTGAACAAACAGCCTTCAGCCATACTCTCTAATTACCCGTGTCGGCTGCTCTCTTATTTTGGCTCAGCCTCACCAATAGTGCCCCTGTAATAATGCTCTTTCCTTTTGAACCCTGGATAAAGGCATCCAGACACTAGATGCATTGTGGGATACATGATGTTTCCAAAGATACATACAGTAGATTTACAGTAACATTTTTAATGTGTTTACAGGTGATCCAGACCAGCAAGACTCTGTTGGAGAATGCTGAGGGGGTCTATGAGACAATACTCCACACACAAAAAACGGGTATGTTCTTTTGTTTGTACCTTTAATACTTTATTTAATTTAATTTTTTTCCAAACCACACCATGGTGCAATTTTATTATGACATTATTGTCATCATGTCTCTTTACCTTTACTGATCCCAGTGGAGATTCTAATTGTAATTCCTACACGCCTTACTGCCATTGTACCAGGATTTTATAGATTTTGTGAGGTCACAAATAACACTAAATGTTACCGGTCAATGTCTGACTGGAGAAATGAGGTGAGAAATGGGGTGAGACCATGGCCAGAAAATTTGCAGTGGACCAATCACAATACAGGATGTAATGACAGTTTTAATAGACCATTCAGAGCACACTGGGTCTGGGTTCTTGAATTTTAAAGTATGTGCATCTTTTAGGCAGATCTTAAACTACATTAGTATGCATTTGTGATGTGCCATATAATATATCACCCATAATATTGGTATGATTTTGATTGAAACAAAACACTGTTATAATCATCATATAATATAGCATGCACCTGACAGCATACATACATAACATAAAACAGTCATGAACAGAATTCTCTTGTCTCTCTCACTGCACACAGGTCACAATCAGTGCATCTTATGGGGTGAAATCCAAAAGAAATGTGTGTTCCTCTCAACTGTAGTGTCTCAGATTTAAACCAACTCTAAAGGTTTTGTTTCCTCCAAAGCTGCAGCAGAGACAGAGGCTGTCAGTAGCAGGTTGTGTCAGCAGCAGCAAAACTCTATGGAACGCTCTTATCCTCCTGTGTTTCTCTATCTGAGTGAGGCTTTATGATTTTACTACAAAAGTCTGACTATAACTAAAAGTCTCATCTACTGTGAAAAACTAACTATGGGTGGATTGAAAAGGTAAAAAAAATGCTATAATGCTGTTGGTGCTGCACCCTTGTGGCCATGTATCCACTTTTTAAAGATTGTCAATGGTATTAAATGAGAAAATGTTCTTAGTTCTGTGTAATGAATCCAAAAGTGGTGCAGCTGCTGGACCTGACAAACATATTTTTGCTCACTATTTTTGTATTATAATTTTATCACACATTTTCCTAATATTTATTTAATATATTTTCGAGGCTGTATGGCCCATGCCCAGTATCTAGAAAAGCAAAGAACATGAGACTTTTAATAACTGTTGTTTCCAAGTAGAATGTCAAAGAAAAGTGTGTTTAATGAAGTGTTTTGATCTGCAATTCAGTATTGGTTCAAGATGGATGATTTAAGTTGTATTAACATAAATATATAAACTGACACTAACAGTAACATGGAGACCACAGATTGATTTTAATGTCCTCCCTGGGCTTCTCTGGATTCTACCTGGGGTCTCTAGTTTCTTCCCACTATTCAAAGACCTGCATGTACAGGTGATTTGGTGCACCCCACTTCACGTCGAAACCAGCTGGGACCGGCTCCAACCCCACAACTCTAAAGGATAAGTTGTAGAAAATTAATTAATAATCAATTGCCATCCTGTCCTATTTGATGCTTTATTGCTGTGCTACTTTTGGAGCCAGACATGGTCGAATCAGGCCAAAGCTGACCCCAGATTCTTGCTGAGATGCTGCTCTGGTCAGCTGGCATCTCTTTATTAGACGCTTGCTAAAAGCTTCCAAAGAGATCATCTCAAATAAGCTGGAGAACATTCAAACGCCAACAATCGCAAACTAGGACACACCAGATGGCAAACTGATGAAGTTGAACATTGATTTATTTTCCATCCTGAACTGACATAATTCAGTCCCAGCGGTGTGTGATTACATGAGTGTGTGCATGGTTTTTTACGGTTTGATGGAAACTGGGTCAGAACGAGCCCATTTTTTCTCGACAGTAGGCAGAATATTCCAGCAGCGTAATCACCAGAGCCTGCTTCATCTTCAGCCAAAAGAATAGATCATCAAAATGTGTAAATCTGCTCTGTTTTATGAGTGCGCCCTCACATTTACAGTACAGTCTGTCGCATGAGTTTACATATGGCCTGCGTCTAGCAGCATCACCTCAGGGATCAGAGTGAGATGTCTCGCTGTTTTCAACACTCCAGACAAACAGTTGCTAGGTAACGGCCTGTGTATGTGTTCAGTACTGCAAGTCAGTACATCTTCAGCACAGCACAGTCATGGTTAAAGAGCAGGGAACCTCTGTGTCCTGGGAAACCTCAAATTATACTTTAAGTCATGGAAAAGTCTTTGAAAATTGAAATGAAAGGTGAAATGTCTTAAAAAATGATATACTTGCCTTAAAACAAAACTACAAAGAAGTACCAACGAGAAAGATTCTGTGGCAAAACTTCACAAATTTCCTATAAATATCCTACTACTATAAATATCCTACTTGATGTGACACGTTCTGGCTTCTTATGTGTTTTTACAAAATGGTAGCGTGCCCAGAAATGCACTGTTCAATAGTGTGAGTGTGAGTGTCAATAAAATCAGGCTAATTTGTCCGTTAAAGGGTAATTTAACTGAAGTGATAACATTGTGAGTCTGTTAATTTGTTATTTGGTAATATGAGTATTGAGTAAATAATATAGAGTTCCATCGGTTTCATATTTGCATGATTAGTTGTTTTTTTTTCATGTATTTAATATGTTTTTGTTTGTTGTTTAATTTATTTCTTTTGTATTAGTTTTCATTTTGGCATAAATTTGCTTCTATTTTTGATAAACCTACTGGGACTGAATTAGCCTGGCCAGCTGAACCCATTTACTTCACAAATAGAAACCTTTTCCACTTGAAATTGGTGACAAAAAAATTTCTGTCAGACCAGCTTCTATCCACAGAGACCACACTAATTCTTTCCATATAATTAAGATGCCGGGGCTGGCTAGGACTGGACACAGTGTGACACTGTTGTGCGCAGAATATGCTGAGTTTAAGCTTTCTATTGCCTTTAGATTGTCTCACTTTATGCCTTGAACCAAACTAATGAGTAAACAGAAATGTTCACTCTGTAGTGAGGCACAGCTTGTGTTTGAGTGGACTCGACTGCAGTACACATCAGATGCAGCATGTTTATGAACCATGTAATCCTTATGTGCTTCTTTCTAGAGAATTTTGTGTTAGAAATGCCGGAATTATACTGGGACATTCAAATGTGTGTTCATCGTTGCCGACAGTTGTAGATGTACATGAGCTATTTCAGGTTAGAACTTACTCAGCAAACAGCCTGTAAAACTGTCAGCTGTAGTAAAGGGCACTGGTATGAGCCCATTCAGAGCTAGAGCAGTGGTGCATGCACTGACAGTAACTCTGCTAAATGTACATGCAACAATTAGACAAATGAAAATTTAGTCAAATGTGACCTCATCATCTGGCTGATGAAGAAACAGTTTATTCTACTAGAAATAGTTTGCTTGGTCTCTGATCTGGCATTTTTTTTAATTTTAAAAAAAAAAATTTTTTTTTTATATAATTTAAAAAAAAAAAAAAAAATATTAATTTTTTTTTTTTTTTTTTTTTTTTTTTTTTTCTCTCCAGCAAGAATAAAAAGAACTGAAGAGGTTGAGGTTTTCTTTGGGAGTAACAAGGATGGAGAGGTTCAAGAATGAGTGCATCTGAGAAACAGCACATGTAAGATGTTTAGGAGGTAAAGTTAGAGAAGAGAGACTGAGATGGTTGGGACATAGAGATTGTGAATATATCGATGGAAGGATGCTGAGATTAAAGCTGCCAGGCAGGAGGCCTAGAGGAAGACCAAAGAGGAGGTTTATGAATGTAGTGAAG
Source organism: Rhyacichthys aspro (assembly GCA_036850595.1). Classification (NCBI taxonomy): domain Eukaryota; kingdom Metazoa; phylum Chordata; class Actinopteri; order Gobiiformes; family Rhyacichthyidae; genus Rhyacichthys; species Rhyacichthys aspro. The sequence goes on along the minus strand of CM072163.1, from coordinate 22,270,517 downwards.
GAAGACATGAAGTTGGTGCAATAGGGGAGGATGTAGAGCATAGGGACACATGGAGGCAGACAAATACTGCACTCCATTGTGTATGGAGCAGATGTTCCTTGTGAAAAGTTTGACCATGACTGGCTGTGGCTTTAGTTTTGGTAATGATGAATGAAAGATGTTATAGTAAGTAGATATTTTTTTAAAAATGTGACAAAATCTGTATGACTAGGTGTTTCCCAATTGATAGTAATAGAAATACTTGTGCTTACAGACAGGTGTTTGTCAGTGTCTTAACTACATTCACACCCAGCACATAGCTCATGGTCACATGGTCCTGACATGGTCAATACTAGAGAGCTCAAAGAGCATACAGCTATCACGATAGTTTCATATGAAGGGGATTTCTCGAGCGCATGCCATGTTTCCAAGGCAACAGCACACAGTAGCTAAGTAAGAATCATGCCTCATGCTGAAATGCATTGTTGTAGCGCGTAGCAGTGTACGAGCATGAGCTGCTTGTGTTGCTCTCACAGTCTACTGTGCTGCTGCTGCCATGTCACCTCTGCAGCACCAAGTAAAGCTGACATTAAACTGTGCTCACTCAGAGTCATTCAAGCAGAGGAAACAGGGAGAGAAGCTCCTCAGGAGACAACCCCACCCTCTGTGTGGAGACATGACATTAATCCACCATGAAAGGACGTCATGTCTGCAGCAGGCACAGACTTTGTTTCAGGAATGCCTCCCTTTCCTCCCAGTCTGAGCCTGTTTTGAGCAATGCAGCTTCACTTTTTTACTAAACATTGTATCATACCTCTGTGAGGCAGCTGCTGATTTAAGTCAAAGATAATAAGTAGAACTACTCTTCTACACCTATATAGTTTAGGTTACAAAGTTTTGTTTTCCACAAGCTTTTTGTGAAAAACAATTTGGTTCACTCTGACCCTTTTGGCGTAAGGATATTGCACTTTTCAAAAAGTGCCATAAATAATATATAACAATGTATCAAATGTATATTTCTTTTGTATTAAAACAGGTCGTTTTACTATTATTTGTGTGAGGACCAATTTAATTTACAAAGGAGCGTATCTGGGATGTGGAGCTCAGTTTGTGCACACATGGTCTAATAACAAAAAATGATATATCATGACAAAGACAGAGATGGTTTTGACGGCACAGGACTAAGCACTCTGCTTGAAGTCTAACAACTTTTATAACACAACTTACTGCTCCAATGCTTTCTGCTGGTGAAATGACATTTATGTTTAAGTTATGTCCCATTCTCAGTAAAGCCTCTGAGAGACGTTTTCTGAGTCTGCTCTGTCACTATTTTTATTGGAGGCATCTTTTATTTTTTGCACATCCACCGCCCTGTACTGACACTGTGGCTGTGACTCAAGGGAAAGTTGGCGTTTCATCCTGAGGTCATCCAAGACCGTACCAACATAATTTTTACTGTCCCAGGAGGATGGTAGGATTGTTAGTCTCAAGTCCCAAATATTGTATTTGGCATGAAGAGGTGGTACAATACCATTATAACTTTGGACAAATTGTCACTATGAGTAAGTAACACAAAAGGCAATTTAATACTAAAGGTAAAGAAACCAGACAAAACAGAAGCGACACTGTGTACAGGCTGAATGTAGACTGAGTCACTCCAGCTTTGTCTAACCACAGCTGCTGTGACTGATGCTCTGTTGAAGCGCAGAAAGCACACTATTCCTGTCTTGCCACAGAACGAGCGCTGCCTCCAAAGAGAATGTGAAATGTTGACAGCGCCCTGCCAGAGCGCTCTCATGTCTCTCCTAACTGAGAGCGTTACATACCCTGCACTAGCTCTCTGACGGTTTCACAAATCATTATAAACTCCAACCAGAAAAACTGACTCGTCATCTGCTCTGTCCCCTCCAGCGATGCAGTTTCACGAGAACCTCCACGACTTGGCCGTGAAAGAAGGTTTAAAAGGCAGGAAGCTGCACAAGGCAGTGGAGAGCTTCACATGGAACATCACCATTCTGAAGGTGAGAAGTCAGTCCTGCCCCTCACTATCATTTACAATTTTACAATATTACAGCACATTTAGGAGACAGAGGGGGCATATCACACTTATTCTTTTGTAACATAGTGTTCATCTTCCTCCAGTGTCACAATGTTTGTTATCCGTGTCTGGGCTCCAGACAAATTTTTGTGTTAGTAGTATAGTTTATACCTTTCATGTTTTCTGTTTAATTCTAAAAGGCTATACTTTTTAATGTGCAAATATGTGCTATTTTTACTAGGCAGGCTAGTTTGGATAAGTGGTTATTAGCAAAGTTTAACTAAAAGTCCACTAGGCCTTTGATAGATTTACTGTTGATTTCAACCTTCATACATTCAATGTGATACAGTATAATTGGCTTAAACAACTTCAAACTGATTATCTTTATCAATAAGCTAAGGTGCAAGATTTTTTAATAGGTATTATTTATGTGAGGACCATATTTGCCCCTCAGACATCTGGTTAGACACACATGGTCTTCCCTGTCAGTGGCTCCAGCAAAAAGATAAAACAGACTAGCCTTCTTCCTAATCCATATTAATTTCCTCTGATCAAACAGCAGAACTGTTCCATGTTTTGAAGTTAAAAAAATAATCAGACAGCAACGGTTTAGACAGATTGTAGTGCTTTGTGTAGTGTACCCACTTTGTTAACCTTAAATTTAAGTAACTTTTTTTTTTCCCTTGGGCATACAGCTCAGACATGCATTCAGAGTGTACTTGCTATGTTCACTCATAGACAGACAAATATCCATCTGTGCTAAGCTGCTTGTGAGAGCACAGTAACACTGATGGGAAAGTAGGATAACATTTTTATTGGAGGCAAGTTTTGAATAGCACTGTGCATATCCAGCCACTCCTGAAGACTGGTGAGGTGAGGCGATAATCTAGAGCCATGTCTTATTCTTCTGCATTTAATATACTGTTACAAACCCTTACCATGTGCAAACTATATTGCTGCATGGATAGTTCATTTATTCATTTTCTACCGCTTGGTCTCGCTGGGGGTTGCGGGTGGCTAGAGGCTATCTCAGCTGCTTTGGGCCTAAAGCGGGGTACATCCAGGGCTGACACTTAGACACAGACATTGATAGACCGACAGACATAAACAGACATTCACTCTCACATTCATCCACTAGGGGCACTTGGAATCATCAGTTCACCTATACATGCATGTCTTTGGGCGGTGGGAGGAAGCTGGAGAACCCGGAGAGAACCCACAGTAACACAGAGGACATACAGACTCCTCACAGGGAAGCCGAGTGTAGCCCGGCCCGGGGATTGAACCCACAACCTTCTAACTGTGAAGCAAGAAACCCATCTGACTGTACCTCTGTTTCCCCCCAGGGCCAAGGAGACCTGCTGAAACACGCCAAAAGTGAAGTCCAAGAGAACCTCAAGCAGATTCACTATGCTGCGCTCACCTGTAACCTGACCAAACGGGGACAGGTCGGGGGCATGTCCGGTTCCACTGAATCCAAGAGCCGCCGCAGCTTGGAGGCCATTCCGGAGAAGGCCACTGGTGAAGAGGAGTTGACCGACGAAGACTTCTGAAGAGCCACAGTCCTGCTCTAGTGCTCCTGGCCCCACCCCTACAAGCTCACCCTGTACTGCCTTCTGACCAGCCCCAAAACAACCTCATTTTACTTGAGTTATGTTCAATGTATTCACTTAACCTAGACACATTTCTCTATCATCTAAGTGTTGACATGAAATTAGTAGTATAAAAATATAATTCAGGCCTATGTACAAAACAGTGGTATTGGTACAGTGATGCAAGTGGGACAAAAAAACACAAAAAACAGTAGCAGCATTTAAACTGTACACAGTGTGCAAGGAACAACTGCGGAAGTTAAACTATTTCACAAGTTCTGCTTAATGTTTAGAATTTATAACACATGAGCTGTTAAATCTAGTTTGTAAAAAAAAAAAAAAAAGAGAGCGAGATATTTTTGACCCGTGACTGTTAAACAACAAGACCAGCCTCATTTGAAAAGATGTTGCTGTTTTTTATTTCTTTTTTTTCCACTTGAGGAAGGATTCTCTATCATCCAACTTCAACTCAAATTTACCGAAGTAATATTGTACGTTTGTTTTGGGTGCTTCATACTATACTTTTGACAATTGAAATGCCTCTGAAAGTGTGCTGCACTGATCTGACCGGTGGAAACATGCCTTTACAATCTGGTGTCCATGCTTCTTGTGTCCAAAGAGTAGAGAGCAATACTCAAGAGGCTTATGCTCTTAGTTGTCATTCATAGATGACGCTCACCCAGAGGTTCAACTGGGAGGAGCAGGTGAATGTTGAGAATTCAGAACAGTCTGGAGTGTACCACATGTGTAAAGCAGATTTGTGGTTTTATCTAGAAAGCCACAAAGCTGCTTCATTATGGGTGTTTATTAATCGCCACGATCCTTCCATCATCTCCTGCTGCTGAAGGCCTGTTCCAATCTACAGCTCCCCCAAGGAATAAGTGCTCCGTTGGGTTAAAAGACCCAGGGCCTACCCCTACCTACCCTACCTAAAATGCACCACGAACATAGACTTTAGACTTTATTGTCCCCTTAGGGAAATTTTTCTTCACAGCATCATCTCTATTAACAAACAATGACACAACAGCATATGACACCAAACAGAACAAAAACATACACGTGACATAACATTTCAAAAAGACCAAAAGGAAACAACAGCTTAGAACAGAGAATTATCAATTTATATACATGTTTAGGTTTGTTATATCAATAAAAAATATTTTATTCTGATAGTATTTGACCTAGAAACTGCACAAATTAGATTTTAGTGAGTCTCAGTGATGTTCTAAGACTTCTATTTTAACTTCTGTTGTAAATACATTTCTAAGATACTAAGCTAATGATCTGAGCTTTTATACAGCACTCATACATAATCTATCACCTTCGTTTCACCTTGTTATTCTCTGTTTTTCATGAGCCATGGATCAGTAACGTCAGACATTCTAAAATAGTCTCAGTTTTTGTTGTTTATAACTTTAGTTAGAGGGAACAAATGGCATCAAACCTGACTCTGAAGGAAGGCTCTGAAGAAAGGATCCTGGCGACTGAGAAACACCCCATGTCTCTGTAAAGGCTGGTTTTTACCTACTATTCATGAAGTCCAGTTACAGCAATTGAGTAATCTTATAGTTAACAAAGTGACTTCTAGTTTGATGTGTCACAGTTTAATTTTAAAGAGGCATTTCAGTTTCACACATACAGTATCTATCCTTACAGATATGCTTGTGTCCATCCCCTCTTTCCACTCTTCTGTCTTCTTTCTTGGTGAGCTTTAAGAGACTGTTTTCCCGTGACCTCTGACACTGAGCAGGACTGAGTGGCCATAACCAAGATTGAACTGTCACAAGAGATTCCTCAAAAGCACAATTAGACTTATTTCCAACGGGAGACCGGAGCTTGAATGTAATAGGATCCAGGAAGAGGACAACAAGAAAATGAAGTCCAAAAAGGAGAAAAAAAAAACCCTGTTTACACAACTTGTTCATGTTGTCTGCCAGAAGAGTACAGCGTGTATATATCAACACTGTATAGAGATAAAGGAGTTCTATAAATATATATTCTTGTTTTTTTCTGCTGAGTGCATCATTTTGTTATTGTACACTTGGAAATGAAATTTGTTTGATTAATTTTATGTCTGTGGAATAACTAAAGATGTTTGCCCCCGACTCTGGTGAAGGAGATTCTTTTGTGGTCTGAATGAGTCTAGATGTTAATGGATTAGTGCAGTGTGAGTTCTGCAACTCATCCTGGAAAAGCTCGAGATTACCAGTTATAAAAAATATATAAAAAATGTACTGACACTAGACTTAGTGCAACTCATGTAGACCTAACCAGATCTAGTGCAGCTCATCTAAATCGTGTCTTGGTCTTTCTATTCGCAGGTTGCATTTTCTCCCCATGCTTGGGAGGGTTATCCCCTGGTACTCTGGTTTTATCACCATAAAAGACTTTTTAAAAATGCACTGTAGTCTTCAGTTAGTTACATGACCAATTACTGGCTCAGATGTGGGGATGGTCCCTGGGTGCCCCCTGCACATCTAGAGGGCAGCCACTGCTCCACTGGATGGGTTAAATGCAAAGAATAAATTTTGTCCCTTGTTTTGGAGTTTTTTTTATTATCAGCCATGGGGTTTGCAGTGCCTCTACTGGCCTGGTAGACATACTACAGCTTTCTCATCAGCTGAGTGTAAGACGAAAGAACAGAACAGAAGACAAAGAAAGAACTATTCCATGCAAAACGTAATAAACTAAATAGATTTTTCCACAGGCCTTTCCATAATGCAGCTGTAACCTTTTTAGTTTTAATGTCACATCATATCCCACATGATTTGGGCTACAGCCACCTTGTTTTTAATAGAGATCCAACTGCACTTTTGGCTTTTACTGCAGGTGCATCTCATGGTTCATAACAACTTTTGCTTTGACTGTAACAGAGCAAAAAATCTTAATGTGGAACAAACCTTTTTGGGGGAGCGAGCCGGAAATTGGAGCAGACTTTTACTGGATTTCGATTTTATGATTGTCTTTTGTCAAGTTAAAAGCCTGCATGTCCCATTAGTGAGCGATAAGCTGTTCAAATATACATAAAGAGGGCGCTCTGTGCAGCGTTAACTAATGGCTGTGTGATCAGGTAAATGTGTATGAGGAACATGTAAACGCAGTGGAATGGCTCTCTAATGTACTCTATAAAGACCTCTGCGCTGTGTGTTATCATGTTGCACACAGACTGCTCTGTTCAAGGGAGTTTATTGTACACAAGAGATTGAAAATGGAGTGTATTTGCCCTTTTACTTCACAGATATCTCCTGCTGGGATCATTAAACAAAAATAATACCATTTCATTCATTTGACAGGGCTAAAATGGAAAGTCATACTTCCAACAATTACAAAAAAACATAATCTCATAAGGGCTAACAAATTATATATAAGATAGGATGTTTAAATAAATAATTGTCTTTACTTTCAAACCAAAGTTCTACATTTGATTTCTGGTTGTGTCTGGTGGCAGAGGGTTTAGCGCTACTGTCCCACAATAAGAATGGTGTGGGACCCTGCACAAGTCAACCTTTGTCATGTCCTCTGTTTGTGTAGCATTTACAAATATGTACACACATAAGTCCTGACAACGTATTTACACGGTTCACAGCCCAAATGTAGCAAAGGTTATTTTGGAGAAGCCGAATGGCGCGCTGCAGCTCGGCCTGCTCTGTAGCTCATGTCCTAAGCACAAAAAGAAAGCATTTACAACCTTGCAGCATGTATTTACCTTCCGTCTCCTTACAAAGATGCCATGTGTGAGCAGAACACCACATGGTGCACATGACACCGTTGTGCACAAGAAAAACCCAAAAGAACAGCTTCGTACTACAGTAATCCCATCTGTTAGTGTATCTCTGCCATCGCCGGCCTGATCTTCTTCACACAAATACTGACCACAGCCAGCACGTCAGCTGCTCTATCTTTTCTTCATCTTCGGTCCAAGTCACAAATAATAGAAGGTGCTGTATCATAAAATAGGTCCAGATTTTGGAGGAGGAAAGTAAACAGCTCCTAAAAGCGTTGTTATTTACAGTGACAGTGGCCACACAAGATGCAGATTCCATGTTGTACTACTGAGTCATTTTATCATTAAGGTCCTGTTCACTCTGTTCTGGAGGCTGCGTGTTGAGACAAACATTTGGATGGTCATTTAGAGTGGCTCAAGAGGCCTATTATAAATCTCAGAGTAGAACAGCAACATAACCTTCTGCATGTGCTTTATGTTCAGGCCACAGATAATTCTGTTTACTAGATGTTAGAGGTGCAGAGACCCTGGTGGAAATGAGCTATTTCAGATTACAGACATTACAGACCACATGTCCTGGTACATACAGACCAATTACACATGTAGCAAAGATTTCATTTGCACTCCTATACTCCTATACCATGTATCATTTTCAGGATAATAAGTAATTTAAATGTAGAAGAAACGTATTTTTGATTACCTGAAAGACATATATATATAGATATATGGTCATCCACTTATTAGACCTTGTACCTCCTTGTAACAACTTACACCCTGTTACCAGTGTGTATTATTGATTGATGAAGGGAGCCAAAGTATGAAGGGAACTCATATAAAGCTTCAGTGATGCATTAGTGTTCTGTCTGACAGGAAACCATCACATCCTTCACTTCTTGTTGCAGGTTATTCTTATCAGTCTTGAATTTCATGTTAGTGTGTCTGCTTTATCCAGAATGTTTTTCTTGTTTAATAACTTATGTGTGAACAAGTTAAACGGTGAGAAATTGATTACAAATATTGAGTAAGACCCTGTTACCACCAGGACCACCACATCAGTAACTAACACTGTGGTAAAAAAGGACAGATGGAATAGCTCAGGCTCAAGCATCAGATTCCACCTTAAATCAGCTGCCATGTGTTTACAACAGAGCAGTGGCACTCAAATGAGTTGTGAGAGAAATGTTTGGACAAGAAGTCAAACAAAAGTAGAGCAGAACATTGTGAAAATGCTTAATGGTGGTCCAACAGTCAGACCCCAGGGAGACGGATGACATGACACAACAGCCTCTAGACATGTACAGGATAGTGTATTAGTGTCGCTAAAAATATTGAAATACAAAACCTATTGGGTGAATATGACATAGTTATATACAGTTTATTAGTTACCCAGCACTGAATATGATCATTATCAAAAAATCAACAAACCACATGGAAATGAAGTACTGGCATATGAGTATTATTATAGCTTTCATTGATTCAGATTTATTCACATTTCATATTTCAAAAACTGGCTGATAAAGAGAAACAAGACTGTACAAAATATTGAAAATCCATCTTTATCGCAAAGTTATCATCATCACAATATCTGTATTTCAAAGAATGACTTCTATCTAACGTCATGGTCTTCAATGTAATGGACATTTACTTTTTGCCTCAAAATCCTTGACCAAACAGAGCATTAAATCAAACTGTGGCGCATCCAAAAAAGTCCTGGTTTAGACCTGGTTCAGTCCTACATTTAGTCCTGGATAATGGCATTAAGCCCTACATTTTGGAGTTAAAACCCTGCGAAAAACTCTTTCCTGACACTTGCTGTATGTTGTGAGCACCAGCCTATTGACCAGGACTAGAGAGAACTACTGAGCCCATTTAATACACTGAGCTCTGTCCCAGTCAAATAAACAAAGTGGTCCTGGGTCTATTTCTTTCAACTGTGCCAAACCTCAGGGACATTTTTGGTGTTTGAACTGTTCCCTGAGACCTGGGCTGTAGAACATTCTGGTGTCGGTCAGGACATGAGTTAGTGAGGTCTACTGTCTGTCATATCAGTGGTGAACTGTGTGCTTTGTGACATTCCCAGAGGCCTTTAGATGGTACATATTATCAACAATAAACAGAGTTTCCTTAATAAAATATTGTGGTGTTCTTGGGTGATCTTTTGGTAAAACTGGGATTGACTTTGGTGTTTCTGCTGTTCTGACTAATGTCTTCAAGCTGCAGTAACAGAAAATTCCTTCCATCATGCTCCCCACCACTCCACCAACAATTGTTTCACAATATGCTATTACCTGATTAAACTAACTAACATACAATAAACCATAGTATACTTCTAAGGTTCAAAGCATCACTTATTCACTGTGAGTGCATTGACAGTTTGGAGAAGCAGACAGAAGCAATGCAACTTGTTTTGTGTTATGTGTGGCTGCTAATGGAGCCATTCTTTTGCCCTTTCTTCACACTGGGAATGTAATAACAACTATCTACTGTAGGAAATAAAAATTGCTTTGAAAGCATCTAATAGAACCATATCTGCAAAATAGCTACAATAAAAATAGTGACTGTGACACTCACAGGAAACAGGAACTATCATGTCTTAGCAACAGACAAACAGTTCCATCAGTCACACACACTTGTCTGGAGTATTTTCTCAGTTTGCTGCATGTCTCTTTAAATACATGCCACACTCATCACATCACGTGACAGCGGCAGTGTTCCTTCACCTGTTTATATGACTGTCTTCTGCTCACAGTTCTCTTGCTTCGGGCTGTGGACCGAGCACGTCTCCACAGCCCACTTCCTCCTCCCTCACTGTCGTTTCAGACTGAATAGTTCATGCTCTAGTAGTCACTAAACGCCTGTCCCAGAGCGTTTCCTTCCTCTTTGTGGAAAACAAGTGCTTGTTCTTTATCAGCACTTAGTCTTTTTGCTGCAGATTGAGCGTTGCCATGTTCATGACCCAGTCCTGAGCCTCTGGGTGCAGCTGGGGGACACACTGAAGAGCCATACTTTAATGGTTTTAAAAGTCTGTGCTCTTCACTGTGTACACTGAGATCTACAGGTGTTTTAAGAACTGTTATTTCCCAAGAGCGTTTTACAAAATAACTCTCACAATAAAGCAGTCCACTAGGCCACTTGGTCATGAGTGTAGCAATTATATTTGATTCATCTGTTTTTACTAGCTTGAATAAGTACCACATGTATCACCTGTTTAAAGACATACAATTTAAGAAATGGAATTTTCTTTTGGGAAGGATTTCCTAGATTGCCCCTCCACATTTTGAATACTTTCTATATGCTTGTACTAGATGACAATACATCAGTGGCAGAAAAAAAAAAAAAAAAAAAAATTAGGTGCAAGATGCAAAATGGAACATACCAGTTAAACCTGTTTTTAAAGCATTTATGTTTTTACAGTAATCATTCCTGAGAAATTTAACCTCTCCATTTTCAGGTGTCACTGGGGACCATTTCAAGATCTTGAGCCATCCTGGTCACATGGTTAATTCAATTGACCTTAATTAAACCCTCTTTTAAATAAATGAAATGCAAATGAATGAACAGCACAACCCCTTTGGCTCTGGGCAGCCTGACCACTGTCCATGTCAATAAAATTCAAATTCAAATCCTACATTTTCTCCCAGTGTGCTCTGGAGCTCTCGGTGATGTGACATGTGAAACAGTGCGAGCATGAGGCCGAAGGGAGTTTCAGGAAGGAAGCGGCGCTGAATAACCGGTTACTGACAATGTCACACTGCAGCCTCACTGTTGCAGAGCCGGACACAATACTCTCTTGTTCTTCTGTCGCAGTTTGAGCCGGAGCCATGGCTGCTCTGTCAGGAGGTTTCCAAACAAACTGACAACACTGTCTGGGCACAGAGCGGTGCCTTCTTTCCAAAATGAAGGCAGTTGATGGAGAGCTGTACAGTCACTGAGGACATGGTCTTCCTTAGAGGCACATGGGCAGGGTGTGTGGTGAAACAAAATGAAATCTAAACTATATAACTTCTGTCTTAACTGTGCTCCTGTGTGATACTGGTCCACTCATCACAGTTTAAGAATACTTTTGACAGCTGTTAAGTTATTTTTAAAGTGAGTGTAATATAAACTTTTATATCTAAGGGCCGTGCTTATTTCCCATCAGGAAATGTTATTAATAAGCAAAAGTGCTAGACATTAGGAGCCCCTCGGTGGAGAAAGTCAAAAAGGCATGGAGCAGGATCTGGGCCTGTCTTCAACAGAGGAGGCCTTAGCTTCTGGTCTCACACTGGAAACCTCATCCTCTCTTTTCACTCGCCACCAGTTAATTCAAAGTTATTGACAGGGCCCATATCTCCAAAACGAAACTGTACTTTGTGTGTGAAGTCAGCCTACTATGTGTCAGATGTGCCCTCTGATGGGCATCTACTGAGGGAGGATGATTAGCATTGGGCAGGGTCTTTGGTTCTAAGTTTTCATTTTTGTTTTTTTTCTCCTTTTTATGCATTGATTTTGTTTTCATGAGTTATAAAGGAAAAAGTTAAGCTATTGCCAAATGTAGGATGGTTGCTGCTTTAACATCCTGAAAGTGACATTATTTATCTTTATTATAATCCCTGTAGATTATCAATAATTATGAGAACACTTCAGTAAAATAGACATATTAAGACAGATTAAATATGAAGTTAAAAATTTGTTTAATTAAACTAAGCACCTTTGTTTTCATAACCAATTGATTTATTATTGGCAGAAACCCGTGGCTCCTGTTGACATGACACTGTCTTTATAGAAATAATGACTCTTTGGTGCTTTGTGTAAAATATCGGTGAATACAGCTGAACAAAGTAGAACACATCAGTCAAACTTTTTCAACTGTGCAATCAAGTTAAAATAACAAATTTGTCTTTCTTGTAAAAATGAATAGTTAAAGCTACATAGAACTTAGTGGATGTTACATCACATCCTGTTTCTACAGCTGCACAGAGAGGACAAACTGAGCCCAGCTGGAGGAGAAGCTCACTCACGTTTCACTACATTTTGGATAAAAGCTACAGAATAGCATGTATCCTCAATCATAACAGATTAATGGACTATTCTGTTTCAAAAAGTAACTGGCCTAGTTTGATTTGAAAGCTTGGCCAACCCATAACTCTGGGAGAGCATGAATGTGATTGCTGCAGCTGTTGGTTCCTGTCTGAGTTATGAGCCATTGTTTGTGGGAAAAACCAAACGAGGGAATCAGATAGAACATGGAAACAGTGTGGTACAATAAGTATTTGTTAACACAGACAGAAAGAGGAAGTCTCCACAACCGTTTTTACACAACAGGCACAAACAGTAGGGTTTACCAAGAGGAGCAACTACGCCACCTGAGTTAGATCACATCTGCAGTCAAACACGTCCACAAGATCCACAAATCCACAGTCAAAAAGAGGACATAGGCTTTATTTTAAGATGTGCTTAAAAAAAATTATTGTGTTTATCCTCCTAAATTATATACCACTCCTTGTCACAGAACATTTTTGAATGTTTCCCAGAGGCAGGTTACATCTTGCTTAACACAATTTAAGTGATAACTGGCACTTGGTGTTTCAATGTCATGTTAAAGTACAGAACGTAATTACACACTATTATTCTGTGTGCTGGAATAATGGCTTGTTTTAGGCTGCATCTGAATGTGTAATAGTGACACTTCATAATCACAGACAATATTTAATCTTGATCTTTTGAAACATGTGTTAAGCTTCACCAGTGTCCAGGTGTGTCAAACAGCTCTGTGGCTTTACGTACAGGTACAACTGTGAAACAGCAGTTACAAAAGACAGATGAAGAGTGTCTATAACATACACAGCAGAGGGTCGTTTTGTAGCCATTTTACAACGAATGAAGCATCCCACTCAGCACTGTCCACTGTTCATCTATAGCTGAAATGGGGACAATGTGCAGGACAAACGTTATGCAAGAGATGCAGAGTTACTGCTGTGATGTTAAATAAAGGTTTGTTGGATTAGGCCAGATTGACAATGTTTAAATATATAACTGTCATTATGTAAGCAGAAAGCTGTGATGACATAAAATCAAAATGTTGCACAACTGCTGTTTCCTCCACATACTCCTGACTCAGTCTAAGCCAAATGTCATGGGGTACACTCTTAGCTCAAGCATGAGACGAGAGATCTAACAGTCCCATGAGTGCAGTCACTGGCATGTTCTATTAGAGAGAGCAGATTCTGAAAAGTCAGATTGTGTTGCTTTAAGAGGTGGTTGTACTTTCATATACAGCCATCTCTCCTTGGAGAAGTTAACTGTGAGGCAAGACACTTCATAACTCACTCTCATTGTCCAACATGAACCACTGTCCCTGTCAAGGTCTGTCCCTGGACTGCAATTCAATTTGCTGCTTCTTCTAAATGAATTGTCTGAGTCCAGTTCATGCTGTTTCTCAGTATCACACTGATGATGGCCAATTCTGGATTCTTATACACATAAGTATTATATATAAGTATTATGATCTCGCTATTTATGGAAAAGAGATTAAAACAACAACAACAACAACATTTAATTTTGAAAAATACAATTACTATTTAATTTGACAGAACCAAATCAAATGTCCTACATGCAGAATCTTAGTTTGAGTAGAACACAGTGGTCTTGTGCTGCCCCCTGCTGGTGTTGAAGGCCTAATGCAGATGTACAGTGTCTTAGTGAAAAGCTAATTTGTTAGCAACCAAATCAGAGCAACACTGTGCTGCTTACATTACTGCTGCTAATTTTAAATCAGTCACAGTAAAACAATCTCTTTGTGTTCAAACATAAAACACACTATGGACTCCAGCACCTTTGGTCTGAACATGCAGCAGGTTGCGTCTCAAATTTATCAAATTTTTAAAAAGTGTATAAAGTATCCCAAATAAGTGGATTGTACCACTTTGATGACCCCTGTGTTTTCTCTCAAATGAAGCTTGTTTTGTTTGTGAGATTGTTGTGGTTTTAAACAGAGTGGGCTCTCGTGGCTCTTACTTTGAGAATTAAAAACTCTGAGCTGCAGGTAGACACACCTAATTTTGTTTGTTTTTAGAAATATTTCATTCAAACTGTTACAATGTGCCCTTTGTAGTGCGACCGTGTGTCAGTGAGAGGGAAAAAAACATCAAATGACACAGCATAGACATCATTCTTGTCATCCGTGCCAATCCAAATTTGTAATAATTTCATTAATCTTAGGAAGCTAAGGTTTGAAAAACAAACAAACAAAAATCATTGAATGGTGAGGAGTTGCTGTTATTGGCAAAATGTGATTTTAGAGAATGTATACAGTTTGAATATCATCTTTGTGTTTCTCTTGTTCACAAAAAGAACATTTTGCAAGTGTTTGCATGCCATTTTGAGAGGACATGGACAGGAAATAGAATCTATGCCAAGCTGTGAGTCATTTTAAAGTTTAACAGGTTCACTTTAAAATCCAACAGACAGAACATTGTCACATGAAAGAGTATGACAGGTATGAGCAAAACCCTCAGGTTCACTGTAGAGGACAAATATGACTCAGGAGGATATACATTTGACGTATAGCCTACTGGAAAAAGAACCTATTCAAAAGGGTGATCTGCTTCCACAGAAAAACCTTTACAAGATTCAGGTCGGATAAACCACATCAGTAACCGCCATGACCAATTTAACTCATATCAACCCTAAAACAAGCCCATAACTGTCATTTTTGAGACACTATTGGTCTGAACATGCAGTGGGCAGCAAGAAGTCACATCTGATGTTGGCAGCACAGGTTGGTTTAAAGCTAATATATTCAATAATATTGTGCATCAAACAGGAGCTGGCATGAGTTGTGTTCTATCTGTTCCTTATGTTACTGCAGAAGTGAACAGCATAAATGACGTCTTAGACCATTCACTGTGGCTGCAAAGCTGAATGAGCCCCTCTGTAGACCCTCCCTGGCAAAATGAGTAAGATGTTTGTTCGTTGTCCTCATGTGCCTCACTGACTCAGACAGCCCCATACTGCAGCCATTGACATGTCCAGCCTTTAGGGTCATTTTGATTATCATTTTCATTTTCCTTCTGCTGTTCCCAGACAGACAACTGCAAAGCATAGTTTCAGATTTGACTGCATGAAGAGGAAGGGAATGAGTGAGTCTAAAGTGCACATGGGCATGATGCAACCTATAATGGACCAATGGCAGAGGATGAATGAATGAATGAACCACTGATCTCAACAGTCCCTGGCTCTCAGCTGCCTCTTGACCCACAGTGCACAGACATAAACAGTCCACTAGATGTCAGGCTGAGCTCAAAGCTGGGATCGTACTCTGCTGGGAGAGTCACACCTGCTGTAACATGTACTCAGAACTGTAACTCCCAGAATGCACTGCTCACTCTGAGAGACAACAGGTTTGTGGTGCACCAAGCATATGGCACTTTCTTAAGAAAAAACCCCCCAAAAAAACAAAAACGCACAGAAAAAGAAAGTGTCAGTAGTAGAGTTCTCTGTTGAAATAGTGACCGAGTCTAATGGGATACAACCAGTGTCAGGTCACTCCATTCTGTTAGGTTTGAACTTATTTCAGATGCAGACACATCCAAAGTGGGATTTTAAACTTTTAATTTGGAAAATTAGTCTTAACCCATAATTCCTACAATAAGTGGAGAGGTCGGAACCTGTGCATCTCTGTAGGTGGTATTTATAAATGAGGCCCCTGGTGCTGAGGGGGCACATTGCCACTCCAAACCTCACACTCCTCCTTTTAAGAGCATGTGAACAGCTATGGTGGTCCTGCAGGCCTGATGCTGATATGACTTAAAACATGGAGGGAGTGCTTCTCCTTCAGCAGTGCTCAGTTTGCCCTCTCTGGGCCGCTGTAGAAACAGGAGGTAATGGAACTTCTTCTGGGTTCTATGGAGTTTCCAATGTCTGTTTTTCCCAGATACACAAATGTAAAGGGTAAAAAATGGTTATTTTGAGGAAATTATGCCCCATTAAAAACATCCAGTTTGTTCAGCTATTTACACAATATTCTTTACTTTACAGCTTATTTTAGCCTCTATTGTAACTCTCTGAGATCAAGTACAGACCGGCTGCTTCTTTAAATAAAAAACAAAACAAAACAAAACAAAAAAATCAAATGAAATACTGTGATCATCAAAAAAATTTGTTTTGGCCGCATAGAAATGCCACTTCAGTGAGCTTAAAATCAAACAGAGAGTCTATTTTAATATTATCACCTCTTCCTTTTCTGTAAAAAAGTGATTGAGAAACTGGTCCTGACACCGGAGCATCATTCAGAACTGCTCCACCCCCCCTTCCAACATCTGTTCTGTTGGATGAATACTGATAGCTCACAGTGGAAGATACTTAAAGACAGAGATGATGATTTGTGACAAGTGTTGTCCTGCAGGAGGATGTGCACACTGTGGCCGTCGACATGGGATGGACAAGGTCAGCAACAAAACCTGGTTAGACTGTGGATTTAAAGAGGGCTGCAAGACATACAGCACAAACCTATTTATGTATAATGTATCTTGAAACATGTTGAATAGTGGTTTAATTTCCACTTTCCTTGATTTTTATGGATGCAATAATGTCAGAATATTGTTGAGGTGGATAACTGGCAAAAATGCCAGAATAGATCCAAGAATGTGTCATGAAAAAGTGTGGATTTGACTCAAGTCATACTGTCTAGAGGTGAAAGGAACTGTTTGGGGTCTAGGACGACCTTCATGTGAATATATAGTTGAAAAGTTTTTGTTGTTTTAAATCCAAATGAATGTTATTTTGCTTTTGCTGCCATTTTAAGTTTGTATAATTTGGGACCAATGTCTTTCTTTGTTGTAATGGTATCAGCCATTTGTTTGGGTTATAGTATATAACACATTTTATGTCTGTAGGTCAAATAGGACAGGTTTGGTTAGCACCAACTTAAAACCTGTTTAATCTGTACTCTTCCAGTTTTAATTCTCTATTTCAAACCTGTATTTGATTTATGATTAGTTTCTTAAAGTTTGAATATGTATATTTAATTTATCTTTTTTTCTGTGTGGCATGTTAAATTACCCAGTGTGTGAATTGTGCTATATTAAAACAAAACAAAACAAAAATTCTCACCTTGCCTTTTTTGGTCTTCTGAATAATACCACTGTTGCCTAATTTGTTTGATATTGACTAGTTTGGACAAATACACTATCATACCACACTTTTCTGTCCTCTTCTTCTGCAGCAGAACTCGTCTTTGTCTGGACTCTGGAGAGTGTCACGTATCGTCTTCTCCTCAGTCTTTGTTTACTCCCAGCCGCTGCATTGTTTGTCAGTCGGAGGGAGCCTTGATGGAATCAGAGTCCATTAACATGGAAGGCAGCGCCGAGGTGACTTTAGCTCCTAATTAAAAACAGATGTGTCCATTTAATAGTCTTAATACTTTGTGGGAGAGCGAGACAATCACTGCAGAAATATCTATTTGCCTCATTAAATCAGGAGGCTGGATCATGATGAGGAGCGGCCTAATGAATGAAGACAGACATGTTTACCGCTTGTTTAAACAGTGTTTGTTGAAGCTGAGAGGGCGGCATCCACGCGCACGGCTGTTTGGAGCTAAATGGAGAGTCCACAGCAAAAGTCGATGTGACCAGCAATCAGAGGCAAGGAAAGAATTAGAGTACAGTAATAAGTGATTAATTCTGAACACACTAACTTTCCTTTTGTAGAACTTTACATGAGTCTGCAGCCACTTTTATTCTCACTTTTCATCGTAGGATATCCCTGTCGTTTACAGGGCTCATATCATCCCAAGGTGTCCTGAAACAAGGCATACTTGACCTAAGTTACACAAACACAAATCCTTTTCCTCCTTAAATTAATTACTACATTAGCAGTGAAGGTTTGACTATATATATCAGTCCATATGATCTGTAACTGTCCTGGAGGAAGAGGGAAGTTTGCAGGACTTCAGTCTGGAATTTGACCACAAACAACAGAACAGCGTCCAATGTTTTATTGGAATTAGTCTTTAAGGGTCTGGCTACACATACACAATTGTTTAGATATTTGATATTTCCTCAGTAAACCAGTCACAGTTCCACTACAAACGTTCTCCAGACGCAACATGGCGGTAAATGCCATGACAGAGGAACATTTACAACATAATTTTACAGCAGAAATATATCTGCATGTATGTATGATGAATGGACAGAAAGTAAAGTGAGTGTCATTGTGGTGGTGAAAGTTCACTTCACAAACATCATAAGCTCTGGTGCTTTAGGACATTTGGAAAGCAGTCATTTTAGCACACTTTTTTGAGCAATGGAGCAACGTCTTAAAAATCTCGTCCCAACTTTGTGGTCATGAAGTGGCCTTGGCATTGGACTGAATGCTGTGGTGTTTACATCAAGTCCATGTGTAATGTATTTAATGAACATCAGGTTCATTCAACTGTGGAGTACAGAGCCACAGACAGACGCTGACTCAGCTGAGCCTGTTGTGTGACACAGATAGAGATGTGTATGGACACTTCAGAGCTGCTTTGGGATCAGCTGTCACGTCCCATAATGAGACCATCAGCCACTAGTCCAGCACAGCTCACTGAGGAGAGGGTAACACAGCTCCCAGTGGCGCATGGTCTTCAACCCCCTTCAGACCTGGTATTAAAACCTAAGACAATAGAGCTCTTGAAGTCACATGACTATGCGTTCTTCCATACTGGCAGGAAAAGAGAGAAAGACACGAACAACGAGCCAGTAAAATTTTCAGTCAATCTTCATTAAGCACTTTAATTCCACAATTATTGAGCTATGTCACAAACTCATTAAATGAATATCCCTGATTCTGAATCATGCACCAGGCAAATGTCAAAAAGAGTTGAGAAGATCGCATAAACCTACAGCAAACACATTAAATACCAGCTCTGTTCAGCACTTGTGAAATTGGTTGGTCTATAAATGAGAGAGATGAAAACGGGATTGTATTCTGTACTGTCACCAGTTCACGTGAGGTGATTCATAACAACACAGTAAACACTCACTTCTCTCTTCTATCTAGAATTTTTGGTGTTCAAAAAGAGCCATTTTGATTGATTTTTTACTGCTATATAGCGGCTTATGGGGTGTCTTTATTATAAACAGACTTTGGAGATTAAGCTCTGTTAATATGTCTATGATGCAGCATCAAATGAAATGTACATGGATTGTCTTTTAGCTCTGTATAACCTCCAGTTCAAATGGGACACAGACAGAGGGCTATTGGAGGGAGACATGTTGCACAAATCTTTTCACGAATCTTGGAAATGGGCTCCATGCTTATGCACAGATTGTTTTTTACTACTACATGTACTTGTACAAATGTGGAGCTTTCTTGCGCACAGCCTGAAATCAGGGTCATGTGAAATCAGGTCCCAGAGCTCTGTTAGGTCTTTGTAAGTCTTGATAGTCCTCCAGACACCTGGATATGCGTGAGTCCAAATGTTGCAGAAAATGTCCATCTAGATGAATATTGGTCTAGAGTCTCTGGTAGAGGAGCTGCAGACAGACGCACTGCCACACCTCTCTCAGTCAGATGGCACAGAGCTTGTTTGGTGAAGTTGTTAGCGTACATAATGAGCTAATTGGCAGTGGACAGATCTGCTGCGTGTGCTGGAAAATAAAGAGCCCCCGGAGGCTGTCCTCAGCTGGGACCTGCAGAGCAGTGGAGGCGATCCCTGTGGTACTGATGTTAATGGAAGGAGGAGCAAGCAGGATGGCTTCAGCCTCACAAGAACCAAGGTCAAAAAGAGAGCGTTAGGGTCTGAACCATCCCCAGAGGACACAGAGTTACATTTAGACCAATATTTTATCAGAGTACAGTGTTTTAACTAAAGCTGAGGAGCATTTATATCTATATTTATAGCAAAAATCAACAGTTGCATATGCTAAAAGTACTGTTAAAAAGTGTTGAATTGAAATAGTCTTCCATGCAACAAAGATTCACTCTTTGCTCGTTAAAACACAGTGTGACAGAAATCAATTTAGTTTCTATAGGCTTAAACTATCATAGGTCTGTGTATGAGGTGTATGTTCTTGATATCATACCCGAGTGGGGCCCCAATAATACTGGTGTAATCCAGTTGTTAATGGATGTCCAGTTTGGGACGGCCGGCCAATGCTGTCTTTCTGTAAAGAGTCTGCATGTCCTCCCTGTGTTACTGTCATCCAGCTTCCTCCCACCGTCCAAAGACATGCATGAACTGATTTAAACTGGCCCCTGGTGAATGAATGTGAGATTGAGTGGTTGTTTGCCACTGTCTGTATATATGTATGTTAGTCCTGCAACTAACTGGCCATTGTCCAGGCTGAACCCCTCCTCAGGCCCAAAGCTGCTGGGATAGGCTCCAAGCAGTCTATTAAGTTCATGACTGTATTAAAGTATTAAGGTCTAAAGCATTTGTAGTTGAGTTGTTTAATAATTATTTGGCTTTTTTTCAATCTTATGTGACGTAGAAATGTGTACGACTGTAAGAGTGTAACAGTAGTAAGCGATGGAAACTTAAAATGTTTCTTTTTCCAACACTGACCCAAAAGGGTTTATTTTGATGTGATTATATACCATTTAAAACATCTGACTAATGTTAATTTATTCACTATATATTACCACATTTAGACCTTAAAAACAGCCAGTGTGGACTTTGTAAATACTAACTAATGCTGCACTTAACAAGACTCCTCCTTTGAGCTGCACGCGATAAGACCCCAGGGAAACATCAGGGAGGCTGTAAACACGGCTGGAAGTGCAGGGCCCCAACTGTCAGGTGAGGGATAATTATTATTATTATTAGCACTGTGAGCTCAGGGCCATCCCCAGAAGGGCCCTGCGTCAAAGAACCTCCACAGGGCACTGCACCAGCCCCCACCCAGGCACCATCACAGGGAGTCAATACCCAGGCCACTAATGACTGCCAAGTACAGCCAGCAGAGAGGGACAGGCCATGGCCACGCGGGGCCTGTCCACGTGGCTTTTCCTCAGGTTGTAATTAGTAGCCTGACAACAAGAGGAAGCAGGTACACAAGGGTCTGTACGTTCATAAACAAAACAATCAGGCCCCAGTGACAAGATTCTATTACAGCAATCACAGGCCGAGGTGAGGGTCAACTTTGATTATCAATATAAGCAGAGATTGCAACTTTTTGTCATTCTTCATTGACAGTCACACTTATTACATTGATCTAGGCATCACTATCAAGTAATTTTCAGCATGTACCGGAAGCTTTATCCAATCACATGCTCACTATAATAATACAAAAATAAAAACAAATAAATAAATACACAGAGGGTGTTTAAGCCAAGCAGTCCAGTCTCTTCATGGGGTTTGCCTGGTCTGATCAAAGCCACAGTCCATTTATAGCCTGGGTGTAGCCAAGGCCAGACCACCAATAGAACTTTGCTTGCAACAATATGCAACATTACTTATGTGTATGTGTCAAACTGATTGTGTGGTGGTTGACGTACTCCTTGAGCCTTGATCACCCATCTTCAGAAGAGGAACAAAAAAAAAATCCCCGCACCAGTCCAGCAGTCTGACCAGCCAGACGGCTTTCTCATTGTATTACATACAGAGAAATCAGTCTGGTAGTGCAGGGTTTGAACAGGATTTAAAGGTGGAACTAACGCTCACTGAGTGAACCAATCAGAGAAACCACGGATGTGACGTAAGGAAAGCAACCTTCTAATTCCAGTTGTCAACAAACCACAGCATATACCAGCATGGCTCGAGAGAGAAGATGCTTCGGTGGTGAATGATTTCTGTTGTTTTTTTCAGAAAATCTGAGGATACACAGGGTTTAATAGTTCAGTGCTTATTTTTGATCGTAGTAAGCTACTTAAATCTGCGTTTGAAAGATTTGCGGACTAAAAGCACAGCACAAATGTATCTAATGAGCTAATGAGAATACCTTTCTGTCTGTGACTTATCCTCACACGTTCTGTTTGTTTCACCTGAATGGCTGACTTAGATGATGCAGAAATGGACACATATCCTAATGCTTCAACAGCAATCTATAAAAATGAGGCATATGCCCATTATCCTTCCTCAAAATACATATTGGTCTTTACCAAGACACAATCTGTGTCCTCGCTGATGGTGTAAGATGCAATTACACATCAAATAAAAACAGTGTGCATTTCCATATTTCATTATCCCCAGAGTGCACCAGGCTCTGTGGAGGAAGGCTGACCTGAACAGAATGAAACAGATCTTTGGAATAATTTCTTTCAGTAGATACAAAGATACATTCTCTACAGGATAAAAAGAGCTGGTTACTCCCATATACTACAAGCAGGGTAATGCAATACATTTAAAGATTGCTCAGACTACACCATTTTCGAAACAGAAGCCTCTAATTGGATGCAACTCGTCTTATGTTTGGTAATAAACAATTGCTTGTGAACTCTTCAACAATGTGGACGAACATACTCACTGACTCATTGCAGACTTCTACCAGATATCAAGCATATTGGAAACAATTACAGACATGTCACAGCCAATGAGAGCGCAAGATGTGGGATGACGAGTTGGGGCGAGGAGAAATACGACGGACCAGCTGTCTGAGTGCACCAGTGTACTCCTGGCCCATATTTGTTACTTTGTCCTTTTGACTGTTGTTTCATAGGCTCCTCTGTGTGGGCTTTGCCTCATTTCATTAACATTCAGACATTAACATTAACCAACAGACCGTTTAAAAGACTCATGTAGTGTGTGATCCCATGTCGCAGCTAAGTCTTGTGATGCAATGACTCACCCTCACAAGTCAGTTTTGTAGTATGAACAAGGCATAATATTCACTTTAATTGTCCGTTATGCTTTAGACTATTACCTGCAGGACATTAAACCTGCTTTAAAGCCACTGTGCCTAACTTTTAGCCAGTAGCCCCAAAATACATATGCTCTTTATCTTGTAATGTTTCTTAGGATCACAAGTATCTCACTGACATAGTACCCTAATTAATTATTCTTATTTTATTTAATATTATGAAATAGAATGCAACAACAACAAACACAGCTGAAGGAGCATTTTGTAACCAATTAGGTAATTCAAATATAAAAGGAGCCTTTAATAATGGCAGAGTCTGTCAAAAGGAAAGATGGGCTGAGGTGCACAAACCTGACAAGCCAGATATACTGTTCCACAGAACATAGTCTGTTTCACAGTGCCATCTGGGAGGGCTCTATTTGAAAGCGTTTGCAAAAGGGCAGGTACTTCAAACCTGTGTTTTGATTTATCTGCCTCAGTTTTATCCAATCAGAGCAATGTTGTTTATGATCATAACAGTAAAATGGTTGCCACATCTTCAAACCTGAAACATGCCTATACCTGTCAGTGCTGCCAAATTATTGGACACACCAGCCAAGTTTGGCCAAGGTGAGTACTTTGGTTGGAGCAGTTCAAGATGGATTTTTGTAATTTTGTAATCTCCCAAATCTTGTAAGAACCCAGCTGCAGTGCAAGATTAGAGGTTCCCCAATCTCAGAAAAATTGTGTCTTTGACTTTAAATATCCCACCATCTACAGAACATAATATCATCATCCAGACCCTTCACCAAAATAAAATAATAAATCTGGAGAGAAGACCCAGGAATACTACATCTGACAAGAAATGGACAACATTCCTCTCCCAACACTTAAGCCGCTGATCTCCTCCCTTCAGACATTTACAGATGTTGTTATGTCTGTGGTATAGTGTGATGATTTTTTGAGCTTTGTACATATCAGAAAATGTGAGCTACAGTATTTACTGGGACAAAAAGAACTGTTCGTTGTCATAGCTTTCTCTTGTGGTCCTCCCAGGGGCCGCTGCTGCTACACAGTATCTAAAGCAGGCCCTGCTTTGCTGATACGGCTGATGGCGGCCCTCGGGGGAACCATTAGCGAGCGGATCAGGAACGTGGCGCTCAGGGAACCATCCCAATTCAGCAGAGAGACCAAAGAACTCACAACACTCTAACAACACCTGTCACACCTGCGCCTAATGAGAAACACAATTAGCAATTAACAGTGCGATCTGTCAGTGCTAATACCGCCGCACATGCACGAACACACACACACACACACACACACACACACACAAGGCCTTCATCAGCACTTCAGCACGCAGAAATGAGCCCAAACAAGCACGTCAATTACACAGGTGATGTAATGTTGTGAAACCTAAGCTGATGCTGCTGTGACATGTTTTCTGAGCCAGAAAAAACTCTTACGTTCAAAGAATCAGACTTAATAAAGGTGCTGAGCCTTATCCTGACACATCTGTATGTCATGTATCTAAAGAGGCAGATGTAGCTAAATATATTTAGGTAGTGTGTAAGAATGCTTTCTATTCTCTACACTCCTGGATCACAGCACAGCTAATGTCCAGTCACTGGGATGTCTAAAAGCCCGCTGGACTAAAGAATTAATCAATAACCCCTCAACCCAAGACCAGCAAATCTATCACTTACTTTCTTGAGTTCAATGTTTTCCAGTACTTCCTTTTCAATCGACTTAACAGCCAAATGGTTGAGTCTGCTTTGGCCCATGGGCCTCCTCAGCCAGGTATGCAGCACGAAAAGACCTAACTACTACAGCTGCAAACAGGTATTGTTAACACAGCTTGAATAAGAGTTTTAAATCAGGGGAACATGTCAGGGTCTAGTAGATTGTACACTTTTAGCTTGTCCTGAATACTACCTGCCTCATTTTTGCACTTAATAAAGTTCTTGGCAACCATTGCTTCCTCTGTTCAGGTCAATATGATATGATGTGATGCTGAGCCAGAGCAGACAAATGAGACTCAGACAGGAAAAAAACAGACTGCATGCTGTAACTCCTAGAAGCATCTTCTGATTCACGCCACTAAACTGCATACCTAAATATGCATGTAAATCTATCTTACCCAGCTCCTTCTACTTCTCCCCCAAAACACACCTTCCTTCTAGATTAGTCATTTCAAGAATGATTTTTTTGTATTGAGTGGGGCATGAACAACAACAAGTTGACTTTTATGTCTGTCACACAAGTCACTGCCATCCTAGTGGGCAGACACTGTAGCCTGATGTATATTTGGGGATGAAGTATTTCACAATTTTTTTATGTGAATGTCTTGCTGGAGGATAATATATAGCAGGTTCCTCATTTAGTTCATAATCAGACTTAAAATCAACCTCAGGATGGTCTTCATCTTCAGACACATCCTCCTCTATTTCACTGTCATGATGAAAAGCCTCCTGTCATCTGTTCATTGAAAACCATGAACTGAAACCGTGATTTGAACCATTTTCATTTCATATGTTCATTACAATAATCAAGCCAAGTTTCATACAGAAAAATACTTTTTTGGGGTGTTTGAATTTTAAAACGGGTCAACCCTCAAGAAACAAAAGGGTTTATGTTTTTGAAATTTGTTCAGTGCCTTTTGCCAGTTACACACTCCTTCACTTACTAATGCATTTTTTTTTTGTTTTTTTTTTGCTAATATCCTACAAGTTGCTTTTACTACTAGTTGAACGTTTTAAACCAGCTTTCTTGAAAGCCTCTTTTTTGTGTGCCAAGTCAATTGCAGTATCTTAAAACCCACTGGCTTGATTTGTCTGTTCTGCTCCTCCTCATTTCCCTGAGACACTCCCTGGTCTTCTGCTTGTCCTAGACACAAATGTATAATCCAAGTTTAACACTGTTATTTACAGCATGTGTCACTCTACCATTATCTAGATTCTACAAACAGCCCAACAATCAAATTTCTGCATAAAGTTTTACGTCAGCAGTAACATTTTACATACAGCATACATAGTGACACATAAAATCACTGTCAATGCTCTTTGTTTATTGTTGACACAGTGTGTACTTCAGATCACAGCATCCTTCTGTTGGCTCTTGGGACTGAGCTAACATTTGTCCTCTGTCTCACCTACTTCTGTCTCTCACTCTGCTCTGGTCCTTCTCTGATCTTCTCTTTCCCTCTTTGTGCTCTCAACCAGAAGGCAATCAAATATTAATGAAAGCAAATGTTCAGAACGACATATTACAATGACAACCAAGGTGATTTAAGACATATGATTCATTTTAAAGCTATGTCTTTTTTTTTTTTTTTTTTTTTAAAGAGAGTGGTCTACACTGATGTCAACAACTCTTTTATCACAGCAAAACAGCGCAAAAATGAAAATAATAAATAGAGAAAAGGAAGGCAAAGTAAAACGAGAATAAATATTGGAAATGCTTCGATGCAATTTTTAATGAGGTGGAGATAATTATGGGATTGCAACAGTCTAACACTGAAATCAAAGCTTAAAGTTCAAGGTAACCTCTAAACTTTGGTTTGATAGAATATATTAGTGAAAAATTAGTTTGGTTTGACCTTTTGTTAGTGAAAGAAAAATAGGAACAGTAACTGCTGCTGGGGGTTGGGTGGTGTTGAGACTAGGACAGCAAAGAGCTTTAAGGGTGAATTGGAAATTGAAGCAGGGCCTTATGGTGTTGTCAATGTAAGTTCTCCAAGCGGACATAAGCCTTTTGGACAGATCACAGTGTTCATTAGGAAAGTGTCCAACATTCCTATATTGTTATTTGTATCTTTTTATTGGATGGTGCAAAGATTTGAAGGTAGGGGGTGTATATTCAACTGTTCCATATAACAATTCACAAAGCTAAACACCATTAATCAGTAATTTAGTTACCCAACAATTCCAAAAAAGACATACACACTTTTGCCCTTTCTTTCCAGGTGCCAGGTAGCCAGACCTGTCAAAAGAGCCATGGAGTGTCCCACACTGTTCTCCTGTCTCACCCATGCCATACAGTTCAAATGTTTCTGCTTATGTACAATCGGAAAAGGTGTTGCACGAATGGGAAACACTGTGAAAGAAACAAAGGGGTCTGTTACAGGAGGCAATTTTTCCAAGAAATATTACAATCTATACATTTTGCTTGAGTAATTACTGCCTTTGTATTTTCTCATTGGTTTACTTTTTCGTGCAAAAGTCTGTGATGAATCATGGGACAATTTGGAAATGTCTTGTCCAACTCCAGTCCAACTAAGCTGTATGCCTTTATTGTTGGTGTTAACCTGACTAGTATTTAGTATTAAGTATTTCCAATTAGTGCTATTCCATTGGGGCTAAGGCATTTACATGTTTTAAAAATATGCTTTTATTTCAACTAACACCATAATTTCATTTTTTTTCTAGTGTATTGTCAGTAAAGTGTCATATGGATTCATTCACTGTATTTCCTTAATCCAGTCCAAAGTCCAGGCTCTATGGCTAAACAGATGATTGCAGTATTGGAGCATCTCATTTAAATGTATGTCTTTCCAGGTTTGAGCTAAGCCCATTACAGTGGTCAGGTCTGAATGTGGGGCCTGTAAATACAGACATCATGAATCCTGCAGAGAAGGTTTTGTAAACGCACAACACCTCACTCTGCCATAAACACTAATTGGATTACCCCTGATGTGTGTGTGTGGCATATCCAGCATGGTAATTGTGTCAGCCTCGTGGGTCAGTGGGGAATAGCAGTGTTAAATCCAATTCGGAGTGTGGATGTGTGTACAGAGGAAGGGGGATGTAGCCGAGCCCCAGCCATATGTCCTCTCCCCGGATCAGAGGGACTGAATATGGATGAGAACAACACAGGTCCTGGCTGTAACACTGGAGCAGCAGGTTTAAGCATCGACAGTGAGCACTCCTTGTTATCAGCAAAAAAGTGTCAGCAGAAAGATTTTTCTTAATGAAGATAAAACTCTTTAGTGTGGACCAGGGATTTCTCCTCTTAGTTTCTTTGAAGAGTTGTTTGGATAAAGTATCCATCCATTGTCCATGGGCTAGTGGGGGTTTTAAAGGTAACAAAATAAACTCAGGCCAGATTTCACCAGCATGGTTTAAGTTAAGTTAGAAACATAACAATGAATTAAGTACTTTTTTTAAGTAACAAACATGTTTTGTTAACAGGGGCAAGAGTGGGTTAGGAGGCAGATGGGGTTATCTTATATCCAGAAGGTTGGTCCTGTGCACAAAGTGCTCTTTAGCCTCCAGTGTTTGTAAGAGTGGTGTGTGAATGTGAGAAAGCTTATGGGTGAATAGACACTTGATGAAAAATGCAGGTAGAAAATAATTGAAATATAAATGACCAAACTTGCTGATGTTATACAGTTAAATTAAACTTCCCCAGTAGCTGAGCTGCTGTTCACTGCCAAAGTGACAGTTTGCAACCAGTATTCTTCTGAGTTAAATGTATGGTCCGTAACTTCTTGAAAATCAGAGGGAGAGATAGGAGAATGATCACAGCTCCTGACCCTTCCCCTCCCTCTTGGTCTCCTTTCAAGCCATGCCCCCTTTTCTTGTGCACACTGGGGTCCAAAAGTCTAGATATATTTACACATTGTAAGCAAATACTGTAGCTGTAGTAAGATCATGTTTTAAGAATAACTTCACAGTTTTTAGTTTTTTCTCTAACCTTGTTATAACATTGGTTTCATCAGCTTCAAATGTGAAAAGTAATGCTTTTATCGTTCATTTCTTAGAGATGCAAAACCAAAGATAATGAACAGTGAGGCGTGCTAGTATTTGCTTGTATTTCAGCTCATTCTCAACACATTCTCCCCTTCTGGTATAAATCTGAGCAAGTAACATGACATATTTTGTTTTTAGTACATACAGTGATGTGATAAAAACAAATCTGTTTTTTAAAATATGATTTTTATTTTTAAAGCAGAGATTTGTCTTAAACAATACATGCATGATCTTGAGTAGTGAGACATGAGTAGATTAGTTTTCATAAAGAAATTTCACAGGTCAGTCTCTCCTGCAGTGTTTGACCTGAGGACACAGGAGGTAAGAGTGGAGTGAGTTTATGATCATACAGGCAGGATTATTCCTAGTTTTGAGAACAAACATACGTATTCATATAAACAGGAGTTCAGTTCACTCTGTTTCATTTAGTTTGCACCAAAACAGAAAATAATCCATTTAATTCAGTCCACCGTAAAGCCCTGGTCCACTGAGAGTTAACAGGTGTCATTTTAAACTGCAGCAGACAACAAAAATGTCGCCTTTTTAAAGAAACAAACTAAATGGTGTTGTTAGCCTAAATGCCAACACGGCATGTTACCATTGCATTTTACCTTCTCAGTGCTTTACGTTTGCAGCCTTATTTTATTTACAATATTGTTATGTTTTGCTTTTTTTTCTCGGGAAAGTGAAGTGATACGTGATGTTTTCGTCGCCAATTTATGGTGCTCTTTTGTTTGGGCTCATCTGTGGTTCACTTGATGTTCGTACTGTAATCAAACTGTTCTGTTCAGTCGAAATCGCTCCGAGACCTCTGTTTTGAAAGGTTCTTGGAGGTTCAGCATTCAAACTAATCCAAGTGAACCCTACTAACAAAAACAAACCCTAACTGTTGCTGCACATTGCACATGAAATATCACTTTAAAACAACATCTAAACACCAGTCCATTGTCCACATGCTTATTATTGTGATGCAAATGCAAACCGATAAAAAAAAGATATTTAGGCAAAGACTTGGCATGACTTTCTCAGGATATAAACACTATATTATTACATTGACTCTAACAAAACTGGAAACTAAATCAATATAGTGCATCTACAGACAAGGCAACATGAATAATCAAAGTGTGAAAACTTGAGCAAGAGCAGCTGAACCAAGGGGAGGGGCTAGAGGAAGATAATAATTATAACAGTATATCTACTTTACAACATAGTTACAGGTCAGATGGTCAGTTTTACTGGCTTTAAACATTTGTATCGAATTTTGTCATTTAGAAACGTTACCCCAGCTTTCCTTGTGTGGGTATAGGAGCTTTACAAAGAGGATACCTGCCTTGTAATGGTTAAGTCTTGAGCAGTTCAGATACTGTCTATTATCAATGACTGACATCATGTTAAACCTCTCCCTCTGAGGAATATAAACTTAGCTCTGATCAGTTTATACCTTACAATACTATGCCCAAATGGCTATTTCTAATAGTATTTTAGTATAAAATATTATTTGCCGAATATGTTCAAACATTGAGTAATGATGCTCAAGTCTGAAGTCATTTGTGACCTCACTAATTCTATAAAATCCTGGTGAAGCACAATGTCAGTCTTACATTAATAAGCTTCATCTTTACTGAAACTGTTGAGTATTGATGGGAAAATATGTACATACATTCTGAGTATTTTGTTATTGTGTAATATCAGTCTGTGAATGTATTTTAAACTCTACACTCTTGATATTACAGTGTACATTGGATGTTCACATAAATTAGTGTTGTTTTACAATATTTGAAGGTGATAATTTGAGGTCAGTTTAATCACCTAAACGGCAGGACAAATGACAGGAATCATCTGTGAAAAAATTAGGCCTTAAGACATGATCTAGGCTTTATAATTAAGAATTTTAATATGTGACAATAAATATCAGCCCACAGTAGGATTTGGCCAATCACAGCTTGCTTCCAGGAAAAAGGAGCGCTCCCATTGATTGACACTGGAAACAAACCAAGGACATTTCGCTGCAAATATTTTACAGCGAAACAGCTCAAAATAGATACAAATATAGAAATGGGCAGCTAATTAAACATGGATATGTTTGCAATGCTTCGTGTAATGTTTAATGAGGCAGAGATAATTACAGGATTGCTTCAGTCTATAACGGTAAACCCTAACACTAAAAGTTTCAGGTAAGCTCTAAACTTCAATTTAATGTAACGTATTAGTATTTTTGCTGAAAAACTAGTCTGGTTTGACCTTTTTTTCTGGTAAAACAAGCAGGAGGGTGAGTGGTGAGGCTAAGACAGGGACAGCAGAACCAGAGCTGCTCCTGACCTTTGACCCATGACGAGCAGCCGCTCAGCCTCAGGCAGAGAGAGAACCCAGCGCGGATCCTCAACGAGCCCTCCACAGAGCACCATAAAGATTAAATATTAAACTAGACCTAATTTAAGTTGAACTCTTTTAGACTGTTAGACTATAGACAAAGGTTATTGTCTAAATCCTTGAATATACTTCTTTTATTTATTGTTGATTCAATCTGCATATCCAAATGCCATCTGTTTATTAATTTTGGTCAATAAACATTTTTTTCTCCCTATATATGTTTACATTTGGATTTTGGGTTACAGAACACATACATTTTTACCTCAAATATTTTTCTGTTCATTACAAATGTACATTTATTGTATGTTGTTGCATAAAATACATCATTTTTAAACAGTTTCCAACTTTTCTGACAGTGCCCGACAGTTGTGACAGAGCCTGTGTAAAGTATGAGGAAGCTCAGTGTGACAGTTCCTCTTGTCATTATCTGCTAAAAAACTTCAAACACTCATATTCATCACATTTGCAGGAGTTTTATCATCAACACTTTGCCCAGACACTCTTCCCATCCTCTGTCGTCTCTTCCCGACCCGATGCCACAGACACAGCCATAAATCTCACAGCAGCTAATGAACTGCATTTAACAATAAAATGCACTGGAAATGGAACGTTTCATTTAGAAGAAGATCAATGGCAGTGACAAACAGCCTTCGCCGAGCTACTAGTTAGCAGGATGATGTTCCGCAGGCAATCCAATCAATCAGCGCGCACCGACACTGAGATCAATCAAAGAGGGATGACGGGGAAGGAAGAACAACACTGGGGCTTTTCTCGTCTCACTGTACTCTGCTCTTTAGTTAAACAGAGCTGCTAATCGATCAGTGCACAGTCCAGCAGCCTCTCCTCCCTGCCTGGCTGTCCCGTTCTTTGAGAATTTCAATGACTTACATTTCCATATTGATTTACAACTTTAAAAAACATACCATAACTTTTTTTGTCAGATTGACTTTATGTTAAGAGGCCCATTAATAAAAAGTATGTAAATATACAGGCTGAAACAAACACAAAAAGACTGAAATTTGAGGCACTGTAAAATTTCAGGAGTTATGTCTATTTTTTTTTAATTGTTTAAAGCAAAGGGAAGTGAAATGATGGAGGAACAGAAGTCGGTACTGAGAGTCTTCTGCTTGTGGTTAAAGTCAAGCGTCCTGTGCAGTACAATAATATACACTATGCACTGATAAATGACTGGAGAACGTTTTGGACAATTTTTAAGGAAAAAAAGTCAGCATTGTGCTTGCAAGACAATGCGTGCATGTGTAAAATCTCTGACTCACCCTTCAGTGATTGATTGGTCAGACCTGTTGATTTAGGCCTGGTTGTAGAACTAAATGACTAAGAATGCATCTAAAATTGAAGAAAATACAGCTATAGTGATGGGTACCAATCTTCAATCAATATTTGTATGCTGTTCTCACCAGATTTCCTATAGATATGTTTTTATCTACCTTCTCCAACATGGGTATCAAGCCTTTTTTGATTTCTATTAATGAGAGGACTGACATTATAAGGTAATTGTACTTGTTTGCACTAAAACAAAGGGGGAAAAATTGAGTCGTTGTTATTTACAAGCTATTATCCTATTATTTTACTGGGCCGGCCCCTGAACAAAAATGAGTTTGACACACTTGAAAGAACATACTTCTAATTTCGGGTTAAAAATGTTTAACGCTGGATTAAGAACTACCTCCTTCATCTTGAGTAACAACACGATGAAACATGTATGAAAGGAATCACAACAAAATGATATCCAAACATGTCAGTAATTCTATGTTGGTGGAAAGTTGTGGTTTTAGGCAGAGTACAAATGGAAAGCTCAGTTTTAACAGATCTGTAATGTAAGAATGATGTATATTTTTTCCCCTCATCTTTCTGTAAGTGTTGTATAGATCCAGTGCATGTGGAGCTGGTGGGTCTGTGCTCTCAGACTTCAGAGCGTCAGGCTGCTGAGAGTGAGCAGAGTGACTGATAACTATCCGGGGAGTGGAGTGCTTCATCAGCGCCGTCCCATCTGCGACCCGACAAGTTCATAATGCCACGCATCTGCTTTCATTTACAAAGGCTTCACTCCTGCCCCTCCCTCTCCTTACTCTTCTGTGGATGACTCTCGTGTCACTCTTGGCTCCCCGTTCGCTGGGCTCTCATTGCTCTCGTGCTCTTCCTCACCTAATCCTCTTCCTCTTCTTCAGCTCTTTGCCCTGTTCTCCTTCACAGTGATTTGCACCTCCTCCATTTTCTCCACAAATCACCACTTCTCAACCCTAAATAGAACAACAACAAGTCCAGCGTGGTTCACTCAGTGTTATATAAAACAATTCCAAACATATTTTCCACCCTCATGTTGTCTTCCCAGTTGAATTTGACCCTGTCTTAGTGTGACTGTGTCCAGAGGAGGAAAAAACTTTAATCCACAAACTTCATTATCAAGAAATCATTTACTCAAATTCACCTTTAATACAAGAAAAATAAAAAAAACCCTCATATTTGAAATTTTATTCATAATAACTACTATAACACGTTCCAAGGCAATGAGATAAATCAATGACAAAGGTCAAAAGGTCAGATCACTTTAAATCACATCATAAAGTGGGTTTTCATTTTAAGTATTTGTTTTGTTTTGTTTTTGGAATTGAAAGTTAGTGGAATTGAAAAAGTTGCATGGGTCCTGCTACTGTGGAGTTATTCCCGGCTTCCTCCTGAGAAAGATGTGTGCTGAGAAACATACACACATTTCACATTTTTTTCCCACCTTTTTAAACTTTTGTTTTTTTTTAGTTACAACTTTATCTTACTGCACTAGGCGTCATATGCTGGTTAAATACAGTGTATCCTGGTTTTTCTTAGAGGCATGGACATTTGTGGCAGAGCTGTGACCTTTTCATCAGTACAGACCTTATTAATGCTACTTAATAGAAATTAGTGTAACACAAACTTTACTGTGAATATGCTTCTTTAAGGTTAAACTACAATGTTTCAGAGAGTCAGTTAAAAGCTGTATGATAGATCCTTATATTTAACTGAAAATAGAATGGAAGTTTTATAGTTTTTGGAAATCAGTATTCAAACGTGTGAAAGTATGTGTGAAATTAGCTGAAAGTATGATTATGCCTCTGAAATTCTGCAAGTCAAAAAACAGTGTCAAATATTGTGATCTTTGTGTGACGTTTGGCTCATACTAAATGTGATGTCTAAATGGTGAAGCCAAATAGGTTGCTAATGCGTTAGCTTGAAAATGGATTTTAACAAGGAGTAATGAATATTGATCTAATCCAACTATTTATTTCCAGGTTAAAGTAGGATTTTCAAATGTACTATTTATTGTTGAATTAGAAGAACGTATTTCTACATGGAGTTATGATTGCAAAATAAAAAGTTTTCCACTTTTCCAATAGCTCTTTTTATTTACAGATTTAGAAATGCATGCAGATAGGTGTATTCATTCATGATATTTTGAAGAAATTTAATACTCTTATTTAACTATTTTATTTTGTTTTATAAAGTCTCCCTGAAACGCAGCCCTTGTTACTTGACTCCATTTGTTCACAGTAAAAACAGGAAGTCAGTGTTTGACAGAGATCACCTCAGTGACCATTAGGGGGTGCACTTCTCTCACCGTTCGCTGCAGACATTGCTTGCTCGGCCCATTATGAAGTACATTTTCTGAAATGGGTTTTTATCATGAAAAATAAAATGCAACATCTGTTGTAAATATATTTGGATACATTAGTAAGTCCTCCGAGGGCTGCACAGAAATCACAGCCAGGCTGCGCGTGCCCATGATTGTGCACGGACCGGCTCACGCTCACATTTATCTATGTGAGAATGGGCCCCAGTCTGCAGCGGTTCAGCAGTGGACCAGAAGTGGACTAGTCATTACCCCAGGCTTTTGTTAAAGAGCTCTTTGATAGAGGGTTCGTGCGTTAAACTTCTGTCGGAACAAGTGAAATGGACAACTGCAGCAAGAAGAGGCACAGACCAATTGTAACACACCGCTCACGGAAAGAAAAGTGGCCTTTTAAAGTCACATTACTTTAAGAAAAATACTTACAGAAGATATGGCAGTAGTATAAGATGGCAATTAAGGAAGGGCTGCCTGCTCGCGAGGAGCTCTGGGTATGTCACACTACTACTTGTGTAGGAGTAGCAGGAGGAAGTGTCTGGAGAGAGGGAAGTCTGTGCATCTACATATAACACCTGCCACTGAGAACCAGCACTTGAGTAGCCCTGACTGCTTGCTCCAGACTAATGTTTCTGTTGTAATGTTTCTGTTAGGACTGCTCCCACGTTGACATTAATAAAGACTTCCATGTTTGACACTGGTTCTTCACGGTGCTGAGTGTCCTTGTGACAGTGTTGTTGACAGTTGACAGCTCTCCCCCTGCGCTCCGCTTCCCCCAGCTGGCTGCCACTAACGCTAATGGCCGCCCTCAGTAGGAGCTTCTGGGTCGCGGGTGCCTTTGCCGTCATCATTAAACACCCTAGCTTTAATGAAGGCAGCGTTTAGCAGTGCTTGGACCTTCATGCTCCGCTGCCTCATTAAGTGGAAAGCAAACTAATACGAGGAGCAACCTAGAGCTCACCTCCAGAGATGAGCAAGAGAGAGAGCGACACGTGCTAACTGTTGTGTCTGAGAGGCCTCTGATGTCGACTCTGGAATTAACTTGTGAATTATGATGAAAGACACTAGTTGATGTCAAAGTAGTATATTTATAGAAGCATTGTTTCGACAAGTGGGAGAATTATTCACAAGACACATGGAGGAATATAGCTATGGTTGAGTTCAACCCTGTTAGATTCAATATTGCAATGTTTCAGGCATTACAAGTAGTTAAACAATCCACACAAAAAATTACACATTCTTGGCTGTCCCATGTTCAATTGCAGTTTTTCAGATCCCAGATAAGTGATCAATTGAAGATCCAAGACAAAGTCACCAAAGAAGGGTCCGTGTTAAATCCAAGTTAGTTTTGAGTACAAATAACACTTTAAAACATTCTATTACCAGTCTATTTCTTTGCAGCTAGCTTCAGTGAAACGGTGAGCTGCTATAAAAACTCAAAGCTATCAGACATTTTCTAAGTTATACACTTCATTGTCTTTAAATTTTTGTCTTGTTCTTGATCCACTTTAAGTGTGAGTTAGTGTGATTTATGTGGTGGTTCATGTGGTACTAGTTATTGTATATTCCCTCTATTTCTACTGTATGTGGGTTCCCCAGCCTGGAGAACTAGCCAGGCACATGTCTTTACGTCAGAGAAAAGTACTTTATATCAAAAAAAGTAAACAACATAATACACATAAAAAAGTAAAGTAGTAAAGTGCATTTCACAGCAGTACATTTTTGCCAAACAGACCAGAACCATGGCTTTCTTTACCAATCGCTTCACCAGTCTGCTTTGAAACAGTCGAGGAGTAATATTTCTTGGGAACACTCTGTAGCATGCGCCTCTTGATAAAATATGTTGGACTTCTAAAGACTTATTCAGTCAGTTGTTAAAGGAAAGGCAAAGGGCTGTTTACAAAGAGCAGGTACATGAATAACTGAAGATGACTGGGTGTAATGTCAGCAATCTTTTACTGTGATTTTAACCAATAAGAGCAATGCCATGTTATCTACATTAGTAAGTAAGTAACACAATCATGTCACTTTCAAACCTAAAACAGGCCCACCACTGGTTCTAACGTGAAGCGGATCAAGACATATCCATCCAATGTCAGCAGGACAAGATGGATTTTAGAGTGTGTGAACTCATGAGAATCTATACAAGGTAAAAATTACTTTTTTAAGATGCACTTTTTCCCAAACACTAGAGGACTGATGTAAACAGCTTTACACTATACACTCATGAGTATGAAATCTACTACAGATAACAAACAATACACAAATACCACATACATCATTCATAGTAAAATTATGGAAGTGCAAGTGAGAAGAGAGCAGAGATCTAGAAGTCCACACTGGGATTTGAGTCATGAGGAGGACACCCACTCACAGGTGTCTGTGCCAGGACGTGCCCACACCTCAGCCTTCTTCAGCCCATCCTTGCATCCATCCATCACCTCCCACCCCGGTCCCCTGGGGAGGGCCCGGGGCCGAGCTCTCTACCTCTGCTCTGGAACAATTAGAGGCTGCGCTCAGGGCTTTATGGTCAGAGCAGCAGATGCTTTTTGCCATTCTCCGGTTCATAACTGCTGTAGATGACAATGTTCACACAGGCAGCACAGGCCCCTCCCCTGGATGTATACGATATCCATAAATCTGTTCTGCTCCTTCAGCATCCATCACCATCTGTAGGAGCACATAACGTCACACTGGGGCTGATTTGTGGCGGACATCAACTATACAGCCAGACCACAGCAGAAATATAAGTTTGTGTAGTGCACATTGTCCAAAAAAAAAAAAAAAAAACTACTTTGAGAGAAGACGTATTCGTGTTTACATGAGTCTTATTCCTTACAGTCTTTGTCCATCTACAGCTTAACTTTTAAATGCATGTAAACGTCTAAGTGGAACAGAATTTCCACTGGAGAGGTACAGGGTATGGGTTTGTATATCATGGTTTTAGAGCTGTTTCCTTGGTCAATAGGGGTATGAAGGGCACCACATAACACTACCGTCCACTATGCTCTAGTCTTAACAGTAATTTATGGTCACTAAAGTAGAGCTAATAAATTATTAAAATATTAGCATGTTTCATAGACCAAACAAAAGCAAATAGGAGACCTTTAAGTTAGAAAGTCATGATCTCACACCTTTCAGCCTAGACTACAATCAGTTTACATGTCTCTAGAATCATTTTAATCAAAATGCTATCTTTGGTCTTTCTTTGATGTTAAAGTTAAAACATACTAAACTTAATAATGATTTCTGGAGTAGGCTACATAGAATATTATAACGATGGGCTGACTGTAAATCTCTGATTCATCAGCAGGCATGTTAATGTTGATTTAAAGGTCTTTATTTCTGAAGACATCAAAGAATGACAACAAGAAAAAGAGTGGTAAATAGATACATAGGAAGTGAAAAAATAGTCTGTTCTTGCTCTTGTGATGGCAGGTGTTGATGGGAGACACTGTTAAAAGTGTTAGCAGTGTGCTCCTCTAAGGCTAAATAAATTGTTTAAATAGAATTTCTTGTCATTATGGAGACCTTCACAGTGAAGAGAGAAGACTGTTAAGTTGCTTCTGCAGATTCTTATGCTTTGTTTAACCACAAACACACTAAGGGTATTCATATCTTTTACTGAAAGTCACCTCTTACCAACTTTATTGTCATTAATAATACAGTACACAAAAACTGGAGATAGAATTAATGGTTTTGCAACTGGTTAAGGTACAGACTATTTTGGTGGACAACATGAGCTGGGTGGACATTTTGGCAAGAGAAGTTAAAACCAATAGACCCTGATACATTTTCAGTAAAATAATAGCCATTAAACACTATAAATTGCAAATACTTTAACAAGCTGATTTAACAAAATGACAAGCGTTTGACTATGTGTATGTGTGTGAATTGTTGACCCTGGCTGTGTCCGAGGATGTGGGTGCATTTGAGATCCGCTTCTTTTAGATCAGACTAAATCAGCTAAATAAACACCCTAGCTCAGTTACTCCCTAGTTTGAAAGGCATTGTCAGTGGCATTTTAAAGACTAGACAACGGATGACAAGGTCCGTCTTAAGAGCTCAGTTTTACTGGTCATGAAATGAACTTCTTGACAGAACCAACACACTGCTGCAGCATTGCTAAAGTCACTTGTTATATTTGTTTTTCCTGTTAAGTCCACATGAGCTGCAACAAACACTAAAAATACACTTTTTTTATTTGCTCATTCATTCATGTTTTGTCTCTAATTGTTTTGTTTTATTTTATTATTGTATTTTTCTACAGTTCCTTTTTGAGGGGTTCACAAATTAAACGTCACTAACACAGCATCTGCACCAGAGATCGTCCAGTGTGCCATACAGAGTTGAAAAATGAACAAATTAGTGGTTAGGTCGCTTCAGTTTCAGGATGAAGTTATTGGATGTAGAGTCTGCATTGGTTTCCATTTAAACTGTATTTTTGTTTGACTAATGCTATACCAAATGTCTTCAGTCCTTGGTTCCCCTTGTTTCTTTAAGCACTTAGCATTTACATAGTGGTACATCTTTTAATGGAAAAGTTTGTCTATTCAAAAAGTTAGAGTATTACTGAGAAACTCTTCTTAAATTGTTATCAGGACATTCTGAGAGGCTAGTCAGAATAAGATTAGGTAGCTAAAGGGTTACTCGTTGAGACTCAGCGGGCCACATGGCCTCATTCTCCACCTGAAATGCCCCTACACAAGTTGCACCGCCGTCCCCTCGACAGACAAGTCACTGTATTCATTAATTATCAGCTCCATTCTTCACTCCAAAACTGTAAACAAGACGGGCAAACGAGGAGCTGGAGAGCGATTAGCAACGTAAAGGAGGCAGAGGAAAATGGCGAGGAGGGAGTGGCGCTCTGAAGTAAGAAGGCAAAGTAAACCACTGTAGGGCTGAAGGGAGGACGAACACCGGGCAAACTTAAGGCAAAGTGACACCATTTGTGCAAGGATTGTATATTTTTTAGTCCAAGGCATGTAGCAGAGGCATCTCAGCGCCTGTTCCCCTTCTAATTATTCCAATTATCATGGCACGCTATGAAAACGTGATTAATAACACGGAGGATATTGTTGTGGCAATTAGCCATATGGTGGTGGGACTCTGCTCTGTCACGATTTTGCCATTAGCATCTACTTATGTTTGTCAGAGGCGCGCAGCCATGACAAGCTCAAGTTGCGCTCACCTTGCACTCCCCACAGAGACAGGCAGGAGGAGGGGGCTATTCCTTCCGGCTTCTCGCCTGACTGAATTTTTTATATGGCATCCGGTCGGACTGGGGACAAAATGTCAAGCAGCGTCTGGGACGGCCCATCAAACTCCGGGGCTCCTGGGGCAGACAGGGTGGGGGCGGCAGAAGACAAGAGGTAACGGGGCTGGTTTGTTTAGATAAATGTATTGCTGCATGGGATTTGTGTTTAATGCGTTTGGCTGTTTGTTAATTTTTTCTAGGTTTGCAGATGAGGTGCTTAGTTGAGCCCATTTTAGGAAAACCTTTTAAGTTTGCAACTTGGAAAACCTAATCACTACACTGTTTTGTGTCCCATATACAATTTACTCCATTGGCTGCACAGGTCTTACATGATAGGTACAATACTGTAGCCCTGATTTCTTCTAAAAAGTAATAATATTGAGCACAACAAGTTCACTACTTAGATCTTTAGTTTTAAAAATGGCTTATTCTATCGGGGCCAGGCTGCATGTTATTTTCTCAAAGTTTGTGTGAGTGATTGTGGGCTCAGACGTGTGGCCTAATCATTTGTAAATGACGAGAGAGAATGAATAAATCCACTATAAACAAAGTATAAATATAGAACAACAGTTTGCCTATTGTTAAATAAATATATACAATTAAAATTGGAGGATAAGACCATAGGGTTGATTGTGTCACCATTTTACTCTTGAGGTAATGCTGGCCTTGTAGAAATCTCATTCGAAGGCTGCTCTTTCTCCATCATAAGATTTGGCCAACTTAAAAAAACAAGTTGGCGAAGGGGAAAAGTGTTTTTAGGTCTTGTGTGGCTCAAACACAGCGGAACAATGTTGAATTCACAAATCCACTCTTTCTGAGGCATGAGTCATACCAACATGATAACCTGACTAGTAGATGGTTGATTACACAGACCCATCTAGGAAGGCAGTAAGTGTTTGCAAAGGATGGGCACTTCAGATGAAAACCTAGACTGTGAACCTGTGAACCACCTATCACCAGGTCATTTTACCCAATCAGAGCAACACCATGGCGCTTCGTTGTCAGACCAAAAACAAGCCCATAACTGCTAGTGCTGGTCTAA
This sequence comes from Rhyacichthys aspro, assembly GCA_036850595.1. Lineage (NCBI taxonomy): Eukaryota > Metazoa > Chordata > Actinopteri > Gobiiformes > Rhyacichthyidae > Rhyacichthys > Rhyacichthys aspro. Next base: position 22,229,409 of record CM072163.1, on the reverse strand, counting down.
GTGGGTTGAGATTTATTGCACTGATCTAGAACCTGGTGGATATTATTGGTGTTTATGTTTCATTTTAATACTTACTGCACAAATCAACAATGGGTGGATTAAGATGTGATGTCAGATATCTGAGTATACAGTTACTTGAAAACATTCCCTGTGGCAGAAGTTGTCTAAAGACAGTGATTGTACTTAGAAAAATAGAATTTCATAAAAATGTCTGTATACACTTGGACTTTGCTAAAATTTGTAAAAGCTCAACTCCATAGAATAGAGTGAAATCTTGAGTTAACTTTGGTTCATTTTTTGCAAACAGAAATAAAGATGCTTATGAGCATGTGTGCACAGACACACCACTATGCAGCACACATAGGTCACGGCCAGTTGAGTGAGTCAAGTTGACTTTAAGCCTGTCTCCGCAGTAAGCAGTTTTTCCATTGGGAGCCCCTTGTTAAGACCTGTTGGTATTCTCCAGATGGCAATAAAAATGCATGAGGTCTGCTGGAACCGTGGAGAAGAGCTGTGCCACTTAAGCAGAAAAACAAAACCGGGGAGAAAAAAGGCAGGTAGAGTGTGGCGCCAAGCCTGCACTCCAAGGAACGAGGAACGAGCCGGAGATGAGAGCCATGCCGCCGCTGTGCACTGCCACCACTGACGACATGCATCTTCTTATCTATCTTATCGGCATAAGATGCATCAGTTTGTTATGCCACACAAGCTGGCATTTGGCTGTCAAGAGTAATGCTCTCTGGAAGAAAGTCAGACTGATGAGCAGGGTGCGGTGCTGCAAACTTTACAAAGAAATAAATTAGACTGCTTTCAAAACAAGTTAGCCTCTGTTTGAAAAAGTGACATGTCTAATTGAAATAGAATGCTTGACAAGTACAGTGCCTAAGTGACTCCAGGAAACCAATACTAAAAAAAATCCAAGCATCTAATTTTTCATGTTTTGATGAACAAACTTTGTCAATGGCAACAACCAAAAATTGTATTACAGTGTATATGTATAGTGTGTATATGAAAAAATGTCATCTCCCTGATGAGGATGACTGTGTCTGGAGGAAGTTGAGAGATACTGGTTAAAGAGAGTCAGGGTCACCTCCACACACACACACACACTTTGAGCTGTGGAACCACAGGCTGGATTGTGTTTCACTCTAGAAATGTGCTGGCATAGGTTTCCATCACAGTGAAGACCAGGGTCAATTCGCTGCAGCTTTTGTCATTTCACCCTGTCTATAAGCCTGACTGGGGACTATTCAAGCATAAGGGTGTCCATTGGTGCACGTGGTACAAGGACACCAGAGGAGGAATGTCAGTCACTTAGCAGGTGTGTCATCTGATCTTCAGGTGAACATCTTGGACACTGGAGAGTCCAGATAGGTAAGCTGGACAGAACTGGCAGACATCCAGTGAAGTCATCAACTTTCACCTCCAACAGAGATTTGGCCAGATCCCTAGGGAGGCTTTGGACAGTAAGTCCTTATGAAATTAAGTTGTGCACCTACTGTTAATGTAGCTGCTTTGAGCTGCCTGAGTTGCAGTTAGGGCTCCCTAAACCCAGAGGTGGACACTTATAAAGTTAAGGATGTCATCAAGCTGACGGAGTCCTATCCAGCCCGAATACCACTGGGTGTTCTGAAAGGTACAAGGAGGTGTTTTGTAAGGCCATGGAGTAGACAAGAGGGCTTCGTGTAGCCTCCTTCTAGGGTTTGGGCCTAAAAACCTGTCCTTTTTGCAGTCCTGTAAGGGGTGCTGCAACTTAAGCCTGTGTTCAAGCATAAGCGTGCCCATCAGTATACATGGCACCAGGGCACGGTAGGCTAAATGTCAATAACAGGCTATGTGACCGATAGTGTTGTGTTGTTCACAAACGATTCATTCTTTTTGAACAAATCTTTCCCATGACACAAGAACATCAAGTTGTCTCAGGGAGTGATTTGTTCATTTTGTGTTGCCGCACATGCACATGTTCACCTTTTGAGTCCTCGGGTTTGAGCTGGAAACAGAAAAGATTAGTTGGTAAACTAATTGTTTCCTTTTCCGGCTCAAACTGCATTGCCTTAGCCCAAGGGGCTGTCACGTGATGCGCAAAGAGATTAATCATTCTGTTGGGTATACAGAAGACGGCACTAAGCTTAGCTTAGGATGTTACCTGACAAAAGAACACACAAATTCAACCCAAAAAATCTGGAGATTCATTCATTCATTCATCTTCTACCGCTTATCCCACTTTGTGGGGTCGCGGGTGGCTGGAGCCTATCCCAACTGCTTTGGGCCTTAGACGGGGTACACCCTGGACAGTGGCCAGTTCGTCGCAGGGCTGACACTTAGACGTACATTGACAGACAACCATTCACTCTCACATTCATCCACTAGGGGCACTTTAGAGTCACCAATTCACCTATACATGCATGTCTTTGGACGGTGGGAGGAAGCCGGAGATCCCGGAGAGAACCCACGGTGACACGGGGAGGACATGCAGACTCCTCACAGAAAGACCAGAGTTAGCCAACGATGTTTTTTGGGTCGGCCGGGATTCGTACTCACGACCTTCTTGCTGTGAAGCGGGAGCGCTAACCACTCCGCTACCGTGCACCCCAAATCTGGAGATGACTTACTTATAATACTGGTCTTGGCTGCCTTACATTTCTTTTGAAATGTGATCAATATGTGCGTAAGTAGTGTTGGGGGTAGAAGTGTATGTGTGTTGGGGGTATTAATATTTAACATTTTAATTACATTCTGCTGAAGTGAGCAAAATGGCTCAAAATGACTTGAAAAAGATTTGTTCAATCAATGAGATTCAATGAAACGAATCAGTAAAATGATCCAAACTTCCCATCATTACTGGCTGAGCTGTTCATTGATCACCAGTTTTAATGTGAAATTCTGACTGGTACCAGTCTGGGAGGAGTTTTGCTAAACTGTGGAGAAGCAGGACCATGAGCATGCTTAAGAAAGCCTCTTGCTTCAAGTAGTGGAGTTATTGTGCTTGTCCACAAGTTGGGGACAAAAAGGTATATGGTGTATGCAGTATCTGCAGCACTGTGTTTGATTAGTCTGTTGTAGAGAAGAGACAGTTGACCCACTTTTACAAAACAACTAAGAGTGTTAGCATGGTAATTTTAAGAATTTATTTAATTTAGGACATAATGCAGTTTGATGAAAGTGCTGCTTCCTTGTGCTTTATCTAATAGCATATATCTACACAGGATCCACTATTATCTGAACATATTACCTATTGACACAAATCTATATGCATCATGAGGCTCAAATCTCATAAAATGTTTTTGCTTGAGTGCAGTACAACCCGTTAAATCAATACGACACAGAGCAGTGCTCGACAGGAGCGGGCCGCATTATCCCTGGGTTTAATATGGGACAGGAGTGCAGCTGAAGAGGAGGAATATGGGACTTTTCATAGCCATAATTAAAACAGCAAGATAGATTCAGTAATTGAATGAAAAATCAAGATCTGAGCAACATCTGTGCCAACCACATAAATCATTTCAACGAGAGGCTTGAAATGCCATAAAAGCCATATGACTGGGAGTCAGAGAGCCTGTCAAATGCTCCTCGGGGCCGAGCACGGATGACAAGATAACAGGCATTAGACGTGCCACTTTAATTCACTGCTTTAAACAAACTGTTGGATAAAAACAAGCTGAGCACATGACCAGAATGCCACTAACCTGCTCACACTCCGCAAAGATCAGCCACGTCTCCAGGAGTTTTCATTGCTGTTTTACAGCTCCAGTGTTCACTCCTCTCCACCAAAGTGCTGAGTGCTGACTTTGTATTTAAAGGTACTTAAAGTACCTTTAGGTAGGTATTTAAAGTAACACTTTGTAAGAATATCACATTAGCTGTAGTATAGCTTCACTAGTGTTAATAACTTTTAAAACATACTTGCAGACATATATTCTTCATGGCCCTGTTGGGTGGGTGGGGGATTACATAAATGAAATAAAGACAAACACAAGATAATGTTTTATAGTGATTTATCAAATTTTTACAAGATAAATGTTTTTCTAGTTATAACAAGATATGATTAACGTTTTAGGCATTAGTATTTCTGTAATAATGAAATAAATAAGTGGTGGCCTATTGTACAAAGTGGTCAAACAACTTTTATGAGCCCATCATGGTTAAATGCTCATGGTCATAGATGTCATATTTAATGCTTTAATAGTAAAGGACATGACCGCAAATATTCTGCTCTGTGAGAGGATCTGTCCGTGGTCTGGTGGGAGTAATACACAGCCTCTCAAAATGACTCTAGTTCTCTCTTTACAAAACGTCAGGACTCAACACAATAACATCGGTTGCACTAAATAACTCAGTATTTGTACTTGTATGGAACTTTATCTTGTAAAAAATGAAAAAGAGGTTGTTATAAGTTAAGCATTTATCCTGTAATAACGTGATACGTTCGTTGCAATAATGTGCAACATTATCTTGATGTTGCACATTAAAATGTGGTAATTGTCTTGTTCTAACTAGAAACATATCACGTTATAATGTGATATGGATCATGTGACCTGACCTGCCAGCAATACGCTTCTGTAGTTTAACTTTCAATTTCACATTTGTCTGAAGTCTCTAGTCTCTCCATTCTCTATAGCAGATGAACACTATGCTAACACTAAAGAGAACGCCATCAGTCACAAGGAAAGGAGGCCAGCGGAAAACAACGTCACAGAACAATGTTAATGCCACAACACTATGCTATGATTTTGTGGTATGTATCTATTAAGGTCTAGAGGGCAGTTTGCAAACCCTGCATTCATAGTGTGCAGAAAATTATGTGAATTCAACATTCATTCAAGTATTGGACCACTGTTAATCTCTGTTTAGAATAACAGGTCAGAGCCTCTTGTACAAAAAGGTAAATGTGGATTGTAATACTAATATACTAATGTAATACTAATATATATATATATATATATATATATATATATATATATATATATATATATATATATATATATATATATATATATATATATATATATATATATACTTTTAATGATGATATGAATGTTAAAGACACAAGAGTAAGGGAAGCATGGAAAGTGAGTAGTGGCTAACACTCGGTACATCTGTGCACAGTGCAGACTGATTCACACCATGTCAGACCACATCTAGACCACATCAGAACTAACTGAAAAGGCCACTGTTGTCTGCACTGTTTCCTTACAGCTACAACAAAACAACTGTGATCACAACCAAACCACAAACTGCCAAATGTCAGTGAGAACGAGCAATTACTGCAAAAAAGACGTGTGAACTGACGCTGAAGCAATACAGTTAACAGACTTATGGCTTTGATAAAATGTACTGCTAAAAAGATGTATTTTGACAAGTAATGTTAGTATGTTAATTTTTTTTTTTAATCAAAGTATATGACCCTTTGTGTAGAAGCAAACAATTTACATTCATTGATGGTCCATTTAAAGACAAAGTACTATTGTAATGCACTCTCTGCCCTCTTACCATCTTCACCAGTGCAAATTTGTGGTATGGTAGAAAGAAAATATTTCTGTCATAGTAGTACCACAATGTAAAAATGGATGACAAAACACGTCGACAAACAACTGACAAAATAATTGGATATTGATATTTTTAACAAAAAGTATGAGACAATAACTCTTAATCATTGTGACGATCAGCACAAAACATCTTCTATTGATCCTTCTACGGTATATAACCGATATGAGCTGTGTACACATTTTTGACATGAGGACCACAATATGTATTCATTGGATGAAAGGGCATTATCCTCTTGAAATCTGCATAAACCAAGTGGTTTTGGCAAATGGCATCAGTCTGACTGGATTTGTGTGTTCTCAGTGTGTGGGTAGAGAACAATATTCAGCTGCTCTGCAGCATTTAGGCTACAACAGCTACAGGATACAAGCTACAAGTCACTGGATGCATAGGACTGTGTTGTGCTGGACTTGAACAGAATGACAATAACACCACATGGTGGAGTCACTGTTGCGCTTTCTTATCATAGCCAGCATTCTTGAGTAAAACTGAAGTCCATCAGTTGAAAATTGTTACACGACAAAACATGTTTGCAGCCTCTGAAGTGTCTCATTACTGTTTTTAACGTGCATGCTTAAATAAATGAATGAGAAGTACTGCTGCTTTTGGTGCTGCTCCTACAGGTGCCCAGAGAGGACAACCTTAGCACTGTAAGTGAGTTGAAGAACGCTCATGTTTCTTTGTGAGTACACATTCTTGCTGAAGGTTTTAGGATGTTTAATAAGCTAAACTGGTTTTGGTTCAAATCTCTATCAGATGTATTTCCACTGTGGTTATTTACAGACAGTATGTCCTTCCAGGGCTGCCATAGATTCATATGCTCTAAAAGAGAGGAGTGCCAGGTGTAAAATATAAATTAATGTATAAAATCCCTAGTTAACTTTAAAACTGTTCGTCATACTTTTGGCACAACTTTTATTTTTTATTGTAACCAAATCTTTTCAAATGTATGCTGTATAATAACATATATCTCATTTTGCTTATTGGGGATTTGTGGCTGATTAGAATTTCACACAGATTGGCCTTCCCACACTAATTTAATTTCTCCCACCACAGCCTGGGATTTCAAAATTCTCTTTCTTTCACTTTCCACTGTCCCACCTGGTCTTGAAGACAGTCCCTACATCCAAGTGCGCCACAGTAAATTTATGATCGGCCGTGGGTGAAAATCCACTTAACTGTGTCTGGTAGCAGTGGGTGGCTCTAGACACAGTCCCTTGACGTTTCCCGAGACGATTTCACCTGAGACAAAGTGCAGCCTTCATTAATAAAAGATTTCTGAGTGCCCAGAGCAATGCAACACTCATTTAAAGTCTTTAACTCCAACGGGGACACTGCACTCTCTGGGAGCTACGGTGACTGCACAGGGAGGCTGGGAGTCGCATTTTCATACCACTTGCTTTACCACAAGATTAAATACTACAGAAATAGATTATCAAACAACGATTCTTATCATTTGGAGTTTGTAATTTAATCTGCAGCTGAGTTTACATCCTTCAAACTTTGCCCAGTTTGATTATTCAAATAGAATGTTGTGACCAACTTTGGTCACGCGCTCTAATACACTTGAAAGGCATGTTCCCAGGGAAGACATGATCCCAGCTCTAATTATTCAATAATCTAATGACACAATTGGTCACAGTGAGCAACACCACGCTCTGAAACCAGATGGTGGCTTTTCCAGAGAAGCCCGCCCCCCATAAACACACACACACTTTGTACATAGTGATTCTGGTTCAGTCAGGGGGAGAAGCTTTATCTGCAACAACCACTGGAGAAATTAAGCACTTAGATAATTACAGATGCAATACTATGTTCCAAATGTAATACAGCTATGTAATATTCTCAGAAACATGAATATGTTAAAAGATAAAGGCTTTAAAGTATCAATGACCTAGCAGAGCTTTTCCAGTGGTTGCTTGTAGACACTGGAATACCACTCCCATTGAGTTACATACTATCAGTGACCTATGTCACTCTTGAGAACGAGCTGGAACCTGAGCTGATGGCTTTACCAGTGTGGAGGGTGTTTACTGTGGCAGAGGTCCTCAGAGGGATGCCAAGTTATTTCATTTCTTTTGCTCTGATATTTAAAATGTCATTATTTATGGCACATTGCCGAAAGATGCACATTTATGGCTTGTTTTGTTACAGTTACTGTAAAAATACAGTGTTCATGTCCTTTGAAAGCTTGAATATTGGGCACTAGGTCATGCAACATATACTGTAAGCTTTACATTATCACTAAAATAAGCATGTAATCATTGGACTAAAGTTTAGATGTTGTTATGGACATATATTTCAAGTGCAATGTGCAACATTTAGTTTCTGCAAGTCCATTTGCAATTAGCTGCAAATTCACTTTAGCATGTCTCTGCATTTATGCATTTAGCTAAACACAGGGCAGCTGTACGTTCAGACAAAATAATCTAACACTCTGTAGTGCTATGATTGGGATATTCAGTGTCCAAGTAACAGCAATAGAAGAGCTTGGTAAGCTAATTAGCTAAGAAAAAGTATTTTTGTTGTAGTTCAGTGAAGTGCAGTGTAGACTATATGCACAAATCTGTAATTAAATGTAACTCTTGTTACTTTTCACATTGTCTGAACCTGTCAGACGTACTGTTTACTATTTTACTATTTATTTATTTATGGAGGGAAAATACATATTAATGGACATTTACATGCTATATCATAGCCTATATGGCTAATTTCCATCTCCAGTCCCTGGGCAGGTTAATGTTAAATACAGGAAAGGTCACATTCACACAAAAACACCAAGAACATTCAAGCAACATACAGTACACAATATATACACAATATATAGTACAAAAATATTAAAATATTTCATAGAACCAAAGTTAGACCAACAACTTCACATCAATAAAATTCATGGACTAGACACTAGACTCGTTTTATAAATCGTGATTACATCTTTGGCCTTCAAGCAGCCATGTTTTCAATGCTTTGGTAAATGACATTAATGTTGCCAGTTCTCTTATATGAGCAGGTATTGTATTCCAGGTTTGACATGCTCGATAGGAGAAGGATCATTTTTCAAATGCACTTTTTCTTAATGGCACTAAACAGTCGTCCCTGGAGCCTGCTCTAGTTGTCAGGTTTGAGTCCCTGTTACAAAGTCCTTTAGAGGGGGTGGAGCCAGTTCGTTGAGGACTTTGTAAACTAGATTTGAATCAGCATACTTAATTGTGCTTCCCAAATTCAGTGGGCTATATTTTTCAAGTGTTGTGCAATGATGGTACATGGTGGGCTTTTTATCCAATACCTTGCCTCATCAGCTGATAGGGCTAATGCAGCTTGGTGCGTAGGTCCTTACCTCTCAAAACCTCTCATAAAAAAAGAAAAAGTGCCATGAGTGCATGAGTAGCCTGGCAATGTTTTCATACTGGATGCTCTTTGTGATGCAACCCCCTCCATTTCTCCGGGCTGGGGACCGGCAAACTAACCCCTGACTGCAGTTACTCCCAAAACCAGGTGCACCAGCAATCTACACCGCTAATTAAAAACAAACTACATCATGTTACACCCTCAGATTTACGCCAGGAGAGGATATACAATAATATGCTGAGAATGGGCTGAAATACAGGGCTAGCAAAACATCGCATGCCTTACAGTTCAGTTAGCTGTAATGAGTGCTCCTCTTACAAACACACAATGAAAACATAAACTTTTGACATTTGAAACTGGTAAAACAAACGTAATAATGAGGGTAGAGGTGAAAGTAACAACTATAGCAGTATTTGAATTACCTCTATTACTTCGACTCACGATGGCTCACGAAAGGTGTTTGTATGGCATTTCCGACTAACTTCTGGCAGGCCCAAGAACAAGGGGGCGTGGCTTGGAGAAAGCATAGAGGGAGGGGGTAGGAGCAGGACTGTGATGGGAAAGTTTTCATGTTTGTAAATTATGACTGGGACTCAGTGCTTTCCAGGTGGTTATTGTAAATAACATGTTCTTAAGAACTTACTTGTTAAATAAAGGTTAAATAGAATAAATTGTAGTGATATGAAACCTTTATTGTTCATTGAGTGCTATCTCTCTGGGGGAACCCTGTGATGTAATGACCTGGATCTAAAACAGTCCTCGGGGCAGCTACAGGCAACGGATGGAATGTCAAGACGGCTTTGTGCAAGAGGCTCAACCTGTGTGTGTTTGCTCACTTGGGTAAGAGCGTTTGTGTTCAGGAAGTATAACCTTGTGTCCTTCCATCCTTCATTTGAATTTGAGTAAACATTGCTATTTTGTGTTTAACCCATTGATTGTTATTTTTGTAGTAGTAAATATTCTCTATCAGTAACTGCCTCTATCTACAACAGTAACCTACTCCTGGGAGTATTGTCAAGGGATGACCAAATACAATGCTACGGTACACAACTTCATATCTGTTTAGTCAATGGAAACACTTAGAAAAGCGTGCTATACTTGCCTGACCCATGCCATACTGCTACAGCAGAAACCATCATTAATAAACTACCACTCATTGGAAAAGTAAAAACTAACTGCCAAAAATGTAATTGTAATTCGATAATTTCAATATATGCTTTTTTCTCATAATAATTTTTGATGGTTACACCATTCGCTTTATTACCTCTGTTCTGTAAGAATACATTGTTTGTCTTTTCTTTGTATGGTTGTACATTTAAGATCACAACAGTACTTTTACTTTTATTAGGATGTGTTCTTAGATGCAGCAAAGGACATAAATGAGGATAAAAAAAAAACAAAAACTGAAGCACTAAGACATGCTTGATCATCAACATTAATTGGATAGTGAGGGAGGAGAAAACTTTAAGCCATAAAAATCTAAATAAATAATTGCTAGGTGAAAGTATGGGAGAATGCATTCTGTATCTGCGCGATCATAAATCCCAGAATAATGACATGCTTACCCATAAATGACTAAACAAGGGGCCATTAAGGCATGCATGACTTCTCCTGATGTCTGTGTAGCAGATGTTAATAATTTTTTCCATAATGGAGAAGGAGAGAGGGGGGAGGCAAAGTGCTCTGTTCAATCATACCCAAGAAAATGTCAAAGAGGGGTCAGCAACGTAAACAAGAGTGGATCAGGAGGAAGGCGGACTTAACAGAGAAGAACTGAACAGAGTGTGTTTATCTGGAGAGTTCATTTATGACATTAAACTGCGGGGTCTTTTCAGCAACTAATTGCAGTGTCTTAAGCAAATCTTTGACTTTATCCTGTGGTGTTTATGTTTGGGGTTCATTACACACAAGAAGAATTAATAGCAGAGGTCCACTTCTAAACAGCCAATGTTTCAAACTTGATGTTTTCTGTTCATAAACTCTGAAGTGCCATTATGGATTTATACATGTAATAGTTATTATATGTTCTCAGAAAACATGTTTTTGTTTTAGCACACAAATACAGGATTTTGCATTTGAGGTTCTACTCACTTTGTGTAGCCAGCAGCCAATTGTCTGGGGCCTGGCTGCTACATCATTGTTTTAAGTAAGGATGGCACCTTCACAGTTTACACAACAAATGCTGCAGGTGGAAGAATCCAGACACAACAATTTACTTTTTGTATATAAAAAGTATATGCTGTCATTAAAACAGGCACTTGCATATACTGTAGATGTTTTATTCACTAACAGGCATATGCATAATTTTGATTGACCAAAGATGATCATACAGTATGTCTGCTTGCGCAAGTCTTCCATTTTTACTCTTTATTAGTTTTGGGAGAAGTAGTTTTCTCTTTGTTTCATTTTGTTTTAATGTTTCAAAAATACTGATGGTTCATATATGGAATAAAAGTATGAATACACCCTTAAAATTACAACAGATTTTCTGCTACACTTTCACTTTGGATGGGATTCACATTCTATATTCACACTTTCATTTTGTATGTTCATAGTTGTATTCTATTTATACAGATCTTCAGTCAATATATTCGCACTTCCATACAATGTGTTCAAGATAATTACTTTGAAGATATAGTAAAAAGAAATGCTTAAAATTATACATAAAATAAATAAATACATACAAATGCAAAGAAAATATGCGTAATTATTTATGGAGATCAGTGTATTGTGTGATCCATAACTCCTGGGCATCATCAGTCGTGGTTAGACTAAGAAAGAGCTCTGAGCAGACATACAATGATTTTATCAGTTCTCTCTTTGTGTTATTTTCTGATGTGAATATCAGATATAACCATGTGTAAGTCTGAAGTGATCTGCCACCAATGTTACCCCTCACCCCACCTTTTTTCCTCCAGCAGAGGCGTGCGTTTGTCAGTCTATTAGCTGATCCTGGCATATGGCACATGGCCCATTAATGCTGTTCAGGGTTCAAGTGTTATTTCTTAAGGCTTCCTTGTGATGGTATCAGGCCTACAGTCGGACAACAGTCTAGCACACTGTTCTGACACTTCTTTTGTTACCACTATCTCCATTGACTTTATTAAGGATACTGTCATTTTATGTGGGTTATTATTCATAGCTTAAATGTCTTATCTCCAAACCATGAAATCTTGCAAAAAGTATACATACTCAAAGTATGTGTAGTCACCTATGTACACAAGTGGGAACACAAAAAAGTCTCTATATTGTTCGTTTGACCACACCTGGATATTTATGAATGTTTTTTTGGATAGACAAGAAGAAGGTTAGGGAAGTGGGTGGAATACAAAAATATGGGCCAACTTTTAGCAACATTTCCTTGTTGCTTAAAGGTCCAGTTCTGATGCATGCATGCCCATTGTTGGGGCTTTCACCGGTGCACAGTGGTCAGTGGTCACCCTGATTGGTCTGTGGCTATGCAGCCCCATACACAACAAACTGATGCACTGAGTATTCTCACACATTTCTATCAGAATCAGCAATTTTTAAGCAACAGTAGCTTGCCTGTTTGATCGGACCACCGGGCCCTGCCTTTGCTTCTCACATGCAACAGTGAGCCTTGGATCAGTTTTCATAGATATCCCACAAGAGCTCAAGTTTTGGAGATGCACTGACCCAGTTGTCTAGCCATCATAATTCGACCCTTTTCAAACTTGCTCAAATGCTTACATTTCCTACTTCTAACATATCAACTTTGAAGACACAATGTTCACCTGCTGCCTAATATATCCCACTGACTAAAAGGTGCCATGTTAAAGAGATAATCAGTGTTATTCACTTCACCTGTCAGTGGTCATAATATTATGGCTGATCGTTGGGGGAAAACGATGGTAACATGGGAGGAACTTGTAGCCTGACTCTGCCAGATAGAACTGCTCCACAGAACATAGTCTATTTCACAGTACCATCTGGGAAGGCTCCTGTTGAAGGCATTTTCCAAAAGGGAGGCGCCTTCTGTCAAAAACTTGGTGTTGATTGGATAAAGCACCGACTAGTATCCGCTTAGCATGAGGTTTCTTTAACCAATCACAGCAACAATATGACATGCCACTCTTTGCACTTCTTTCAAAGAAGAAATACTCTCTACTTCTGATAAAACTGTTTCGATAGCAGCGTCAACACTAATGTCTTTCGTCGTAGCCATGTTGAAAACAAAGAGGAGAAAGATTTCCAAATTAAAACCGCGTCTTGTAAAGAGCGTTGACAAGATTGATTTACAAAAGTTTTGGAAACTCCCAAATCTCACGAGAATCCAGCTGCAGCGCAAGGTTAAGGAACTTACAGATGTCACACAAAAAGAAAGTTGATGGCCGGACTGCATTGAACTTATAGTTTTCCCGCTGCAAAGCAAGAGTGTCATACAGTGTCGCTGTGCTCTATGTAAATAAAAGCACAATGTCACTGACTTGGTCTCTCAGGATCTCATTTACTTCATTACGACAAACAAATGAATACAACTGAATACATATGACCCGGACCACCTCAAAATGAGTCATCCAAACCCATCATTCATGACAAATGCAGGAGATCTTTAGCTCACTCATTATACATTATGCATTAAGGTTGGCCACATTAGGGAGTTGTTTAAATTATACCAACACACCAATGCAGCCCAGAACGTAAAACTACAAATTAAATCTATATTCACAAAGATACACTCAGTTTGTGTTGAGTTAGCTGTACCAGGTGTGTACCAGGCCAGTAGGGGTGCTGTGAACCCGTTACTTCTAACTCTACAGGCATTAAACACAACTTTATCAACTTTTCAAACCTGGTGTTTTCTGGAGCAGTGCTGATAATCTGTGGAGCCTCTGTATAGATTTACATATCTAATGGAACAAGATATTATCAGACTGTGAGTGTTTCAACATTGTAGTTCAATGTCCTTTGTGTAGCTGGGAACTTTCAGCAGTACGAGACACGTCTGTTACAACATTGTTTTCAACCAGGATGCAGTGTTTACAGTTTCTATGAGAAAATAAAAAGTGCTGCTAAAAAATTAAAACCTCCTCGTCCTGATTTAAAAGTTTGCGTTTTCATGAATCAGTAACAATGTCCTTGTGTTAAAAACTGCCAAACTGCATCAGAATCTTTTCATTATTGGTGAAATGTGTAGTTATGTAAACGACCTTTAGATCTGATCACTCTTTCCAGATTTTAATGCCAGATCTGAAGGAAGCCCTAAAAAACATTACCAAAAGCAACAAAAACACCTCTGTCTAGCAGCTCCTCCATTTTCTTCTTCATGATCATTGAAAAAAATGCCATATTTCAGGACAATTTTATTCTGAATTGACACTGGAGTCAAATGACTCTGTTTTACCTGATCATGTTGTGACATGTTCTATCCTCTGCGTATCTACATTTAATACAGAAATGAGCCCAAACATCATTACTGCTGTATTAATCAGAGCCATATTGTCATCTGGAATGTTATGCTTTGTTTATATTGCGTTTGCTTCTGACATTTTATGATTGCTGTTGTAATTAGAGCAGGTAGATTATTGGAGTGTGTTATGAGACGATCTTCTTTATCACCTGAAATAAATCCAGAATATTTATCCCGCCTTTGTGATAAACAATGCTGGAGTTAATTGCTGCAGAAAACACAAAACTTTAGATTTAAGTGGTAATATCGTTTTGGCTGGAGGCTCTTAGAGTGTAAGTACTTCTTTGAGTTTTTTATGTCTGTCTGACCTCCTACACTCAGTCCCAGCAGATTAAGTCGTCAGGCAGGAATTTGCTTACATCCTCCACAAAAAGTTCAGAACGGTGAGGACAGTGTTTTCAGTCCCGCATCTGCCATTTTAAACTACACCTCCTTGGACACTTCAATCTACAAAAAAAACCCTCTTCATATGGTGTGTTTACATGGACTATAATATCTTTTTCATGAGCATAATCTTGTTTTTTTCATATTAGGCATATGGCGTTTATTGTTTATTATATATTAGTGCCGTTACATGCTGTTAGAGAAATCTGATTGCCTTAGTCCAATTATAAATTGAACAATAATATGCATTCAAACATCAAATGAAATGGCAGTCATTTCTTTGTGAAGCTAACATATCTATATATGAGAGTTATAGCTGGGCTGTTATTACATATGGCTTGGCCAAACAAAGGCTTAACAAAGCTCTTGTGTCCTGAGGACAACATATTACATATAAATGAGGTAAAGTGGAGTCACTGTCACTGTGGTGTAAAGGCAAAATAACTAAAGGCCATTTGAATTTGAGCTGTTGTCAAATGAGGCTGAGCAGAAACTATATTTAGATGTAATTTCTTCTGCTAATCCAGCTAAAACATGACAAACTATGGATGCTGTGAGTATGTAACTGTTTTAGCATGTGAGCACCTAATAACATATTCTAATAGTGGAAAAAGAGCAAAAAACAAGACCTTTGATTTTAATAGATAAGTATGTTCAGCACATACTGGATCCTTGGCCTATAAGCAGCTTGCTCCTGAAAAGGCAGTGCTCCCATTTGTCTACACAGATGTCAACAAGGAAGTGCAATTACTGATAATCCTAAGAAAGTGGTTATTTACTGCTTTATACAAAGATACAAACTAAAAAGCAGATAAATACATTCAAGCAATGTTTAACAAGACAATAATGGGATTGCATCAGCCTAACTGAAGTCAGAGCTAAAAGTTTAATTAATTCTCTAAATAGGTAGAGCAGGGCGTCCAATAACCAGAAGGTTGACTTTCCAATTCCTGTTCACACTGTCATGGTGTTCTTGGGCAAGACAGTTCACCCTCCTTGCCTCCAGTGTCTGTGGCTCTGTTGTATGAATGTATGAGTGTGTTTGGTGGTGGTCAGAGAGGCCGTAGGCGAAGAATGGCTGCCACGTCTCTCTCAGTCTGCCCCAGGGCAGCTGTGGCTACAGCGGTTGTTTACCACCATCAGTGTGTGACTGTGGAGTGAATGAATAATAGACTCAATTGTTAAGTGCTTTGAGTGCCTTGAAAAGCACTATATAAAATTTGAACCATTATTATTGTTATTATTAGTATTGTTGTTATAATTATTAATATGACACACATTCTTTAAATAATAATTAGATATGTTTTCATGAAGTAGGTTGTTATTAATGTTATGAAAGTAATCATGTAGTTTCTGCATCCCATCAGCTGGTGAAATCACTAGAGCATATATATATATAAACTTTCTTTCTCGGAACCAACAGCTATCTGAGCTACTAATTTTCCATTAAGTACATTTGGAAGATTCAACAACCTTGAAGCTTTTCTTTACATGACAGACTGTTTCCTTGTCTTCATAGACCTGCCATGTGTGCCTCAGTGTGTCACTGTTTTTGTTGCCTTTGTATTTCCCTCACAAACTCTGCCAAGAAAGCCTGAATCAAAAGGTAAGGCAAAAAGCCTGACAGCTCATATCAATAAGTGATTAATGACTGATTCATTTGCTGAAAAGATGGCCTCAAGATTCAGCCTTGATTTTAAGTGCATCATTCACTGGTATACTTAATAGGAATTTATTTGTAATAATTTTTTGAACATCTTTTCAATTTGAGGACCCTTCAGCTATCAACAAATAAAGGTTTTAGATTGTATGATAACTTTAAAGTTCATCTAATCATCTTTAATGGAAACATACACAAATGAAAAGAGCGTCACACAAAAAACTTATTGATCCTTTCATGAATTCATTAATTATTCTTCCATTGTCACAAGGGGCACACAGTTCATTATGGGCGGTGGGAGGAAGCCGGAGGGCGTACTGACAGAACAGTCACTGACTTCCCTTTACTCAAAATGTGTCAGAGATGGGTTCCCTCTTGCCTTATATAGCAGTAGAAAGTAATGCTGGAAAAACTTGAGAAGATCCCTGGGAAGTTCTTCCACAGAGATTTGCCTTTACCGAGCTGGATATCAAATACTGATCCCTTTAATTACAGTCTGAGTCGCACCATCTGTAAGCGCTGCCGCACCAACCCACGACTTAAAGAATCCACACATATCGTACTCCAAGGACGTGCCTAATTGAGTTCTTAGCAAAGTGCACCGCCTCATTCTACGACTTCAGTGAAGCAAGCTTGGCCCTGAATGCTTTGTGATTCTAAAACGCTTGTGATTGTCAATTACATGCAAAAGACGAGTTCGAACAGGTTGTACACCAGAAGAGGCCAGAACGGAGATGGTAAAAATAACCCGAAACATGTAAAAATATTGTTTGTGAAAGGCATGAAAACAGACAAATCCGGAAGCAGCGGGATAAGGCGAGAGGGCTAAATCTGTCGAGTTCATTTGTGATGGACTTGGCGAGAAACAAAGCAGTTGCAGCAAAAAACGTGCCAGTCTATGTTGGGCACTCCCCCAGCCGTCCCACTCAGCCCCGTACCTTACAAACACTCCCAACCTGGTGCTCCGCCGTCACCCATTAATCCCTCCACGTCGGATCCCAGCCAGGTAATTACCGTTTAAAAATATTTCATCCTATTCTTTTCCCCCAAAACAGACAATTGGAGACAAAGGAAACATGGTTCGGAACAGCGACAAAGGGGCCGTGTTAAATGGCTTCTCTTTTCTCTGGTAGAAACAGGGGCTTTGTTTGCACACAGAACAAGGTGTCGGAAAACCAAATCGGCAGCTATTTCATATTTAAATGCAGCTGTCACGCTCCAGTTTTTACAGCCAGTTTGGAAAGTCAATACCACTGTTGGTGTCTGTGCGAGAAAGGAAGAAAAGTGCTTTTGTTGGTGCTGCAGTAAAACCTGTTTGTTGATTCAGTGCCAGAAAACTTCCACTAATAATTCATAAAGCACACTGTAATAACAAATACATATGATTAAAGAACCAAAATGACATTTGCTCTTAATTATATTTATTTGGAATGTAATATGGATGGAGTCTTTTTAGCTAAGGGAGCCTAATAATTCCAGTTTTATTTGGGGAATTAAGTTGCAAATCTTCCTCGGAATTTCTATGCTCTGAGGACAGATCTCTCATACTCTGGATGTGACTCCTAAATCATGGTGCAGGTACTAAAGATCAGACTTAGATTCAGAAAAAAAGCAGGGCTGGACGGTGGCACAGCAAGAAGATCCTGGGTTCAATTCTCAGTCAGAGCAGGGCCTTTCTGTGTGGAGTTTGCATGTACTCCTCGTGACTCTCCTGGATAAATAAAGGTTAAATAAAATAATAGGAAGAAAGTTTTGAGTCTTAAAATGTTTTCTGATGAAGCTAAGAAAAAGAAAAAAACCAAAAAGATCTTATTGAAATCTAAAATCAGTATTGTGAATATGCATCATAAACTAGCTAGTTGTTATGCAGTGGACTCAGAACTAGTGCAGTTAAAGACAAACAAAAACTGTAAGTAGTCAGCTTTATTTTTTATTATATGTTTTAATGCTTTAAAACCCCTCACCACACACTTTATACACTTTTCTCAGACAGGCATTAACATTTTCTCACATTTCTCTCTTGTTTAAACACTCTCAAAGTTCAAACCATAGCATCTTCCTCTGCCTTTTGGGTGCGACCGCAGGTGCCTTTGTCGGTGCAGAACGTTTCGTCAACATTGTGGGTTTCAATAATAATTAAATCAGGACGCAGAACACAATGCGCGTTCATACAAAAAAAAAAAGCATGCAAAATTGCGCTAAAAAAATCCACAAAACAGCGAGGCCGCGAAAGGTGAACCGTTATAGTGAGGGACTACTGTATTGTTTTAATAGAGTCCTGTGAGATATGGGTTAATGATTGAGGAATTAAAGTACTTAACCAAGGCCTACAGTTTGTGATATCTCCTCTGGCTATGTTCTTAGCTTTTTTTATTTTAAAATAAATTGTCCCAGTATGGAACCCTGAGGTACACCCTTACTTATGTTTCCATTGTAATATTGAGCTGATGACATGTAATATTAATTCATCTTTTTCATCTGTCCCAAGGAAAGAGTGAGACCAACACAGGTTCACACTATACGAAGGAATCCAACATTAAGTACGAACAGAAACAAATACCTCTTTTCACAGTCATCAGGTTCTGTGCTGGCTCTGGTTCCTGAACCTAATCACAAACCAATGTGTTAACACTATCCTATAAAGATGCTCCCAGTCTGAACCAAACAATTGCTGGTTCCATTTTGCCGACTCCTGCGTTATAATGTTTTCTAGCCC
Source organism: Rhyacichthys aspro (assembly GCA_036850595.1). NCBI lineage: Eukaryota > Metazoa > Chordata > Actinopteri > Gobiiformes > Rhyacichthyidae > Rhyacichthys > Rhyacichthys aspro. The sequence continues at coordinate 22,210,326 of CM072163.1, read as the reverse complement.
TTCTGAACTGTTTTACAAAACTTTGATTTAAATTCCGTTTGGGGACGTCAGTTAGGAAGGAAGGAATAATGTCTTTTGAAACAGTAGGGTCATTTTACCATATTCTAGGCTTCTAGGGTCCAGTGTATTGGTCTTTTTTTCTTTAAGAAATGCTTAGTGTGGTAGAACACAACAACCACTAATCTCTCGCAATATCTCCACATCCTGGGGACTGGAAAGTAAGATTGGAGGTTTCTGTCCAGCTGAGGGTAGTATCTGCGAGATGGTCATAATTCATGATTCTACCGTTCTCAGTTCTAAGAACCATTAAAATGATTGTGAGAATACGTATTTTTGGTCTAAACGTTATGCAGGGGTGCTTAAACTATCTTTTTTGCAATTGTATATTAAGTATAGATAAACCAGTTCCTCATCTTCACATTGTGCCCGATCATTTAGTAATTTGCAGTATGGTGCAAGATACCAGTCCAGATAGTTTTTATTAAACTGAATGTTCCATAGTTTTCAAAGTTGGTGAGCAGTGTATGTTTTTATTGTTGTTATTGTTGGTTTAAGAAAAAAAAGTCTTATCAAATTACAACTGTATATAAATGCATAACTTGTGGGTTAAGCATATTGACAATATTTCATTAAATTAAAAGGGTCTCTTCTTTCAAGAATTCTTATTTATTTGTTAACAGTAATTCACTTTATAAATAGCACATACTGCACTATTGTTTAATAATTGGGGGAGTTCATACTTACTTTCTCCTAACATTTTCTCCTAAACTTCTCCTTTGCTTGTATAAACAGTGAAAGCATTAATTAATGGCAACAAAGCCACACTTTGAACTCCTCTTCTACGGTTCTATGTCTCCTAATATTCACACCTGTCCAAAAGATATCTCACTTGCGAATGTCATAAGCTGCAAAGCCAGCTCCGATCCATAATTAGTTAACTTGATGTTATATTAACGTGAGAGGTGACTGTGTCAAATCCCATGCTCTTTCACACCAAATTGTAAAGCCTTCATGTTGTGACATTACATGCCCGAGAATAGACAGAGAAGGTGGGGGTGAGAAATCAATATGCCGGCAGTGGCAGCAGATGTAGTTAATATGCTCCTCAGTGGGAGTAGTCAAGCACTGGTGATGATGGGGGGTGGTACTGAATGTGTCCATCCTTCTGGCATCATAACAAATACATACATGGAAATGTATGCATGTCTCCTAGCAGCACTTTCCTGTATATTTTTCATATTCTTCTCAACTTAACTTTAAGGTCTGTATGGTCCCTATGAATGCTTTTACAGTGAGTGGGGAATCCCTGATAACCATATTCGGTCTTCATATAGCATTTAGACAGAGAGTGGATGTAGTATTTGTAGAGGTATTACAAATGGGTTGGCAAACAAAGCTACTGCCTTGAATTAAAAAAGGGGCGTCCAAAGATGGTTAAATATGAGCATTATTTTTTTACACCATTTTATAGATTTATAACATGGCAATTCAAAAACCATTAATCATATGGAGGGATTACAAAAAAGGGAATAAAAGTACCGTATTTTCCGGACTATAAGCCGCTACTTTTTTCCCAGGCTTTGAACCATGCGGCTTATACAGATGCGGCTTTTCTATGAATTTTTCTTCAGCCCTCAGGGGGGCGCTCTAGCAGGAAGTGCAAAAATGAGACAAACGAGGCAGCGGTAGTCAGTACAAACAAGAAAGCACCAGTTTTTATTCTTAGCACATGCAACCCAAGATGCACAACAGCAAAATACGGTAATATTTTTACAACCTCACCCCCTCATAATGGAAAACAAATGAAGTGACAGTGGTTTGGTGTTCAGTAGTTTCAATGCTCAGGAGGAAGATGAATAGTGACTTGTGGTTTCAGTGCACGGGAGAATGAAGCGACTTTAATAGTTGCGCAGTTGCGCTTTAACAGTGCGCAGGAAGAAAAAGTGACAGTGGTTTGGTGTTCAGTGGTTTCAGTACGCAGGAGGAAGAAAAATAAAGCAACTTGGTTTTAGTGCACAGGAGGAAGATGAATAAAACCATCAATGACTTTTCTGTTTTGTTTGATCAGCACTTTTACTGCCGTGTTACAGGCACTGTTCGGAAACAATCAGTTCAGGTATATGAATAAACACTTATGGTACAAAATCTTTCTATGTAAATATCTTATTTCTCAGCCTGGATATCGGCGGCTTATAGTCCGGTGCGGCTTATATGTGACAAAATATATATTTCTTTTAAATTTTAGTGGGTGCGGCTTATATTTAGGTGCGCTCTGTAGTCCGGAAAATACGGTATGTTATAAAAATGTAAAATTGGTGTATGTATGACTGTATCTCGGCAAACAAAGACTTTTTATGTGTGCAAAGATATGTTTTAAACATGTTTTTACTGCACAGGGATTTTTTTTTATAATCTCCCTTGTGTCTGCTCAAAGCTAGAAGCACAGTGGCAGAGTAGCACCCCGGCCTCACAGCACAGGTCATGGGTTCAATTACCAGGCCAGCTGCCAACGACCTTTCTGTGTAAGGTCTTCATGTACAGGATGGAATGGAAGAATCATGTATAGCACTTTGGGTGCCCAAGAAGGGTGCAAAAAAACACGATATAAATGCAAGCCATTTACAGTACATCAATACATTTTTACCAGTTGCTTTTTTTATTATTGTATTTTTAAATGGATTTTTAAATGGATAACTTTTTGTTTTGTTTTGTTTGCGGATATAACTAAATTTAAGACATTGCTTTACATAGATTTACAGTAAAAAAAACAAAGGTCAAATATCTTAATATAGCTCTGTCCTCACCATAGTTAAACTATGTCCAATAAAAATGTTTTAATAACAATTCAAGAAATTAAATAAAATGCCATTGCCTACTGTATTTGGTTGATTCCATTGCATATATTATTAAACATTAATAATTTTTTTTATTAAAGAAACCTCATCGAGACCAAAGCAAATCTCATTTTAGAATGGTAACCGTTTGCTCTTTTCCTGGTCATTTAACTTCACAGGTGTGTTTTGAAAACAAAGCAGTCTGCTTGTAATTAAATAATGAATATTCACGTAAAAGATGTCTTATGGCATATGGCAGGGTCAGATTTAGAAGGAAAATCTTGTCATTCGGCTAAGGAAATCTATTTAGTTGTATACATATGGATTTATGACAACAACTGACATAAGGAATCATGAATAACTTACAGACGGATGTTCCTATACAAGCATCAATTGTTAATTGAAGGAGCTGTCATATTCCCTGGGGCTGTCAACATAGTTTTAGCAGCATTCAAAGTCAGCGTTATCAAATTAATGGTCTATTCAGATTTCCTTCATTCCCCTCTAATCTATCTTTTGTTCATTCTCTAAAAACATTAAGGTATATTTCCTGGGACACATCATTCACTTGAAATGCAATCCTTTCTTCCAAAGTCAATTTATCTGTGGAATATTTGAGAAAATGTTGCAATGCAGACTTCAACATTTACTTTTCATATTAAAACACTTGTAACTATGAACACCTAAGTAAATAATAATAATAATAATTATTATTATTATATAAGGATGATAATAATGATTCATAAGGATGAGTAGAATATGTGGAACCAGTGGTACAACAACATTGGATATGATATTGTTTTCAAATGTACATTTCAGGGTTAGGTCACAAACATAGGTATTTATTTGGAAAGTCATAGGTTTAGTGTGCCCATCCGCCATTATTTCTATCTTAAGTAGAGAGTAATGTCTGTTATTGTAGCATTATCCCAAACTTAATGAATAAAAAAGGGAATTCAGTATTGCAAAATAAAAAAATAATAATCAAAATGAAGCAGACCAATGCAATCCCTGCCTTGTTACATGTAACATTACATTTACGCATATATATTCTTTTCCTTTCTCTACTTCGGTTTTTATTTTTTGGGCTATTTCTCTATGTGAGCAGACAGCCAGTGCTGAAACATTGTATTATTTAACAGATTTTGAGGTAATATTGACTAGCTAGTACAGACCAATGACGAGCTGGTGTATACCAATGCAACCTAAACTTATGTGAGCATGTGATTTGCCAAAGCTTTGGGTATGTTGTGAACATTACCATCTTTTTAAATCTTCCATAATAAAGCCTAGATAATGTCTTAAAATCTTGTTTTTTCAGAGATTATTCAATTTTCAAAATGCTGTTCGATGATTCAACATTTTTTCCTCAAATTACTCTCCATTTAAGTCCTGTAAAAGAGAGGAACTAAAATCTAAAGTTAGTCAGTTATCCAAAATGAAACTGGAATAAGTGTGCTTTGTCTGTCCACCATCCAAATGTATCTACTGTTTTCCAACTTAGGTACAGCATTATTACACAGCATGAATACAAATCAAAAGCTGTGTAGCCAGGACTGAGCCCTTTTGTACACCTAAAAATACAAAACTGGGCACAAATGTAAACTTTGTCTCAAAACATAAAGTGTGGCTACCAGTCGCAGTCCTGAGTTTTTGTGGCCACCCATCACTAATCTTTCTGGAGAAATGTTGGTCATCTAACTTTTATGGCCTAAATGTAAAAGTTGTCACATAGATTAGTCAGGTCAGCTCCTTCCTCTACATCAAGCTTGTCCCAACACTAACACTTGACATTTCATAAATAACTTGACTCCAAGCCTTACCTGAATATTTAAAGACAGCTCATAATTTCCTATAAAAGGAGACAGTTACCACAGGATGCATGTGAAATAGTTGTGGAGACAGTATTGAGCCCTCTTAGCAGTGCACCAATATTGAGAAAACTGGGACTCAAATGTAATCTCAGAACAAATTGAGGACTCCAATGGGAAAGTCCTGTCTCCAGTGTATATCAACCAGCTCAACCTTTCTTTTGAGTATTAAAGAAATTATACATGAAATATGAAGAAAACACATTTTGTTGACTGAGATGCACACACTGTTTTGGAATTAGTGATTTCCCTGGTCCCTCAGACACCCAAAGGTCGGTGTGGCACTTGTCTGTCATGCCTGTGTGAGCAGAGAGGGCCGTGTCAGCAGGAGGAGCTCAGGTGTAGGGACAGGTGCGTCTCTGTGGGCCGTGGCTCACTGGGGAAATCAGCAGAAAACCCAGTCAGAGAATTTGTGTTTATAAACTGCACAAAAGACAGAAGACAAGGCCAAGACGTGGCCCTTGAACCATGTCCTGTGTAGAAGGGATGAAGCAGCTGACGAGGCTTGTCATGGTACCTATTGTTCAAGACCCAGCCCTGTCTCACAGAATTGTTTAAAAGGAAAAATATCCTTGGTACAGTGCACACAATATATGTGGGATATCTACAATACTCAAGCCTTGTGATTAAAGATGTTTTTTTCTAAAATGGCGTAGAGTGGGGTTGATGGATGGGACATAAAGCCCAGGAGATTGCCATTAAAGACTGGATTTCCAACACCAAGTCACATAACTAATTGAAACACTCAGTGTTCTTTGTGTACCTTTTAAAAAAAGTGGCTATATTAAAAAAAAAAAAGGAATTTTGATTTAAATATGAATTGTTTATTATTATAATTTCTTCTTAATGTATCCATCTTTTATCTTTTTTTTTTTTTTTTTCACTTTAGACCAGGCAATATATTTTGAACTATAAAAGTAAGAATACAAAAGCAGTGTTGCAGGTGTCAGAAGTTTAAAGAAATCCAAGGGGTCATGGACCTGCAGACGATTCTGTGCAAGATCTATTACGCCAACAACCCATGTATTCATTAATTTAATTTTATTATTATTATTATTATTATTATTATTATTATTGCATTATTATGACACAGCTTTGTGTCTTGGCATCAAAGGAGCCTAGTGACTGTCCCACAGACAAATAAACACTTCGAGCTGTTAAATCCAGTTTTAGGGGATTTACAATAATTTGTGAAACAGGGCGGCCTTTTTTTCAAAATGTTGGATAATTATGTTGACAAACTAGCTGGTGACTTTGTCTGCCTTGGTACCAAATAGTCCCAGCCACCCTCCGTGTTTTCACTAGTGCAAAGTAAACTTTTTTTTATTTTTTTATAATTTAGTACAACAACAAGTTAAAAGTGCACATTTTGACATTATATTGACCTTTGACCATCTGCATTAAATATAATCACCTCATTAAAAAAAACATTATGTTAATGTTAACCAAAGAATAAATTACAAGCTGTTTACATGTCTGCTTGTCTGAATCATGAAGAAACAGTGAAAGGTTGAATGTTTAGATTAAATACCAGTGGCTGCTGCGAACTGGACTGCTGTCATTCTGGTTGTAAGAATAAAGTTGGACCGTTGGCTGTCATCTTTGTGAAAGCATAACACAGAGTGATCAACACACATCTCTATTAGAAGCTCGGCTTGAAAAGAGCGGAAAAAAAAGTGCTGTACAGACACTGGCCAAATCAGAGGATAGCAGCAAGCGCTGAGTGATAGCTGTGCGTTTGAACTTGGTAATTGCTTGGCCACTCAGTCGGCAATACAACAGAGAGACTGCCGAGTGCGGTGTGTGTTTCCCGGCCCCACTGTGCAGCGTCATAGAGTACAAAGAGCGAGAAGCAACTTCAGAAGGTTTTAATGCCTGAAGAGAAGAATATGGACATTAAATTATCAGGGGAAAACAGCAGGGTGTGAAGAAAGGAGCTTCTAAAGGCAGAGAACGCGAATGTACACAGGCTGCTTCTGACACGGAAACCTGGCCAAATTCACAGACGCCTTTATTCTGCGCTTCACTGATACTCCCAGTCTTGTGTGCATGTACTATACACTCGCTTTACTGTTTTAATTGGAATTTAAAGCAATAAGCCGGCGTAATACAGAGTCACAGTCTTTTCTTGGGTAGAAAATGTAAATATCTAAAATAGGCACAGCTCTTTTTAAAACCCAGCGGAGCAGGATGTAAATCTGCTTCCAGAAAACTGTATGTGACAGACAAAAAGCCGGAAATATCAATGAAAATTCCACACTAGTTGATTAGTCTTTCATAAGCTTTGCCTTAGTAGATCATAAAGAATAGCAACAAACTAAATACCCCTGGTGGAATAAACTTTTTTGAGCTTTTTATTTCCAACTATTTTATTTCAAGACATGTATTTGGAATCACTTACATACAACATGGTTAAAACAAATGTACATGGAATGAACAAGTTCTATTGCAAAATGGCAATTCAAATTTGTGCCCAAAACAAAAACAGATAATTATATCTAACATTTGAATATGTCTCTCTCTTGTCTACTATGTGTATCTTAGGGTAAAAGTGTGTGTGTGTGAAGAGGTTTGACATCGCAACTACTACTGTACTTAAATGCGCACAAGAGAGTACGTTATTAGTTACCAGTTAAACACCTACACTTTAGATAGAGCAAACTTCTTAAGGCAAAGCTATTAGGTCAGCGTCTAAGTGAAGATTTTGGGTTTCCAAAGCTTGCATTTGGAAAAGTTCAGACAAAATGGCTAAGTGAACATTTTGATTCATCGCAGTCAAATGTCATAAATTACAAAATTTTACAGGCAAATAAAAGGTCCAAAGTACTTTAAGTAAAATATAACACTATTTTGAAATAAATAATTTTTAACTAGAAGCATTTTCCATCTTTGAAAAATATGGTACATGTTTCAACTTATTTTTGGAAAAGTTAAAAGGTGCACTGTAAACTATTAACTAAGAACTATTAACTTAAACAAAACAAACAAACAAACAAACAAACAAACATTTAAATGTCCATAGAACAAAAGTACTGGTACCTTCTGTTTACTTCCCAATTTTGGTTAAGCATGTTAGTCTGTTAAACTAGCTAAACAATCCTAACTTTATTTTAATCACAAGATATAGAGTTAAAATGCTATGTGTTGTAGTTGCACCTATTACTTGAAATAAAGCAATCCTAATGCAGCACTGTTTCACAAATGTATCCTTGATAAAAATAAGCCAATGACCGTGTGTGTTGTAATCATCAAACAGAGAAATGAAAGGTTGTTCTGAAGCCATTTTTATTTGATTTATTTTCATAGTTTTTTTTAGCAATGTGAACCATGTTTTCCCAAAGACACATACTTTACATATATTAACAGAAGTACCATAAGTGTAAAATAGTGTTTGTCAAAGTTGGGTTGCCACATCAATACGGCAGACTATGTTGTGTTTATGCGCAAAGCAAATTTTGTCCCAAATTGGGGAGTGAGAGAGGTAAAACTGAGCATTGCTGTTGGAGACATGCATTTAAGATAATATTCTATTAATTCACTTTTTGTTTAAATTTGTTTATGTGTCCCTGCAGGAGAGGGCCTAGAAGAGCATCTCCAAATTCTCCAACTTTCAAAGTGAGCAAAATATAAGCACAACAAGAATAAAGAAGACTAAATGAAAAGAATGGCTCCAGAGACTGGGAGCTTTACACACACCTTATTAATCTTTAATATCTTGTCTTGCCCTCCCCCACTGCATTTCTTCTGCAGCAATTACACCCCAGAGGCCCAAGCACATAGGACATGCTCCCACTACCTACAGCAATAATATATCATTACATACTAAACATATAGCAGCTACGCAAACAGCCTTTATTGCTACTGCAGGGCGAGTGCTATTTATAAACCCAGCCCCACCTGCGCGAGGTGTGGAGTAGCCAGTGTCTGTGCTCACGGAGAAACACTGCTACTGTAGCCTCAAAAACTACTGAAGTGAACATAGTCATGTAAGTCAGTGTTTTGTCTATTTTGTCTTTCTATGAAGCTGTAATTCTAATAAATAAAAACGGTGAATGGTTTTGTTTAAGCATCATTTTGATATTTTTGTCATTACAATAATACTTAATATACTAAAATAGTATTTAACCAATTCCCCAACAGCTATGGACTGTCACAACCATTTCAGAAATGATGACACTAGAATGTCATGGTGACCCGAATATAATCTATAGTGACCTACCTTTGAGTCATGGACCACTGTTTGGGAAACATCATCCTTTTTGTTATAATGTAAGAGTAACAAAGTACTTAATCTTGATGTATTGGGCAAATAAATAGAGCAAAATAGGTCAACAGCCTTCTTTTAATGAGAAATGTGTATTTATTTTTTTTATAACACCTTACATTTGGCTGTAGTTACAAAGTCAAACAAAAAACAAAACTAAATACAAACATTTATTTTTAAGGCCATTGTTATAACTTTAACAGTTTTTCATGTTTTATAATATGTCATATTTTCTGTCTCTTCTGAAATGTTTTTAGAGTGTTTGTTTGGTGTTAAAATAACTTACATAAGTTGAATTGAATAATTGATTACCTTGTGTTAATCCCACAAAACCTGGGCCAGTGTTAATACAAAGAATTGTTGTTTTATTAGAGTTAGTATGAATTAGTGGAAGTACATGGGTGTACAGTGTTCAGTATTAATTTGTTCATCACTCATAATTGAGCTATTTCAACATTTCCAGGGTCATTTATGACAACAGAGTAATTTTAAAGTGGTAGCTAATAAATGGCAATGGTCTGTAGAATACCACAGAGTAAACAACGGCTAGTGTTAAAATTATTCTTATTTGAAAATACACAATTCAAAATGTGCCAAGAATTTATTATGGAGGCAAAACACTCACATACTTATTGTAGAATAGTGTAGAATCTAATCTATTGAATCATAGCACATGTACAAAAAATGGATGTCATTTTTATTGGTGCAAAAACTGTAAAGTATGCTTATGGTTTATTGTTTTGAATATCGAAATAAATTGGCAAAGCTAACTGGCTTCTAAATTGCGTTCAGTATGTGTTTGGTTTTCAAGTTTCAGTGCCTCGTTCACATACTGTTTCTGAAAATACTTGCATTTTTGGGAAGGAAATGTAAATATGTACAGATCTTCTCTAAAACCAAAAGCCGAAGAGCAGTGAGTAAAGCTGGCTCAAGAAACCTCCTCTGTGTCTAAAAATCACACTCTAGAATCCTGTGAGTTCCATCAGGTTTGCATCTGGAAAAAAAAAAAATCATCTTTGACCTCCATGACCATTTATAATTGGTAATGGTTGTATTAGGAATCCATTGTCAGATTCCATTAAAACGTCATTCTTGGCCCATTCAGATGAGCTGGTTTCAGTTGCCTGCTGCTGACATTAGGGGGTGCTGCAATTCTTCACAGTTGATCCTGTAAAAACTGTTATTTGAAAATAAGCAGCATTTATATATGTGATGACTTTCAATGTAATTTCGTTGACTTTTTAAACTAACTTTCAATACATTAAAAATCAGGACATTATTAAATGTAATTTAAGATTGACTTTCTTGATTTTTGTACATGTGTAGTACACATATGTTCAAAAATAATGCATGGTGTTTAATATGATATTAAGATTCACGGCAAATAAATCAGTGTTATAAGGATGTAGGTGTGTGTGAGTAATTTTATTATTATTCATTTAACACGGTGAGAAGTGTTCATAATGTTATTGTTGGTAATGATTTTAGTCAACTAGGTTTCCATGGCTTCAATTTTTTGGCTTTATCGTGTAGCACAAAACACAAATTTAGTAAACTCTTAGAATTTTAAAGTGACAATGGCCAACAGAAATGAATTAAACAACGTGGGTATGAAATTTTCACTGTTAAAATTGTTCACCTTTCAAATGACTCATTATGAAGTTATTTTAATATTCCCCTGTGAGTATTAATGCAGACAGTTACACCAACACTTAAACAGGTGTTAAATTAACTCTGAATTCCTCCACTCTTGTTAGTGTAGTTTTATGGCGGTAATAAGTGACCAACAGAATAATTACAGAATTTGGAAGTGACTTATTTCAGTGAGTTATTTCAGCATTGCCCAGTGTCAGTCAGAGACTTTCAGGTGAGTATTAATGCAGAGAGATATTTCAACATCGCGTGTGTTCAATTAACACTGTTTTAAGTGCAATTATTAAATTGTTAATTAGTGACAGTGGCAAATGAAATAGAAGAAAACAAACAATGTGGATGTACAACAATCAGAGTTAAATTTGTTTAGTTTTAACATGACCTATTATGGAGTTATTTCAGCATTTCTAGTGTTACTCAGTGACACTCGGGTTGGTTATGTCATCTCAAACTAAATCTTTACTAAACTTTATTTTAGTGTTTTGTAAAAAAAAAAATTTAAAAAAAAAAAAAGTTAATAATTGGATGTACAATGATCATTGTTAAATATTTTATTTTTATTTCCAACAACAATTGGGTCAGTTATGACAACACCTGAATCAAGTGTTAAATGTATACTATGAGTTCACACTGTTTAGATTTTTTAAGTGACAATAACTCCAAGTGGCCTACTGAAAACTAAATGAACATAGGCATTAAATTATCAGTGATAAAATGACCTTTTATGGAGTTCACATTGTCTTAAGTTAACAGTTAATAAAGTTCATGCAAAAAGTGAATTCCAATCATTTGAGTGCTAAATGAACTCCAAACAGAGTCTATATGAATCCCCACAGTGTTAAAATTAGCCATTATGGAGGTTTTGGGAGACTCTGACTTGTTTTTTTTTTCAACAATAAATAAATTGCAGAGGTAATGGGACCGACTCACACAGTGTAGAATCAAACACTTTTATACATTTATTTATATTTATGTATTTTTTTTATATGGTACAATGGTAAATATATATAGATGATTATTTTTTTTATTTTTATATATATATATATATATATATGTGTCTTTTTTTGCAGTGCAGAGTTCTATGACTGCCACAGACCCATCTTTCACACTTGCCTTCCAAACTTCTCCTGAGTTACTTATTCCCAGTACGTCTCATGAATTATTGAACAGAACACATTTCCCCTTGTTTATTTAAATATACATATGTATAAAATATCATTTATTCTAAGAGGGTCTATAAATCAAAAGTATTCGCGGAGAATAACAGATAAGTGAGGTTATTCCGCAATGAGGCCAGCTGGTGGTAATAATTTAATGACGTTTTACAGGCGCCATAAAGACAGCAAACAGATGTGGCATTAAGGATTATAAAGTTGGTAAAACTTTTAACAAGTGCTATGTATTTGGTGGGTACAACAGCACAACCCCCAGAATAAAGGGAATTTACACATCCTTCAATTCCAGAGCTATCAATCACACGCATGTTATTCCCCCGGGAGCGTCTTTACATGCATATTTATCAGCTCAACATGCTAATTCCCGCTGCTATACGCCCGCCAGGCACGTCTCCAGGCGTGTTTATGACTCGTAATTGTTGATATCCTTTGATATATTTCTCTCAACTAAGACATCATTTGGTTTTTGTGGTCCAAAGTCAATGAGGCACAATGACCCCGGCTTTCAATTCGAATTTACAGTTCAATATCTATTATATGCTATTCAGCGCCTGGAGAGGAGGCTCTTTCAAAGCTGAAGGGGGGGATCGGGCTCCGCTGTATAGCACTTATCAGCGGCAAAGCTCATCTCAAGGTTACTTAATTGATTTGAAAATAAAACGAGGATTATTACTGGGGAGAAATTGCTGTTGCTTTTTTCAGCGGTGTTAAACTTCCAGCAGAAATAATGAAATAAAGTGTAGGCCGAGGCGTGTTTGTTTGCTTGGATGTTGCTCACAGGAATCATCTTTTGCCAAACAATTAACTGTGGAAAAAGTTTGCTTGTGTGAAAAGCCATATTGTTGCAGGATCCAAGTTCATCCGAATGCATTTACATTGCTAAAGAGCATATATGGCAGATGAAGCATTTCGGCATAAATTCAAACTGAGTGGGAGATTTCCGCCGCGTTTTCTGTCGTCTCTGCTGCTCTGAATTTTTTTTCTTTATGCTCCTTCCAGTCCCTTGCTTTGCAGCGTTTGCCGGAGACACCTGCCGCCAAGCGCACACCTCCAGGGAACCGACATCTGAGAAATGCAATTTGAGCATTTCAGCTGCACAAAGAGAAGACAAACAATGCTGGAATAAAAAAAAAAAAAAAAAAAAGGGGGATAAACACGCTCCGAGTCGACGCTGGACAAACATGTCGCGTTCCTCCCCGCCACGCGCCACGCGCAGGTGTGGAGAACTCAAGGACAAACTTGATTGCGGCAGCGTTGTTTTTCGGGGGTTTGTTTGTTTGTCTTTGCCGTTGTTTGACAGACTCACTCCTTGAGGGATGAGATCGGTTTAATATGACAGCGCAGGAACTGGGTGCTGCTAAAAGAGAAGAACGAGGGAATTAGTCTTCATCAAACCATGAGCTTTGACGATTAAATCTGCAAATATGGACGTCTCATCCAGAGCTCGGGGGAATCCGGCGTTTGGTTAATGTCTTTGGACTCACTCAACTAATGCCATATGAGAAATGTAGGCAGACACACTGTTGTGGCCCTTCAGAAAAGTGGACAAATCACACAGTTATCTAAATATACTATGGACTTGAAGCCACTGAAGCCAGCAGAGTAGAAAAGTGAAATGTCTAGATTTGGAAAAAGGTCAGCATTTAGGAAGACTAAAGTATGAAAGATTTTAGTGCAATTCTTATATGTTTTTCACATTCATGAAGTTTGAGTTTGCTTCACACAGCACACAGCATTGAGCCTTATACTGAAGTAATTTAAAAAGCAAAAAAAAAAAAATCCCCCCAGTAAGAAACAGATAAAATTTATAGTAGTTTGGGCATTAATTTATTAATTTGTATACAGCTTACTTCCAAACAAACACACACTCTTAATCTAGATAATGTAAACTTTAATAATAATAATAATAATGCTCCACATTTAAATTGTGGATATAAAAAAATTCAAGATTAAAGGCCTATTGAAGAGGTAAGTTTAGCCAACTGTGTGAACCTCTTTTAGAGTAAGGGAAGCAAAGGAAAGACATATATGAGAGTTTTTCAAATAAAATACGCATTGTTCTTTGGATAAGCATCATATTGAAACTGAAAACATGCTAAATGCTGTCCTTTGTTCCCAAAGACAAAGCTAGCATTTATTAATAACAGCTGTTTTAGGTTTTAAACAGAGTTGGCGTCGAACAGCTCTGGCTTTGAGAATTAAAATGTAGCATTCTCTGTCTACACTGCATTAAACACAGGCAGAATTTGGGACAACTTGTGACTTGATATTTAGTGAGTCCCTAAATAATAACAAATCTTTATGGTTTTAACGTTCAGAAAGCTGGGAATAACCGGAAACAGATTCAAGTTTACTGCAGCAAAATATGGGCTGTACCTTCAGCATCTCGTCTCATCACTTCACACCAGGATTTACTCTCTTCTTTATACTAATTATTGTCAACACATCCAAGTTTTTAAAGGCTGCTTCAAATATGATTAAAATCTCAAATAGAGACACAACTTCTGTTCGTAGGTGATGCCAGCTGAGTGAAAATGCTAACCTCCTTAGGGGTTACCCACTCCAAACCTTTCAATGACCTGTCTGGTACCATACCCCACAGTGAAAACAAGACTTTTTCACAAGTAGGAGCCTGATGTGGGGGATGGTGGTCAGACCTGTCAGGCTGAGGCCTGGGTCTACAAGTGGAGTGGGTTGGACAAATACCGAGATATGAGGGAATGGAGGGCTTTGTAAGTGGATGGATGGATGGGACCTAGAGCCAGTGAAGGTGGACAAGGGTGGGGGTGATGTGGTGCCATGGCTTGGTGTGTGTCAGGACCCTGGATATTTCTGGACTCACTGGACCTGGTGTGTAAAGTCTGAGAACCACTGCAATATGGGATTCTAAAAACAATCATCATCATCTACATATCTGTACGATTAACACACCTGGATTTCCTACTGAATACTTAAAAAAATACTAGACATCAAAAATCTGTAGAAAAACCTGCAAAAAAAAAAAAAAGAAAAAAGAAAGAATGATTGATCCATTAAAATGGTTGCCTCTGTGTAATTGTTTGTCTGTGTGTGTTTGTTTGGTTAGTGTGTTTTCTTTTGTTTTTTGTTTTTGTCTCTCTCTGTCTCTTTTGAACTGTCCACACCACAACCAAAGCATTTGAAAATATGCATTGTATTTTACCATTCCCAAATTTCCTCCATGTCAGTGGCGAGGCTGCAGGATGACTTAATCATGGGAAATTTAGGGCTACATAAGCTAAAGGCTACGTGCTCAAAGTTACAGAAATCATATGTTATGCTGGACAATTACAGAAACATGGCATACCACAGCTGTAACTCCGTAGTGACAACACTGGCACAGGTTTCTCTAAAACGGGCGTCTTTAGTTCCACAGTAATTCTACATTGTTCTTTTACATTCTTGACTGGCGCCGTCAGAACTATAAGAAGAAAAAAACAAATGAAAATCAACAGAACAAACACAAATAATTACATGTACAAAATATGTGTCACGTTGAAGGTATGTGAAGTCGTTAGATGTCTGCTTAAGTCTGATTACAAGCTAATTGTCAAGGTTAGCTGTCTTCATGTCTTTACATGATTTAACACAGAGTTGTGAAAAAGGTTAGAAATGGCCTAAATAAAAGTAATTCAGTAGATTACTTAGATTAAATTATTATTAATTATTTATAATTTATGTAAATAATAATGTATTATTATTTTGATTAGATTAAAACAGATCTTTAAACAATATTACAACAACAATTCTTGGTAAACCAATAAAAAGCCCTTCACTAAACCCTTGATTACGTGGCAACTACACTCAGGGTTATACATATAGGTTTTTTATTACTTCAAAATAGTTTAGGTTGTTTAGAAAGGTCCCATCTTTATATTTCTGTAGTGATAAATCAAGTCTTGTGAACAGTCATTTATCAGTCACTGTTACAAATGGTCAATGGCATGCATTTATATAGCGCATTTTTGTACCCTTCTTGGACCCCCAAAGCGCTTAACATCAAGCTTCAATTCAGCCATTTACACACTCAAGTACTCACACTTTCACACTGGGGTAGTGGCAAACTACCTCTGTAGCCACAGCTCACTGGGCCAGACTAAGAGAGACACAGGCTGCCATAACAACAACGCCAACAGCCTCTCCAACCACCACCAAACTCACCACCGCAATCACATACGTGCACCAGTGTTGTGGAGTTGGAGGCAAGGGGGTGAATGTCTTGCCCAGGGTTACAACAATAGCATGAACTGGGGGCAGCAGGGATTGAAGCAGGACAGGGATTGTTACATCCCTCTCTACCTGGTGTTACAACTCACCAGTATACGGGATCAGTTGTAAAGGAAACTCTTTGACGCTGACTCCTAGAAAATGTTCATGTGGTATGGAGCTCCAGTTTGGGTCTTTTTGAAGCTGACAGGTATGTCTGCTGTGTATCAAAGTTTGAGACCTCTAGCTTTAATAACCTCTGAGTTACAAACGCTCACACAAAAAGCGCTACTTTCATCTCCAGGCTCCCCTTTGTCTTTAGAGAACCAGGAGTTTTGCCAAAATAAACCTAGAGATTGCTATGGTGTAAACACTACATAAAAACTCATCAGTGCAAACACAACTTAAGACAACTAAATTAATTTGAGGCATATAGGCTGTGTTTTTCGTGTTACTTCAGAGCACAAAGACGCTGCACAAAGAGGTAAGAACCCGCTTTCGGTCAGTGTTAAGTGAGATCCTTTCACACAATGCGGTCATTGTCAGCGGCTTATAAAAGACAAATAAGTAGGTGTCAGTACAAAATGACTTCTGATGATAAACCGCGCAGCCATCATCTGCAGCGACACGGCGTCATTCACACCGACAGCACAGGTGCGTGAAAAATGGCATGGGCTGCAGAAAAAATGAATTATTAATGACACATTTAAGTATTATAACAGGAAATCAATGAGCATACCTGCTGTAATTAACATGCACAATGTTTTCCATAATCCGGCGCAGTATAATTATGCCTCTCTATTCCAGAACACGTTAGCATTAGTTCTTTCTAAAGCACACAACACCTGTTTATTTGCTCGGCTTGTTGTTTCTTTTTCTGGGTGATGATAAAGAAGCTGCTCGGTGTGATTTAACCACGCTTTGGTGTTTGGACGTGGACCTCCGCTCACTTGAAGCTGGCTGCAGACTGTAAACTCACACTTGGAAGTCAGCGGCAGTGTGCACTAAATTGTCTGTTGCTACAAGTGGCTACTAATCAGAGAAAACAAAAGAAGTGTTTTCTTTCACATTTTGAATTATTGCATTAAAACTGTAGAAAGAGGCTGTGTAAGTAGAAAAGCATGCAAAAAAAACAAAAAAAAAAAACGTAAAGTCTGGTCACTATTAATCATAGACTATACCATAGTTGTGAAAACAGATGTAAGTTGTATAATGACACGTTTAAGATCAGATATTGTTTAAGTCTGTTGTTAAGAGTCTCTTCAGGAGTAGTGACATCCAGTTGGCACAAGGTTGAGCTTGGGATCATCACAGGATGCACCAACTCTGTCATCCTGATCTCCTTGGCCATGAATGTGCTTGTGAAATCTGTAGAGCCAAAGTGCAGGGGCCCCAAGACAAAATCAGCTCAATGGCAGCCACCCATTAGGACATTTATGGATGACCTGACAGCAACAGCACCGGTCTGGTGTCTGTGAAGTTTAAAGTGTGACTGTACCGGCTTGAAATCCTGGCCACTCCCGGTCTATAAAGTGCCAATCTCAACAGTGGAGACCTCAGACGATGGCCTGGACTTACCAAGAGTCTAGGCAGCCCTGTAAGGGACAAAATCCAGAATAGTGCTGCAATACAGAGAAACCCAAAGGTATTCAAAGTGGGTATTGAGGTGAACACCGGGAGAAAATGGAACGCATAGGAGACTGTTCAAAGAGTCAAGACTGTAATTCAATAGGTGGGAGCACTGAAAAGAGGAAGGGCAGGTTTGGGATCTTTTTCAACACCAAATGTTTCAACCAAAGGAATGGAGAGGCACCACCAAGTCCAGGAAGTTAGAAGTGGGTTGGAGGAAAAGAGGTCTTGCAGGACAGTGAAGATGAGGCAACAGGGTGCTTGGGCAAGATGGAAAAGCACAAAGCAAAGTCCAGAGGAGGGTGACTTGTGCAGAGCTGTGGAAAGCAGAGCCCCAGAGAGTCAAATTCCTTATCCAGGCAGTGTATGATGTGAAAGGCACTAGGAGAGGGCAGCTACAGATGGCTGCATGACCAGGTCTTCAAGAGTATAGTGGTGGCAATCTCAGAAAGAGTTGAGAGGGCTAGGCGCGCCCATCTAGCCAAGAAAACATCCCCTTTGCCCCAGAAAAAGCAAAAACATCCACTGCAAGAACAGCCGCAGGAATCCTGGCCTCCGCAAATGACTGGCAGCTATTGGTGGATCAAAGCAACAACAGAAGTTTGTGAGCCATATTGCAACCACCACCCTGAGAGCGGACATTTTCCTTTTTTTTTGGAATCCACAAAACATGTGGTTATGTTGGAGCTCACCGTCCTTTGGGAAGATCGCATGGAAGAGGCCTTTGAAAGGAAGATCACCAAGTACGAGTGACTGGTCAACAGCTGCCAGCAAGCAGGGTGGAGATTAAGATGCCTCTGATAGAGGTTGGGTGTAGATGATTTGCAGCACAGTCTCTGTCCAGAGCTTTCAGTATTCTGGGCATTGTTGGGGTGTCGAAGAATCCACCACACGTAAAAACACAGAAGAGCCAGAGAGAGCCTTGAGATGGTTGTGGCTTAAGAGAAGAGAACCATGGGAGCAGAGTAGCTAATCAGCCATCTGGGTCTCCTGGAGGAGAGCATCAGATGTTGAAAGACCTGAAACGCTCAATGCAGGAACATCACTGATAAATACTGATGTGTTTTCTTACTGTATGTATTTGTTTACTTATCGCAGTTTCCTAAAGACATGGTACTTAAGCTACTAGTTTATTCCAAACCAAAATGTTTTTTTTAAATCATTTTTTTTGTTTTTTTTCTAAAATTAGGCCCTACGTAAGATTTTTTTAATTTTATTTTATCTGTCTGCGTGTCTTGAAGCAGGTTTACGCAAAGACTACTGCTCTGATTTGTTAACATAGAGCTTAGGGAACATCGACATGCTGATGGATGGCTGACACAATTAGATATACTTCATGAGAAGTAACCTCAACATGCAACTCTACATAGTGAAGCAAAGGAACAAATTGTGGTGCTGTGGTATGATCCTTGTTGACTAAATTAAAATGTCCATGTTAAAGAAGTTGGAATATGTTTAAAAAAAGATCATGCAGACATAAAATTTATCTTAGCTATAGCACAACTGACATTGTTCCTGATAAAACAATTAATAATCTGGTTTGCTGGTGAATGTTTACACTGTCAGTGAAACAGTTTGACTTCTTTTCTTTGTTTTTAAATGTGTTTTTCTTTGTATCATTCTGTCATTTTATGTATGTTGTCAAATTGTAAATCAGTTTAGTCTCATTGTAATAAAAAATAAAAGTCTCATTTTTTCAGACTTGTCGACCAAGGGATGGGCCCAGACTTAGCCTCTCAGTACAGACAGCCAAAGATGACTTCTATTATACGTAACCACATCTGTACATTTATGTAATGAACCAGTCAGTGTCTCATACTGGACTTGACTCATGTAAATCTTGATGAGTTAGAATGTGGGGGAAAGCCAAATCTAATTAAAGTCATGCAATCTAACTTAAATTTTGCCT
This sequence comes from Rhyacichthys aspro, assembly GCA_036850595.1. Lineage (NCBI taxonomy): Eukaryota > Metazoa > Chordata > Actinopteri > Gobiiformes > Rhyacichthyidae > Rhyacichthys > Rhyacichthys aspro. Next base: position 22,190,767 of record CM072163.1, on the reverse strand, counting down.
GGATTTCATATATAAAAACTAAGTATAAAAGGCAGGTACAGAAAAATACAGCTACAAACCATGGTACAAAGGTCCATGATAGATTGACACAAGCAGATGCATTCTAAGGGGGCAAAGGGGCATTTGATTAGAGTTAAGTTAAGACTAATTTGTTAATAAAATACTTTTTTAATTATTATTTTCTCCACATAATTTGATTTTTTATTTCCACTCGTACATTTGTCTTTGAAAGAGAGTTGAATATAAAATGCTTCATGTAAATAAATGTATGTTTTGAGTGTATGTTGTAGAGGGCGCTCGAAGAACATACCCCCTGGGGCCCCGAGTCTTTAAGAAAACCAATGGACACAAACCACAACACTGCAGTATTTAAAATGTCACTTTATATTTTATGTTAATTTGGATTGTAATGCATTTCATCTCAATAGCATAAACATATTCAAATAAAATTGTATTGTGTAACAACACTATCTGATCAAAGAATATGTATTAAATTGAATATGTTGTGCTCATGCTGCGCGGCGCTCACGGCGTATACTGTAACATGTCACTAATCACTGATTACCAGCGTCTGTTTGTGCCGTGACCAGTGGCAGCTACAAGATTCCCCACTGTTCCTGAAGGATGCTGTGGAACAGCTTGAGCCGAATCCAGCGCGGGACTGGGATTTTTGGCAAGTCAAACTTTATCAGCACAAACACGCGCAAAATGAAAACAAACACAACCCAGACTGCTAATTACCATCCGCTTGGACCTCTGTCCTCTGCTTCTCTCCGACACACACAAAATGGCCGCCTGCGCTGGGAGAAATTTGGAGAAGCCTGTGCCGTGTGCCTCGTCCAAGGACCAGCCCTCGTCGTCAGGATAATGCAGGTTGACACAGTGGTAGCCCCTGTGATTTTTCAAACCTATTATTTCATGTGCGAAGTTATAAATTACAGGAGTGACACCAGCCCGGTATCTTGCGGGCCATGTGGTCTGAATCTACGCCAAACCCTGTGCCACTAATTTTACTAATTGCCTGAGCCCGGCCAACACTTTTCATTGGTGTGGAGCTGCAGTGTCACCAGGAGCTAATGAGAGCTAAATAATGTATGTGAACCTCTCTAATTGCTTCATTCCTCATTTTGCTTACCATTCTCATATCATACTCCGAATGACAATTTTATTTTTGAGTGTTTATTGGAAACTGATTGTAGCAGTGGTTAATACAAATCAACCCTGAGTCTGTCAAAAGGCCAAACAGGAGCCAGCTCTCCATAGCTTATAAGTTTACATGAACAGAATTCACGTTTTGGAATATTTCTTTGGCTTTAGGATTTATTGAAATTTTTCCACACCTAATGTACACAGAGCCTTTTTTTTTTTGTGTGATTAAAGTCTGACATAGGAAATACCATTCCCATGCTGTTTGCTGTTCAGTTTACGATTATTATTACACACAGGGTCAGGTGGTGTTAAATAAACAGGCAGACATGGGAAATATGGTAAAAATGTCATATCACTAGAGATGTAACAATATGGTCGATATTGCACGGCACGTGTTATTTTATGTATTTCTATATTAAATGACCATATATAGCATGTATGTAGCATGCTGGTACCATTCTTAACTGGTCGTTGGGGCATAGTTTTGGGTGGGTCACAGTGTGTGGTTTGTGCAGATTGTGTAAAAATATAGTCTCAATGTCCAGTCACATCAGATGAGTCGTATATTCTGATAAACACACAGTTTGCTAATACTTTTGTAACAACAGTTACAAGAAATGTCACATGGTAGGGTTAAGTTTTTGACAAGACAGTGAACTTTAAACATTTTGCCTGTAACTTAAATTCAGAATAGGTTATAAATTATATCTATGTGAATCTTGTAGAAATTGTTTACAAATGTATTTTTTAAAAACAGAAATAGGAAATTGGTGAGAAAACAAATGAAACCAGTTGAGACCCCTGTGCTAACTTAGTATTGGTGGTTTGCCTCCAAAAGTTGTTGGTATTATCCCAGGCCTGGACACAGCTCTTCAGTGTTAAGTCTGTATTTCCTCTGCTACTGTAGCCTCTGTCTAGGTCCACCATTCGAAGACTAGGTGAATATAAAGTGTCTCGTTCTAGTGAAGAAATGGAAAACTAAATTGTTGTCTCTCAGTGTATGTCTCCATACATCATATAGCAGCTGGGGCAAGCTCTAACCATGTGTGACCTTTATGGGATAAGCTGTAGATTGTGCATGTATTTTTCTATTGAAATAAAATATCAGTATTTTTTACAACTCAAACACAAGGTTTTTTTTTTTTATGTAGGGAATCCATTTTAACAATATATATTTAATGCATTGCTATGTTAACATCTGATTGCTTAGGTTAGTGTACTTAAGTTTGAGCTTGTGCACGTCTGGGTTGGGACTGTCACCACAACAGGGCGAGGAATGAACATTGCACTGTGACAATTTAGCTGTTTTGGTTGAGTTGAAGTTTTCACTATTGTTTTCACTGTGGGTTTAGCTCTGATCTGTGTCTACTGCACATAGCCCCTCCCACTGATCACTGCCTATCAGTCAGGAAAACGTCACTCGAACAGCCAGTAGTGCAAGTGGCAAAAATTGACTCTGACTGTCTCCGTCCAGAGCATAGAAAAGAACAAATGGAAGCAGGATACAGCAGTTTCTCCACACTTCTTTTTTCATTTACCATGTAATAATAGGTTGATACCATGCCTTCATTTATCACATACCACTAGTGCACAGTCCCACTTGAAACTTGAGTCTATGACTTCATACAGGTATACTACACTAAACAGTTTATGGAACGACATCTACAAAATCACATTTCATGGAATCAGGACTGAAGATGACAAACTCACAGCTGCAGTTGGCTCATAATAATGGGACATGTACAATTGGGATAGTTTATATGTATAGAATGAGGTTATAGCTTTTTCTAATTTTCAACTCCAAAAGTCCAAAATTGTGTACTTTTCAACTGCATTTAAAAAGAAAGAGCACAGAATCAAATGCTGTATTTTTCATCAGGCTTCTACCCTGAGTTTCTATGTCACACAAGTTTATTCAACTCTCAACAGCTCACAGAAACAATTGAATTCATTCAGTTCACATTTGCTTGCTATATTAAACTAACACAACTACTCTTATTTGGAGGAAGACAGTGAGAGTTGGAAGCATACATTATTTATCCTCCCGTCCTGTGTTTTCTGTGTGAAATATTCAGACTGTGTGGGTAAACAATGCATTATTTCGGCTGCGCTCATCGATGCATACGGCATCATCAGGTAAAGCAGCGTACGCCAGCGCGGCCACCTGGGGCTGTGTGTGTTCGTCAGTAATCGTGTGTCGGATACTGTGTGTGCTGCTGCATATGGTGTGAGTGTGTTTGGCTGTCTTCCCTCCGCTGCTCCGTTGGCCACCTCTCCTCCCAGTCCGATCAACGGGGAGGCGGTAATTTAGCAGCAAATTTGATCATCCAAATAGCTGAATATTTAATGGTATTAAAGCACCGGCTAAAATAGCTGTATTATTTATTTACTCCCTAAAGTGTAACCTCGACTCAGCTAACTCCAGGTGGTCCTGTAAATATACTCTACCTGACACATGTGCTGAATTATTGACTGATAATTTATCATAATTCATGTCAGGGAAAACTCAATAAGGCTCCCCAGGTCTGGACCGGATGGAGACGGTGACCCAGGCTCAGCGGCATCAAGGTGGGACAAGGTCAGGGGCTCAAGATTCACTCATCTTTGTCTGTTCACTAAGGCAAGGTGAAGATTTCATCAGAATGTTACTGAATGCTGTTTGAAATCCTTGTTAAAATGTGTGGTTGATATCCACAAAAACAAATTCTTTTCTTTTCAGGTTTATTTTTATGCGGTATACATCCAAAGAGTTTACATCCACACATTAATTGCATATGAACCCCTGCAAATTTCTTTCAAAGCTTGCCTATTGTCTTTTTCTTTTGCTTGCCCTTCAGCTGAATCAAAATGACCTTTAATCATATGTTAAATGTTAAATGTTTGCTATCATTTTTGAGTTCTGGATAAACTCAGTGAAAATGCCTCTCCCTGCCTGGCCTGAAGGACATAGGCAGCATATGAGTCAAATTATCATTGTGTGTAATCCATTTACTGAATCTTTATTTTATCTACTGAAAGAGTTGTGTTGTTTTCTAAAACACACTAGCCTTTTTGTAAAAATTTATAAAACCCACCCACTTTCTTAGCAAAGAGAAGTAGGTCTGAGTATGGCATTGTGTAGCCTTTTATCTAATATGGGGTGGGCTTTAAACAATTATCTGTTTCTCTCATTGGTTGTAGGTTTTTTATATATTTTTTTATTTATATTTTGTTGGTCCCAGCAAATATTGATACTGCACCTTGAGTTCTAATTGTTCTATGAGTTTTTGTTCTGTCTTCTGGAAATCAGACTCAAACTTAGAGGGAACAGACTAATTTTGTACATTGACTTGAACAAAAATAAATAAATAGAATGGTTTGCCAGACTAAAGTGCCCTTATATGGTTGGCATTTGTGAAGAAATTACCTTGTAAACAAATGATAGTCACTTGTGTGAATGTAAAAAAAAAATCTTTGTAGCAGAACTGTGGAACGTAGCTGATGACTCACTACATGCTGGAGCAAAAAAGAACTAAGACACACCAATGTGGTTGCACTGAGGGATTCATGGGGGAAGACACCCAAATATATTGCTTTGTATTCCTGGTATCCATACATTTGAATCCTTCACCAAAGTCTTGCTGGAGTTTCTAATAGAAGTTGAAAACTGCAGTATCCTAAACCACTCCACTTGAAGCAACAACATTATTAAGGGGATAGTGACTGGCAAGTGGTACAGACATGGATGTATTTTTATTTACTCTTTTGCCAATTGGACCAGTGGGTTTGGACCAGTGCAGCATGTTCTCATAAAGGACAATGCAGAAGAGCCACTGCCTGCAGCCCAATGGTTCAGGGGGGTTTCACTGGAGGTGACCACAGCTAAAACACAAGCCCAGATGTGCAACATCCATGTCTATAATACCTTAACAGGATACTTTGCAGTCTGTGCATGTTTAGGCCCCACACCTGCTATGCATGTTACTTGAAAACATATGTATGAACCAACACAAAAAATGTATTGTCAGCTTTAAGCAGTAAAAATGTAGGTTAAATGTGAGCCACCTCGTTTTGACACAGGTCTTCTTCTGAAAAGTATACTTAGGTGACAATCATGTGCTTTTTTATACAGGGAGGGGCTTGTATAATCAGTTCCACGTGTAGAAAACAGTGAAAATGATTGACATTGCTAATAAAATAAAATCTTTATTCTTTTATAAATATATGACCCTAATTTTGGAGGGTTTAAAAAAACTTGTAAGTGCTTGTAAGTACTTAAATGTGATTCCTCTTGTGTCATATGGTTTTATGTATATAGGTCAAACATGGTACAAAAGTTCCTGGTATGTGTAGTCAAATAGAACACATTCAAAAACTACATCTGAACACCTAAACAAAGGTGCCAGCTCTCTTCCAAATCATCCCTTCATACCACAGCTTCCACACACCTGCAGGTTCTCTCTGAAACGGAGTGTGGTGTGTGAGTTTACAGTGGAACACAGGTGGCGAACCGACAGGAGCCATTTTTAGTTTCACTGCAGGGTTGTGCACATGCATTATCTTCTATTTTAACTTCTGTATTATTGTGCTCTGTGCCACAACTGGGTCAGTGGGTCGAAATGATGTCAGTAACACTGCTTCTCATTGCAGATAGAAAGAATGGGAGAGAGGGGGCCCTGAGCCAGTATCTTACTAATATTAGTATTATATTATTATATTAGTATTAGTCTGGATTCATGAGGCTCAGGGTTTATCAGCTCCAGAAAACACCTTTAAATTTTTCTAAACATTTAAAAATGTTGTAATATATGTTGCATTTTGGTGTCAAATGGACCAATGGCCTTACAAAATAATATAGAGAGTAGACTATGTAGCAAGAGTTTTTTTTGGTACAATCACAACTTATACAACTTATCAAATATCTTGTATTAACAATGAAATTGTCATTGCAGCAAGTTGCATCTGTAATTTTCCCAGCATGGTGTTCCATCGTCCAGCTGCATTCTCTCCCTGATTCCAGTGCAGTAAAATTGCTATTTATGTTAATGAGGCTTTGCAACATGCATATATTAGCTTCTGGACATGTTTAAAATCCCACTTCCATTTGGTGTGACTCAGACGTGGGAGTACAGCTCATTTGTCTCGTATAAAGACTCAGAACTGCATGCATTTAGTTCAAATAAATAGGGATTAATTAATTGATTGAATGATGAAAAGAAAACTGCATCAAATTAGAGCAATAACAGTTGAAGATGGGCATTGTTCAGGGATAATCAAAATAGTGGTCTGACTCAGAATATAGAACGCTCTTATTATTCATTAATGACAAGCCGGTAGTGTGTTCATCTAATGCAACACCCAAACAGAATGTCACTGGCAGTGAACACAACGCTGCATCCCTTAATAGGATTGTGGCTGTGTAGCAATTTGTCAAGCCAAAATATCCCGCATTTACGAGACAAATATAGCGCACTGGAACAAGTAGCGCAGGGAGAAATCACAAAATACTCAATGGGATTAACCGAAGCATAAACTAAATGCTCCTTGATGTGTCATCGATAAAGGGATTTTTGATTATTCGTCACCATAAAACGCGTGGAAGATTGTCGTGCCGTCATTGTGCTACTGTACGCCGTTTATCTGTGTGTCAATCTGAGGCATTAGAATCCGGGCGCCGCATCCCCCCCTCCTCTTATTTATTTGATTTGTAATGGATTTAGCTCACAGTCTGCTTTTAGAATGCAAAACAGATTTCCTCGTGGCCCGTGGGTCTGTTTCGGTAATAATGGTGAACTTCCATAATTGCCGACTGAAGGCACAGTGTCACTCTGAATTAATCCAACTGCTATCAATATGTAAACATCACCATAAATATCCTCAAATGGAGAAAAGGGTCATAATTTAGACATCTACAAAGTAGTTTGGAGCGGTTGTTATTGAGAGTAAATGCTTCCTTCAATATTTTACTCTTTTACATTCTGAAGATTGGCCTTAACTGAGGTGTTTTTACCGTAACTCTAATTTTACACACCTGAGTTATGACAATTTGACCTGGTGCACACTCTACAAAACATAAAACACTTTTGTATATAGCCCAATTTTATAATAAACTGGAAAAAAAAAACATTTTTGGGCTAATCACTGGAGTAACTTCTTGGAGGGAGCGCCAGCCAACATTCCTCTTAACGCAACCGAAAATGTAGTAAAAATGTAGTGTAATAGTGGTACACATTTTAGAGCAGCTCTTTACAGAGACCAGAACAGGGCACGTGGTGGTTTCCTAAATCATCATTTTGATACATCTCACCTTCACCAGATGGTTACGTTTTTTTGGATGTGGTCAAAAAATACCCACCTTACAAACATTCATATTCAACCTCTTTACAGGTCGCAGAGTAGGACAATCATAAATAAAAATAAATCACACAAAAAAAACAAAAAACATTCACTCTCACATTAGTTAAATGCTGGAATATTTAGATTACATATTCATGTAAGTCTGGATGGTGATAGAATGCAGGACCCAGAGATAGCCCTGTAAGGACATCGCACAGAGAGGCTGTAGTCGACCTGGGGAGCTATCCTACAATCTTGAGTGGGTGAGTAGGAGTGCTAGCCACTCCAACCCCAACTTTACAAGTTTACATTTTAGTATTGTAGTTAGCAAACCTCCATATACATATGTTAGGTGTAGAGAGAAAATATTGTTCCACAGCCTTCAGTGTGACTTTTGTGGCTATTGAAAGAAAAAAAAAATCAATTCTGCTTAGGTAGTTTTGTCATTGTATACACAATTGATGTGTGACATTAGGTAATTTGAAAATTAGACCCAAAAGAAATCATATAAGAATAAAGGGACTTTTTAGTCGTCTTTGTTTTGTTTAATTCAAAATGAAATCACTGTTTTTAACTTTCCTAACACTCTGCATCACCATGGCACCATAGTCAAAGCAGGTAAAGAAATAGTGTTGTGCCCTGTAATCCTGTGTATAACCTGCAGCCTGTCTCCTGTTAGTGAGTCAGTCACAGGGGTGTTTCAATGTGGCAATGTAGAAAAAGTTGTGTGCTGCTCAAGGGCTTCATGCAAGTAAAACTTTTGGTAGGACACTGGCAAGAGTTTGGACTGAATGCAATGGAAACTCTGACTAAAGTACATAGTCCTATGTATGAATTTTACCAAAGTCTCAGAAACCTCAGAAACAAGAGGAATAATGCTGCAGTGGAACAATGGTAAGACTCAGAGTAACTGCCATTATGTGCCCAACTTTTCTGAATGCTTTGTGGATTTTGAGAAGTAATTTGACCAAATCCAGAATTCTAGTGGTGGTGGGATATTTTGTAAGTAAATGTGATGTGGCTGGGTACCATATCAGCACCTCTTTGACCAAGTTGTGCTCTGCTTAAAGGGCATCAACAAAGTTGTACAGTTGTACAGTGTCATAATTGTAGGCTGAATGCAATGGAAACCAATGGAATTAAAGTTTTTAGTCCAATGTATAAATCCTGCCAAACTGGCTTGTAGAAGTTGGAATACATTTGGTGAATTGGTAGGTGGTGTTAATATCAAGCCCTTAGAATACACTGCTGGGTGTCAGAAGTGGGATTCTGCATCAAAGATGACTCTGCAGGATAACTGTAGCAGTGTTATCAGAGAGAGTTGGTGTATTATTGTCCTGGCTTGTCTGTCTGACAAATCTTTGCTGCATGGGTGGAGCTGAGGTAACGTTTATGGCTGCACACTGTGAGCTAAAGGAGTTTAAATAACTGGCAAAAAGTGCAGTTTAATGAGCCAACAGCGCGGCCCTCATAGGCAGGGGGGGCAACATTATCAAGAGGATGCAGGTGAGTGTAAGTGGATATGAGCACTGAGCTTGGAATGAAGACACCGTGTTCCACTTGTATTTCAGACGTGATGGAATGACTCAGAGAAAGCATGACGCTGCTGATCAATTAGGCTTTTTCTAGTCTGTTCAATTGGCAGGATATTTTTGCAATAGCTACATTCACCTTCCAGCGAGAAGGAGGGAAAAGAAAGTGGCATTATGACTCATAAACAGGTGGACGCTAGTTTTTTCCTTCATTAAAACATCAAAAGGAATAAAGTTATTTTTTATTAATTAAGAGAATTTTGGACAGATAAACTTACATCAAGATTAACCCAAGAGTAAGGGTGGATTCACACCAAAAGTGAAAAAAAAAAATTGCTCAACTGTGCCACATCGCTGGAAGGGGGCGGGATGCACTTATAAATAGACAGCAGAGAGTTGGTTGAAAAGATCACATATCATGAGCTGAAGAACAAATCTTGGAGAAAAATCTCTATCTATATTTAAAATGTAGAATAGAACTGTGACGATAAAACCACAGCAGTGAGAGTGGCACAGTCAACAACAGATGAAAATCTAATTCAAATCTTACAACATGGCTCCCCTTCTGGCAGACATATAGACGAGCCCAGGGGTGCTGATAAACTGAGGCGGAGTGGATAGGCAGCACTCCCAGCAGTTATCAGCAAAATAAAAATCATATCAAATGTTTCCAGGCAACACCAAGTCCCTCTTCACATGAAGGAACAGTCCTGAGGCCACTCCAAGGACGCGGCTGCTCCTCGTGTCCCCAACAACACACCTCTGTTTACCACCGCTGCTTGACTCACCTTTACATTCTGTAGACAAAACTTCAGTTTGGACACATATATTTTTGACAGGTCCAGTCGTTTTTCTTAGAGCATCTGCAGCAGGAAAGTGTGTGACAGCTGTTTGTCTGATTGAACATTCCAAGTGTTTCATTTACAGTTTGCATGCCATGTTGCGAAACTGATTTTGACACATTTTCCTGTTTCTACTTAACTGCACATATTGTTTATTTGCCTTTCAATTTGAGAGAGGAAGACAGTAAATGAGAGGCATGAATATTCAGGCTGCTACACTCATCTGTGAATGCTAATGATAACTATCTATTGCTCGCTCCAAAGAGGGAAATCACATTACCTCGCCATTGTTGGGACAACTTCACAACAGAACTACTTTTTCGAAGTGACTCGCAGCTCTACAGCTCTGCTGTGGCTGTGCTTCATCAGGCTGTCATCATTGAAATGAACATGCAACATGTCCAAAAATGTGGATTTATAGTAATTATGTTCCAGAAGATAAGAAAATGATTTTAATGAAAGGATAGCCCCTTGAGATGCAGCTCTTACCTGGGTATAGATAGCAGCAATATGCATGCAATATGGAAATAGAAAACTGGTTGTTAAAAATGTAATACAATTCAATATCTACTGTCCCATTCAGGTTTTTTTTACCGTATTGAAACTCTTCAAGAGTCAAACATATTTTGATGCTAAATTATTAAGGGAGACTCATAATTCTAATGTCCCATCCACTAAAACATTCTATGTCCTTGCTACTAACATGGAAGGATTTATGAACACTTATGAAATCATAATTCAGTTTAACTTTATTAATCCCCATGGTAAATTCAATTGTTAGGTCTATTCAAAAATTATTAAAACACAAAACAAATTGATTCAGAACTCTTACACAGAGACTGATTGATTGGACAGTCATTCTGCCCTGCAGCTCTCAGAAGTCCATTGGCTGCTCCTTGTTGTTTAAAAGCCCAATGCAGGAATGGTCCAAGTTGTTCAGAATAGCATCCGTCCTGTCTGTTGCTCCATTGTTTCAATCAGTGTCTCTCTTTTAGCCATGTCTGCATGATAAAACATTTAAAAGGCTTTCATAAAAAAAACAACAACAAACAAATAAATTTCACTTTCCTTTAAACACATGTGTATCTATGGACCAGTCCAGCTTGTTGTCCAAATGCACTCCCAGGTATTTATAGGTGGACACTATTTCAATATACTCTCCACTGATGGTCACAGTTTGAACTGGGGGTGTGTCGCGCCAATGATCATCTCTTTGGTTTTGGAGGTGTTTAGAATGAGACAGTTTAAATGGGTAAACATGCCCCCACAAGGTATTACCTCTGTAAGTATGAAAGATTAAATATTATGTTTCTCATTGATCAACAAATGTAATACATAGAGTCTTAAAATTCAGCAGGTCTGCTGAGTAAACCATCTTACCATCAAACTCTAGTTCATTTTGTTGGGAAGCCTGGTTTGTTTGAGAAGATATGAATGTGAAACAAACAAGCTAATACTGGTTTGTCTAAATCATAGGTCTTCCAAATGAACCTAAACACTTAAAGGTTTTTCAGTAATGACTTTATGTAAGCTATTCAAACCTACATTGCCCTATTTGAAAAAGTAAAGTAAAGATTCTGTGGACTGACGAAACTAAAGTTGAACTTTTTGGAAAGTATGTGTCCCGACCTTGACAACTTGCTGTGATTAATGGAACCATGAATTCTGCTCTCTAAAAAAAATAATCCGAAAGGGCAATGTCCGGCCTTTAGCTCATGACCTCAAACTGAAGCACACTTGGGTTCTGCAGAAGGACAATGGTGACAAAACACACCAGCAAATCCAGCTCTAAATGGCTTGAAAAAAACCCCCCAGCCTACTCAAAGTCCAGACTTGAGATGCTGTGACCCTCCAATGTGGCTGAATTAAAACAATTCTGCATAGAAAAATTCTTCCACAGCGATGTGAAACGAAACACTCATTCCCTGTTTTCTGAAACACTTGGTTGCAGTTGTTGCTGCTGAGGGTGGCACAACCAGTTATTAGGTTAAATTACTTTTTTCACATATGGCCAGGTTGGTTTGAATAGCCTTTTTCCCTTATAAAATCATCTTTTCTAACTCACAAAAACTGCATTTTGTGTTTACTTAAATTATCTTGGCCAAATATTTAAATTTAGGGGTGCAGTGGTTCAGGAGGAGGAGCAAGGTGTCTAATAACTGGAAGGTTGGTAGTAAAATTCCCACTACCCCCAGTTCATGCTGTCATTGTGTCCTTGGGCAAGACACTTCACCCTCCTGACTCCAGTGCCACAGCACTGTTGTATGAATGTGTGTGATTGTAGAGGTGAGTTTAGTGGTGGTCGGTGAAGGCTGTGAGCGCTGTATGTATGGAAAAATACTTTTTCACAGCACTGTAGGTTTAATTGTGGGTTGTTTACAGTAGTTACCTATTGCTCTTAGCCTGTTTTACTGATTTTACCAAGATTATTAGGTCTTTATTTAATGTTTTGTTTTGTGCAGCACTTTTTTTGTTTGTAACATGTGTTATATTGGATTGGACTACCCACAGGCCTTCACACTTTCAAGCATGGAATGGATGTTCTGGAATTGAACCTCTTGTGTGTGTAGTGAAATGTTCCTGTATTCCTGGTCATTTAACTTGGAACAATGCACAAAGCTTTAATGCAATATTTTTATTTCATCTATTCGTAGCTGGGTAAATGTGCTCCTCTCTGAGCAGCAGAGGAGACACAATGCACTTGGACTCTAACACATTTGCAGCACACTGTGATGCAATCATCCGCAGCGGGTAAAAGCCAGAGACAAACCAGGTCAACTGAACAGTCCCTGTGGTTTGTGGCTTTGCTTTGACTTATACATTATATGCTGTTGTCACACTGTGCCCTGCTTACACACAGCCACGTGTGCATGCTCTTCACTCCTGCATCTCTCTGTCCCCCAAGAATTGAACTGGGCCCTTTTACCCGGCGCCGCGTTGGCAGCTGCAGGTGGCGTTTGTGTACAATATTTAACAGATTCACACATGCCTTCGCCGGCCCCCTCAACCCTAGCCACTCTCCCAGTGGGGCCTACGTGGCGTTTGAGCTCTGAACAACATTACCATCAGTCCAGTGTAAATAACTTGAAGTGGCAACTCATAAATAGTTAATGATGCAAAAAATCCATGAAGTGGGTCCCCTGGCTCTGGGAGCGCCGTGCTGCTGCCGGTCGCGCTGTTTCCCGGAGGCTCTGCCGGGGTGTTGCTTTGAATCATTGTCGCTGCCGTGACGAATTCACAGAGCGATTAGTAACAGGTGGTAAAACACCACAGAGGGTCCTTTAAGGCGGTGGGTATCACAGAGCTAAAGGTAATTCTGGTGTTTTGCTGCATGTCAATAGGAGCTGACATGAAGCCAGACCTCTTTGTTGTTGTGCTCAAAAGTGAAGCTAAAGCCTCTTTTTCATTAAGTGGTCAGGTACAGGTCTGGTCAGTACTGTACAGTTTGCTACTGTAAAACTAGAAGTAGTGACCTCAGTTTTATAAACACAAGTTCTGTAAGGAAATATCATTCTTTTTTTCTGGCCTTTATTGATAGAGTAGTAGTAGCTGAACAGGAAATGGGGTGAAAGAGAGTGGGGAATGTTAGGAATAAGTCACAACTTGTCTTTAAAAGAGGAATTGACTTTCCTGTTTAATGTCACAAATGATACTGAAATAAATTTGAGCCTCTTATTTGAATTATTTCAGGCTTCGTGTTATGAGGTAAAAAGTTAAGCTTTTGCAAGCAATAATAATTCTGACACATTAGACATGATTGTAATTGATTGCCATGGAGGTCCACTGGTGGCTCATGTTCTGAAACCCCTTCAGTTTGTCAGTCTTTAGCTGCTCAAGATGGGTGTCAGCTCTTCCATTGTTACTTACTGTTTGTCTGAGGTCCCAGATTGTGTGGCTGGGGGAAGTAGTGGACCACTACAAGTACCAGGGGACTGGAAGAACAACAGTGATGCAGTGTACAAGAAGGACATGAACAAACTCTACTTTCTGCGGAAGCTCAAGTCTTTCAATATGTGCAAAACAAGATACTGGAGCTATTCTAGCAGTCTGGACAAGGCTGCAGTTTAAAGATGTGTGAGTCAGTGAAGGACAGGTGGACACTGAACAAACTGCTCTTCATCATGGACAGTTCATCCCACCCACGTCGCCGGCAAATCCAATGGGGCTGCTTATTTTCTTGCAGACTCATTCAGCACCACTGCCACAGTGAATGATGTAAGACATCATTTATACCATTCTCAACAATATCTCACCCTTATATAACAAATTAGGTTAGTTTTAATAATATTTTCCACATTCTGTTACATATGTATATCTCATACTCTTTGCTTTATACTATTGAATTATTTATTACTTATTACTTACTTATTTAAGTAAATAATGTAAGTATAGTCAATAAAGTTTATCTAAGTCTAAGGCCCAATCCCATTTCTTTCCGTAAGCCCTTCACCTATTTTAGACTTGTTCCTCCAAAGGGGGGGGGTAGGGGGTAGGGCTACAATAATCACCCCAAGATGAGATGCCACTACACATGAAAATACATGGATGTATAATAATATTATTATAATATTAATTCATTCATTCATCTTCTACCGCTTGGCCCATTGGGGGTCGTGGGTGGCCAGAGCCTATCCCAGCAGCTTTGGGTGGGGTTGGGTACACCTGGGACAATGTCAACCCGGAGAGAACCCACGGTAACACGGAGGGGAAAACAGACTCCTCACAGAACGAACGGGGAATGGCCGGCCCGGGGAATTGAACCCACAATTGCAGTGAGGCAGGAGCGCTAACCACTCTGCCACTGTGCACCCCATCTATAATAAAATATGGTCTATAAATTATATCATATAATATATATATTTAAAAAGTAAGGTTTGTTTACAAGATACCAGTGGATATCAACGAAAAAACAGATGTTGGTGTTGCATTCATTTCTGACATTCTGCTGACTGACGCAAGAGGTAACACTAATGTTAGCAAACAGCAATTTTTCTAAAACTTTTCAATGAAAAACAGACTTGTACATATATGATACATGATTGAAGGAACATAAAACAGGAATGTCATCATCTGAAACCTGTATTATTTCCAACATTTGTTACATTCATGAATGTCTTTTGCACCCATTGTGACCATAAACGCGCTGTAGACCAGGAAATTTGCATTATCCAGACCTCAATACCAGCAATAGCAGGTTAGTAGTTTCATTTCATTCTGGTAGAAATGATTACTTAAGAAGAAGAAAAAAACATTGAAAATGCAATACCCTTAATATTTTAGTGACTAAATCTATTATAGATATAGTCGACTAAATTCTTATGATATTTAGTTGACTAAAACTAATAAGGATAAGATGACTTAATTATGACTAAAACTAAATTGCATTTAGTCAAAAGACTTAAACTTAACCTAAATTAAAAGTTGCTGTCAAAATTGACGCTGTTGACTTTCTTACAACTTTTTGGTAACAACAACAAATATGAAAGTGACAGCATAGGACAACACATAGTTCACTGCTGCCCAAAGACTCCCATTACATTTTTCTTATTTTCATTTTTCTTGACCTCAAAATAAACCATGTTTTACAGCGTAACATCACAGACAGTGTCCTATTTATATGAGCAACACAAAATATTAGTAAGTCATCTATGAGTTTTGTGGTCCACAAAGTTGAATCTAACAGATATTGCCAGTAATATTTTTGGTATAATTGAACCGTTGTTGATAATATTTATATCTGATATCTGCTGAAGCCCATTGTCTATTGTTTCCTTTATTTCCCGTTGAATATCAAATAGCTGTTTGTGGACTTTGATTGTTTTCATTTGCAGGAGTGGAGCGCTGCCAGTGTGCAATGTGCAGCCAAAAGCAGGAGGCGCAGTGTCAGGGGGAGAACATCAATAATTAAGCAAATAAAAAAATAGATGAATAATTTGGATGCAACATACGAGGTGGGCTTCTTCATGCGCGCGCCGGTTCGCCCATCAGCTGCTTGTCAGTCGGCGTGCGGGTGCTAAATTGGAGTGAGAATGGGGAACAGCTGCTATTGCAACAGCCAGTAATAATGCAAAAAAAGTGGAGTAACCTTAAAAACGGAGCTAGAGTAAATTGGGGGATGTATAGCACTTCCGCAGGGCCTCTCCCGTGAATTGTCTTTTCTCCCTGACAAGCAGCTCATTGCATTTCCCATCATGCATGTGATCGGTCATTCAGAAACACCAAACACAAATAAGTCAAGTCGACCATCTGCTTGTTAGCGGCAACTATAAAAGTGCCTATTTTGAAATAAACAATAAAGCGACTTTGACAGGCCAGAGCCCGGCTGAACGGCAAATCCAATGTTTTATGATATTTAAGGTAGCTTCCTCTCAACTATAAAACAAAGATTGCCTTTAATTTATTACAACAAGACACACAATGCTGGTGTCGTCCTCATTTTCTAAATCAATAATCAGCCCAGCATGCTTCATTAACAGTGACCAATCAGAGGCAAGCTGGGGATCTCATTTTACAACATGAGCATTCTGAAGACATAAACCATCTGCTACTTGTAGGAACAGAAAAATCAAATTAATCCATTCTTATCATGCATTCAGATTTTAAAGCAATTAAAGATGTTCTCCGTCTAATCGCAGACACAGAAGTAGCTTCGTAATGAGCAAGGCAAACTCTTAGGTGAACTTTTCCGTGCCGCGTTTGGAAACTTTACAAGTCTTGCACACTCCAGTGAGCCGTTAGCCTGCACAATACAGATGTTGGCAACCACCGTGAATTTTTTATTAAGCATTTAATCATTGCGCAAACCCAGATTCCACATAATAGGAGGCTCAAATTCAAAATGCTGTGTTGCCAAATTATCTACACTGTAATGTTTTCTTTTTTAATATAAGAAACAAACAACTGCCAAACAAGCTCTTTTAAGATTATATACAAGCAGAGACGGAGCACAATGTGGAGTTTACCTTGATTACCTTGCCTATTGAGTAGAACTCGCCCAGAATGCTAATTTTGTGTGTTGTGTCATGGCGCCGGTGCTTGGGTAACTTCATAGGGCTCATGCTGTCAAACTCATGCAACTGAACCTTATTACCGCATGACATTGGATGATGCATGATGTTCAAGACTCCTATTATTAACTTACAGCAGATAGACAGGATAAAAGACACTGCTGCAGACATGGATGTGAGCTAACATTAGCGGCCCATACAACATGTCTACCCCAAGTGGTCAAGATAAGAATATGACATCAAACCCTAAATTATTAAATCTGATGTCTAGCACTATGCACATATTTGTGTGTAGAATGAAATTGCAAATGCATTTTGACATGACCTGCTAGCTAATGAGATGATTAGCCTTAAAGTTAGCCATGCGAAACTTTAAGCCAGTCGCATTGCGTAACTTATAAAAATATAGATTCTTGTTATCATTTAATGGATCAGTAGAATCATGCCTCCAAGATTAATTCCTGTCACCGCGACATACAGACATTACTTGAGTCATGTGCTTTACAGCCTTTAATAAACGATGCTGAAATAAGCCAAAACACTGGACCTTAGCAGAGCCATATTTGTACAAAATACACTAAAATGACCTACCGTTTCAAAAGATGTGTTTTCTTTTTTTTCTTCCAAACTTGCCGGCGTGGATAGTCTCAACAAATGCAGTCTCTGAAATGGCGCTGCTGTTGTAACAACACAGAGAGTCCGTAGAGGGGTCTGCGCCCTCAGCTGGATAAAAGTTACGCAGGGCTGCTTTAAGGAGAACATATACTTTGGGGGGGGGGGTTGTATTTCAGGAATAAAAATGTTTAATCGTCTAACAGCATATTTAGGAATCTATATCTATAAAAAACAAGACCATTGCAGACTTTTATTATCAAGGATTTGAGAGATGGAAATGTTCCGCACATACTGGAAGCTTTGATCAATGGCATGCTCTCATGATACGAGGTCTCGAGTTGAGGACACAGTCATTGGTCTACACCAAAGATGACAAGGAAGTAATGGCCATAGATAAAAAAGAAAAAAGAGAAGTTTCTGTTCCAGCACTGGATATCTGGATGTCTGCAAAAGAAAAAACAAAAAATGGAAATGAGGGAAGCAAAGTAAAACAAGGAAAAGTATTTAAAATATACTGACACAATGTTTAAGAAGGTGGAGATACTGTTGGATCACATAGGTCTGACACTAAACCCAGAGCAAGAAGCTTGAAACTTCAGTTTGTTTTAATTTAATAGTATTTACTGGTGGCAAATTAGTTCAGATTGATGTTTTCTAATAAAATAAAAGCAAGAAAGGTTGCTATGCTGTTGTTGGGAGGTGGGGTTGGAAAAAAATATATGAAAAAATCTGAAAATTTCAGATAATTCATCTTTAATGGTCATATGCTTAAGTTGTTGCACTGAAATAATGCAGATTTACTATGAAACTTCACCCAAGATCTGTGTGCGCTTTAAAACAATTCTTATTGCTGTGTTATGTGTTCCTCTTTGGTTCCAACAGTGGGTACAGTTAGTGGGTGCTAAACGCTGCAGTCTGTTGAGTGGTTGATAAAGAAGCCTCACTCAAAACCTTGAATAGAGAGGGAAACCACAAAGAGTAATATTTTCTTATCTTGTCTATTTCTTTGTGTTAAACTTTCTGAGAAAATTTCTGAAAGCAAGGAATACACCTCAGACTTGTGGCCAGTGCTGGAATAACCGCTTTCCATGTTTTATTGTCAGCCACTGATTTAATGTTAAGTGGTGAAGACCAACAGCCAATAGGAGCGCCCCTAACTCAAGAACTCCTTCTATGAGTGCGTGATGATTTAAGTTTCTCTATTCAAATCCATGATAAAGGTATTGTTTTTGTCACATATGATTCATGCATATATACTTTTAGGTTATCAGATTTTCTCAAGTAAAAGATTATAAATCATTGCATTTAAAAGACTCGTGGATTGGTCTCTTTGTTTTTCTGCCTAAAACAAAACAACTCAGCCAAACTTAAACTGCTCACTTGACTCACGTTTGTGTAACTTGTTTCTTATTAATGTCTTATTTGTTCATCCTGTTGAAGTGGTTGCATGTTTCAGAAGTCACTGACAATCTATCTGCTCTGCCATTCTTTAATTAAATCATTTCAACCCACTAATTTTACTACGTTTGAGTGCTTTGTTGCAAGTTAAAAGGCCATTCTCTTCACTATTCACTGTTTCTGTGCTTCGTGGATCCCTCTTCTTTGACAGTTATTAGGCCAATATTCCTGGTTTAAATCCTTCCCCATTACGATGCCACCATTTCCACCATGTGCACTCCCATTTGTGGCCCCAGTTGAAATTCATGAAGTCCCCCCGGCTCTGGGCTGTGCTGAGTTGGCGACCGAGCCAAGAGCGCAATGAGCTGGTTGTTCCGCTCCGACTGCTGCGCTCGATTTCAGAGCTATCAACAGCTGTCGATCGGAGATGTCCTGGAAACCGTCCATCAATCACCGCCCCGTCGTCCGGAGACAAAACAAATACTAGTTAGCCAAATGTACAGAGCAGAATCAAAGCAGGTGCAGCAACAAACCACTCCACTTCAACATAAAAGCAAACTGTGGCTTTAGTTTGTGCTTTTGACTGGCCTGGTGGTCAAAAGTTAAGTGGTGCATGTCGTAGACGTATAGTGCCAGGCTGGAGCTTGGACCAGTTCATCCATGATGGAAAAATTACGTGAAGTCTAACACAGAAAGGCACTACTAGAATAGAGACAATTACTGTGCATAAAATCAACTGTAGAAATGATGGAATGTTAGCCTTCCCGCCAAAGATTATTGTTATTTTATTTTTTACATTAAATTAATTATAAATTCTACAGAGTCAAGTTAAAGCTTTGGAATCCATAGAGCAAGAGTCTACAACATTCTCACATTGACTCCATAACCTCTGTCATTAACCTATAGCAGAGAAATGTGATAAAAACACTGCTGCAGAACATGAAGCAGAAGCTAATGTTACCGGCCCATATGACATTCAGGATGAAAACACAAATCAGACACTCTACGAATACATCCAAATGAAAAAGAAATGGTGTTCCTCGTGACTATATGCATTCAAATAATTAAATTCATGTATTAATTTACTTCCTCTAATCCAGGTGGTTGAAGCCTAACCCAGCTGATTTGAACATGAGGAGAGTTTACCTGTGATGATCACCAGTCAGTTGCAGGGCTCGCACTTAGAGATCTAATTCTCTCAGCTCCTGAACCACCTCAGTGGAGCTGCACCAGTATTTTACAGATTTTTTACTGATTTCTGAAGTATGGTCTGTGTCCAGGGCCAGACCAGGTCCAGGGGGCCAATCACAACAAGGGATGAACAGCCTGAGAGGTCATACTGACCAATCAGAGGGCTTCAAGGGGAGGGAACTTGAAGGAAATAAAAATGTTATTCTGACAGATGAAATTAAAGCAACGCTGTGTAACTTATCAGTCTGTTCAGTGTCTATTTAGGAGTATCAGGAAGCAGCCTCCTTTGTATTCATCTGAACATAGAGATTCACATTCACTCTGAATGACGGTATCCCAGTGTCCCCTGCCAGCATGCATACAGAGATCTGGCTATATGTCTTACTTTACATGTTTATGTTTGTTTTATGAAGAGATCAAAACAAAGTAAAAGTGGTGCATATCTCATGTTCACTCCTTGACAATACAAAAATTATTATTATTATTATTTATGGAAGGATGGATGGATGACTAAAGACAGTAATACACTCACTACATGTTCCACACACAATACTAGTAATAAATCTTAGTGTTTCATGTTTAGTTTGATGGTACAGATAGTTTTATGTGCAGTAAACCTTACTGACCTCAGTGACCCCTATTTATATTTTCACCATCACATCTGAATCCATTCTGCACAGGCCTCTGCCTCTTAATTTTACTATTGCCTCGATCTCTCCTAGTCCAGCCCAACAGATGCGTGATCCACGCTGACGCTCACACACAAATACACACACACAGAGGGTAACATGATGTTTCCCTCAAGGCCTATCAATTCCTATGTGTAGCAACCACCCATTCCAAGCCGCCATCAAAATCAAAACAAGATCCGTCAGCAATTAAGGGAATACGGGGGGACATTAGAAAGATGAGCTGCGTTTCGGCCCACACCCCACGTTCCCCTGCACAGCGGGCGATGGGACAAGTCTGGCAGGGAGGCGCTGGTGAAGACCCACGCATACCCTGGGTCATCTATATTCCACCCATGTTAGGGCAGTATTGGTATTGGCAGGCAGGCTGCTGATATTGGGTGCGTAATGATGCAATTAAAACAGGAGCCATTTTACTATTATTGGCAAGAAAACGCATATCCCCCTCCTACAATTTTTGCAGGGAAATATGATTTGGAAGCCAGAGCGAGATCCAAAAGAACCCACTCGTAAGAAAGGAATCAATCTTGTCACAACAGTGCCGTTTCAGGTTCACGCGTTAATGCGGTTTAATAGAGGGAATACTTTTTTGGTTTGCGTATTAACATAAATCTATCATGCAAGTCTCTACAAATCACCGAGTACAGCTCCATAATTCACCTTGCAACAAACCATTGAGCCGAGTCTTATGTTTTCCTTAACTGCACTCAAGTTGAGAATCAAATATATAACGAGGGAGAGATGTTTTTCTTACCCATTATTGGAGTCATCTGCAGAGATATGAGATCAGAAAAAGAGCCTGGAATGAAGGAAAAATGCAAATCAGTTCAATAATATTGGTTTATGCACAGGTTATATACCTTGGAAATAAAAGAGCGGAGTGCTTTCACAGCCATATGTTGCTCCTTTGTTCCAAGAGGGGAGATGCCTTCATGTCACTTATGTTTCTGATTAGCAAAATGATTTATGCCACAATCGCTCAAAATTTCCGACAGCGAATGTGAAAATGCATTGTGACTCCACCAGATGTGCACAATAAAACAAGATTCCCATTGTAATCTGGGGTACTTAGTTTATATGAAGCTAATATAAGGCACACTTGGATGCGGCAAAGTCACTCTTTTTAAAATTTGACTATAAATGATTGGAAATAAATTGTGTGTTTTATGCTAGATGGCATGAGTGGGTTGATGAATTAGGAACAGTTTTGTACTCTGACTTATCTACAAGACAAACCTGGTGGAGATCACAGGGATTAATTGCTTCAGAGGTGTGGAACGCTGCTTTCACATTCTTCCCTGCGCATTCGGAGCCTAAACAATGATTAATCACCCTTTAACTATTCTCCAGAGGATGCCAGCATTTGCCAAGCCTGGCCTTATCCGCCCAAATCCGCCTGTGCAGGTTTGGGGAAGAGACGTGCCAGGTACAGCCACGGCAACCTGTCCTCATCCGTTATCAGATTAGGGAGGTGTCAGGGAGCAGACGCGGCGGAGCAACGCTGTTGTTCCGCACACCTCCCCGAGCACTGCCCACCGGCCCCTCCCCTGAACACGAGCACCCCCCGCAGCTGCCACTCACTCCAGAACCATCAACCGTCAGTGCTCTCAGCCGTTCACGTGGGCCCATGCTCTGGCAGCTCACACTAGCGCCGTGCCAGGACTGAACTGTAGCAATTAGCCTGCCTTTGATAAAGCTAATGTATCCTACCATCTTCTAGTGCTGCATGAGCTGATAAAATCATTCACTGCAGGTTACTAACACTGTTTCTTTACCTAGATTGGTGGCACAAACAACACTACTTTTTTTTTTTTTTTTTACACAGTAGAAGAATATCTGGGGAGTTCTGCACATTGTATCTCTAATATTGTATTGGTGTTATAAAGGAACACAAAGGCTAACTATTTTAATGATTGTATGTATTTTTCTGTTGATGAATGCTTACCCAACTCTTTAAGGACCCTTCTAACCTCTTAATGTTGACCTCATGATGTTGCTCTCAAAGGTAATAATGGTTAGGAAAAGGACTTTTAGGACTTTTCAGACAATCCAAAAGGAGTTTTAGTATTTTTGTATTCCATGCAAAGCCTCATGGATCTCTTTTGTCTCAATATGTATCTTCTTTATAGAAGATGAGTGGAGAGCTGTGCCAGATATGATAAGATAATGTGTTTCGTCACAGTCACTTTTACATAGAGTAAGGTGGGAGCAATTGTGATGAATGGACTCTGGGCTGAAAAAAGAGGAAATGAACAGGGAGCTGCAGTTTAATTCAACAAATATGAACACTCTTATCCAAACCAATCACTAAGTGAGGGCCACTGTCCAGGTCTAAGTGAACACTGTTCCAGTTCAATTAAATGCAGTGCCAGACAGGGCCTAAAGGTTTTATAATATTCACAGAGTGTTAAAACAGTTGAAATAAATAAATATTTTATTTTGGTTACATCTCAACTCTGTTTGCTGGATTGGACATAGGAACCTACACAAATGGTATCAACTTGAGTAAGTTGACTGTACCTTTAACTGTTTTTTCCACTGCATCCCACTTGAAAACCTGACACGTTTAAAGTAACTTAAAACTAGGAACTAAATAGATTCTTTGCATTTATCAAATCCATCATTCTTCTTACTGGGCTACACTTGTTTGAAGCAGAGAGCACAGGGACCATCTTCAGATCTGAGCCAGTGTCTTCATGACCATGGGCCCTGACTGAGGATTAGTCTATAGAGTGAATAGGTTTCAGAGGTTGTGGGGAAGAACACAGCACCCAGTGAAAACCCAGCTCATGAAAAACTCTCAGCTTCGGTCAGACTGTGACGAAACTTTGGACCTTACTGTGTATTAACCACTTTCCTACATGGACTTCTAGATAACTAAACCAACAATTTAACGCTACAAATACAAATTTTGTCAAGACTCATCAACCTTTTGTTGGAAAGAATATGTTGCCATTGACTACAGTAAGTCGTCATGTTACAGGGCTGGAACTAAGGTCTTTGTTTGACCCCCAACAACAGTGTTCTCTGGTCTTTAGTGAAAGGGGTTACCCTCTGAATATTTGATGTCACCTGCAGCAGATCCCTGCTTGTGCTAATGCGGGAGACAGATAAACAGGCTGGTCCCTGGTCGCTCTTTCTCATGGCTGTGCTCATGAGTGAATGTGTTATCTCCATATCGACTCACTGTCTCACAAGGATAAGTGGTGTTGCCTCGGATTTGTGTCGGAAGATGAGTGAGGCATGAAGCTGTGGTGAAGGCACACACACTTCTCACAAATGCTCTCGCACCAGGGGCCGCACAGGGACCACAGTGGCACAGGGGACCACAATGGCAGCTAAGCAGAGAGCACAGATATTGAAGGCAGCATTGTGGTTCTTAGACGCTACCACAAACATATTCATTACTTAAAATAACATACATGTATATACAAAAACTCTTCTAATTGCTTTTAAATCCATTTCCATGTATGATGATATATGACATAAGAATGACCTCATTGGTCACAAATCAGTCAGCTATACTCACAAAACATGTGAATCCAGCTGCTGCGCAAGGTATAGTAAGTAAAGTAAGATTTGTGAGATCACAAACTCAACAAATTCCATTACTGCTCCAGATGATGCCACTGCATTTTTGGAGGGAAGTTGTAGTAGTATTGGAAGGTAGACTGTTTTGTCATTACTGTAATGTACTTAACCTTGCTAGTGTTCTTTGTAAACAACATGGCTCTGCAGGCAGCACAGGGTGATGAGGGGCCCAAGTGCCTTAGTTTCATAAAGGTTCTTGAAGTATGATATGCAAAAGAAAGAGGCTCCACAGTGAGAGTTTTTGCTATAGTTGGTTTCACTCTGTAATAGTTTATAATATATACATATATAAATATAAAGATAATGTAATGTTTGCTCTTTAATAAAGCTATACATCTGACACCAATGAATGAGGGTACAGACCACTATAATGACCAGTAAACAGTGATATTGCCATAAAACCATTTCAGTTAAACACATGTTTTTGCAGCCTCTAATTAGAATTGATAAAGGAGTAATTTAGTAATTTTTTTTATTTCATTCCTTATATAAACAGGAAGCACTCTGCTTATTTGATGACATTACTTTTTGAAGAGTATAGTAAACTATAGCCAACAAAGCTATACCAAATTATGACTGGCTCAAACAAACCCAATTATATGGACAATTTTTGTTATCATTTTTTGACATCTATCTTAGCTTTACTAATGTGTGCAGTCATATGAGTTGATCTGTAGATGGATAGTTGTCTCATCTGATATAACTAATGTGGACAAGAGGGGCTGATTGATTAAATTAGATCCCAGATATAAACACAGTCATTTAAATGTATCTCAATCCAAGCATGAACTGCGCATTAGACCTAGTTTACCCCGACAAGCCCCGGTCCCACAAGGAGCCCTGCACAAGCCCTCAACTGGAAGGCTGGAATTATTCACTCCACGAGGCCTTCGTGTAGTACATCCTGCATTATTTCAGCAAGTGACAAAACAAGCCTCTTCAACAAGTCTCACATATGTCAACAAAGGAAATGTGTTGCTTCGGCGCAGAATTAAAAAGGCATCTTTACACCTAGACACCCATCTTAAGAAATGCTTCAATATGCAATCTGTTCTTTTTTCATAAACAGGGAGCGACATGTGAACGTACAACAGTGTTAATCAGCTCGATTTGTACTTGTTAGATGTAGGAGGAGGTGGCAGACCTAATGTTATTTATTTATTTAACAGATCACCACATTATATTTCCAACAGCTCCTTAAACAACTCTATCAGTCATTCTGCTGCCGTCACACAGTCAATCAAGCACAGAGATAAAATACAGCAACCTGTTCGACTGAAGTCAGGGAATGGAAGGTGCAAACTATAAATCTACAGTATGTTATTACAATTTCAGTGCCTTTTTGTAAACGCTACAAGGCTGTTTCTTCTTCTATTCTACAAAAAAATGAATCCGATTTAACTTGGATTGCGGTACCAATGGACACAGAACTGTCTCTGTACACCACCAATAACAAAGTCTGCTTCATTTTAGATAAATGGTCACGATGGGTACAACAGGATGTCAACCAAGTCATAATGGTTTTGACTGGTGACATCCACATTTATGTAGGAGTTTTAAAAATTCAATCTATTACTATGTTTTGTTTTTTAAGATTATTTTTGGGGCTTTTTAGCCTTTTTGATAGACTCAGATGCTCAGACACCGCGCATATGAACCAAGTTGAATCGAACCCAGATCATTTGAACACATGCCATGTGCTCCACCAGGTTATGTTTAAGCTACGTCTGTAGGTCTTTCTCAGTATCTAGGATCCTTAGACCAGATTTAACTTTAGATTTGACTTAGATTTAAAGTTTTATATTTAATGTGAAGCACGATCAGCTGGAGATAAAGTTTTAAAGCATATGTTACTATTAGTAATCGTAAACACATGAAGTTCTGTTTTTTGACATTAAAATTTGAAGGAACATTGTGTAAAATGTTTGCAGTATTAATAATTGTGTCAAAATGTCTAGAATAGATATTTAAAGCTTCATAAAAGACAGTGTGAGTTTTATAACTTCAAAATTCCATACAGCTTCTCTGAGAGGAAGAACAAAGCACAGCTGAAGGGGAGAGGTATTTTTGTGTTTGTTTTTTTGAAAATATCACCTTGCTGAAGCCTTAGGACCTTAATGACCAAATTTAATTTCAAAATTTCTCAACTGATATCGTTGTCAGAACTATTTCTTCAATTTGAACTTCAACTAAAAACTATTGTTCTTAGAAAACAGTATGTCCCCACAGGGCTACCATATGAAGAGCAACCTCCCTGCAATGCTGCTAAAGGATGCCACAAGTATCCTATACATGGGCATCTTTACATGTATGTGTATGTGTAAGTAATAAGTAATAAGATATGCATATATGATCTTTTTAGTCCTTACAGTATGAGGCACTGTGCTTTACAAGGCATTTCAAACACAACATACAGGACCATGAAGTAAATGAGTTTTCAAATTCTCATAAGCTGTTCATCCATGTTGAGAAAATACCCACTTAGACTTAATTCTGGGGCCCTGGGACCCACGGCTGTGCCACCTCATACACCACTGTATGTAACTGACGTTCAGTGTTAATCAATAAATGGTTTGGTAAAATAAAGATCAAAAGACTAACCCATACTCATAATGGCAGCCTTTGAGCTATCCAGTTGAGGGATACTCCTGTTACTAAGAACAGTGTGCTCAGTGCTTGGCTGAAACTGCGATTAAAGGGCCAATCAAAAGAGGCAAAACGTGCAAGACATGCAAGTTCATTCCTCTCTGTCTGGAGGTTGAAGATGTGTTTAAGGAGGACAGTAAGCTAAGCTGCTGTTTCCAACTTCTGTCACAAGAAAATCCCTGTTGGAAGCAACCAAAAACATACACCACGGACCTCATGAGACATTTGAAGTAAAGTGACATCAATAAATATGAGGAGTTTTCGAAGCTAGCACTAAAACTGAGCGGAGCGACTCAGTAGCTCTAACGTCAGGCAAACACAGCACAGCAAAGACAGATGAAAAAAGCAACAAACTAACATCTTAAAATGCACATTTGTTTTCATTTTAAAAGCAATACCTGGCATTAACTCTTAATTACAGAACGGTTTGATCTTATTTCCATGGGGCCATTAAGGCAGTTTTTTGTTTCTGTTGCCTGTGGTTATTGTGAGAAAAACAGAGTAGATAAAATAAATAATTAAGACCTTGTCAATTGATTATCTTTTAGTTTTAACTATTTCACAATTTTAAAATTTAAAATACTCTATTAGTGATTGGTAATTCCCCCCCAAAAAATCTCTACAGAAACAGAATCTACACAGAATTCTGTAAGGGACAGACGTTTGTGTGAGGCAGAGCTAGAGCAAAGTTTAGGTAAAGTGGTCACGTTGTGCTGGAGGAACCCTGGGCCCAGCAGCTGGCAGGTGCAGCAGTTTATCACAAAGCCAGAAATAATTGAAAGTGACAACTGGCAGCACCACAAATGATTTATTAGTCTTTTACTCAGCTCCTAACCATCCTCGGGGCTGGAATCAATTATTCACCAACTATGTGTCTTCAAATCATTAATTCGACTGTGTGCAGCCAAAGGCCGGCCCACTTCATGTAGCGCTTTGTGCAGCAGAGCTTGGATGTGTTCCACCAGGTCCTGCTCAGACGGTGGACATGTGGGTCTCAAAGGCAGGTCTAGAGACAGTCAGACAGATGCACAGTGGCTTCTGAAGAGCTCTCACGTGAGGTCACCACTAAAACTCACTAAAGAATAAGTAGTATTGTACAGAAAGTTGCTACATTTTCAATCATGTCATTTATTTATGTGATGTTTCTTAATTGAACTAAATTTAAAAGTGTATGAACACCTCACAATTATTTGCATTTGATGTTACAAATTTAAAAAAAAACATAAAGTTTCAAAGAACACTGTGTACTATATTTAACTGTGCATGTGACAAATCTTCTAATCCAACCCCGTGATAGGAGACATTTTTTTCCAATATTGTTGTTACAGCGGCCCAGAGAGGACAAACTGAGCACTGCTGGAGGAGAAGCACATTTATGTTTCATTTCCAACACACATTCTTAATGAAAGTGTAGGACATTTAGGAGCTAAACTGATTCAGTTTCATTGTTGTAGGTGAAATCACTCTCAGATCTATTTGCACTGGATTGGTTCATGGTCAACATACTGTATTGCCTTGCAGGGCTACCATCGCTGTTCACATGCTATAAAAAGCAGGAGTGTGAGTTGGGAAATTGCAGCCTCAACTTTTGCCAATAAATGTAGTTAAAAGGAACTACACACCTTGTATAGGTTTGGCCATAGATAGTGGATGGCAGTGAATCTTTTTTATTTAAACAAAGGTCATGGTGAATTGTGTTATATGTTGTTCCTCACAGGTAGTATTTGTCTACACAAGCACTACAATCAGATTATTCCCATTAATTTACACTGATTCCTACATTATTGGGTATTGTTCATGATTTTATTCATGGGGTCATGGAACTTGAGTTTACAGAGTTAACACTTACAGGTGGTCTCTTGTACAAAATTTTTTAAACCTTTTTAGAAACAGGGTTGAGTCCTCCACTGCCACCAAACGATGGACTTATCGAGACACTGAAAACACAAATGAAAAGTCAATTTTGTGGAAAGTGTTAGCAATTATAATGTGTCACTTTATAAAAACAAACAATAAAAGTAGATGTGACACTATTAGAGACTAGAGGTTACATTAGCTTGTCTTTTTAATCTTTATCTATTTGTATTTGTATCTATTTGTGGACAAGCTCTACACCTGAGAAAACAGTTACTGTTTTTATCAACATTCTTTAACGCCATATTTCCAAACGCAAATTAAAATCTTTCATGGAAAGGCAACTTTGGTGCCAGAGAAAAAAATTCTATTTGGTAAAAGTGTGCCTGTGAGATACTAAGGGATATTTAACTAATCTATCTTTCCTATAGCAGGAAATAGTTTGAATCAAATTTTCACTGTAGATAATAAATAAGCTCAGAAAGTATCTCATGAATCAACATTTACAAAATCTGCAACTATCTTTGAAATGCTGTTGTCTGTGTAGCTCACTTTTTCCCCACGTGCCATAAAAAGCATTATTGTACTTGTCATAACCCACTGCTTCTTTAACTCCATTTCCTAAAGAACATTACCACAACGCATTGTCAGTCTAATGATCATGTCATTTGTCTAATTTGTGTTCTTCTGATCTCTCGCTCGTTCTCTTCAACATATCAAAACTCAGTCAATAAGGCATTAGAGAAGTGACTTTTATTTTCATTTAAATGGCTTTAAGTCTCTTGACTAATTAATCTGCTGCGCTTTATGTTCAGCTGTATTTTATCTGTTAGAACTCCAGCCCTCTCATCTTTATGAATACAAAGCATATATAATGCACTGCCTCCCTATTATTAATTATAGAAATAACACAACAAAAGCACATCCTAAATCCATTACTGCTGTAAGCCAGGCTTGTCTCAATAAATCAGCATCTACAATCAAAATTGAAATAATTTTTTATGCATAATGTATGTGCTTGTTGCCACAACATCTGTTCATTATGCAGAGTAATGCATTCTTGTAGTTTTTAAAAACTTCAGGCCTATAAAATAATCATAATGACTGCTTCATTACGGAGCAGAGGAAGGCAGGAGCGCGCCGTACAATGCGGCTCATGATTTACACTTTCATGGACTTTTTATAGTCAAGTCAATCACAAGTTGGAGAGCGGCGTGGGGCTCATTACGGCAGATGTTTGTCATTCACATGTGTTCATACGCAGCACATCAGTGTTGGATGTGAAGTGGGTGTGAGGACCCCAGAGTCTGGGGCCCCGTCAGTCACGTACAGCCCCAACACAAGTGGCCCTCCACCTAACACAGTGGCATCTATTATAACACTCTGGGTTTTTAGTTATTCCAAGGTGCCAAAATGTACAGACTTGGATTTTGACGTTCTTGCCAAAAATTCAATTCTGTAAAAGAAGGGGTGATAGTGGCTCAGGAGGTAGCGCAGGTTGTTAGCTGGATGCAGTGATGACTGTTTGACACAAGCCCTTCGTGTTTACATTGATGAAGTATCCAACAAGACAGTGAACTCTACCTTTCTCTTGAGCCTGTGACACTATTGAATTGCTGAGAATGTTTTGGTGAAAATTGGTGAAATTGACCAAGAACACCTAAAGGTTAAAGGTGTTGGAATGGAACAAGCATTTTTGTTACAACTGGTAGAAATCACAATGCAAAAAAATCAAAAAGCCTAAAAAGATTAGTCAAGATGTGCTGAGTGCATGCATTGTGTATTTAATTTTTTTTGTATGTGTGTGGACCCTGTGGTGGCTGGTCGATAGCAGGTGCCAAGACATATTGTGAAACCTTTTAGGGATGAAAATGCCCTTAGTCACACTCAGTGTAATGGGAGCTTAATAACTGAGTCACTGAGCAGCACCTTGAGGCATACCCAATAATAAATGGAAATGAACTGAATACTGAACCTGCTTGCAAATACAGCCAGAAAGACTGACGCACTACCAGACAGTCTCACATTCTTTCACCATGGGACATATGCTCACCTATTGGACGCTGCAAGGACCACAGGGAGGACTTGAAAACCCAACACAGAAAGGATGTCTCCGGCAGACCCAGGGATAAAGCAGAAGACAGAAGACACTGGGCATAAATGTCTTTTTTGGCTCAGGATAAGGTTTAACTGTCAATGATCTTATTTCCATTGGAGGGCTATGGTGAGGTCCGGATGGGTCAATTGCCACTGTTGTCAAAGGGGCTCCCAAAGGGTCCTCTTTCCAAAAGTCTGTTGATTTGACCAACCTGGGCAACAGAACGAATGAGAAATGTAAGCTTGCATTATTTAACAACAGCCATTTCCATTTTTGAGTTGGTTCTGGCTTTGTGAATTAAAACACTGCATTCACTGCCTACATTGTAGTAAACACAAACTCCTTTAGTTGTTGCATTAAATGGTGACCCCCTAAAATAAAGGAAAGTGCTCCAGCTGTGTGGTTTGTAAGTTTAGAAATATGTCTGTGGAGGTTCTCAGTCATCCAGGACATCTTCAAGAAAAGGTTTCAACAAAAGCATCTGGACGTCAATTCTGTCCTTCTAGAGAGAAACTGTTTTGGTTTCAATACATTGTTGTAAATGAAAGAAAGACTGTGTTTCAGACTCGTTCAGAGAGGGCTTTTCCATTTTAACTAAGATGGCTTCCTTAACAGTGTATTTACAACTGGGTATTGAAACGAAAACAGCTTCTCTCTAGAAGGACATTAACACCTAAAGGGAGCTGTTATGCTAATAGGCCACAGGAGCATATCGACTCCCCCATCACCACTCCCCCTGCCCATTCAAACCAGACTTTAACTTTCATCAGCCTTGTCCAATCACAATAGTTTTAAGCTAAACCCCTCTCTCTGAGGATATAAACTCTGCTCTCTTATCAGTTGAACTCAGACTTGACAAGTGCCTTGGATGAGGGACGACTTTCGTTACCTTTAAACCTATGTCCAGATACCTTCGTTGAAACCCTTTCTTAAGTTAAGAAAGCTGAGATAAACCAGAAAAAATCTTCTACTGTTTATTGTAGCAGTATAAAACTCAAGCAGTGTCTTTTAGCAAAGTGTGGCAGTGTGACAAGATACTTCAGGTGTTATTCAACCAAACTGTGCTGTACTGACCCAAACCAAAATGTGCCAAACTGTGTAAATGTGTCTTTAGTAACCACAGTGCTGCTTTTTTTCTAATGTGACTTGCCCCATCATGGAATAAAAACAAAAAAAAATAGCTGTATCTATGTACTGATGCCATTCAGTTGGAGGCAATTGAGATTTTAAAAAAGGTAAACAAACTAACCCACATCTGATTACGTTTCTATCAATGATATACAGTAAATGTGTGCACTTATCTGCTTTTACTCCCAGTGGCAGGTCAGCAGTGAAGAGTCGGAGCAGTGCCATTGCCCCATGAGCCACTGTGGGGTTGTTATCTCTGCGTCACACACATCAAACCCACCGAGCACACACCTCTCCCTCTGAATGCAACATGACAGCTCTCTTTAGTTCTTCACTTCCAACTCCGATAGCGCCGCAGTCCTGATCCGGCATGAAGCGCTTAGGAGATGTCGACAGATATGAATTGAACTGTCAATAAAACGTGCTGCAAAACACTGGGCTTTTTAAATAAACACGCTCCTGAAGAATGTGTGTATTCTTTGATACCCAGATTATGTTATCATTCTGTGGTGTCTATGTGCATTGCTATTCAAGAACTGATTGATAATACACCGCAGCTTCCTACATTTGGATTATTTACATTTGCATAAGAAGCAAGGAAATTGATTGCCTTTTTAAACAGAACACTCTCTTTTATTTACATTTGCAGCGGAGGTTCTTTTAAACTGATCTGCAGCAGGAGCAACACCAACAAATGTTTTTAGTTTGATATTAACTAGAGTTCTTTTTTTTGTTTTTACCTTGTGATAAAGTTTACTTTAGAGCCGAATGGTTTGGAACAACCCTGATCTGGCTTGTGTTTCCACTGTTACCCCATGATGGTTCTGTTTCAGGAACCTAGCTGCAAACCAACCAAAAAAAATTGGTTAAGCTTTCATGTCATGTGTATAATAATAAATAAATAATAATAAAAGCATTCATTTTAAACCACAAAGGAAGACCAACCATTGATACAAAATGTTATCTATGTTTTTATGGGAGATTTCCTTTGGGAAAATGTACATCATATAGGATCTGTTCTTCTTGGCATATGACTGAACATGGTATGAGTAAATGTTTTTGGGCATTTTAAATGAGGTTTTCACTTAAGTGAGTATTGTCTGTCGCTCAGTCATTAGACAGCAGTGGTTAGCTCCATCTTTTAGTATCTCCTTTGCTGTATTTGACCCAGAGGAGAGGTGTTCAAAGGACAGTACATTACAGTTATTTTGGGACCATTCGTACCCCTTTGACAATAGAAACACTACTGTACTGTATGATGAAAATGAGGCCAAACTTCATAGTGATAAGAACATAATTCTTGTTAGAATAAATACTGCACCATCCATAGAGATGACTGCCTCCTATTCAGTGGTTTAGCACAAATCGCATGTATTAAATCCACACCGAATGAGTCACGTAGCTGTTGAAGCAGATTTATATTTACATCAAAAATATGAGTGCATGTTCACAGTATAGGCCCTGTGGAATACTGATCAAATCACTTATTAAAATATTTCATGTAACTGATGTGAGTCCAGTCCTTTTTTCAGCATTTTCAGCCTCATATATAATGCCAACACTGTCTCTAAACCAGAGTTCCCACGAGTGCTTGAAATGCTGGAAAATTCTGTAATTCAAATGATTTTTTTTTTTTTTTGTAAGTTTTTTTTTTTTTTAATGTTTCATAAATTGCTTGGGCTATTGGTCAGACTACAGATCAGTGTCTTTAGGCAGGATTCAGTCATTTAAAGTTTTGACAACAAAGTCAAACTATTTATTGAAAATATTGAAATGCCTTGCTTATACGGTTTGGAATATTTTTGTACATATTGCATAAACATTATGTCTCTGTAGAACCTTAAACTGCTTGTAGGCATGAACTGCGTGCAGGGCTGCAGAGGAATTTATACATACATACAAGTCTAAAAAAGAGGTTGTCAGAGAGAGTAAGGATATTACAAAAACATGTTTGTACATGTATGTATTTTAATGTTCCTATAGAAAAAGTGGTAAAATATCAACATTCAAGTTAAAACTATTGTAATAAAATGTCAAACTATATTCTCTAACACTATCAAACTCTTGAATTTTCACTAATGCCTATTGAATAACTAATGCTTTACATAGATATAAGCATATACAGATGTAATTTTATTATTTGTCTACTACTAAGTCTCTCTTTATAAGAACAATAAAAATGACACTGAAATTTTATTGATAATGAGATGAAAAATACTCTGGTCCTGACCTCTCTGACCTCAGTGCTGCTTTTGGCAAAATAGAAAAACAGACTATTTTTTCAATAAACCGACATGTGCTGCGTGTGCATTTAAGCAATAGAATTTAAGCACAACACATTAAATCTGAAATTGACAAAAAGGAATACCAATCAAAAATCACAAATTTTGCATAAACAAGATGATGATAAATAGCAACCATCTACATGTGTGCTGTCTGTGCGTGGGTAGAGAACATTAGCAAGTGACCAAATATCCAGCTGTGCTTGTACAGAACACCATATAACACCACATGGAGGTATCAGAATCATTCCGCACTGTTTTAATACCTGTGCTTCATGAAAGTCTGTTAAACTGAGAGCTTGTAGAGTGTGATGTGAAGATTTGCAAAATACAAGAACTTGTTTCAAACAAACATTCTCTTTATTTTAAAGAGAATATTTCAAAATATTCATGCACCTGTAACAAAAATAAAACAAAATAAAGCACATTTGTAAGTCAAAAACTGCATATTCATATGGGTCAGATTTGTGTCAGAGCTCATTTCAGAAGTTGTTGCCATTACACTCCCTCCAATTTGTGAACTGATTGAATGATTCTCTTCAAACAATATCAAAACTTAAACCTCATTGTTTGCAGATGCCAGCTATTCCAGGTTTTCCAGGACTTGGTAGAACCCTAAACTACTTTTATGTAATAAATTACACTGAAAAGTTTCAAAGGCTGTGGCATCATGAGTGTGTTGTAGCGCTGCTGTCTTCAGGTGATCACTCACTGTTCACCATCAGACTAATCTTGGTCTTTCTGCAGTGAGTACAGTTTGTATGTTAATAGCATCTTTCAGGATCATTTTTCTTCTTCTTTCAGCCAAAGGAGAAACAGCCCCAGAGCTGGTTTTAATATCCTTGTCTGACTCGATGTGAAAAGGCGACCCAACACTGCAACAATGCGGCATCATGATGCAATAATCTCAAATGAAGTCATGAATAATGTAGGCCAGTCATGAAGGAGAATTAATAATTCAATAGATAAATAATTTACAAAATAATCAAATAAATAAATAATGACACGCCATAAATAAAGCATTGGATGAAATCTTTCCAGCAGTCAGCCTCAGAGCAAACAACACCAAGTCTGAACCAGAACCCGGCCAGAGGTTATCTGAAAACAAAAAGTGTTCTGATAACTATACCTAAATACTATTATCACCGGTGTATGCTTTTATTTACACATACTGTTTTCATGATTCAAAAACCTGTTGGCTTTTCATTTTAAAATATGATTTCTTATAAGGCAATAAAATATAGGCTCCAATGTAACTTTCACTGGTGATATAGACACTGGACTGAAGTGACTACATTCTCTAGTATATCACATACTGCAAGTTAGTGAATGGAACCTACACCTAACCCAGCCACATTATGTCAAAGACTGCTGGATGAATGGATCTGGCAATGTGAATCCAGGTTTTTGTCATCTGTGTAATAATGCAGTGATGTTACACTTAGGGCTTATACAGCAACAGGGTCTTAGCCTGTGTTTCTTGTGCCCATTGACAAATTCCATGGTGCCATCTGCCATTCAACTTTACCCTCCTGAAGCATCAACACTCCCATCTGTGGTCTCGTCCACAGTCCTGCCACTTCTCCAATCCAAATAATCATATAAGTCACTGTGGGCTCCAACAGGGCACAGGATGTCAGCAGTCATGAGGAAAAGTCAACGGAATAAGACAGTGAAAGAAAACAGAGTGACTTGTGGGGATAGTGGTTCATATTTAAGGAAATGTTCATGTGCATTTTGAAATCAGTTTGAGGCGATATGTG
The DNA here is from genome assembly GCA_036850595.1 of Rhyacichthys aspro. Classification (NCBI taxonomy): domain Eukaryota; kingdom Metazoa; phylum Chordata; class Actinopteri; order Gobiiformes; family Rhyacichthyidae; genus Rhyacichthys; species Rhyacichthys aspro. Next base: position 22,154,667 of record CM072163.1, on the reverse strand, counting down.
ATCTTACACTGTATTTATACCTGGCTCTTCACTGAAGGAAAGAGTACATGTGAACAGCAGGGGAACTGCAAGTACTGTAAATGCGCTGTGGGTCGGTTTAACTGAGCTGCAGTTCAAACACATAAAAAAATTAAAAAAAAGATACACTACTATACACTATAAGCTATAAAGAAATAAATGTTTACTGCAATAAGCATGACACCGCTAGGATCATGGTTGTGTAGGTGTATTCCTGTGAGGAAACAGGGCTCAGGAGTTAAAGCAGCTTCTCCCAGTAGTAGTTCAGAACTTCTAGTTATTTTTTGTTCTGTCCAGATTACAAAAAAAACAAACAAAAAAATATATGTATACTATGCATACATACAGACAGACAGGTGTTGTGTCTGGTCATCGTGCGCATTTGCTTTGTCCTTCTTTGGTTGATCAAACAATTGTGGAGAGGGCGTGACATGCGGCTGATTTACATGCACAGATTTCTGCTTCAGGTGGGATATTTATAAATGAGACTCCAGGCCTTAACCCCACCAACCCCATCAGCAATATTGGGACATTTCCTGCTTTTCTTTTGTTATCCCAAAAAAGGTAAAACCGGACCAATTTTCTACTAATCTTGCACTAATAGTTTTAGCTAAAGTTTAGAGCAGACTTTAAACTTCTAGCTCTGAGTACAGCGTCTGATCAAAGCCAATACCATATCAATATGACCATTGCCAATATTTATCCATATTTCAGTTTGCTTCCCTTGCATTCCCTTGTTTTTTGTGCTTTTTCACTGTTTTAAAAGATTAAAAGAAAGACAATTCTTGATTTTAATGTGTGCAAAAAAGCCAAGATGACATCTTGAGGTCTTGTTTTTTCACAGATTATCCCTATTACAACATGCTGTTAGTTATTAAAAGGATATTTCTCACATTTCAGATGTGATTTTAAACTGCGATTCATCTTTCAAAATAAAAGACTAAATGTTCCAAACTTGGTACCTTTAACTGAAAAGGTGCTTTGGGGAACTGAACTGTACTGTTGCACGGTGTAAATGGTCTGAAAAAAATCTCATTAGAAAAATAGTCTCATTAGAAGACCCTGGCTGTGCGGAGTATAACTATATTAAAAACACAAGTTTACCATTCCAGGTGTTCCAGTTTGACTTTGGTCCTTTTTTGAAACTGCTGCTGAACTCTCCAACAGCAGCCTCTCTAACTATTAAAACCCATTCTCTCCCAGAGATGCCTAACAATGAGGCTCCAACACAAAAAAGTGGTGGCAGACACAAAGATTAATTAAAAAAGAAAAGCTTTACAATGGACACATGGATTGTTTCATTAGAAGCCAGTTGTGCGGCTGCAGAAACGCCAAGAAAATATGTATGAGGGTCCGCCGATGGACAGCGCTTCAGATAAAACACTGGAAAAATGTGCAAAAAAGCAGGCAATGTGGAATGGAGGAGGCCCTAATGAAGCCAGCTGGTCCCAGTCCAGACAGCACGGAGGGGGGAGGATTGATAGAGCGAGGCCCGTGGGGGCAGCGGGGAGGGGGGAGACACGCAGGATGTATGGCCGCCCAGGCAGCTCTATTGTATCAGGAGGCTCCAGTAGGTGTATTTCTTCCAAACTCTGCAGAAAAAGCCAGAGCCGAGCCAAACAGCACTTCTGCTAATCGTGCAGCAATTACTAGCCTAATAGATGTTTTTTTATTCCTGCCTCACAGCCGCCATGTTGGGCTCCGCACCAGGATGAACTCACTGGGTCCACTTCCATATCCACTGACTGATTTGTCCAGTTTGTAAATGTCCTACAGTCAGGAACTAAAAAGTATATGTAATAGTCTCATTACATCTATGCACTGTATGCATGTTGATGAGATATTTATGTCATCATCAACTGGGATGTCAGTCTCTTTTTACTTTCTTTTTCCTGTTCATGGGCATTGACACATTGCCACTATTTTGGATGGCATCAATGGCCGTCAGTGACTATTAATTGCTTATTGCCCATTAATGTCCAAGCTAGTCAGCCTCTGTTGTATGTAATTATTTGTAGATACAGTGCCATGTAAAGTGTTTGCCCCTTCCTTGATTTTTGTTGCACATTTGTCACACTTAAATGTTTCAGATCATCAAACAAATTTGAATATTAGATAAAAATGTATTAAAGTAAACACAAAATTCAGTTTTTAAGTGTTTTATTTATTGAGAGAAAAAAGCTATAAAAACCTACCTAGCCCTATGTGAAAAGGTAGTTACCTCCCTTGTGAAATCATGAATTAACTGTGAGTATTCAATTTCTTTTGGAAAGCTGAGTTCAATTCTCACTAGCCAAAAATACAATATCTGACATTTCCCTTTTTTCCCACGGCTGCGTGTTTTTTACTTTTTTCCCCTAGTGGATAAAAGGTCAGAGGTTCACAGTGGTTAGTGCTCATCCCTTGCTCGTTATGGGCTCAATGTTTCAGTGGCTTTTGTGTAAAGGGTACATGTCCCCTCTGTATTACTGTGGGTTCACTCTGTGTTTTCAGGTTTTCTCCCAACATTCATCCATCTGTTTGTGTCTCTCTTAAATGTTACTCCTGCAGTTAATGTCGCCTCAAGCCCAAATAACCCTGCTATAGGCTCCAGCCACAATATCAGTAACAGGATTTGTGGTAAAAAAATGAATGTACAAAATTTGAATGGTCAAGTGTAGAGTGTTGGCTTCCCGTTAGTATAGCGATGTGTGTGACGTGGGAGACCGGGGCTCAATTCCCCGACGTAGAGCCTAAACCTCTGGCCCAAGGGATCACAAGCCAGTGTGTCTTTGTGCCGGTCTCAATCTTGGATAAATGAAAAGTGTTGATTTAGAAAGGGCATCCAGCATAAAAACCTAAGCCACTAAATATATGCACTGAGGCCATTCAGCAAAACATGTCAGCCATTCACATTCAATCATTATAGTAAAAAAAAAACCTACAAAAACAAAGCGCATTAGGTGAACTGTTTACCATCAGCCTCCCGACAGGTTCACATTTAATACACATTGGAGTTGAAACTCCATCACCGGCACAATTACACTTAATAAACTTTTCATCTCAAACCCACTAGGCCTAATGTGTAACTCTGACACCTACTGAGAGTTAAAGAGGATGGCGTCTCTTCATTTTTTAGATGCTGCATTATAGGCTGTGCACAGAGGAGGGGCAGGTCGACGGCGCTGAATCAAATGTAAATATGAGGCATCCTGCTAGATTTAGTGGAGTTATTGTCTTTGCAAATGTTTGAATAACTCCTCAAACACGGGGCGCTCTCGGCGGGCTTCGGCGGCTCATCACGGCGCTCCGGCTAAGTGATCGTTTGGCTAAATGAGGAGCCCCTGACTCCACATGTTTACTGTGCCGTAATGACACTGTACTCTCAGCAGGCTCCGGCGACGCTGCACCGGAGAACGAGGAGACCGCTGGGCTGCACGGAGAGCCGAGGACCGGACTGATGTGGGCCTTCCACCAGAGCCATTATTCTACTGAGGGTAGAGGCCAGACCCACGGTGAAAACTCCACCTCTGGACACACTACACCAGAACTCAATGTATGTTTTAGAGAAGAGATTATTATTATTCAGTTACTAAACTATTCCACATACAACATATCAACTATTGCACAAAAACATATCAACTATTGCACAAAAAAATTTACAGCTACTACTGTTTCCCCCACCAACATCAACAATACTATTATTAAGAAAAGCAGAGTTAAGTATCTACAACTTACAGTAAAACAGTGAATAACAGGGGCAAAGTTCTCCATCAAAAATGAAAAAGGAGAAGAAATAAAACAAAACTAGAACAACTTTGTCTGATTTGACCTTCAAGCTCCCAAAATTCAACAGAACCTTTCAGATGCCTTAAAAATTATTTTAGCAAAATCCCTGTCAAGTTGTTAGAGGCATGTTCTGGCAAACAGTCTTTTCATTTCCCAGTTATATTCCAGTTTAAGACGTACGTTCACTGACAGTTTTTGTACAGAATGGGTCAGTTTCACCCCAGCTTTTGAAAAACTGCAGCAGTTTAGCACATTTTAGAAACTCACCATTTAATATCACAGGTTATGCTCCTGTTTAAATGAGGATTCCCCCCCACCCCACCCCTTTTATTTTACTCTTCCATTTAGTTTGACAGTTTAATCACCTAATAACTTATTGTAACAGGAATCATCAGTAAAAAAGGAAATCTCAATACATCATCTAGACTATTATCAAGGATTTTTATCTGGTTTGGCCAATCACATGTTCACCTTGCGAAAAAAGGAGCGCTCCCATTGGTCAACACTGATGTCAACAAGCATTGCTAACAACCTTATGACAAAAATCATATTCTTCTTGGAGTATGACAATACAATACATGCTTTATCTCATTTTTGTGTTTCTCCTTTTGCATCTTGCTTTTTATGGGTGTAGGTGCCACCCTTTGGAAAGCAGACCACGCTGATGGAACCAAAGGCTGGGGGATTACCAAAGTCACAGAAGTATACTTACACACACCCAGCTATGTTTTTGTAAACAAACATGTTGCTTTAGTTCTGGCTCCCGCTGTTAACTGCATTGTCAGCTGCAGAAGAGATTTTAATGCCTTTCAAAGTGAAGTTATTTGACTGCACCAGTTTTTCCTTGACAAGGCAGATGGACACCACACACTTAGACATTATGACATACTGTATACTCACACAACATATGGACTGTGTTCTTGGTCTATAAACAGTGTGCATTTTTGACATTTTAATTTTTTTTCACTCCATTGGTGATCCCTGTGAATTCTGGGAGACCTAACAATGTTCTTTGAGCCTGGTTCCAAATGTTGTTTTCTGAATATTTAGACTCACTGACAAACATGTCGCTATCCAAGGTTTATGATTCAGGCTTTGAAGATCTTGTGTGTGTGTCTTGAACAAGGTGGGTGTCACTTTGTCAGGCAACATCCTACATCTTCTATCTGCACAAAACCTGTCTTTGTTTTTTGTTTTTTTTGTTTTTTTGTGAACAATGGTAATAGACAGGTAGAAATGTGTCTGTTTTACCAAATGACATTTAAATGTATCATCGATCAAAGCATTCAGCCAAGCATCAAAAGATTTCAAACCGACTGAAAGGACTTCAGCTCTGTTGTGTACATTTGAAATGTCATTACACAGGCAATCGCACAGTTAGAAAACAATAGAAATAGTTTTGTTGTGTTTTTTTTTTCAATTTCCTTGTGGCTGCAGCAAAACATTGATTTACAAAAGTGACACCAAACAATTAAATCACAAGACAAAGTATGTGAAAAGAGACAGATTCATGTTTTGGTCAGTCACACAGCAACAGCACATCAGGATTATGTGTTCCACCGTAAAACAAAAGCCCAAAAAAGGGAGCTCTACCATGTCTCCGTCTTGTCTTGTAGGACCAAATCAGTGAATGGTGAAGCAAAGCACGGCTGTGTGTTTGGACGACAGAGAATGCTCTCTCAAAAACAGTAATCAAACTGGAAACCAAATCAACAATATGTTCTTCTACAAAGCATGTATCCCCTGTGTGATGTCAGAAAATAAAGAGAAATAATACAAAATGTAATTTCACTTTGATCTTACAGCTTTTGCTCTGTGACTTGAAACTATCAATATGCTGTCAAAAATCTACAAAATGCAAGCAAATGCAGCTTGTGTCATAATATTTATTCCATGTAAGAAACTGGTGCTGCTATCTTGATTTTTCTGTTTAGAGTTGGGAAAGTTGAGTAATTTCTTCTTCCTCTGTGTATTACAGCAGCACATACTATGTATTTCTGGCCTCAGAGCTCAGTAATCTTAACTCATTACTGATATTCAGATCATAACATCACACACATTTTAAAATTCACTTTCAATTCACTTCATATAGAAATATTTCAAATAGAAACTCATCAGGCACATGAACATTACTGTTCACATATTTGATACCTTTATCTCCATGTTCCACACACACCCACCTCTGCTCCAGGAGCTATGCAGACGCTTATCTGAGAGAAGGTAGAGTTTGGGGGCTCTTTGGGCAGTGATGCCCCTCTGACAGGCCCACTCTGGGTTGGTCCAACTGGAGCCGGTGACCAGAGTACCTCATAGGATCAGAGGAAGAAAAACTCATTTACAAGAATCTACTCTGGTGGTGGCCTGTGTGTACTTTGGGCCAAACCTCATGCTGTGCAAAAAAGAATTTCAATTTTTGATTCATCTGGCCATAGAACAGTTTTCGATTTTGCCTCATTCCATTTTAACTGAGCTTCATCCCAGAGAAGATAGGGGTGTTTCTGGATAGAGTTCATGAGGCTTCTTCTTTGCTTGTCACAGGTTTAACTCTCATTTGTGGATGACTCTGAACTGTTTCAGACAGTAACTTCTGGAAGTGTTCATGATCCATACAGTGATTTCAGAACAGAATCAAGCCTGTTTTTAATGCAGCTGCTTGAGGCCTGGAGATACAGTGTCCCCCAAAATACCCCATTAAGACCAATCATTGTATTTCTTTGTGTTTTTTATCTATTTCACATTGTTGAACACTACTGTTCAATCTGCTTCTTATTTTTTTTATTTTTTTTCAGTTTTGTCAGTAATGGTTACATATCACTCTTTATTGTTATTCTAAACCAACATCAGTTTATTTAAGTTAATACCCCTTTGAAATGATCCTTTAAACAATCAACCATTAAAACTTTGGTATTATTCCTGTTCCTGTACGTTTAGATCACACTCTCAAGCGCTGAGCATCTCCAGGTTCCTTCTCTCTCGGTGCCTCACATTGAGACTGTGAGGGGAGCTGACATCTCTATCGCTGTTCCCCCGGGGGACCTCCCCTTGCCGCTTGTCGCTCTGCACTGATACAGCCTCCTGCGACTGTCAGGGCCTCACCTCGTTTGTTTTGTGTTGTCCTAATCTCTGTTTGTGTTGAGCCTTACCTCACTTTTCCCCAGAGATGCCTGCTCCTCTCACAGTAGTTCACATGTCAAAGATCAACACATGATAAAAAACGTATGTAACGCAGGACCAAGGATTTTACTGAACAAAAGCAGTGAAGGTATTTTATTTAAAGTCTATAGACTTTAGAAAGAAACCTGTGTTACGTCTGCTATTGAGGCATTACAAGTAACTATGTATTATTTTATTATCATGTTATTTTATTTTTTTCTCTCGTTGAATTAGCCAAGAAAACATGCTGAAATACGTTATCCATCAAAAGCTTTAAAGATGGCAGGGACTTTGGGGTCTCATATATTGAGTCCTCAAAACCAAACAATAAAATCTGCTCTTTAGGAAAGGCAAAGCTTTCACTAAAGGGACATGACAATTGGTGTTAGCCAGAATGTTAGCATGTTAGCCAGAAGCCACATTTTTAAAGTAAAGTAAAAGACTAGAGGTACAAAGAGTGAACATTTATAGGGCTAATGATCTCTATTTCTCTCTAACCGCATTTGGCCATCCAAAATCAGAATCACATGAATAAATACCTATAGATTTCTGTTCAAATTGTGCCACAGAACATAGCAACACAAACACCTTTATGTGAAATAATAAGCTTTGTGGATGCATTGAACCAAAGCAGGTGCAGACGCCCACTTTTCCCTCCCCCACCTCCCCCTCCCCCCGTCTCACCCACAGATGTTTCTATCAAAGGCCCCACACACCTCTCTGTAAACTCACATAGAAGCCATTCAAACGCACACATGACAACCTGCTCCTTACACTACGACAGTTATCCTAAGGTCACTACAAAACACATAGTTGCGATCGGCGTCCGTGAAGTGACAGGCAAACAGGAATAATACCAGAGTGGTATTTGGAGGTACAGAGGAAGAAAGCGAATGATTGAATAACAGTAATTAAAGCAGTTATTGGTGGCGAGCACCTGCGTGAGGGATGATATTGCTCCTTAATTCAGCTCACTTTAACTTCTCGCCGCCCGTGGTTCCAGCGGCGCCTCATTAATCGCTGATTGGCATCGAGCTGTTTGGAGGAACAAACTGTTTACTGAATGTGAGCAGTGATTCTCCAGGCTGAACGAGCCGCATTAAGGCCTATTGTACAGAGCCAGGCCGGCCCCGCTCAGAGGAATACATCTGTGGACTGGACCGGACATGACTGACACGAGTATTTACACATCAAAGAGCAAAAAACCTGATAACACAGAATTTACAGAATAGTTTTTGATGTAAGTATATAATCTTGATGAAAAAATACGTCCTAGCAAGCCAACCTGATTACTTTCTTGACAAAGAATTATTCTGGCTCATGTGGATTCAACAGATGCAAATAAAAATGCTTCTGAATGCAATTAGATAGAAATAAAGATGTAGTGAATCGAGACCCCTCAAACTGGGGAATATGATGATATAGGCTACCTCTTTTCAGTATGATGGACATAAACTGGCAAATATACTGTGTGAACATTTTAAAGCTTCAGTCAAACTTAACACAACTTTAAAATATTGACTCAACAAAAGAAAAAAAATGTTTTTTTTATAAACATACCTGTTCACAAGTGACATCATTAAGAAGCATGCCCAGAAAAACAAAAGCATGAGTATTTCTTCCTATTCATTTACACAAGTTAGCTTATAGCCAAAACACAGTGTGAATGTGTGTGAATGTATGAATGGAAGCATCATGTAAAGTGCTTTGAGTGCCCAAGAAGGTAGATAAAAGCTCTATATCAGTGCATGCCATTTACCATTTACCATCTCTATAATATGCATTAGAGCAATGTGCATTTTTACATTAAACGGACAATACCTAACATCATCTCAGCTTTATTTTGCAAGGATTTTAATAAATGAGAATCAGCCGGTACTGGCACGCTTTGGCCAATCATGTTTGTATGAATTCAGGTCTGGTCATTTACATCCACATTCAAATAAGTGACGCTCCAATTCACTGTATGTTTACATGGCTTGTAAAGATTCAATGAATGGCCATGGGAAATTATACTGGAAAAGTGTCTATTCCAGCGCTGGCTGTGCCTGGTTACACAGAGAAACAGCACATGTTTAACGTGGTTATGATGCATGGCTGTATTGGTCTGACGCTGAAGTTTTAACAACTGTATTATTTTACTTTTTACTTTACTTTTTTAGTAAAACAAAGGCAGCAAGTTTGCTATGTTTTCGTGAAATGCAGGATAAATAGACATTTATTTATTTAATAGACACATGCATATCTTGTCAGGACGATCTTATTTTAGATTTTAGATGAGGGTATATGTGTAACTGTGTATACATCTGGCTTCTCCATGTTAAGTTATACGGCATTCTATACACGTGGCAGGCATAAAATTATGACCACTGACAGTGAAGTGAATAACACTTCAAAGGCTGTCTCGTATGGTCCAACCCAACAGATGAGCTACTGTTGCTCACATTGCTGAAAGAGCATTTACAGATACAGAGTGGAGTCTAGTGGAAACCCCAAATTCTGGACAAAAGTGAATGGGGGAGCAAATAGACTTGTGAGTGAATTTAAAGACAAAATAAAAGCTGTATCATTTGGACTTTCAACAGTGACAAGACATGGATATACAAGTGCTGAAGAACTGGTATAAATGTGAACATTTTCTCACTACAGCTTCATGAATATATGATTCTAATGGATACAACTCATATTGCCATTGTTAAAATGTACATACACTTCAGAATAAAGAAAGCAGCAAACAGAGTCCTGTAAGATGCTGTAAATCTTAAGTGGTATGACATATTTGTTCCCTCGGGAGGTTGTGGAGGTGACTGTTCCTCCTCTGTCTCTGAAACACACCTGCCACTCACTGCAGACTAGGGTCAAATCCCACAGGCCACAGCTATAAAGCAACCCACAGATAAATGCAGGTAATGTATGCTCGACAGATCAGGGGGTGGCACAGCGCTATACGTTCTCCAATACATAGAAACATAATTATGTGAGCCGACAATTACTGGGAAAAGTGAACCACTAATTATCTCTTTGAGTACAACAACGTCATCTGATGGGCAATAATAGCTGGCTCTGAGTGGCGTGTGGTTTCAATGCTGTTTATCTGACCACATAAAGACTGTTTAGGACTTAACATGTCCATGTGTTTTTGTCCAATTGTTTTTTTGTTTTTTTTTCCAAACATCCTACAGAGCACTTACATGACAAGGGCTAAAAATTAAAATACTTCATATCTAAACTCAATTATAGCTTACTCTTAATATGAACAGATAACTAAACATATGAACAAATGTTACTGGGCTCCCTGCTACACTTAGGAGTGATTTTAATGCACTTATATTACTACATACTTCAACAAAGCACTAAATGTGGACCAGCCTACATAACTGATTAACCCAGTGCCACAGCCTGACCCCAAATACTGTGAGCCAGACTTAGTGACAGTTCCGTGCTGTGTCACCCCAGCTAAAGCTGTTTTAAGTTGAGAGTCTTAATACTAATATTTGGTCAGATCTTGGGAATCATGGAGCCTAATTAGCTCAGGTTTGCAGCTAAAAGAGTGGGTAGATCCAAAATGAAAGAAAAAAAATGATATTTTGTTTTAATCTTTTATGTTTAATGTTATCTTTTATTTATTTTTTTTTTTAAAAAGGAGAATCCCACTAAAATATTTTCCATGTGAGTCCTGGCCAATAGGGGAGCTATTGTACATGTTTTTAGGGGTAAAAAGAAACCTACAAATACAAAGAGAGAACATGCAAGAGGACTAGACCTAGAACTTTGGTGCTGTGAGGCAGGAGAGCTAACCACCATGCTGCATCTATGTCAGGTTCAACACACACCAAACTGGACTAAAACAGCATCGTTAGCAGACATGAGAAGCGCTCCTCCCGCTGCAGGTTTACAGTGTATTTTAGTGACTCTGAGATGTTGTGCTAAATGAATATGAACAAATTAGAACTTTCGACTTGGCCAACTGTAAAACAGATCATCTGCATATTTCCTCTTACAAAATTGCCCTTCAACTGCTTCCTCAAAAGCATTAACATTGAAGTTTGTACAGGTAATCAATTAGCATTATGAATGACAAGACCAACTTCAGGACTAGACTGCCTGGATTCTCCCATTTGCAGTGACTGAACACTACCTGATTTTCTCAAAGTGTGGGAACCCACCCTCAGGGTCAGACTCACTACACACCATCGTTAACCAGTGTCAGTATTGTCTCTGAATGTGGTGATAGACTGCGTTTGTGTTTGTGTCTGAGCGCAGCGAGAAGAGGGAGCGCTTGAGCCGTTCAGAACGAGCAGCTGTGGCAATATTTCCAATATTTACTCTCCTCCGCTGAGTGCAGTTGCTCGGGCCTTTGAGGAGCAATCAAACATCCGGAGATGGTCGCGCCATTCTCCCTTTAAGCCACGAGGTTTTATTTGAGAAAGAATACCTTCTGTTCCTCGGATTTGCAGCCATTTCATTTGAATCCATCTGTTTTTTTTAAGGTGAAGAAGGGGGGGGGGGGAAGAGAAGAACAACACGAGCGAGGATTGAAGCGGCGTTTGTTTGTGCATCATATTGTGCTTGATGTAATGTAGGTCAGTGTTCTGCAGCACACCAGATAAGACACGGCGAACAAGTGCCGTGTGTACTTACAAGCAAATATCTGTCAAAATAGCAATTGACAGATCTACAAGAGCCTTCTCTCCCTCTTTTGCTTTTTTTTACCCCTTCGTTTTTTGGCCGGGGAAGTGGTTCCTTCGTCATTAGCATTTTTGAAAAAAGGGCCAGAGATTTGGGCCTATCTGCCTCCACTTGCTGCAGCCTGGCCCAGGTTGTTATCTGTGCACTACAGAGGTGCAGCTGTTTAGCGAATGGATTTGGAGATTTTTAAAGGCAGATGAGGGGGAAAAAAGAGGGAAGAATCAGGTATTCACAGCAGCCCTGGCATCCTGTGTGTGTTTGTGTGTGTTGTATAAATCTTTAGTGGCCCATATTATTTTAGGAAATGCATTCAACACAAAAAAGCATGACTTATTGTGCGTCTTTATTTGCTCTCCAGTGTCCCAAGGGTCCTGCAGAAGTGGACCGAACCATGTGGCTCGAGGTGCAGCCTTCTAGCTGCTGGCAAGTCCTTCCCTTTTGTGAATTCCAGGCACAAATATTCCTCCAGATTCCAGCTCTCGTGGTGGAATCCTGGCTCCAACAGAGACCCTGTAGGGGAGAAAGCCCCCAGCCACTGGAGGCACTGAGGTGGGTGCCGTTCCAGAGGGGGGAGATTTAAGGATAAATATTCTGCATGGGAAAAGACTGGCCCACACAGAAAGACTGTAAGATGCAGGGCCGTGTTTGACCAGAGGGGGGCGAGTCATCAGTAACAGACCATGAACGTAACATATTCATGCAAAAAAATACTTAATGATACGAACCTCTTACAGACAGTTAGAACAGCTACTTTAGTGCATCAGCTTAGTTCAACAAATGGTAAAATTAAAATAAGTCAAATATAATCAACCAAATAAAACACATTAACTAAATGACAATGTTTTTGATGCCATTGTTGAAATGTTCAGCTCCATTTTTGTTGACATAAAAATAGATTATTAATACGTTGCAGAATTTCAATGTGATTTTGTACATAAACAGAGTGTAAACAAATGAAGCAAACTGATACTGAAAGTGTCTGAAACTGCAATTAACATTGTTCTTGAAATTGATGAGTTTGTGTTTTGTTTGTTTATTTGTTTAGTCAGGAGCAGTTTTTAGCACTGACTTTTTTGTGAAATTGTACAAAATTTAGTCTTCTTTTTACATTTTACAATGTGTGTAGTTTGTGGGTAATAAGTGCCCTTTGACTTTTGAGGACAATACAAGACCAAAAAAGAGTAGCATAATTATCCATAGTTCTTTTTCCCTTTTGAAAGAGCTGAACAACACCTTACTGTTGACACTTATATCCATTTCACCAAAATGTCACATCAAACCTTGTGGTTGTTGCCCCAAATATCCTTTTTACACATAACATTGTTTTTCTAGAAATCGTGTGTCCCATGTTTTCTGTGGAGATGTTAGATTTGGCCTGAGTGCACCTCTCTGCATTTAGAGGTATTTGTTAGTGGGCTGTGAATACTATACCATCTGTAACAGCAACTGTAAGTCAATCCATGCATGGAAGTTACTCATGCTGTCAGCAGTCTCCCACTCATCCGCTCTGCCGCACACGGTGTCAGATGTGTGCAGCTTTTTTTTTATACTTTTATTAAATATGTTGCAGCAAAACTGGAAACAGTGCTGTGTTCATTAAAATACAGTATAAGTTGGTCAAAGTCAGATTAATGAAAGTGCTGTGATACATTGACTGCTTTTTTAAAATTCAGTACAGTATCAAATAAGGATCACATTTTTTGTCAGTTCTCTCCCAGGTGCTGTTACTAAATGTTAAATCTCGGAGTGTTCATTGCTGCATTTTCACTGTGTTTGGAGAGTCCTGGCTCATGAAGATGTGGGTTCCACTCCAAAATGGAGACGGTGAAACTACTTTGTGTTTTTTGTTTCTCAACATCAAATTTCTTACTTTTAATATTGTCTTGATAAACTCTTTATTCTGTTACTGTTACTTGTTGCTGGACCCACAACTATTGCAGTTATTTGTTGCCTTTTAGAATGTTTCTGAAACACACATGACTCTCCAGTACTAAGTGTACTTTGCATACAACTACATGTTGCACTGTAACAAAGTCACACAATATACAACACCAAGTCTTCTGGGTTGATGCTCTCTACTCTACAGATGTCTACCAATTAGATAGGCATTAATATTTGTTTATTCAAGTCTTTCTTCGTGACCCAAGTCTTCCTCTGGAAGTCGTCACAAACCCTGACCTTTGGCTTCGACAGAGTAAAAGTCAAAGTAATTATTGCAGCAGTGGGAGCCAGTGATTAGCTCTGATTAATGAAGCACGCGCATTTATAGTGAAAATACCTTCAGTGACTGCTCTGAGCCTGTCTTAATGTCAAGTTTTACATTCTAAAGATAGAGGTGATGTTCCGAGAGCTAAATCAACACTGGCACCGCTTTGCATCTGTTATCAGTGTAATTGAATCGGCTATTGTGCTGATAAATGCTTCAGCGCTTGAAACGGCAGCTTAGAGGACAGTAGGTGTTCTTTGTAATGACTGAACTCCTTTCCAAAATTAACAAAGAAGTCTATTCACAAATGAGAGACGAGGTGTGCAGGTGTCTTTTAATTTTATTCATCTCCGTCTTTGCTGAGCCATTAGCGGGTTTTGTCTTTGCCCAACCGTCGTGTGGGCGGCCGAGCTAACAATTAAAGCATTGTTAAGACAATTGAGAACTGATAAAACTGTATTTAAGCTGTGTAATATTCCAGGCTTGCTTTACTATAATTACTATTAAACCATTTAACCTTGAAATATGTGCAGCAGGAGGGTTGAAAGGAAGCAAACTAAGTTGTGGTATTAGCAAATGTCAGGGTTGGAAAGAAACATGTTTCATTTTGAATAGCGTTTAATGATAAGCACTGGTTTTCTGATGCTTTAGTTTTATTGTAAATGTCCTCTAAGTTGCTCTTTTGCAGATACTTAGATTTTGTCAAATTCTACTAAGACGGGTTAATGTGTGTTTATCTTAAAACACATTTGTTATTAAGTACACTGCATTAAAAATGTTAACTGTTATTAGCCCACTGCCATGGTCCGAAATTAGCTCTTTTCTTACTGGCCGGCCATTCAAACATGGCTGAATGATGTTCAGGTCTGGGATGGAGTCATTTGTGACTTCACAAAATCTGTCAAATCCTGGTGCAACTCCAGAAAGCTGAAGGAATCAAACTATTAGCAGAAAAATGCTTCACCAGGAACAGCTCAGCCTTTTTACATCTTTTAAATGAACTAAAAGCGGTTTGGCCCAAACATTATTTAAATCAAAAGTGAACTAATAAACCAGCACAAAATACTAAGACATTACATCAAAATAAAGTTTTGAGCTTACCTTAAACTTCTGTCTCTGAGTTCAGGGTCCCTTACATCAGTCATCTTGTGAATACTTTGTCAATATTCATCATACATTTATCTACATTTCACTTTGCTTGTCTTTTCTCCATTCATGATTTTCTTTTTCGTGTTTTTTTCTCTGTGTTGCCAGATATATCACCAGCTGAGTAGACAGTCATGTTAGAATCCCCATGGACTGGTTTGAATACACTTGTGACCTTAAAGAAATCTGTAAAATCCAACTCCAGTCAATCACTTTAGGCACTTAGGAAATAACTTTTTTTTACTTTGTTGTACTTTTATGTGAACAAACAGGGGTTGGACTTAGTCAACCTTCACTTTTAGTCCCCTTACATTCTCTATTCTCTAGGGAGTACTGTTGGACACAGCCTAGATATCTATCCTGTCCAGATATCTATATGTCTATTTAGATTTTTCCACTTTATTTTTGAGCGTGTGTGTGTGTGGGGGGGGGTCACTTATTGCCATATTATCTTTTTTTACAGCGTCACATTAGACCCTTTGACAAGTGAAAAAATGACAGAAGTGGTGGCCTCTTTCTTCAAGAAGGGTGCAAATTATAACCCAGACAAACATGAGATATGAGTACGATTCAACAATGCAAACTGAAGGCTACCTTAGCACAGAAATGTATAATTTAACATGCTAGCTATAACCTAAGCTAATTATTAAATGAATTACCCCACCCCTCATGTACAATTAACCATCCAGATGTAAATTATTTCGCTCTTCTTGCATAAACATGTGGTTCTATAAGTCTGTAAACACTAAAAAGTACAATACTTTTGCAGCAGCAGAAGAGCACCACCTCAGATGTGCATCAGAGTTCCGCGCCTGGAGCACCACCTCGTCCTCAGTGTGAAGTGAACCCTGCTCTCCACTCTGCGTCTGCCGGGGAGCCCGTGAAACCAGCTCTAGTGCAGAGTAATGACTTTGCCGGGAAACAATAAGAAGTAAATACCTTGGAGCTGCTCTATTAGTCACCACTTAAAAAGCTGCGGCTGCCTCTCGGTCTTAATGAGCCTCTTGTCGGAGAGGTAGCGGAGCCGCAGCCTGCTCGTGCTAATCACAGCCGGGCTGGAGATGGAGCTGGAGCGCGCTGGATTAGCTGCTTTAGCGCCACTCGAGTGTTTAACATGGCACTGACACCGCGCTCCTTCCTGTCTTCACTAGACAAACACTTGCCATCATTAATTTCATTTGCTTATCGCCCGCCTCCCCTTCTCCTTTCAACACTGCTCTGAAAGACTGCCTCTGTTCACAGCTCTGTCTCTCTGTTTCCACAGATATGCATAAGTGAACGTATAAAGGAAATATGCGTGACACATTACAAATACATTGTAAATAATACTGTATTTCATATATATTCCCGTTGTAGTTCTTCCAGGCACCTTATGAAAAACAACTTGGATGACAGGAGTGTGACTTCAAAAGATTTACAAATGATATTACCCTATATTTTCTATTCATATATTTTTAATTTTCTTATTAAATTATAGGAATGGATATTTTACTGTGGTTCGTTTACGCCCTTACAGAAAAATGGCTGTAGGGTTGATCTCTGGGCCGGCTAACCAAAGCCTTTAAGCCTTGTGAGGAGTACTCCATGGTCCAGTTTTAGGTGTGTTGGTGACTTTAATATAAGTGTTAATGTTCTGTGATCTTTTAAAGGTGAAAGTTATAGAAAATGAATGAATGAAACGTAAGTAAAGTAAAGTTTAATTCTATATAAATGAGAGATTTTAACTTGATCATTGGACCAACCCAATTTTATAGTTGAAATCAGCTTTCTGGGGTTTTTCATAAAGTGGCTCAGATATTTGGACTGTGATCCTACTTCTGACTGGCGAGAGAGTTAACAAATGGTTTGTTTGTTTGTTTATTTGTTTGTTTTCAAGCTAGGTCTGGTAAAGAGCCTATCATGCACCTGACTCACTCACAACCTTAATATGACCACCTAGAGTTTTCAGTCTTAGCCATACCCAATTAAAAATCCTGTTCATCTGTTTGTAAGTTGAGATCACACACATAAATAATATGGTTTATATCCAATTTACTCCTACGGCTTTATAGAGCAATTCCTTTTATTCTGGATTCACGTTCACACATTCAGTACATGCTTGTCATCCATTTGCATTATGAACTTCACTTTACTTTTCCAGGGTAGAGCAGGGTGGCAGAATGGCTAGCGTACCAAAACAGAGAAGGGCATGGGTTCAATCCCTGGCTGTCTTTAACACAGTTTTACTATCAACACAGTACTGTTGCTGCTCTTTCAAGTCCTCCAAACAGAGGACAAACAATAGTAAAAGGATGAGCAATACACCAAAACCAGTTATTAAGTTATTTACGTTATTCATTTTAGAGCTATTGGGAGCTAATTGAATTGTTTTTTTTTAACTTAATCTCTCAGCAACAAGGGATAAACACTGTAAGCTATCTCTTGTAAAGTTGTAATTTCTTCTAAAACACTGTATTGGGAACCTGGCTCACTAAATGAGCCAATGGCTGTTCCACAGAACCATCTGGAGGGCTTCCATAAAAAAAGTTTGCCAAGAGCAGGTTCTTTAAATGAATAACTGGAGGTGTATAGATCGAATAGAAAATAGAATTGTCAGTAACCACAGTTTTATCCATTAAGAGCTATGCAATGTTGTTTGAATTAGTAAAAGGAAAACAGTCGCAAAATTAACAAACTGAAACACACCCATAAATATCCATGCTGCCACATCATTGGTCAAACAAACACTTTGCCTGGAGCAGTATTTATTCAGTAAGTTTGTGAACTCACAAATCTGTGATGTGTGTTGCTTATTATGCAAAACAACTATAAGCAGTTAGCTGAACTTACAAAAACCTTGGATTTAAAGGAAAAATGCTGTAAATGGAGTGCCAGCAACCCTTCCCTCTGGCAGTTATTTTAAAAAGTAAGGCAAAATGCACTGAAGTTTTCAGAGATAGCCACCTCTGAGTTGACAGAAGTGGCAGAAGTGGTAGCCCTCAAATTAACTTGTCATTGTCCAGGCTGTAGCTAGACTCTAGCCTACGCTGACTTGTAACAGATCAAGAGATAAACAATAAATAAGTATTTTCTAGGTCCTGCATTTGCAATTCTTAAAATTCTAAATAGCCAAAAATTTCTCTGAAACTGTACTCAGAAAAACTTTGTCTGAGGTCTATTGTACTTTCATAAAAAACACCCAAACTTCCTTGCGAGCGATGTTCCTCTTTCTGCAGGTGAGCTTTTGTGGATCCAAATCAATTTGTGTTGTTGTTTTTGTGATGACAGTTAAATACACTTTGGGAAATGAGGTGAATGAAACCTATAAAATGAAGTTTGCTTCCAGCTGAATAGTTAATTCGGCGCATTCAGAAAAAAGCGTGCGCTCCCCCCGCGCTGCCGCATGTGAGGGGGAAATAATGACAGTGTTTCGGCGTTGTTTGATCATCCTTAGCAAATTTGAATGCCAAATTTGTTTTGCAGGTGTTGCTCATGGAATAATTGAGCTGCATAATGTGGAGAAGGTGTTGCTACCATACTACACTTAATACGCATTTTAAACACCCAAAACCGCTCCAGCCGCTCGGTACGGCACTCAGCACAAGTGGAGTCGGCCAAATGGGTTTTTGTAAAACACCTAAAGCTCTGGACTCAGGCTATGGCTTTAAATGTAGAGTTTACTTTTGTGTACAAATCATGTAAAAATCATAACAGTCCAGTGCACCAAAACTGACAAACTTCATATCTAAAGTCTATTAAAATTTCTGGAAAGCCACAGAACTTTCCAGTCCTTTACAAATACTTCATATGTATTTTTCATTTATTCATTTATTTTGTATATTAAAAAAAAATAACAAATGAAATAAAATGAACTTTTTTAGTTAAACCTTCTCCCAGTTGTGTTATATTTGTAATTAGTCACATATAGTTAAGCTGTACCGTAAAGTAGTGTGTAAACTGACCGCCTGAAATTTGCCCTGAATCAAATAGTCAAACACAATACAATGTGTTTATTGTCACTGTACAAAAATGTAGAGTGGAACACCACATCAAGATAAAGAGAAAAAGTGAATGATACAGAGCTGGCATTGTTTCATGCATGCAGCCATGTTGAAGCTGCACTATCTGGCAGTGTTTATTTGTGTGGAAAATTGCTTTTATGTTCTGAAATATAAGTAATGGTGTATATGAACAGTCAGTAGACACTACATCACCACTCTTCAACTCCAGGCAAATAAAAAAAAAACAAAAAAAAAACTCCTTTCCGTTTTTATTATTATTCCTCTACACAAAGAATCTTTTTTATCTCTGCAGATTTGAGTTGGATCCTTAGGGGTCAGTACAGATGCAAGATGAACTGTCTTTGGACACAACTGAATAGACATACAACCAATGAGATATGAATTACTGTCTCATTTTAGAAAAACCCCAGACAAAGTAGACCAGTTGGTTTCCATGAAGAGATTTACTTAAAGCAACCTTATAGAACTTTTTACCTTAAAATATGAATCCTCAAAGTCTTCTGGCTGGACCCTACAATGCACCCAGTTGGCGGCTGACAAGCTGGATTATGTAAGATGAGGTGAGGGATGTGGAGACACCACGTCTTACAATTACATTTTTTTTAATTTTTTTTTTTACGTTAGTGTCATAAGATGATAACCTCAACCTCAGCTTGTAATAAAGGCCCTCTCTATAGAAATATGAGTAGCTGGCCACATCTTTGTAGAAAGTTACTTCTGCAGGTGTTACACATAAAGTTTGCAAACAGTGGACAAAAAGAAGGGCACTATCAGAGACATGTCTGAACCAAAAAGTCATATTACTGTGCTGTGTCAGTCCATATGCTCTTTGTCTCCACTCTTTATCATTGTTGTAAACAAAACCATGTGGTTTGTGAGCAGCAGCCATGAGACAGAGTGTGTTTGAGACAGACCAGTTGTACTAGTGGCTGTTTAAGACCACATGTCTAGTATTGTTACGGGTGTTAAGGTATTTTGTCAAATGTGTGTGCAGATGAATGAGATATGTGTTACATATATTTTTAAAATTATTTGATCCTGTCATTGAATGTGACAAAAGGAGTGTTATCTTAATGGCTCACGCGGTCAAAATAAAGGTTAAATAAAAACTGCCAATTAAGCAGCATAACGAGCTTTGGTACTGTTCTGACAGAATGGAACATGGAGGAAGATAGATTTTAGAGGCGCTGTCTGCTGTTTCTCTAAACAAACGGTGAGCTGCAGTAAACACACACACTCTGAAGACAATGGCTATTACCCGCCACACCTGGTTCCCGCCTGCGCCATGCTCCTAATATCTTTTAAATCTTCACATAAGGTATGCCTTCCATAGGGCTTACAATACCATTTGCTCTAATAAATTCTTTTGGCAGCGATAAGTGCAAGCTGCTTCTCGACGGCCCCTGGAGGGGAGCGGGGGGAGAGGCAGCCCAAAATATGAGGATAAATAGTAGGGAGTCCTCCAGGAGCCCGGCCGCTCATCAGCACTGCTCCAACTGGATACATTTTCCAATTCTTCATCTTCATTTAGCTTCCTTAGATACTTATTTATTTGTCCTGATGCAGGAATGGAAGCAGGTAGGAACAACATGGCACAGTATTGTTTAAGCATTACCCACAACAAAATAAAAATACTGTAATATGTGGCATGTCTAGTATTTTCACATGTCAGTTCTGCCTTTCCATTAACATTCACTTGTAATAACACAGTTGACTTCATTTTGTCAAATTTGAAAAACTGTATTGGGATGCAAACTTGGGGGTAACTTGGGCTTGTAAAGAAAAATACAAATCACAGAGTTGGCAATTTGCCTTAGTATCCTGGCTATCAATCCTGATCCTTATTCTTTTATAAACAACAAATGTGTAGGTTTGATCTCTGTGGTTTCAAGTTATAAATATAAACAACCATTTAGAGATCAGGAGGCAGTAGCGACATTCACAAAATAAAGTGCCTCTGGAGGCTTTCATAAAGCACACCTCGTATTAGATAAACATATAAATGCTACAAAAGGAGAGGAAATGAATGTGAATGTAAGGGATGCCAGACCTACTATAGTAAGGTAAGTACTGTGAGGTAAAGGGTCTGGCTGGCCAGGCTAGAATATAAGTCTGAAATTCAGAAAGATTCAAAAGTTTGTTATGCCATATTTAAAGTATTTATGTCATTGCAATTTTATTATGCTGTTGTTGTAAAAGTATTTTTACACAGGCCAACAGTCTGTGTGAAACAGTCTAAAATGAGGGACAGGAAGTGCCTTGAATCTAACAAAATGGTTCTTTTGAGAATGAGAATCTGTTGGAGAACTCTGGGGTGTGTGTGTGGGCATGTGAAGCAGGATAGAAGGTATTAAACAAAACACACCATCCTCTAATAGCGTCCAGTGAATGTTAGAAATTGTTACACTGCAGGACAGAGTGCGAGACATTGACAGACAACTATTCACTCTCACATTCATCCACTAGGAGCAGCTGGAGGAAGCTGGAGAACCTGGAGAGAACCCACGGTACCAAGGGGAGGACATACAGACTCCTACTGTTACCTCTAAAAGATTTGTATTAGCACTTTTTCTTATTTCTTACATTTGTTTCCAAAGTCTCCATTTTGTGCTGAATGAACATGGTTCATAGATCATTGTTCTTAATCTATGCCTTTTCTAACTGTGTCAAAATACTGCATTTTTTCTGTCTACTGCTGTGCTTCTCGCTCACTCTGATGCCAGATAAAGAGAAATCGGGGCTAATGACTTGTGCCTCCCCGGATATAATTCTGTAATAGTTATAATCAGGCTGTTCTGAGCGCATGAATATACATGGCCGGCATCAGCTGTGATCCTGTTGGTGGTCAATATTCTTGAAGCTTTGCCAGTCGCCGAATATCCCTGCTTCTGCCTTAATGTTATCAGGTAACACACACTGGTATTAAATCCCACAACCGAATAAAAGCCTCTTTTTGGAAGCCTTCACGGCAGACAATGCAGCACTCTTCAAAAGCCCTTTAAGTGTTGGTCTTTTAATGTCATTACGGCGCCACGAAGCTGCAGCGAGCAGTGAAGGCAGCGGAAAGAGCTTGAAAAGAGAAACGCCAGCACAAGACCTGAAGGTACGTTCGCACCGAGAAGAGACAAAAAAAAACAGAGAAATACCACAAACAAACGACATGGCTTTATTAGGTTTGTGCTGTGAATGGTGAACAAGGCCTCGGCAGTCCTCACTGACAGCTCCCAAAGCCGCAGATTTGTGCCCATTAGTCACACATTTTAGCAAGAAGGTGCTTTCTAAAGTGCATTCACAGGGATTACCGCTCGATCCTTCCTGTTGTCTTTCTGCAGGCCCCACTCCGGAGATGCCAGGAGGTTTGTACACAGAAAAGAGTGGGGGAACTATTGTATTTGTTTTCTAAAATGGCAATCCACAGAGTATTAAAAGGGCTTAATCTGCGATTAATATTTTAATGATACAAAATAAGCGGCGAGGAGTGGAGTTGACAGCGTCCCACACGGCGGCGAGGCTTCTTTACATGTGTCTGCTGAATGCACAACACGTTGGCTGGAGATTACACGCTGCCACTTAGGTGCGATTACACCACGCAGGATTTGAATAATTTGACTTTATTGAGTTGGAGATATTTTGTAATCGTGTATTAGTTTGAACAGTGTTCAGCAGACTCTCCAGAAGCAGGATTGAAGCAGATAAGGGCAGTGTCAAGGAACCACATCTGTGTTTAAGAAGTGCTAGTGTCACTGCTGGTCAGGCAGTTTAGCCACTCACCACAGCAGACAGATTGTATCTCCTCCAGTGACAGGACAGCTGATGGGAAAAAATATAACAGCTGTAGAAACAGGAATTTATGGTGTCTGTCTTTTTTTTAAGGACAGAAAATGAGTGTCATAGACTGAAAAATACATTTAAATGACGTGTTTCATTTTGTTCAAATATAAAATACAACATTTCGTGAGGTTCTAAGTCATTTCTACTCTGAAGTGGTGAATCACAGTCTCCCACATAAAAACTGCATTTGGACTGGTCAGAAAAGATGATCAAGATGCATCAACTCCACGTAATAAAAGCTTGAACACCTCAACAGTAGAGCAGAGAAAATATATCAATGGAAAAAAAAAAGAGTGTGTATCAAGTGGGCTCCAGTACAATGACCCATGTTTGAGGAGATAGAGACGGCAGCAGATAACCATCGCCGTCTAGTGTCTGCTCAAAGAGGCTGAAGGCCCACACTGAGGATAATTGGATTGGATTTGCACTCGCAGCATCAGTTAGGCAGATTAGGGCCACGCACAGAAATCCCCACCAGTCCCTTTCTTCCAGATGACAAGCACGGCCTAACGTGTCCTGAATGCAACATTTGTGACAGAAACCTTCACATTTTTCTGAACATAAGCACAAACAGCCATTCTGTGCAACAATGAGCACAAAATCAAAACAGCGACTATTATGGGCATTAAGAATACAGGAGGTGTTTCCACAAATCAAGGATAAAGTTCTTCTGTCACTGAGAGCAGGCCTCACTTTTTTACATAATGCAAGCAATAATTTTACTTTTTACCTTAAATTATTTATCTATAAGATAAACAGTATAAAGGAACACAGACTGAGCTAAAACCACTGCCTATAATGCACCATACACTCTATAGTGATAGCAGCGTTTTGTAGTGGTGCCTAATTTGAATTTTTCCCGAATGCAGGGAAGCCAGTTGCTCAAATGGTAGTACATATACCACATACCTGGGAGACCTGGGTTCACTTCCAGCTAGGGTCATTTGCTCAATGCGATTCCTCCATCACTCACTCGGTTTCCTGTCTGTCAACACTAAAATGCCTTTTAAACATCCAAGAAACCTTTTGCAATGGTCACACCGCCTGCATTTTTTAAAAATTATTTTTTATTTTTAAGAAAAAGTCAAGGACCAACATTATTAACCAGTGGTACTTTCATGTCTAACAACTTGATCCTCAAAAACAGCACACTCTCAAACTCTCAACTGTCCATTATGTGGGCATCATTCACAGTTTGGAGATTAGCTCAGTTTAATTATGTACCTCTTTTGGAGAAGGACAATACAGAAATGAAGTTAAAATGAATTAGCTTTTGTCAGCCCTAGGTCTCCACTGCCCTACATAGATCTACTACAGAGTCTGCATATTTTGTCAAAACTGAATAAAGACTCAAATTTGCCTTTTTATCATCTGTTTGATTTGTTGACTACATCTGTTGAATTTTCTGATGTGGTGCATAATTATTCCCTAATATTTTGTCACATGCCCTGTCAAGACATGTGACATTCCACTGAAAGTGTTTGTTTGCATTATTCCACTATGTATCAGTTTTTAAGGCCTTTAAAATGAATATGGCATCTTGAAGGGTTTCAAATGTGAGAGGTGATGGTTTTAATCCATGATAAAAGGTATGATGTGAGTATAGTACCAATACTTAACTGCAACAGATTTGGAGGGGCAGTAAAAAAAACTTGAACCATTTTTCTCAGTTTTACTGTTACTACATTTCACCATTGTTAGACTATAAGTTTTATAAATTATGAAATATGTGGGGGTCAAAATCAGAAGATCAGATTTTCAACACCTACAAAATCCACTCGTTTACAAAGGTGATTCCTAATATCCGAATGACAGTTTAGGTAATAGAACTCCTAAAAATCATTCGGACCCAAAGATGGATGCTAAAGATTTTATTTCAATCAGTTCAATAATTTCAAAGATCAACAAACTTATTTGACTGTCTATGATCATGTAACAAGCCATTCAAGCCTGATAAAATCACAGTGAGTAAATCAAATGCCACAAACATGAACTGGGCTGTAAAATAACCTAAAGAGGCTAAAATAGATCAGGGTGTGGGATCAAGACTATATGTGTTGTTGGTGTTCTCTTAAAAACACTGGGAAACACAGTCAAACTGGTATATGTCATGTCCAAAAAAATCTGTTTTAGAAAATCTACTCAAAAAGTGAAGTACACATTATGTAACTAGTTTGTACCTTTAAACAATTAAATCAAATTAGTAGGTACCAGTGTGGAATTCCTCAACAGTTTCTAACTCACACCACTTTGAACAAAACATCCGTTGTACTCCACAAAAGATGCACTAAATAAAGGCAGTTAAAAAGTTTACTGTGCGTGGTACAAAGGGACTAAATCTGGCCCATGGAAGCTCTCGGTGGGAATAATACCAGACTTAACTTCTTTTGCTGCCTCTGTGTTGCCGGGGGCTGTAGAGGGAGGCTCTGTTTTGGCCTGATAAGTCATCTATGTGAATGGCTCATCACTCTCAGGTATGGAAATAAAAACAACCCATATTCCTCCGTCTTTTATTCCGCTCCTTTGACGACGAGCAATGCTTACACTAGATTAAATATCGGCGTCAATAGACTTCCCCACGCTCGGTGTCGTATTCACACGTCCCCCTTGCCAAAAGACTAATATTAGTATCTCGAGAAAATAATCTCTCTTTATTTCCACAAGTTCCCCGCTAAGGCATTCACACTGGCATTTATCAGAGGATTTAAATGCGGATGAAATAGTATATAAGCTGGATCCCCTCAGGAGAGGTTCTCATTCTCTTGTCTTTGAGAGAGAAAAGAGGCAGTGCTGCACCTTGGCGAAGAACGGGGAGGAGGTGGAATTAATGTTACCCCTCTGGGAGAAAAGGCTGAGGATGCGGAGAGTGGTGGGGAATCTTCCCATCTCGAGCTGATTGGCGTTAAGAGGGGCGGGGGCTGCGACTGGGGCGGAAGGTAGCGGGCCAAAAGAGGCGCAGAGATGCCACGGTTGTTACTAATGATTTATTGTCTGAAATGTGAACGCTGGTGAGGTGGGTGCTTGAGAACATACAGCGAGTCTACCGCCGCGAAGTCGAAAAGCAGCTGAGAACAGAATCACGGAGAAGTCTGATTACCGATGTAATGAAAGGACTTTTGTGGTTAGCTCCTAAAACTAGTTCTCAATACAGTGAACAATGGCAATGTTGACTTATATGTGACCAAGAGTACCCTGAATCTGATCAGATCACTTTTATGTAATCGTGTCAGCGACTATGTTCGCACAGCTCACACTTTGTGGAATAAGCATAGTGTGAGCTGTGTTTACATGTGCATGAAATAATCAAACCATTGAATCCCAGACAAATCCTGAATCAGACAATGCATTTGAAATTTATGAGGCCAAAATAACTGTGAAACAAGTTAGCTGTTGCAGAGTGCAAAAACTAAGCATCTTAAGAGTGTTTGAGGAACACTCTTAAAACTGTTATTAAGACGCAACCATAGGGCCATGTAAAATATGTTGTGCATCATGTTTGGCCCCAGTACTGCACTTTGGACTGGTTTAAGGAAAGGGTGTTTGGGTATTGTAACAGTTCACATTAGTCCAGTCTTAGTGTCTGATGTTAAAGTAGCACTGTAGCACTAAATATCTTAAAGATGCATTGTGTGAAATGTTTAAATGTAGTCTACAGATGAAAAACAAAACACTTCAGGTAAAACTGTTTTAATTGTGTATCATCTGCTCTTTGTCTGGAGAAAAATACACCTTTGGAGATCCTTAGAGCCTGGTGAACGCTCCATTACATCCTGCTCATGTAGCTACAGGTGCCCAGAGAGGACAAACTGAGCACAATTGGAGCAGAGGAACACCAAGTGAAATCACCCTCAGACTTAATGCCACTGGGTTTGTTCATAGACAACAGTGTGTCCATATAGGGCTTTCATTGCTGTTCCCGTCCTCTAAAAAGGAGAAGACTACAGTCTGCATTTTTTCTTCCAGGCAATTTAAATTAGTGTAAACCTAAAAAGCCTGTTGATTACTATTGAAAACAAGATGTTTCCAAAGGTAATTATTTTAAATTGACTTTAAAACTATTTTTGAAAGTACATAAATGTTGTTTCAGGTTCAGTTTAATGACAATACCCTTCAAGAACTAAAAGTGTTGTTTATGCTATGTCCAGCTACTAATGTCCCAGAGACACCACGAGAGAAGAAGACAAAGTTGAGTATAGAATGAAACAAGGGCACTGGTGAGTCCAGACCTCAGAGCACAGCACGTCTGAGTGACTGTTGGAGTTTGTAAAGTGCAGTAGTGAGCACTCAGCTCAGTGGGAGAAGAGAAAATAAAAACAAGACTGTCACAGATTACCACTTGAATATTTGATGGCATGTGTGGGCTTCCTACCACTTAGTGTAATTAAATCAGCCCAGACCTCACTCCTGAAGACTGAATTTGGACGCCATTTACGTCGTATCGGGTTCCAGTCACTCAAACTACCGGGATTCTAACATGACAGACAGATTACCGCCCGGGAACCCAATGTTTGACGCTTTTACACAACAGACGCACGGCTAATGCGGTTAATGGCCAGACGCAGAGACAGCAGACACTGTCCTGTGTGTGTTGAGGCTAGACAGACGGCTGAGGAGCTGCGCACAGATCAACCCATATTGACTCAATCTATTGACAAATGAATTTGGGGGCAAAGTCCTTCTGCGAGTTGTTGATTTAGGTGTCACAGTTCATTTCAGTGGGTGCCAACACTCACAACACATATCTGTGCCTTGATCTGACAGCAAGCTGTGAGTTCAAATATTCTTTTATTAAAGTGTCACATCGCCACATTTTACACAATTATCATAATGTAGCATGTTTCCAAGGCTCTGCTCATTAACAGAAAACTGCAAAAAAAAAAAAAAAAAACAAGCTAGGGATGCAAATATGATCATGGTGAGCCATTAAAATCTGGAAATATATGCCTCTGAATTCCAAATGAAATGAATATAAGAGAAAGTTTGTTTTCCGCAATATTATAGTCAACCAAGTACATTAAAAAGCAATTAGAACTAACTATTGCATTACAAGAAAATGAATTAACTTTCAGCTCATAAGAACGCATGTTTTCTCTAAATGAAACTCTTCATTAAGGATTAAGGAATAATAAAGAAAATTAGTCTGTACCATGTGTTCATTATTAGCTGTATTTGTTTTAATGAGCTTTTGAGGAAGAGAAATCGGCGATAAACTTTTAACTCAGCGCAAACTCGATAAAGAGTTTGCACTGTTTTTAACTATTCATTTTCCAGGATATTTCCAGGACCACTTCTTGACAACAGCAGAGCATTTTCTTATTATTGTCATATCATTTACAACAATTTTATGCACAGCTCATGTTCAGATGTCACCTGGAATGATTCTGGCCAAATCCAAACACATCAAATTTTTAGAAACAGATGTATGTAATAGTGATAACAGCGGTCTGAGTTCCACTTTTAAATGAATCCACAAAGACGTCTGTTAAGCTTTTGTGTTTCATTCATGTTCAATATTAAATGAGAAGGATGATGACTCAGTGGATTATAGGATAAGACCTATGGAGCTGTTGGACATGTGTTGCTGCTGCTGAGTCATACAAGTATATTTTACTCACTATGATTATTTCTCTATATTTTTCTATTTCTAAACTTCATTTGGAGCTCAGTAAAAGGTGCATTTGTTGTGGTCTATTTTAGAGATGTTATTGAAGTAGTGTAGTAGTAGTTTTCATCCATCTAAGTTCCTGGGCTTTTTCTGCAGCTTATTCTCCAAACACTGCTCATTTTCCTTCAGGAACCACTTAACTCATCTTTCTTGACCTCATCATATTATACCTAAAGTCAAATTCTAGATGCATCATTTATTTTAAGAGTTGGACATTTTAATCATTTTTCATGTGATAAATGGAAGATTACTCTCAAAATTACCCGTTTTTGGAGAATGTGTGGGTTTATTTTGTCAGCGAAGGAAATTAAATCTTCAGCAGCCATTTTCATTTCAACTTCAGACAAAGATGCAGCAGGTGTTGGCTCCGGAGCAGAATTTTGGGTAAATATTGATCCGGTAAACACATGTGCTGCTGCTCCCTCCCGGCAGCCAACGCAAAGCTGGTTAGGTATCATCTCCAGTCCGTAGCCAGGCCTGTCTCCCACAAGGCCGGAGCGGGGAGGGTACAACTGTTGCGAGTGGGTGGCACATCTGTTCTCAGAGACAGCCAGCAGGCCCCCGGGGGTCAGCGCACGCCTCAGCTAACGTTTCACACGCGGCGCTAATAACCGCTCTAGTTCCAGCACCCAGCTCCAGACAAAGGGCCTTGACGGGTGCCACTCCGCTTCAGATCCGACCCTGACACTCCGGATCGGGAGCATTAAGGGCCATGTTTACCTTATTCTCAAGCGTGGCTCCATCTGCTGCTGAGTACATTCAAAATATCTGATACGGAATACATTTGTAGTCAATGAGGCAGGTTCTTGATTGAAGCGCCATATGTACACTGTGACTGTACGTTGTAGCTGCCAGCTTTTCCTAGTGTGCCACAGCACAAAGAGGACTGTTCTACTAAACAAGTTAAAAAATGTTAAACTTCATTTTAGGCAAACAGTTCATTTTCATTTTAAATCAGTACAGACATTTTAGTTGGATTAAGTTTAATTGGTCGCATTAATAGTGTTAGCAGTTTTTAGTGTGTTAAAAATCTCACACAAAGGTATTAACTCCACATTATGGTATTCACTGCAATATTGTAGGATTGTTCACAACAATAAAAAGATCATACAATAATCCTTGACCAGTCATTACAATGATTTTTGTGATATTCCAAAGGATTAAGGCAGACATTTTTATTATTTTTTTTTGTTATTTTGGTTAAAATGAAGGTAACAGAAAATGCTTACAAGTCACTAAAATGCATGACCAAGTATCAGATTAGTAAGCCTATTCTAAAAGCCCTGCTGTATGAGTTTATAAGTGGTCTACATGTCATTTTAATATTCAGAATTTGGTTTGTGAGGACCCAAATATGTTCTTAACCCATGGACCCCTCCTTCTTTGCATAACACTCATATTTTAAAATTCTTCAGACAGCGCTACCTTGACACAAAAAAAGCTCAGTGGCTTACTTTTATCTATCAAACTATAGTCTAAACCCCTCTGTTCTCCGCTGGACACACTGCGGATGTTTTTTGACAGATTTCAGTGCAAGTTTTGCTCTTCAAACAGAGTGGTTTGTGGTGGCAGAGGGAGAGGGGACAAAAAAAAAAAGGGACGGAGCAATGCTGCAACCAAAAGTCAGCTTTTCACACTACGCTGGTTGGTGTGGGACAAAGCTTTTAATTTCTCATTTACTTGTCATTAATGTGCAATAATTCTAACTATCTAAACTAATCTTCTTTATCCTCTGGTGTCCACTACAAAAAAGTCCCAAGCTGTGTTTTTGCTAATACATCTTGTGATTTCTTGAGCTCTTGTTATGAGGTAGTTGTAGAGGTTTCCAGAGTCTTTTGGTCTGACTTGACTTTTTTCTGACAAATTCTCAAAACTTTTCAGGGTCAGTGGTTTTGTTTACGATCGGTCGTTTCAACTCTAGCGTCCGCCATGTTGGCTGTACTGAAGCTGAGCACAAAGCATGATGGTCTATGTAGTTCTCTCTGTTCTGTTAGGCTGTTCCAACCCTCCTGCTAACCCATTGGGTGAACTGCAGTTTGGAGCTTGTTCTTATTTTTGGAATAGATTCAATTTGAACTAATATTTTTTTCCACAGATGGAGAGCAAGATTGCTGACAAAAAAAATGGCAGCAATAAAAAAAACAGCAATCTATCTGGACAGGGCACTGATTTAATAATGATAATGATAAGTGCCCACCTTGCACACAATAAAAGATGTATAATTACTGACACATGGTTGATGTTTTTATTATTCGTAAATTTCTCCTCTCTGACAATTAATAAGCCAGTGTTTAGGAATTCAAGAAGAAAGCCTGTTATTTGGCATCTTTGTAATACACTCTCTTTGAGTTTTAGGTAAAATTACAAGACATTAAAATAATCTGTAGTGACCTTGCCTTACATATGTGCATAGTTCCTTCACTTTCACACTGTCACAGGATGGTCAGACCAGGTACATGTCAGTCCAGCCAAGCCCTTTATGTTGTGAATATTTGGATTTGGAAGGTTTTTTAATTATTATTTTGAATGTCCATGTAACGTATTGTATCATTAATGTAAAATTTTGTACAATTTGTTGTAAAATTTCAGAATATGCATTAAGTGGTTAAAATTATGCAACTTCCTTCTTTTGACTTCATTTCAAACTGAAGGACATAATTTAAAGTGTGATAGAGAATCGGTCAAACTGACATATACAGATAAATGTCCAAATTTACACTAAAATGACATGTATATTATAAGTGCATATATTTTTTTTAAATGTTAAAATGAAGGTAAAGTAAAAATATTACATGTATGTTATCCAGGTTTATGCAATGAAGATGAAGGTGGTCACTAGAAAAATGGCAACACACTGATCGAAAAATGGTTATATAAAAATATTGCTTTTTCATTATTAGATTTGATTAGTGGTAACATGCTGTACTTTGTATCTCGAATAACAACGCAAATATCACCAGTTTAATCGAATGACCCACAATTTATAGATCCATGTCTTTCTCATCCACGGAACTTTCCTCACCAGCTTTGACAAAGTCCGGACTATTCCTCCTACAGCAGCCAGGAATATGCACGCCCCCGCGCTGAAGTTAAAATCCAATTCAGGCTCTGAAGCGAGACTCGCACAGGGAGATTGTGCGGTGTTGAGTGTGCAGTGGCCGCCGGGAGAGGCTTGGAAAGTGGAATCAGGTGAGTTTAGCTGGAGCGTGCGCGTGTCCATTGAGATCACCGGGAGCAGTGTGGCTCTGAGGAGAGGCCGAGCACAGAGCGTGGAGGATGAACGCTGCAGCCTAATCTTCCACATGTGCCGTCTTTCTCTTTTTTGTTTGTTTTAAAGGAAAGCCAACTGGAGCTCGTCTTTGGACTCCAGGCCAGGGGCTCCTCGGAAAGCATTGCCTCCAGCCAAAGCACATAGTGTGAAATGAGAAGCTAAAGCCTGAATGTGCTTTTGTTTATCAGAAAGCTGCACTCTAAGTGGGCTTGGCAATGGAGGGCCCAAACTCCATAAGTCATATAGACTGGCGCGGGCCGGAGTGGGACAGCACGCTGAGGTTTCAGGCTTGAGCGGCCCAGGAAAAGGCAGCTCGTCACTCAGCCACTTGGCAGACTCGACCTCCCCCCGTCATGGCTGCTCTTTCCAACACAAAAGCGAGGATCAAGAGGTCAATCTAAAGCATGGAAATATGGCCACAAGTTCAAGAAACACAAGTTAAGAGACATTAGTGGCTTGGTGTAGCACTGACGGAGCTCCAGATGCAAATTTTGGGGTAAGTCGAGGCCAGGAGTTGCCAAAGAGCCATCGGTTTGGACTTGGCTTCCATGGCCACAAGGCTCTTGGATTTAAACTTTAAAAAGATTGCTTCAAAGTCAGCAGAAAGTTGTGTGGAGAAGCTAAAGATTTGGATGAACGGAGGACATTGGAGCGTGCCATCCACAGATCAGATTTCTCATGTGCAGCTGCACAGACCATGGTTCTGAGGATATATTTGAGTTTCTTTTGATAACTTTAATCAATATATAGAGAGTAGATTGCTGGTTCTACTTAAAAAGTTTACTGCTTTGTGCCCCATATGTCTCAGTAACAAATCAAGTTAGGAATTCCAACTTTTTTGTCGTTTATATCACGTCATTTATACGGTTGTGCACTCGTTTAGTATTTATTAGACCAGTAAGTTATGAGAGAATGAAATAAAGATTCACGTATCTTACTTTATTACAGGTTATTTGGAATTACGGCGCATACAAATAACCCATGTTTCAGTTTATGTATGTATGCATTTCATAACGTTACATCACGTTACATTAGTATTCAACTATCAACTACATTAATAGACTGGCCATTTGTAAAAAACATCAGAAGAAGTGGCACAGGAACCCATGATGAGGTCATGCATTAAGTTAGGTCTGACTTCAGATCAGCTCAGATATTAAAGAATTTGATTAGAGAGAGTTTCTTAAATGTTTTATTTCACTTACGTCATCCACCATCATTCACATCTTTTACAACAAATTTGTTGCATTATCATCTGCTATTGTTTTCCAAACAGAGAGTTAGGATCCAAATAAGGGTAGTTTAAAATTTTATTTGGGTCACTACAACATTTGTTACTGTTTTAAATCCATTAAATCCATTAGTCCATAAAAAATGTTTAGGAAACATTGTGTGTTTTATAGATCCAAGCATAATGTATGCATAAAATAATTGTAAGGGCAGCATTGGCGTTTAACAATTCAGTCTCAAAGTGTTAATAAGTGGCCAAACTTGAAAAGTAAGAGGACAGTGAGGGCCTCAGTGTAGTTTTATACACAGTCTCCATAAACTGTGAGTGGAATTAATCACAAATGTAGCCCTATAATGTTATCACAAAAATAATATTGCTCTTGAACAAGGCACGTTCACCATTGGGTTGTATTGGACTTTATCCTTTTCCAGTGCTGCCCCCTCATGTAAAAAGCGGTATTGCGGGGCTCCTGAACAGCTTAAGAATATAACCTCTTGGGGTGACCTTGACGTGTGAGCTTAGCACTAGTTCTATTAAACTTGTACTTATTTCTATAAAAGTTTATATCTCTCCATCACTGTCCATACGACTGGTGCTTTTGAGGAAAGTAACATTTCTTGAGATTCAAAGAGGGAACAATCTTGTAGTGAATGCACTTTCACAGATGTTGGTGTAACCCCGTTCTGATTGATATCCAATAGACTCTGAGCCAAGATACCACTGCTGGTCATGTCAGACAACAGTGTAACACAAAGCTGACACATCACACATCATCAGAGCATATTCAGTCCGCAGCCTGCGTCACTCGGCCATGAAAAGCCTGTGCCACTTTCAGTCACTCGAGGACAGCACAAAGAGCAGGCGCTTTTCAAAGAGACCATTGTGGAGCCCAGTGAAATTATTCAATTAGTGAATTTAGCACCTGATCTGGTTAGCTGCTCGCCCCGAGGACGCTCCAG
The DNA here is from genome assembly GCA_036850595.1 of Rhyacichthys aspro. Taxonomy (NCBI): domain Eukaryota; kingdom Metazoa; phylum Chordata; class Actinopteri; order Gobiiformes; family Rhyacichthyidae; genus Rhyacichthys; species Rhyacichthys aspro. The sequence goes on along the minus strand of CM072163.1, from coordinate 22,120,729 downwards.
CTGCAGGAGAGCAGCAGCAGCCTCAGACATAAAAGAGGAGGGGGCTGGACACAGCAGACGGTGTAATATTCATTAGCTCCCACTCCCCCCTGTTTTATGACAGAGAAATTAGCCAGTATTCATATCACACACTAAAATATTGCTTTTCATAACACACATCTACCGCTCTTCACAGTGCAAGATATTATTACAAATACATGCTTTCTGTGAAACAGATTGTAGATTTAGTCATTTGGAGGTTTAATCAGCTGCACTCACCCTGACAGCCTCACAGACAGAGTAAACAGACCACAACAGTGAGAAAGTTAGTCTTTAATATACTAGATTTAATAAACCCAGAATGCACCAATACAGGAATTAATTATTAGGATTAATAAACAATCAAGATACACCTATAGCATACAGATTATGTCCATACCTGACTCAGGTCTGTTTCCTACAGGTCATTAGCTCTCTTTATGATCTCTGCTTCCTTTATAGCAACTGTCTCTGTCCTTCTTCTTTTCCTTTAGTCTGTTCCTTTTAGGGGTCACCTCAGTGAATCATCTGCCTCCATCTAGTCCTATCCCCTGCATCCTCTTCTCCTAAACCAACTCCCTTCATCTCCTCCTTCACTACATCCATAAGCACATAAGCCTCCTCTCTGGTCTTCCTCTTGGCCTCCTGTTTGGCAGCTCTAACCTCAGCATCCTTTGACCGAAACATTCGCTCTCCTCTCTCCTCATCTCTCCTCTGAACATGTCCAAAGCATCCTGGCCTCTCTACCTTTATCTCTTAAACATCCTACATGTGCTGTTCTTCTGATGTGCTCTTTCCTGATCCTATCCATCCTCGTCACTCCTAAAGAGAACCTCAACATCTTCAGCTCTGCTACTTCTAACTTTTCCTCCTGTCTTTTCCTCAGTGCCACTGTCTCCAAACCATACAACATCGCTGGTCCCGGCACTGGGGGCCTCCTTTGTAATGGGGTATGCCTACCCTGACCGGCAAAAACCCAACTTCAAGCCCCGACAGTTCAATTTTATGAGAATAAAAAAAATAAATTTTACTATGACAATTTTTTTTATTGGCTGTTATTGACTGTTTGATCAGCTTTACTAATATAGAAATCAAGAGAGAGACACAATTTATGCAAAACAGGGATAAAGACTAGTTGATCACAAACAATAGATTGGTGACCCATACTTTATACCCCACTGTGTGAACACATGCTGGGTATGCATATTCAAAAGGATCACACAGATGTACTCCTTGTAGAGAATGCTGTAGTATGTCTGCCAGACCAGTTAGCGGTGCTGTGAGCTGCTGCTTGTAATCACAGAGGTACGCTCCTAATTACCCAACTTTTTGAACAGCCATTTTCTGAAGCAGCAATAATAAAGACTGAATTCCCAGTGTGGACCTACAGTATTTATCTAATAGTAAAATTTTTGGGAACATGAAAACACAGTAGTTTGCTATTGTTGTTCTACTTCCTGTGTGTAGCCAGCAGCCATGTCTCAAACCCAGCTGGGAAGTAATTGTTTGTTTGTTTTTCATCATCATGAAGTGAAAATGCTGTTCTCAGGTCAGCTCACAGCCAAAACACACCAGAATCTTTTAATTTTGAGTGAAATGCATTGTTGTGTATACATCATTTTAAAACAGAGTGGAGGTACAAAAGATACAGATGAAATACATGTTATTATATGTTAATATAAGAATTGGGACTGAGTCAAGACCAAAACCTTATCAGAGCAAGACCAGTTCAAGTCAAGAACAGAACCAGGGTACAATCCACTGTAAGTGATGAAAAGGGAACAGTTAAAAATATAAACAGTCCAAGTCCACACTCATGGAGGTTAGTATTGTTGTTGTTGTTGTTGCTGCAACATTGTTGTTGTTGTTGTTGGAGGAGGGCGGGGGGGGCCCGGGGGGGGGGGGGGGGGGGGGGGGGGGGGGGGGGGGGGAAAAAAAAAAAAAAAAAAAAAAAAAAAAAAAAAAACAAACTTCGGTCCGGGGGGGGGGGGGGGGGGGGGGGGGGGGGGGGGGGGAAGAGAAGGGGCCGAGGGAGGGGGGAGCGGGGAACAACCCCCAACAAAAACAAAAAAAAAAAAAAAAATACTTTTCCCTCGCCCCTGCAACATTAATAGTAACAGATATATCTATAAAAAGAAAAACTTTACTATGACAGTTAAGGAGGTGTGTAAGTCACAGCCGCAGATGTGAAAGACGGACCATGGTCAGTGTATTTCATCCGTCACAGATCCAAGACTCATCAGAGCAGTGGCAGCAGCAGCCATCTGGATCCTGGATAGATAGAGTGAGCAAAAAGGACTGCAAAAAAGGGGAGAAATCTGAGCTGTGTGCATCCAGATGGCTCATGAGGTTAGAGCAGTTCAACACCGGTTTGCACAGAGGGTCTACGGTACAGTGGACATGTCTGTAACGTGTCTTTATAACAATGAGATTCACCCAACAAGTTTAATAAAGCACAACAACAAAGAGATGTTTTTTTTTTTTCTGTTTCTGATATGTATGGAAGACTCCTTGATCACTATAATTAGGAGAACTCTAATGAGGCAATTATAGAGAACTGATGAAAGCAGTTTGATGAGTTGTAGAAAATAGAGGGAATATCTGGAAAAAAGAAGCAATAAATGTAAGTTTGAACTGACCCAAGTAATTAAAGGCCACGTAAATACTTACTTGCAAAACAGCTACATTAAATATTAATCATGCAGGTGCTGGCCAAACATTTCCCAGAAGTTGTGGGCAAACTTCAAGAAGGAAAGAAAAACAACCCCCCAAAAAAACAACAACAACAAAGCAACGCACAGCAGAGAATGAAATTATAAATTGAATTTCATCAGTCAATAGAAGAGAACAAGCAGCAGCAGTTGTCTGACAGTCACAGAGTTCTCTCTCAGCCATGATTATGTCTTGTATGTGTGTGTACTTTATGTACAGTGGGGACAACACAAAGAATTTTACAACAAACCTGAAGCGTGTGGACATTTCTCTAAAGTGTACAAGATGATGGGCGGAGTTATGTTTAGAACAAGGTCCATTTTATTTTATTTAGAGCATTTTCTATCCAGCTACTATACACTATCCCCCGGGCCCCCCCGGCGGCCCCCCCCCGCGTGGCCAAAACCCCCCACCCCCCCCCCCCCCCCCCCCCCCCCCCCCCCCCCCCCCCCCCCCCCCCCCCCCCCCCCCCCCCCCCCCCCCCCCGCCCCCCCCCCCCCCACACCCCCCCCCCCCTTTCCCCCCCCCCCCCCCCCCCCCCCCCCCCCCCCCCCCCCCCCCCCCCCCCCCCCCCCCCCCCCCCCCCCCCCCCCCCCCCCCCCCCCCCCCCCCCCCCCAACACCAAAGCCCCCCCCCCCCCCCCCCCCCCCCCCAGGGGCCCCCCCCCCCCCCCCCCCCCCCCCCCCCCCCCCCCCCCCCCCCCCCCCCCCCCCCCCCCCCCCCCCCCCCCCCCCCCCCCCCCCCCCCCCCCCCCCCCCCCCCCCCCCCCCCCGCCCGGGGGTACTATACACTATCAATAAAGCCAAAAAGCCCCAAAAATAGCAATTAAAAAAAAGGTTCATGCTACAAGGATTGTGTTTGTGAAGATATGTCACTGTTACTATAGTACTAGAGTGATATAGTAGCTCACAAGGCGGTCTCACACTGACGTCTTTGGAATATTATTTTAAAGTAACAACATTGTATTGACCCCACAAGAGTTGCTGTACAGGGGTTAAAGGCATTTTTTTCCAGGTCCACCCAAAGGCACGTCACCTTTATGCATCCCTTGTGGAAGGGTGTTTCAGATCTGATTTCTGTGAAGGATATTACCCACAATGCCTTTCACTCTACTGATGTTTCTATGCAAAAAAGAAAAAAAAAAAAGCAATGGGTAAGGATAAGAGCAACAAAAATGCAAAGAAGTATACAAACATAGTAACAATTGAACTGAAAAGTCACATAAAAACACAGTTCAGGTTGCTCATGTATATGTACCTTGTAAACATGCCTTGTTCCTGCCTGCTCACTTTATTCAGCAGCAAACGTCACATCAAAATACTTGTTTTTTCTGTTTCCTTGTTGTGATTATATCATTTATGTAGATGACATATGCAGGACTGTCCCAATTCTTTTTAACAGCTTCAGTCCCTTATGCACTTATGCCCTTCAGTGAACTTTTAACAAAAGCATGACTTTAGGGCATAGTGCAAGTATTAGGAGAGGGCCAAGAGAGATCTAACTAAATGAATTACTCACTTGTGTACTTGTTAATGCCAGTCTTAGCTTGGTTATGGGTGAGTAATCCTCCATATCTATCTGGAAATTCATTTAAATAAAATAAAACAATATATATAGATGGCATATACTTAATCTAGTCCTTTTATGTTGAGTGTTGAGTCAGGAACATGCACCAATCTTCACAGTTTCATTTCGAAACCCAGGGTAGACTCAAACATTTTTTGCCAGGGTCAAAGTCATTGAGAATGAGAATATAATTCCATGGAATCAAGTAGAATTTGTAACAATGGGTCCATATCTGCATTCCTGACTGGCCATACTATTGGGACTGTGAATATTATGTTGGTAGGCTTGAGTATGGGTTAATAGATATTTGAAGTGGATTAGCATAGCCCATTATAGTGCATAACATAAGCACTCAATTTATGTGCGGTTCATATTTATAGGCCCCGTCATTAAAACCTTCAGTGCAAGTGAAGGTGAGAAAAAATATACACTTTAAGGTTGTCAGAATTCTTTACTTACAGAGAATAGAAAAACAGAGGGCAGGGTTGTGTAAGAGCTCGGTGCTGGGTCCCAGGGGCCACACGGGGACACTTTCTGCCGTTGGCCGTGATGGCGTCACTTGATGCTGACGTTGGTCCGGGTCTGGCCCCTTTGTCCCCCTGTGCCAGCTCTCTCAGCGGGAGTGTGGCCTGGGGGGGGACTCTGTGTCAGCTGATAGTGCAGAGGGTGGGCAGTGCCGCGGGGAGCCGCCTGCCCGCGCGCCGCAGCCTCGCCAACACCCACACTCTTTTGGCATTTTGGCAAGGGCAAGCGGCGAAATAAAATGATCCAATTTAAGCTGGTTTAGAAGTGGTGGAGAATATTCAAATATTTATTTTTGCAGGGCATTCAGGAGGCTGCGCTCGCTCCGCGGATCAGCTCTGGGACCAAGTTTTCGTCTAAGCCACCATCTTGATAGCCAGTTGGCCTCCAGTGGTGGAAAATGGATCTGAAGGTGGAGTTGTGGATGCCCCGCTCTGTCCCAATCCTCTTTCTGCTTTACATGGACTCCTCTTTCATCTCTCTGCTGCAGCCTTTAGTCTGCAACAACAGCAGTGCATGTAACAACATTTAGTTTAGTGTGCGCTTTATGTGTAAATGTGAATGACAGTAAAGTCTGTCTATTTTACCTTTAGTCTGTAAAACTAAACCAGAGCATTGACTTTACTGTAAGATGTGTTTACACTGGTTGTCTGCCTCTTTATGTCAGACCAAAACAGAAACAAATCCATTCAGTTAGCGATGTCATTTTTACGGTTCACGATTTAGCTCATTTGATTTTTTTTCTCACTCAACTCCAAATGAGCCTGAATCAATCATTAATTAAACATTTTACCTCTTCATTGCTCCGTGTTTGGCCTCAGCTCATTTGGTTTTATTTATTGCCAACAGCTTTTTCCTTTTGGACTATAATATATATGTTATAGTCCAAAAGGAAAAAGCTGCATGGACCTTATATAGTGCAAAACAAGTATACAATGTAAAGAAACAGGAAATTATAAGTTAATGGTGAGTTTTTATATAGGTATGATTTATTGAGGTGCATAAGGTTTAAGATACCAGATATAATGTTCAGGGCATGTATATATTGTTTGAGACACTGAGGTTTGCATCATTCAAATGATTGCTTTTTAATGCCATTATTGTTCTTATGGTTATTATTATTACTGCTAATGAGGAAAATGCAGTCCTGCTTTTCCTCAGCCTGAATTTCACCATGGAAATAAATGAGTAAAAAAGGCCTTTATTGAATTACACTAAAAGCAATCTCAAATAAATGGGCCTTGAGTCTGCCTGTGTGAGCCCCCGTTTGTTCTGCTGTAATTTCATTGTGAGCAGGACCAGCGCCACACGCCGACCTCATCCAGCCTCACTACTGTCTCTGAAACGCTGTTTTTGAACCTACCAAAATGACCTCTTTTTGGTCTCATATATATGTGAAACTTTTTATTTAAATCGTAAATGAATAATAATAATAGAAACATACAAGCTCCTCTGTGATGGAGAGGTTAGTGCACTTGATTTGGGTGTGGGAGATCAGGTTTAGATCCCACTACGAAATATTTTTGCTAATCACTCCAGTATTTGTTTTATTTGTTTGTTTGTTTTTTTTGTTACTTTTATTATTTATCTGTAAAAGGTTTGAATGCAGATACATTTATTGCTCAAGTTATCAATCAGTTACTGGTCTGTCATATGATATTATTTTGATCTTTTTTTCTTTTTTTTTTTACCAAAATTGTTCATTTAAATGGTTATACTTTTTATTATTATTTTCTACATCTATTCATGCAATTCAAACTTAGGTAATTAATTATATATGCTACAGTCATTTACTATTTTAACATTTACTAGTATTTACTGTTTCAGTTTGACTTATTTCACCAAAGATACTGAGTGCAGATATTATCAAATCACTTCAATTCTCTGTTATAAATAGAACAATTAAGCAAATATCCTCACTGTGACTCTGACCCTGGGTAGATTTGTGCAGCACACCATTTCACAACTCCCTAACAACATGAACCGGGAGAAGCAGCCGCGGCACAGATCACCACATCTGTCCTGTTCCACAGCTGTGAAAATCTCACCCTGATGATTATCGCCTTCCATTTATACAGGCAATTATTGTTTCTGTTCACTTAGTAAGTCAAACATATTTTAAGCACACAAACAGAGAAAAGGGGTTTTTGGCATGTTGTTGTTATCGCGTGGTGAGATCAGCATTGAGTTTGTTCTATATGAAAGTCTGCTGGGACCTGTATTGTGAATGGGTCAATAGACTTTGTGGTGGTTTTATAGGTCGTGACCTCTGTTACATAAACCCTCTATTGTGAGACTAAAGTGGAGATAAAATACTGGGCAAACACGTCAAATTCAACTGATATTTCATCAATTCAATAAAAAAAAAACAACAAAAAAAAACTACAGCTTTCCTAAAAGAAAGTGTAAATACTTTTACTCTTATGACAACAGGGGGAGCTCTGTTCTGTGGCACATGGCCAGTGGCTGTTCTTTGTTGCTCTATTACAGCTTGTAGATAATGGTTTATGTTGTTTCAAAATCATGCTTCCACTGAGCAGTGTGGGTCAGTAAGGTACAGTTTGGTTCATAAAACATGAAATGACTTCTGTCTTTGATGCTGGATAAAGTTAAAATACAGTGCTACATTAAGAAACAAGAACAAAAACTTTGTGTCAATATGCAAAATAAATCATATTTAAAGAGAGATGTGTTTTCATTCACTCATTTGTAGCACTCACACAAGTAGTCACATCTCTAATGTCATGTACAGATCTGGTTGTTCTCAAGCATGTCTGGGAGCACTCACATTAGTCAAAAGAACCACACTGTCGGGGCATAACGGGGCTGGCCATGGACTGGTTTGCCGAGTGTGAGTGCACCTATAGCAACGTTGTCATTAGGAGGACAGAAAACAACAATGTTGAAGCACTAGGCTACCTTTGTGCTAATGAAGTTAACAAGGATGAACACAAAAATAGAAAAATCTGACCATGGCCAAACCTTTACAGCAGCTTTTGAGCTCCTATCTGCTTAAGAAAAAGTGTCAGTCAGACTTTTGTATGCCTACATTTGTTTTTGTCGATGTCAGGAGTACAACTTATATGTACTGTCTCGATAGCAGCTAAATCCTTCAGCTCACATGAAAATGAGTTCTTCTTTGTTGCATAAGGATCATGTATTTTTCTCATTGTGAAGTGCTACTTGCAAAAGTTCCTCAGACTCTTTCTTATAGTCGTGAAGTATGACATGCTCAGTGAATGTGTCCCCCTTAGTGTTAGTGTTTAGACTGATCTATTGTTCTGAAATCTGTCATGTTTATTCCAGTTTATTCCACACACTGTTTAATGTAGCTAATCTATAATGGTAACAATAATAAACTTCATGAAATAACTGTTGGTGTGGTCTGGCTGGAATTATATCACACCCAACTGTTTGGTGTGGGCAGACTCCAAATCCTGCTGCCAGACATGTTTCTGTTACTCAAACACAGCTCCCAGATATAAACAGTCAAATTAATATTTACACTATCAGCGGTGTGTCTTATGAGGCTGAGGTTTTAATTGTCAACATGAAAGTTAACTGTGTAATTCTGTCAACTCTGATTTGTCAGTGGGGCTTCAGTCACTCTCTTATAAATGGACTGCTTTACTAGTCAGCTCTTTACCCTGACAAAAGCCCTTTTCACACTTATCCTCTGGAGGATGGCTGGAGAAAGCTACAATGAACAAAATATCCTCATGTCAAGTTCATGTTACAATCATTAATAGCATCAATAATACATGTATTTGGGCCTACAGACAACATATCACTTAAGTGTAAAGCAACTCACATACACACTATATCAGACCTTCTGAGTGAGATCTTCTGAGTGGAAAAACAGATTGTGTTTACACATTCAGCCACTCAAGATAAAGTTGGATGTTGGAGGATAGTGCATGTCTTTGGCATGTGCCTAAAAGTATTACATCTGAACAAATAAGGAGCCTGAGTTGTGGCACTGCAGCATGAAGGCATGGGGGCATGAGGGCAGGAGGGGTAGGTAGCACTGTCACCTCACAGCAAGAAGGTGCTTAGTTTGACTTCTATTCAAAAACCTTGAAAACCACACACTAAAGGCTCATTCTTCAGTCAATACTGTGACTGAGATACAGCTGCCCACTGCTCCTGACAAGTGCCCAGCCATATTGGAATGGATGGGATTAATGCAGAAAATACATTTCTCTACTCAGATAACAACGTTTAACTTTAAGTCCATAATCTGTTCTTGTCAGTCGCTAAAGTTCTGGGTGTAGCATCATTATTGTAGAGTTTTAAACTATAAATTATTTTCACAAACCATACCTTCCTGTAGTTTCAACAGACCATAGCTTTATTTTCAAAAATATTTTATCTTGACAACCATCATAGGTACAGTTGTCAATACAATTCAAAGTCTCCTAACTCAGTTTCAGTTAAAAATGTTGTCATCTATAATGTATTTGTCCAATTATTTGCAACAAACTGTTGGAACTGTTTGTTGAAAGCAAAGAATTATTGTAGAACACTGAATTTGACACTGATGACACCAACAGTTCCACCTGAAACCATTTAGATTCATATTACAATATTTCATGCTTTTAACTTCAGTCATATTCTTTTTTGAAAGTACAGAGATGTACAGAGAAGTCACAGTGACCAGTAATAGAACACTGGGATGAGGGGTCTTAAAGTGACAGTCACCAACTTTAAAAAACATGCTCTGTGTATTTGTACAGTAGCAGAGTACCTGACCTTTAATGTCACCTTCATGATAAATACATAAATACAAATCATGTTCTGTGTATTTCAAACTTTTCAAGTTCCACCTTTGAAAATATTTCACTTTCTATGGACCACATTCATAGGACTGGTTAACTACATTTATATTAGTGTAAACTGCAACCTATTTTAGTCTTAAATTTTACTTTTGACACATCTCCATTCAGCTGGACACACCTTGTACTGTTTGACTACATTATCTATAATAATATAAGTCACATTTAGAGGTACATCTAGAGGTAAGCTGAGATTTGACAACTTTTTCAAGGCAGGGGTCCAAACACTTAAAAAAATAAAAAATGTACTCTTTCTTATGAAGACAGTTTAACATGCCACCCTTGTTACCCATGCCACAGTCTGACAACGACTGCTCTAGTTAGTTCTAGTTGTCGAGAGATGATCTGATGCTTTAGAGTTAGCTTTCATACAGCTCCAGCACTTATTGCCCCGCGGCTACGCCATGAATGAAACATCACATTTCTCTTTTCAGACAGTCTTTTCTAAACACCCGGCAAAACGTGAAAAAACACACCTCCATTAATGGTGCTCTTAGCATCCATTTGCTACCTGCAAATGAGACACACTGAGACACCTGCGCGCTCCAGCCAAACAAGAGGCCTCGTCGCCCTCCTCCCCGTTTCCACCGGCAAAGATAACAGCAAGGAGTGAGCCGTCTGCGAATAGGGGAGGTGAGACCGTTAACTATGAGGGATGATGTCGATTTATCATGATATTACCGCTCTGACAGCCAAACACACCTGTACTTTTTGATGTAATTTATTGACTGGTTTGTGGATGCTGAGCGAGAGAGAGGGAAAAAATTAGTGCGGCTTTAATTACTGCTGCTGCTGGTTAAAATATTAATGGGGCACAGAGTGTTGCATGCTCATTTCTGTTGATTTTTAATTAGCAGTAATTCATTTCGCACAAAGCATGTTGATGCCTGTGCCGCAGACATTAGCGAAGAAGCTGAATAAAGATGTTTTTCAGGCTGGAGAGACAGACTGAGAGGGGAGCAGAGCGTACAGAGAGGAGCCGGGCAAACGTCGCAGACACTCTCCAGGCCACAGAAGAGGCAAGGACAGGCGGCGCAGAGAAGAAAGACCCCATCAAGGCTGACAAATCCAAATCAGAGCCTTACACCGGTGCTTTAGGCGAGAGAGCCCACAGCCGCTGTCACCACAGACAGGGATCTGTGCTGGAGGAGAAGCTTGGAGAACGAGCCACGTGAATGGATACGGTTTTAGCAGCTCAGTCGTTAGCCTAATGCATGTAGTCTTCAAATGAAGCACTCCCAACAACATTCCCCTGCATTAATCAACTCCCGAATGTAATGTATCTGCAGTCTGTTTAACGTAACTGACGGTATGAATGTGTTGATAACAGCACTGTTAATGCAGGGTCATCTAACCGGGTCCAATCCACACTTTTAACTTCTGCAGAGATTTGTATTATTAAATAAATCTGCAAGAAATGTTACAGATCTATACAACACAACAGCTGGCGTAACTCATTTCAAACCAAAAGCAACCACTTTTTTTTTTTTTTTGCTTAAGTGTTTGTGAAAAGTGATAGAAGGGAACACCAGATCCAATGCATGCTACTAAGTCAATGTACAGATATGACTGGACACAAATACATTTACAATTAACCAGCAGCTAAAGTACCATGAGGCAATTTCTGAAGAACTGCTGCTGGTTTGGGCCAGTTGTGTGGCAGTACTGGCAATTCTCTGCATGTTTCATGTTTAATGACAACATTATGTGGCTTGGTTTTCAATCATGTTTAAAACAGCCCCCGGTCTGGACTATGGCCTAACTGTAGAGGCCGTAACATCTCTCTCATTGTGACTGAGTTAGTAATGCTTAACAGAATCTAGCCATGTAACTGTAGCTAGGAAAGCTAACACATGATGCTAATGTTGTGTGATGCTAAAGGAGTGATAAACATGTATTGAATGAGGCAGAGATGGGTCTGGTTTTTCTGTACATCCTTACAGGAATGGGAGACTGTAAGATTTTTTGAATAAATTTGAGACAAAAAACAAAATATAGGGACTGAATAAAGGGACAAACACAGATCTATACAAGTTTAGAAATCCATAATATTTTTGCATGAAGCAAACTTCCTGAATTGAATTTACCGAACCTAAAACACCATGTTAGTTAACTTGTTAGTCATTTGGATTACCCCAGTCTCTGGAGTGGGATGGGTATGGGGAATGAGAATATGGCATGGAGGTGATTGCACCATAATCAGAAAAATGAATTGGATACTATATATGTTATGTAACTTTTCATAACCTACTGAACACAATAAAAATTACCCCCAAAACCTGAAGTAAATTACTAGTTATTTTAGTTACTTGAATGTCTCACCTGTTGTTAGTTGTTTACCGTTGATGAGAGTGCAGTTGCTACTTGGTTATTTGTGCTGGAAACATTGCTTTTGAACATCCTGTGAAACACTGAAAACCTTAAAACAGTCCTGAAAACAACAGATCTGTGATAAAACCTACAAAGAATGGCTCCAGTTTATGTGCTTAATCAGCAGCCATCTTGATACGAGCTGTCTTCAAATGCATCACAAACTCCAACCCAGTCCCGGTGACCTCATATCCACATTCCTCTGCTTTTGTGGAGCCAATCTTTTGCAAGATTGGCTACATTCTGTGTGCTGTTTTTTTTTTTCTTTAAATGAAGCAATTTGCCTCTAAGTGACAGATGCGCGCGGGCCTATTAGTACGCTGGCGATTAGGAATCTCACCAAGGATGGAAACAAGGAAAACAAACAGACACCGCCCACAGCAGGTACGGCTCCTCTTAGACACTTCCCACAAAGCAATCATTTGACCTTGTGACCTCTTACAAGACGGAGACAGTTCTCTGGTGCAGCCCGCTCTATTAGCCGCTAACTGCACCCCCCCGCCCGCTCCCCGTGGGTGTGCGTGCCACGCCAGAGTCCGCACTGGCATCTGGGAGCCTGTGATTGAGAAGTGTAAATAAATAATAATCCCTGGAAAGGAGACCGGCGCATCAGCATCTGTCGACTCCCCAGCTAATAGTTTTTATTGTGGTGCCATCAATTTAGCACTCTTTGTTTCCCGAAGCCCCCGCCCGCACCGGAGCACATCCACGGCACGCTGTTTTTAATTGAACTGAACAGATTTGTGTTTAAGGATCTCTTCCTCCTGTCTGCCGTGTGTAATCCAGACCGGGCTGCACACGGGAGATTGGTGCATTATGTTGACGAGGGCTTGCGTGTGCACGGTTATTTATGCATATGCAAAACAGTGATGCATACATATGTGCAGGGATGCAAAAGCGGCAATGGACCGAGCATGTAGTGAGTGTATTTGGGTCAGAGTAGGAGCTGTAAGTGCAAATAGTAACACTGTTATAATAGACATTAGATTGTGTCAAGCAACTCAAAGTCAAGGTTCATGACCCAAACCTGCCCTTTACAATGTTTTATCTGGCTCTTAAATAACAGTGTGAAGGTAATTAAAGTAACTCATATTTGTTATTCATAAACACATTGTTCAATATGTTGTTGAATTTAATAAAACCTGGTAAATTACTAATACCTGGATATGTGTTTGTTACTACAGTGTCCAGTGGGACATAAGAAATGGTCTTAGAAAAGCGATGGTTGTTGGGGAAAAGCGATGCTCAGAGAAACAGATTCGACTTAACTTTATTGATCCATAAGGGAAACACAAACAACCCAAGAACCTCTTATCTTTTAACATAAGATACATATATTGATAGATTGTGTTTCTTTTTCTTTTGATAACCACATAATCACAATCCACGGGACAACTGAGTTCTAGTCCCGACCTTACAGATCCATTGAACCATTGAGAGGTCTGATCCGTAACAGTAACCATAGGAGGCGCCACAGACGTAGATTACCACCACCACCAGTGTGTGAATGTGTGAGTGCTTGTATGTGTGAATGGGTGAATGGAAGCTTGGTGTAAAGTGCTTTGAGTGCCCAAGAAGGTAGAAAAGCGCTATTTAAATGCATTCCATTTGAATACAACATACACACAGTACACATTTTCATGGAGCCCTCAGTGACCTTTGTGTTTGTTTTTTTCTGTATAATGCTCTGTAGTGATGGTTTCATATATTACAGATTGGAGACATTGTTTACCTTCCATTCACTCATAATTACAGTATACGGATTTTATCTGTGTTCTGAGCTGTAAAAGTTTGATTTAAAGTTTTAAGTTTGATTATTTAATTTGATTTCATTCACAACCATGACTTGAAGTTTCTTTCAAATAAATAGTCCAAAAATAATATTCATATATTGGGACAATGTAAGTTAATTTCTGAAAATGCAACAATATCAGAATGTTGAAGATGTATGCTGTGAAATGTTTGTGTACAAATGCAGTTTAAACAGTGTGTAGTGCCTAAAGTGGAAGGACCTCTTCAGAAGCCCATCCTTGCTTCCATCTTGTTCAGCGTTGTCTTGAAGTGAATCTGATTTTCCTCAGAGGCAGACGACGGAGCGAGTGCGAGGTGCATCTCTCCGCGCTGCGATGACTGTGTACCACTGGAAAAGGTAGAAATCTGCTGGTGTTTTGTGGACATGGGCGGCGGGCTGAGGGCTGCATAAATAAGGCATGTTGGAACATCTGGTCTTTGTTGTGCGTTCAGCTTTTTAATGTCTTCAAAGAGCAACTCTGACGCATCGCTGACTACCACTCCTTGCTCCGCGCTTCGTCTTAGCACAGAATAATAAACCATCTTCAGGGAATTGAATCCTCAGTCACTTCATTCGGATGTGCGCCCCCTCCCTTCTCTTCTCCCTCCACCCCATTTAAGGCAACTTTCTTTTTTACTTAGTTGATTTTAAATTTTTATACCTTGGGGAACGCTGGTGTGTGGCGGCGCACTCGCAATTAAAATTCACACACACTTTCCTCAACCCCATTCCCAGCTCCCGGCTCAGATGCTGCTTCCAATGTCGCCAGACGTGGAAAAAGTTTGTGATTATATGCAGAATAGATTACCCCGTCAACACAATTAAGCATCAGGCTATGAATTAAACACATATAGGACTCGTACGAACGGTAATCTGGATGACCACTTTCATACCCGATGTAGCTGCAGCGGCTGTTAAAAGAGCTCTCACTCAGGAGACATGACGCTTTAGGAAATGTTACTAGCAGACGAACACAGCTGCTATTTTAGGAGGACTGTAGTCATTGAATGATGACGGCTGACTGTATTCTCACAGAAAAAAAAGAATTCAGCAGAGGCTTCAATTGGAGGAAGTGCAAAGGGACAAAGGGCATTTATCACAGCTCAGTCGAGTCAAGCTGCTGTGAAAGTCAGTGTAAGGCTCCCGCAAATCCTGAAAAACCTGGAAATTCTGGAAAAGAGCAGTTCTGTAGTTACAGAAATAAATACAGAAATACTTAAACAATTTGAAAATGTCCTGGAAAACGTCTGGAAAACTTCTGCCACTCATTCAAAATATATGTAAATATGTAGTGTTGCCCTTCAATACTCTAATTAGGAAAATGTTTGACCCTCTGAGGCTGTTGTTCTTGGTAAGTGGGTAAAAATTGTCCTTGCCTCTCATTGATTTGCATCAAAAACTGTTCAAACAGTTTGTGCTGTGGGTGCATTATCAGACCTGATCAATCATGGCTGTTGATGATGGTTAGTGGAAGTTGCTTATTAACACATACGCCTAAAAGCCTTTGACTTCAGGTTTTATTTCCAAGTTATATTCCAAGTTACATAGAGAAGAAGTTCAAGTACATTTTGTCACATTCCCTGTAATTGTTTCTGACCAATGGGCTCAAAGGCGGGACAGAGTGGTGATGTCATTAAGAATAGAAGACACATTACTTTGCAAAAGGAAGGAAAGGCAAAAGGAAAAGAACTGCATGAGAAAATCTGTGTATGTAGCACAATATCTAATTATTTTGGAAGTTGCAGGTGTCCTGTCAGCTGTCTCTCTAAACCGTGTGCTCTATAAAAAAAAAAAAATACTTCAGGGGAATGGGATTTTTTTTTCCTGCTGCAATACCACAAGTGTCCACTGGTGAAATTGGCACCAGGGAAAGAGGCATCATTCTACAATAATTCGAAACATCGTATGCAATAAATGCACTTATTTTACAACACATTTTTTGTAGCTTTGTTAAATAATAAACTTTAAAAACAGTGCAACATCAATAATTGTTCATCATTAGATGCTAGTACCTACTGTATAGAGACAAAACATTTCTAGTGAATAAAAAATGAAAGCTGTACTGATAACAGACTAACATTACTAACACAATTGTAGAGTGGCAGGCCTCAGGTATGAACTGAGGCAGAATATTGTTGTAATATATAAAGCCTTTAATGAGGGAATGTTTTCCAAAATTGCCAAAGAAATGTTTCTAGAGTGACTTCTTAGAAAACTGTGTGGAAGCCCTGTTGGAATGGTCTCAATGAATAAAAAAAACAATGCACCAGAAGGTCAAAGAGAGGGCGACCTCCAACAAAGCCGGCTCCAAACGAGATACCACCGGAATAATTATTACAAAATTTTGATGCAAAGACAGGTTGGGCCATGGCCTGGTAATGTTTAATGTAAGAAGTTAACTCACAATTCATGCTCTAAAGAGTTAGACACAGAGTCACACAGAAGGGATACGCAAGAGATTTTTTTATCTTTTCACTTGTTGTCTTCAGTGAAATCAGTTGAAGCTTTAGCCCCCATTCCAACGTACAGGCTGGTTGAAAGGAGAACAACTTCAAATGCATTATCTTGGTGTAAGCAACAACTTATTTCACATAAATGTCTCGAATCAGACCCAGGTGTTTCTCCAGAACAGTGGACTAGCTTTAGTAACAAAATCATTCCCACTCCACCAGGTTAAATCCCAAACTGAAGTGACAAAGATGTTCATTTACACTCACAGTTAGGTAAAGGTATGATACCAGAGGATTTCACTCCTTTTCCCCTGAAATCAACCATTAATTAGCAATAAACAATTTGTGCGCTGTGTCTAATTGGCATCACATTTGTCAAGATACGGTTAAAGAGACGCTTTAATTAATTAAACATGAAATGGCACCTTCCCCGAGTGTTGGCGAATACAGATGTAAGCGGGGATTTTTTTTTCTCCTCACCCTCCACCCCCCCTCCTACTGTCGACCCGCCCCGCCCTGAAGGAAGTGCACCACATCTGATAAGATTTGTTCTCTTTATCACTTTAATTAGCACCTCCCTCCTGTCCCTTTTGCAAACGAGGGGAAGGTGAGGGGGCTCGGGATTTGATGACTTCAAATGCACACAGCTAACAAGTTATTCATACCCTGCACAGATGTTAAGACCGTTTTAAGTGCTGTGGGCTGGTCCTTGCTCCTGGAGGTGGCAGGAGGCCTCAGACAGCTCGGTGGCCTCCGAAGAGCAACTCCAGCTCCAGAATGGACAGGCTTTACGTCATTCAGCAACAACCCAAACTAACAATGGACTTTAGCTGAGGGTTGGTGGTCTTGTCAATAAAGTTTATATGTAAGGAAATCAATAGGAAATGGCAGTCGTAGCAGTGTCTGTCTGGAAACGTGTAAAGAGGCAGGACAGCAGTGAACAAAAGAGTTATTTTGAGTTGGTTTAAGGCATAATATATTCAAATTTATTTCCAATCAAATCAATTTTACCTGACTGATCTTTAAGAAATGAGGCAGCCTTCATCTGAGGGTGGGTTTATACTTAATTCAGTCCACTCATTAAAATCTCTGGCCCACCTAGCATTCACTTTTGTCATTTTGTACTGCGGAGTAAACAAAAAACAAGGCCTTTCTAAAGAAAAATGCTAGATGGTGCTAATAGGTGATGATGTTTTTGCCTGCAACAGAACTCACCAAACCAAAGGCTATTGCCGGACTGATTAATGGACGTGTTTAGACCTGAACAGGCTCTCAGTGTGCCACATTTGACCTGTGCTCATTTTGTTTTGTTGATGGTCAATATTTTGATTAGTTTTTTCCATTCTCGGTAAAGCTAAACTTTCCGTCATGTTTCCATCACCAATTTATGACCCTTTTCCTGTTTGGGCTCATCTGTGGTCAGCTTGGCATTCACATTTCAACGAACCACACCAGAGTTCACTCGGAATCGCTCCGAGACCTCTGTTTTGAAGGGGTGTCAGCGTGTATGTTTGGCTGATGCTCACCCTGATGCCCTGATGCTTTCTGATTGGTTGTATGTCTCTTTGATTACATTCAGATGTAGTTTAATCTGTTCTGCTCCTTGAACTCAGTCTCAAATCAGGGAAAGGAAAAAAGAACTACGATGTTTGGCCAGGTTATGTAGTTTGTGTTGTTTTCAAAAAAGCTGTGCACCACTATTCTACATTTATGATCAAAAACTAAAATGTAAGGATTGGTCATTTCTCAGGTTGTAATGGAACACTGACTTAATGATCCATGCACTGCAGCTGCACTGATGCAAAATGTTAACGTCAAATTTACTAAATAAGAACTTAAGGTTAAATAATGGTTGAATATTTATAACGATAAATAAACCAAGACACTTTTATTTTGAAATTCATGTGAAGCACCAGTCCTTCTCCTGGTGGTGTCCACAGAGAGTTTTAAAAAGTTTAGAAAAAGGATAAAATACTCAAACCTGACAGAAAGCAGAGATGCAGTGGCATGAAAAGGGCAACAAGTCAAAAGCATGTTCATAGCAAATGCCTCTGTTTTCCCTCTTTCAACTAATGAACAGACTCTAGAGGTTTGACTTGAAAAACCACACGGTCAGAGCTCAGGACATTACAGACCACACTGACACTGCAGCAAAGCCAATAGCCTCACTTCTATTAATCTTGGTGTAAATTAAAGTTAAACCATGATTTAAACTGGTCTAAAATAAACTTTGATGCAACGTTTTCTTTCTTTTTTTCCCAGATGAAAATGGTTAAATCCTTTAACATCATATTGTAAAATTAAAGATTGGTGGGGAAAAAATGACACCTTAAGATAGCATCTAGGCTTTAATCAAGGATGAATAGATGACTATGACGGCTCTCCTACTTAAAAAAATCTAGTTTGGCTGTCCAGCTGGAAGTTTAAGGTCAGCTCTAAACTTAGGTTTGATGTCACATTTGAGAATTTCAGGAGCAGACTTGATTTAGTTTAACTTTTTTTTTTTTTATTAAAGTAAAAGCAGCAGGTGTTGTTGCACTTTTTATTTTTAATTAATCTTACCAATATTATTAATAATTCTCAATAGGGATGTACCAAGCTTTTTCACTTCCGATCCGATCCCAATCCAGTTGCTTTGAGTTTATGCAGGTATCAACTGGTATTTTAATTTATAGAATATAAATAAAGACCCTTGTATTTGTCACATGACCCATTATGGAGATGTGGGTTATAATAGCATTTTATTGTAATGAGTAGATAAAAAAAAAGAGTAAAGACCAGCTCTTTTATCATTAAACAAACATACAATAACAACTGAGTAAAGAGTAATTAATTTTATTTATGATTCATTTTTTTATGGTTCTTGTGTCTTACAACATTAGATTTTGGTCAAACCTCACTAATGTAAATCATATTAGTGAGTAGTTAATCTACAGTGTACGCGCCACAGACATAAAGTCACACATAGAAGATCAGACCTATGTATTTACTCCAATGTCCAGTATTTGATCCAGCTTTTTTGTCTGAATCAGTGCATCCCTAATGATCAACTATTTATTACTTCCATACGCAACCCCATTGAAAACTAAAGTATAGAAAAGTGTAACTACACCTATATCTCCGCAGGCTGAATGTGGAGCGCTCCATCTGTCACTGTGCGATTATGAACAGGAAGCACACCTCGACTGAGAGCAGGACCGGTGTTCCTCCTGGCTCCGCCTCCTACACCCAACCATCGCACAGATGTCACACGCTTTACCCAAATCCTCAGAATTAACTTCAATAAGGTTCTGATTCTGCAAAAAGTTCTCCGCACTTTAGGGACATTTAGGAAAATCTAAGACCAGGACTCAGTGGGATTCAGCTCTGTCTTGTTTTTATTGGAAGCTCGGTCGGAAAAAGTTTTGACAAATGCAGATCCTGTAAACGACTGGCTTTCCAAACACTGAGTATATTCAACACAAAGCCGAGTGGAGAGGCAGCGTGATGTAACGTGGCTGTTGAGTCTGTTTTGGTCAATGCCTGAGTGGAACCATCGTCACAAGTGGCGTCTGCCGAGTGCCGCTGTTCATCCAGGAGTTATTGCTTTCGAATGGAAAGTGGTAAGACAGGTTTAGAAAAGGAAAATGGGTTCAATTAGTGCTTGAAATAACAAGAGGCCACTTGAGCTAAATTCCTCCAAAATGAACAACAGGACACGCAGCCGATAAATGGAGATGAGTTTAATTTCACTGACTTTTTTTTTTTTTTTTCTCTGATGATGGCATTTTGTCATGCATTTTGATTACTACAGTACTACATCAGTTATCTAGTATCTACAGGGCTCTACAGAAGATCTTTGGTGAGCTTTTAGATTAGCATTCTAATAGCCATCTGCATTGTTTCACTGTTCTCCACTGGCATCTATTCTTTTTCTTTTCTTTATTATGAAAGTTCTCAGGTAATTCTAAAGGCACATTTACGAGTGAGACAACGTGGGCTGGGTCAGTGCAATCCAGTTTGGTTTAGGTAACCACTGAAGAGTCCTCTTTAGTTGACATCTCACAGTTCTGTAAAAGAGATACAAAATTCATATTTGATGTAAACTTTTCAAACTTACTTAAGTGTCACAAAAACTAAATGAATCCTGGTGTGTAGTGGAGACTGAAGCTGGAGCAATAAACAGTAGTTTGTCTCTATTTAATTCCTTACTTTCTAAACTTTCAAAAATCAGAGAGCTTGCTTCTTTACCTTGTGGAGAAGGCAAGATTTGAGAGGTTGTAAAGTCTCCAAAATCTACCACTCACTAGCCAGTTTAACAGTTTCCTACATTTTAGAGCTTCGCCATTTGAAGTCACAAGCTTGAATTTAATGCAGTGTTTTAATTCATAAAAGCTATGACTGGCCGGGAAGAATATGGAGCAGTTTGGACAATCCCAGACTGACTTTCTCTGTATGTATGACAATGAGAAAGTTGTCTGGCTGGACAAGCATTGAAGAAGTAGGAACCTTATTGAAATCAGACGTTTATGGCAAAAACAAGACATGCTTCATGTAAGAAAAACTTGTCATTTTATGTTTTTCCTTCCACTTCTTGTTTTTGACAGAGGGAGGAATCTGTATTGTACACACTGAAGCTCCGTCTTTAATGGAACCAAAGGCCAAAGTGTTACTTAAATTGTGTGGTACGATGAAACCGCACTGGACTCCGCCCCAGAGTTTAATGGAGCACTTTCACAGCAGCTCAAACAAACAGTACTGACAAGAGAACTGGACTTCAGTTTGCTGTAGTCGGACCAAACGTGTCCAGTGTGAAAGCCTGCTAAAACTCTGCAAAGTGTTTTGTCCATTCATCTTTATTGTCAATATTGTTCTCTATTTCACCTCCAGGTATTGACAGTCTTAAGTATGTTGTTTACATTAGCTCTAGTAATTCACAGTCGACTGATGATGACTGACTGATGAGAGATAAAGTGTGGTCCCAGGAGTACTGACTTGAGTCTGCTCTGAACTGGAATCTGGGGCTCTGGTGTGCTGTTTCTAACCACGTGCTCAGACACATGTATTCAGAGACTCAGAGCGCAGCAGAGGCTGAGCTGAGGGGGATTCCACTGAGAGCGCCTTCATTAGAATAACTTTATTAGGCTTTCTGGTGCATTTCCTGTCTGATTTAGTGTGCAGTCCCAGGGGCTTGTGGGTAAGCGCAGAGGACTCCTGCCCGATCAGAACCGGTGCTGTACATAACCTAAAGCGTGCTCCTGTGAGTGTGGAGCTGTATATGTGACATAAAGGACCACTCAGTCTAACAGCTGCAGGACCTGCCACAGCTGAAGGCCGTGGTGCCCTGTTACCTCTGACTAGTACAGTATGGGTCAGGTACAGCTCCATCTGCCCCTTCAGGTACCCTCGAAAGAGGCTTGTGTGAGTCAGCTCGCTACAGTCATAAACACACATGAGGCACATAGACTGAGGTTGTGCTTACAACAACGGCGAAGAGTGAAATAATTCTTTTTCTGTTCTACACATTTGAGTTTGATTTCCAGGAGGAGGAACATCTACAACCAATCAGAAAACAGGGTGTACTAACTGTTTGACTGCAGCACTAAGATTGTGTGTCCTGACACTGACAGTAATGTTTGATGGAGTCCAAAATAAAAAAGATAATCATTTCTCGTTGTTGCTTATCTTTCTCAACTCTAAAAACAGAACTCTGATTGTGCTGAGTGTATTTAAAACAACCAAGACATCAAATATATATCCACTCCGCTGTTAAGACTTGTAACTATCTTAACTATTATCTAGCCTCCGATTCTGATTGCTTTCAACAGACCTGCTGAACTTTTTGAAGACCTATTGTATGTTCGATTTGTTTGTGCTTGACTCTGCTCTAACATACATTTGATTATGCATCTACAATAGGTTATAATCAGATCTACCATACATGCATATTGCTCACAAATCATCCTTTATCCATGTTCTCAATTGTCAAATCCTTTTCTTTGATTATTGCAATTTTGAGGAGTTTTATTTATTAGTTCCAGGAGTTTTGTTTGCTGCTTGACAATTTATCTAAATCCTCTGACATGAAGATTAAGGATTTCTTAATTTCTTTCAGTCGTTCTGGTTTAATTTTGGGTGAGATTATTATTATTATTATTATTATTATTATTATTATTATTATTATTATTATTATTATTAACTGTTCCAAGTATCAGCAGCAGGTTGAAAAACCTTTCTGGGACCCTTTGCACCATTTTTGACAAAAAAAAGCTCTAAAAAGCACATCACACATAACTGACTGACTACTGTTTCCATTGTGGCATTGTTAAAAGAACGAGTGATGATTTGACAGTTGCACATTTGCTAACCTTCTGCTGAGTTGTGCATTTGCTGCACTATACCATACAGACTGGTCCACAGTAAATCACTACATCTATACAAAAGTCTAAAAGTTCAGTCCACTTTATGGAGTATTAAATCTGAACGAGGTAAATGACTTTTCTTCTGAAATCATTCCTGAAAATCCCAAACCCAGCCGCAGCAGTTCTTAGTTCTGTTAGAGGAAGTCTTAGCCATCTGTGTGGGAAAACATTTTCTGAGACAGAGGCAAACACGGCTGATCCCTGAGAACACACTGGTAATGAGCAGGAGCATCATGCTGTTGTCGCTGCGCTCACCTCTCGCTGCTGTGGACGCCTCGGATAACGTCAGCCTCCACAGCAACAGTGGGCTTTTTCATGTGTGGTCTTTGGGGTTTTTGACCCGCCTGAGAGTCAAATCCTCACTGGATGGCGGGAAGTAACCTTGGGGTTAAATCCTTTTCCATAATGCTGGTTCACTGTAAATTGAGGTAGATCTCTGTGGAAACTTATGCTGAATGGTAAACTGCTCAGGAGCAGGTTAGACAGAGGATAGAAACACAGCCCACTGACCAAACGGCAATGAGAAAGGAGCTGCCAGTGTGGAGGGAACGAAAAAGGTGTCTGCGCAAGTGGCACAGCTGAGGAGCATTAGGTGAGTATTAACTTTGGCTCGAGACATTGTTAAGTCACATCCTCATAACTATAGGATTATACACCTGTACGCCAGTTAGTATTATTTTTGCACAGACTGGCTTTAATTGTTTGTATTATGTTGAGATTATGATTTTAATTGAACATTTTTACTGTAGACTCCAGATTCCTTCCTGGAACTTAACATTTTACATGAGCTCAATGTAGTTTAGTCTTAGTCTTCACGACGTTAACACATCTTCCACCTGTTGATGTCTTTGGTCCAGAAGAGATTCCTGTCAATGTGATTGGTCATTAAGAGCCAACTCGGCCAATAAGTTGGTCCCACGTCATGATCCACTGATCCAGAGTAAGATTGTTTTGTCTAACCAGACTTGAGAAGAGAAATATCTGGGTTAGGTTCATGTGGCTTTGTAGTACAGATAAGATGCTTTAAAATACTTTTGTGTTCCATTTGAACCGTGGCACATGCTGTAGAACTTAGACAAAACATCTAGAGCAGTGCATGCCTTGAATCTGATATCCAGCCTGTGCTCAGTCGCTGCTGTGCATGTCGGTGTTTTTCTCTTTATGGACTTACCGTGGATTTTATTTTTGAAAAAAGAGCAAACACCAATGGAGAGTATGCCCAGGCTGGCATAGAGCACTAACGGCTCATGCTAGTGCTAACAGCTAATATCCTGGAGGGGCTCACACCTGGCCTCACCTGGGGTTCACGCCCGGGTCGTCTCACCTGAGCGCTGAGCCGCTCCAGCTGTTCACACTCAACACTTTTTATTATTACAGATTATTCACAGTTAACAGCTCCAACAGACGTGTAGACAGAGCACTACACTGACTGTAGATTTTAGAAGGTTCATGTTTGTTATCCTGCCATTTCAATAGATTTAAGACCTTTTTTAACAGTGAACTGTAAATGATTAGTGAACTCTGACCGTGTATGGACATCTTAATTTTATTGTTTATTTTTTTTCTTTTATTATGTGGATTTTTTTAACTTCTAAGTTTTTAAAAAGTATATTAAAATATTCATATTTTATTATTTAAAACATTTCAGTGTTGACAATTATGATTATATATAGTCCTAAAAGTACAATGAAAACACAATTTACTGAGAAATAAAACATTGTACTACTTATACTATATTTTGTCATTATTTTTATTACTTTATTTTTTTCCTTCTATGGTTTTAAGTGCTTTTTTTCTATTTTGTTCTTCTACTTTATAGGGTATTGGTATTGCAGTTAAAAGTTGCGAATGCAGAAGATCCTATTTAATTCACCAGTATCATTTTTCTATTACCTAATTTTATCATAACAGAAAAAGTTATTATTATTTAGTATGTTGTCTTTGTATAAACTAATAAGGACCAATGATCTGTTAACATTCATATTTTCAATATCTTTTCTGTAAACATCCTCAGACCTGGAAATGTCCTACATGAGACTTCCTAATACTCAAAGTCTGCTTGTGAGAGGAGGAGTTGGGACAGAAACAGAGTCTGCAACATGAGCTCTTTCACAAAGTTCAAATATATTTACAATAAACAATCACTGACTGATAGTATGTGATATCTACATGAGTCAGTACAAAGACGTGTTTCTGAAGAGTCGTCTCCAAAGGGTTTCTCCAAAAAGCCTTCACATTGTCGCTCGTCGAGTTAATGCCAAAGTTTCGGTGGTACAATACAAATGGTTGAATCGTGTCAGAACAATCCAGGACCACTTCTAGTTTCCAAAGAAAAAGAACCAGGAAACACTTAGAAAACAGTCAGTCGTAACAAAATAACGGTGTTTTCATTGAAATAATAATTAAAAAAACAAAACAAAACACTTTTATACAGAAGATTTGTACAGGAGCTGTTCCGGGCGTTAACCAAAGGAAGACACATCGCAGACATCGAGTTTCACACAGATTGCATATGTTTTTCTCTCTAAGGTCTTCTATAGGTTAGTCGTTTTACCTAAGCTTATTTGCATGATAGGAAAAAATTGCATACAACATTTAATCGTGAAGCTCGTAGCATGTTGACGTACAGCACTTTTTTTATAGGCAACCTTTAAAGCACATTTCTCCATTGAAAACGTTTAAGACACTTTTTGTTTTTACTGCCCATCAAAAATGACACATATAAATAGAGAAAAGAGGAGTGGGATAATCAAAACGCACTACGGAACAGAACATCTTCAAAAAGGTAATTACATCGGAAACACTGCATGAACTGCAAATAAATAAGTAACATAAACATTTGTGGGATTCACATTTAGAGCTGTGGCAATTCAAACGGAGTATGAGGACCACACTGACCCACAACAAATAAAGATACAGCCAGTCATTGTTCTTTGAGAATAAAGTCACTGTGTTTTGTCGAAGACATCAGCTTTTATAAGTTTTGTCTATTTAAGGGGTAATGTACTTACTTTAAGTGCCACTGTATGCAATATATTGCAATATGAAATAAAATAATATAATTACCAAAACTGCCATTAAAATAAGTGCCATAGTGAGACAGTAGGATTGCAACTGTTGGAGTCACCTGAAGTTCACACAACTAGGACTGTAATGTCAAAGAGGAGCCAAGTCAGTCAACAGTTTTAGCTTTAAAAAGATGCTGCAGTGTCAGGTTGTGTGGAGGACTAAACAGGTCTAAACCTGGACTTAATGTAGGAATGAAACAGGTCAAACCAGGACTTTTTTATTTAGATTTAATGCTCTGTTTGGACGGAGCTTTTGAGGCAGTAACTAAATGTCCATCACAGAGAAGACCATAACATTTTAAGAATTTTTTTAATAATAAATTTGTGATAACAATAATATTGTAATAATGCTAAATTTGTGATATACTATAGTAGTATTAATTGTCTTTTGTGGGAAATGTAAAAATGCCCACAACAACTAGTAAGAAAGTCAAGTACGCAAAAGACCACTTGTTGATTCTGTCTAGATAATGAAATGTTTCTGATGAAGAATAGCCTACAGAAGTCAAATATACATATTCCATATTGCACCCTAAGACCTCCAGTTTCCTCGCGCTGAGGAGGCTACACATAGGGCTGTTGTCTTGTACAGTCTGTAAACACCACAGAAGACACTGCTGTGATATTTGGACAATAGAAATAAAATTGAATTGAATACTAGTATGTTGTAGACTAGCCTTATTGCAAGCGTGCTCATTATTTTTACTGATTGACATGGATTACAATGTGGAGTCACTAAGGTCTGTTTGCTGTAAGATTTGTGGCATGTATTATTGTCTGTATTGGCAACACACAATACTCACTATTTTTTTGCTGAAACCTGTACTTATTTAGTTTAGTTGATCAAATTCTAGATATTCATTTTGAAGAGGGTATGTGGGGTATGGATAAATGTTCCTGGTTGTGTGTCATGTAAACAACACCACTTATAATTGTGTTATTATAATTATATTACAACTCTTTTTCTCATAATAGCAGGTCTACATTCTGGTAGGTTCTACTTTTGTTGTCTCAGTGCGGTCCTCACACATCGTCGTAAGAAAGTTACAGTGACAAAGGTTTTGAAAAATAATCTAACATCGGCAGTGCCGTATAGTACAAGGCATTTGTTGGCATAGTTTCTTTAAGACTGTATTTTTTACAGTTACAATATATGTCTATATTTATATGTATATATATATATAGCTTTATATTTCTTTCCTAACAAATAATATGTAAAGACTGAGCTAATCTTGCAGATGCACCTGAACTGGACAGATCATAATCACATGATGCCTTTTAGAAGAATAACTCATCTGCCAGCAGGGTCCAGACTTCATACCTCATAATTAAGGCCGGGTCAACAACTTGGTCCTTGATTTCATTTTCTGTTTTTTATAAAAAATTCCAGTTAGACATCACAAACACCTATCAAAGTCCTAGCAAACTCCAGGGGACTTTTAAATAGAATCAGTAGTTCAAAAAGTCAAAGGAAGTCAGTGTAAAACGACAGACAGAGTGCAGTCAGCAAATATCCACGGCAACATACTTAAACTCACTTTTGTGCAGATTATTTCAGTGATGCTTCAGTCTTTACAGTGAATAATACATGTTTTACAAAACCATTAAGGACTGGGACTGAGCCTGAATGTGGTTTTGTGGAGTTCGGATATAGTCAGTAGAAGCTCGTCCAGTCTCTGAGCGCTGATATTACCTGGACCTCAATCTTTAGTCTGTCAGAGAGAGGGTTGGGGTCTAGTCCTTGTTCTGCTCTGGCTCTGGCTGACTCTCGCTCCCCCGACCCTGCGCCTCTTCCATTTTGATGCCGAAGATGTTGCTGTGTTCGGTTTGCGTGCTCTCATCCAGCTCCTTGACCTCCCTGAAGTCCGTGAGCTCGTCGTCGAAGGCGGGGCTGGAGCTGCTGCTGCTGCTGGTGCTGTTGGGGGTGGGCTCCTTGGCAGACCCCTTGGCGGGCTGGTTGACGTAGAACTGCTGATTTTGGAAGAACTTGATGATAGTGAGCTTGGGCAGGTCGAGCTGGGCTGACAGCGTGTGCACCGCCTCCTCGTCCGGGTACAGCCCTACGTCCTGGATGAAGCTTTGCAGGATTCCTAGGGCCTCCAGGGAGATCTTGCTCCCTCCGGAGCGAGGCTTGGCACTCGCCCTGCCGCTCTCGTCCTCGGTCTCGGCGGGGGAGCCTGTGGAAGGCTGGCGTGGGGGCAGACGGGGGCCAGGGGTCTGCTGCTGTTGCAGGGGCGGCTGGGACAGGACGGGCTGGGAGGGGAGCTGCAGGGACAAGGACGGCTGGTGCTGGGACTGGGGCTGTGCCTTCAGTAGGGACAGATAAAATGAGAAAATGTAAGAGATAAAAGATAAAGCCCCCAACACAGTCAGCAATATGATTATTACATGTCACACTGTGTGATTGGAGAGGCTGTGTAACTTCTTATATAAAATATGTCCACACAGAAGGCTGCTGATGCACATTTTTCTTGAGATGGAGTTATGGTGAGGTATTCATTCTCATGAGATGGTAGTGGAGTCAGAGTTAGTGAAGTGTCTTTGTGGAGTATCTATCAAACCACACATGTTTTGCTGTTTTAAAAACATTACTTTTCCTGTTTCATGTCCATGTGAACTTCAAAATGGATCAACTTGCATCAAATTAGGTGATGTTTAAAAAGAAAGAGCACAGGAAGAGACTGGGGAAGTTTATAGTTTAAAAAAAGAGGAAAACTGAGTTGCAGTGTTGCAACAGGGAGCTTGTTGTAAGTCATGTGACCAATAGCACTTCTGCCTACGAAGCTTCTTAAAGTCCTTTCTAGGAAAATCTCTTTGAAAACTCTACGTGGGATCTCAGACAGTGTGATTCATTTTTGCTGTGTAAGTCAATGCTACTCACCCCTCATTAACATAGAATTAACATAAAAAAAATGCCCTGCCAATGTCCATATATTATATATGACTGGAGCTTACTGAAAATCTGTGAGTCAACAACAGTTCACCAAATGAGGAAATGAGCAGTAGTCTGCCTACTGCCTCACTTCTGTAGCACTTTTTCAGCACCCGTAGCAGTTACAAAAGCACTTAAGAGCACTAAAACACACACAGTTAAAGCATATTTCAAATACTCAATCAGTAAAGTTAACAAGTGCTTTGAAATGCACAGTTCGACAAAAGACAAAAAGTGCTCTATGAAGGACTTTTACAAAAAAATTCTACGTAAGAAGTGCTATGCATGAAGCCAATTATTATTATGCATATTGAATATCAGACTGGTAGAATGAGACATATTTACATTGTAGTAAAAAAGGAGATTATATATTGCATATATTAGTATTACTTTTATTAATCCATCTTACAATAATTGAGGTATTTATTTATTTTATATTTTTTATTGTGCTGTTGGTGGAGCTTGCTTTTCACACTCAGTTCACCATCACCGGCCTTGACTATGGCTCACAATGGAAAGCAAGGATGAGCTGCTGAGTGTGACTGAGACATGAGGGATAAGATGGCAGTACTGAGCAGCAATTAGCAACTTAACCAATGTAGCTATCATGGCTAACAACTAATGTCCAGCTGCTGGCTAACATTGCTAACTCCAGACTCTAACGATGTTCCAGTAGCATTATGAACTGAAAAATAAAGATCTAATCAAGGAGGAAATTAGAACAATAACTAACACAATAGTGCAAAAAAACAAAACATGGAGTGTTATCATTCAACACTTATCCCATGGCCTTTCATTTGATCTACCGAGCTGTGTGAAAATGGGCTCAGGAATGCTCAGGAATATGGTTTTGAATATAATCAGCTGATGGCAGTGTATGTGTAACTCTCTGTGTTATCAGCCTCTTTTGGCAGCACTCATAAACAGAGCCACAGTTCTGGTTTTGATGGCAGCTGTGATTGGCTCACTGTGAGAATGCTATCGATGCTCAGAACCGCACTAGTGTAAACACATTACACGTCGGTGGTGAAATGTCCTATTGTGTGCCGAGGGGAGTGAGTGGGACTCTCCTGGTCCCCATTGACCCCACAAAATGGCCGCTCTTTTATTTTCATTCCTGACTCACTTGCTGTACAATAGATGTTTCATAATGAAGTTTGCAAAAGAGCACTTTGCAGATTGTGTCAATAGCAGCAGCATGAAGGGTCTGCTTTTGCACTGAATTATGATTTTTAAAAGGAATAAGCTAATGTGGCTAATGTGACTGTGAAATAACCAGGGCTTCATGATGTAAAAAAAATGTAAAATACTGTATACTGTACGTAGTGGAATGTTGTGATGAGAACATGACTAGCTCTCATTTTGTCTAAACAGGATTTTCTACAGTGGAAATCTACAGTACAGGGAAATGAAAATAACAGTTTAAAGGTTCTAAGGGTGTTAGCTCTCGATATTTTAGGGAAACCAGCTACCATTGTTTCTTCAATCTGTGTATTTGTATAAGGCCAACAGTAGATTTTTCCAAAAAAAATGTTGAGGCTTTGCACATATGATTATTGCAGTTTATGCAGTTTTTGTTATACAGATTCCTACCACTTTTGAAATTGCTGAAATAATTTAGCAATATATGAAAACAACGAAATGCAGATGTTACTGAGAGCATCACAAAGTAGTGTTATTGTTAATGCAGATGTTATTAGACCTCAGATACTCTCAGTGCTAACAAACAAAACAATCTTTTCACACAGTGTCGACTAAACTGAGCTCTCAGATGTTTAACTCACAGTCTGAGCCTTGTAGCCTATGACATTCTGTAAACCAGGACTAAAGGGGTGTGAAATGACTAGCTGGTGGAGCCGAAGGGCATCAAAGGATGTTCCTAACGTAGCTATCATGACTAATATAATTAAACTATGGTGCTAATGCCCTGTACTATTTACACCTGATGCAAAAAATGGAGACAAAGCTTGGCCGGTCCTATTAAACAAGCCATTTATTTTTAAATGTTTGGCTCAGTTTATACCTACCTTTTCCTGTTTATGTTTTCCTTTTTTGGGCTGTTTGTGTAAAAAGACGTACTCAGCAATGAATAAACACTTTCTCTACTTTATCGGCATCCTTGTTGACATCAGTGTCGACCAATAGGAGCAATCCTTTTTCCTGACGCAAGCATGTGGCCAAAGCTACCTGAAAATTCTATTCCATTAAAAACCTTGATAATAAAGTCTAGATGACGTCTTATATAACCCAATAACAACAAAACTGCATACTCCATGTTTAACTCTGCATAGCCATGATGAAATTAAGGCTTTTTAATTTTTTTTTTTCTGGTTTTATATCCACTTTCATCTCACATCTTCACTTAAAGCAGACAATACCGTTCTTGTATTATTATGTTTATATATTTTATTACAACCTTAACTTTTTGAAAAAGTGTGGAGTACAAGAGCTGAGCTGGGATGAGGGTTGCATTACAATGTGAGCCCAGAATATGTTAGATCTGAATTGAAATATATAAAAAACACATGGCTCTTATAATTAATCACAATGTGCAATACATTGTATAGCCCTACCTTTGATGTACATAAAATTGTTGACCACATATAAAACTGTTTTTGGGATGCATTTCCATTCCTTTCCAATTTACTGTTTTATACATTTCCACACCTGACTTATGACTTTCATAAATGGGTTAGTGCTAATCAGCAGCATTAAATAACTAATAATCCCACTTTATCTATTTACAAGTGTGTCCAAAATTCCCTCATTCCATATCAGCCACTCAAAGTGGAGTTGTAACAGAAATCTTATTACCTTATTTATATCCAGTAAATAGACATCTTTGTGAAAGCCTGGCCATGTCTCTGAGTAACCAAATAAGTAATCAAGCGCTCAGCTGTGGCTCCGACTTTTAATAGAAGTATTATTGTACTTGATTAAGATAGTTCGACCGTTCACCGCGCTCTGTTATTCCCCATTCATCTGCCAGATGTCGTTTAGAAAGCTGCTCTGTTGGATAAGTTCAGCCTAATGATATCTGTGAAAGGAGCTCTCAGTGCAACTTTTAAGTGTTTCTGTGTGTGTAATTAACAGGAGTTCACAACAAACACAAGTGTTCTTTATTACTAATTGCCTAGAAATGAAGATTAAATAAAAAGCGAGAGAAAATGCTGTTATTTTGTTTGTTTGGTTTCTCACATTAGCTCCTTCAAAAAATGGCTTAATATTAGCTGTGTGCAGTCGTAGTTATTTAAACACATGTCTCTGCTCTACACTGCACCACGAAGCCAAAGTGATGTAAGTACATGCTTTAAATAACTGAGTTGTTATTAGATCTGCATACAAGAAGTTACCTGCACATTTAGGATGTGAAATCACATGAGGATTTCACACACAGTTGTTTAAGTTAGGTCCTGGTTTATTATGAATTATTTTTTCTTTCATTTTCTGAGGAGCGATGCAGTCTTAAGGTCATGGATAAAAAAAGAGCTACTGTGGTGCTCCATTCTTTATGGCCTTTATTACAGTATGTATAAAATGGTCGATGTTCAAATATTTCTGAATACTGAGCTGTATTCTGTGTAGCAATGGTATTCCTGTACCAATCAGCTGTGAAACTGACAATAGAATTTTACAGAATGTTTTGCAGTTGGACAAAGTAGTAAAGTAAAGATTTTAAAACCAGTTTTTCCACCTGTGACCTCACTGAGAAGAAACTAACACAGGTAATAATTGATCTATCCGAAGATAATACATTTAAATAGCTGGAATGTGCATTTAATATTGTGCCCATCCTGCTACACAAGCTACCACATAATTCAGAGTCCCCAAACCTTTATTGCTGAGAAAGCTCTGTTTCTCATTTTTACAGCCCCTTTTTAGTCTACTGCCAAAAGATGGCAACCAATCAAATGACTTACCAATAACAATATGATAAAAATGTGCAGTAGTGTAGTATTTACATTAAATACATAAGGAAACGTCTCAGACTCTGACCTATAAAGTGCTTCATTTGGGATCAAGTCAAGTCCAGATGAACTTTTTTTTTTTATTTGCAGATAATTGAGGCTGTCAAGGAGCATGCATCCTCCAATTCTAGGTAAATTCAATTTCTCAAAAGTTTGAGTTTGCAAAGCATCCACTCCAACTTAGCAGTGTTTATGCTCTATTTGAGCGTACACATTTTTTTAACCATGTTATCTCAATTAAGAGAAATTTAAATTTAAGCCTTTCCAATTGGATATTTACATTTAAATGTAGTATTTTTAAATTTTTTCTTTCAAATTTTCAAATTTTTTCGATTGAAATTTCAATATCATTCTGTTTAAATGTGGCTTTCCAAATTTACCTTAAGACTTTTTTTTTTTTTTTTAATCTTTTTTATATTACTTATCACCTATTAATAGAGACAGATGACAAAAAAAATGGAATTATCAAAATGTAGCAGAGAGCGGAATCAAAAAAATTGTAAAGAGCTGAATTTTGCTAACAGATCTTTAGTCTTTCACGAGTTGTAGTTGCTCAGCTTAGGATTCATATGGCAGTACATGTAACATACTGGCACTCCTGTTATAAATTGTGCTTGTGTTCATGTTTACAAGTTGTTTATTTGTATACTTCTATAGACAGTTATTGATGTGACTGCCCTGTTTTGTGTGTGACACAAACATTTGCTCATCTTTTCTCCCAGTTTGCGCGGCACATATTTGTTGTGAGTGAGGTTTAGTGCAGTCACCTGGAGCTGCTCAGCTGAAATGTGCATGAGGTGGGGCGGCCGCTCATTGTGGTGCTGCTGCTGCATGGCGCTGCTCTCCTGCTCATAAATGGCGTCGCGCTCGGCCTGGGGCAGGTTCAGGAAGCGGCGGATGGTGGAGATGTTCTCCCACAGGGTTCTATTCTCAGGGGTGGGGTCCTCCTTCCATCGGAGCAGCTCACACAGCCAGCCCTGAGGAGAGATCAGGTTAACACAATGTTTAACATGAAAGCTGCATTCACACGGATGTGATCAACAGAAACACACTGGGGTGAAGTCCTATGTTTTGTTTTTATTTTAACATTATATTAACAAAAAGTGACATGATCTACAGCCACATCAGTGATTAATTGGAGTCTGTTTAGTTCTGAGGAGAAGCTGAAAATGTAAATTAGCCAAAGTCATGTGTCACAGCAGGACGGAATCACTTCAGCTGACAGGAACAGGCACCGGCGTTCTGAGGAGCACCCTTAGGAGAAAGACCTGACACCCATATTTGAAACCAGCAGAGGGCCATGAAACACAAAGCTGCAGAATGCCTCTGTTAAAAACTTTACTTCATTCAAATAAATG
Source organism: Rhyacichthys aspro (assembly GCA_036850595.1). NCBI lineage: Eukaryota > Metazoa > Chordata > Actinopteri > Gobiiformes > Rhyacichthyidae > Rhyacichthys > Rhyacichthys aspro. Next base: position 22,086,737 of record CM072163.1, on the reverse strand, counting down.
TGAATTTATCACTTGTTTTATGTTTGCTGGTTTTAATTACAGCGGTGATTTCTAGTATAATTTTCTAATAGTCCATAAGTATTTTTTGAAATAATAAAATAAAATAAATAAATAACCAAAAAAACATTACACTTACAACATAAAAAACATTTATGAAGCAGTAGGACTAAATTAGGGCACGCTAGATATTTGCAGTGACTACCTTTGTGAATGACTGAATTTTTTAGTAACAATTATATGTACGATTTACCAATGATATGGCACATTTCTCAGCCATGGAACTACGGAGAAGTTGTAATTTGTAAAGCTGGCTTTGTGTCTTGGAAACACAGCTGAAAATGTCAAATAGCTATTTGCAGAAACTATTGGACTGCTATAGACCCTTTTAATGTGCAAAGACTACAGTAATTTGGAGACATAAAAAATGAAAAGGACCGCAACACATTTTCAATGTACAAAAAAAACCGGATTGCTGATTCTGGAAAATGACTGAGTGGGTAGAAAATGTTATATAAAAGATTGTAAATCATATAATTGGCTGCTTTAGGCTAGGTCCAAGGCACTTGGCGTTTGACAGGAACACACATGGATACATCAATTGTTTTGGGACCTGTGCTTCCTCATCAAAGAGTGTTCAACTGAGATCTGTCTGACAAGATCTGACAAGAAGTATACAAAAGAGTAAAAGGCTATAGCTTTTTTAGCATTTTTTCTCCACATGCTGAAGAAAAAATGACAAAACCATCCAACATACATGAGTAGAACTTAAGTCCATCAATAGAATAAAGACACGTGGCACATTTTATAGCTGCATTTAAAATGAGTAATTTTGTGTTTTTACCTTGCACAATTATAACAAAAAAAATAAAATAAAATGAATAAAGATCTCTCCTTTTGTTGTGTGGATATGCATTTCTTGTTGATGAAGTCTCTTGTTATACTTACGGTAACATACCCAAAAGCAAAGAAAACTCAAAGCATTAGGTGATATAGTTTTGGAATGTTTTTTTTATATATATATATACAGGACAATAGGTACTCTTTAACATAAAGAAAGTTAGCGATATCTTGCTATTAGAATAGTACAACACGATACAGTATGTACTTGCATTAATCATCGTCTTTCTTATTTAAGTGGTCTACATCATCTATTTTGGAAAATTGGAAAAAAAATATACATGAGCAGGTAGACTAAGTGAAACATTTGACCAAGAAGCACTTTTGGTACCTAGAGCAGTGTACAGGGACAAGATCTAGTTCTGGAGTAGCACTATGGCTACTGTGAGTGGGAAGAGGGGAGTGGTGAGGGGCAGAGACAAGCAGTGAGGTGTGTGTGTTCGAGCGGTGAGTAGCAGAGCCCTGGTGTGTCCTGGCATGGTGTCAGAGCGGCGCTGTAATCTCCCGGCCAGCGAGCGGCAGCACCTTCCATTTTCACCGGATTACACACACACACACACACTTGGAGGCCAGAGCCACGCCACCACACTGCACGCAAGAGATAACTCAGCAGTTTGGTGGTCCCCCGGTCCAACTCCTCCCATAAGCCACATCAAACCCAGGAGGGGTTCGGAGAGCGCGGAGAGAGGGGGCCGTGAAGCCTGTGTGCCCACCTTGTTCCTTTGCCACGTTTATTGTTGCGTTTTTAATTTGCATGCAGAGGGATTTGGACGCCGCTCTCGTTTGGGCTGTCTGTGGTTTTCAGCTGATTCGGTGGAGACGGAAGAACACACACACTCGCACAAAAAGCACACGGCATCTTGTCAAAGCCAGAGAAACAGTACCCCAGCCCAACCGCCGAGTAATCCAACTCAAACACTCCCCAAACCGGCAGGATTAAACCCAAAGTAGCAGAGCCAATCAAACAAAGGCGCGACGTGAACTCCATCTCAATGCCAACCAGTCCATTTGATGAAATAAAGTACGGAGTTATTAGTGGGATGTTGGCGTATGATCTTTTTTTACAGTTTCAGAGCTGACATTTGGCATTTACAGAAACAGAAATCACAGAAATGAACATTTGTTAAATGTTCGGATGCAATGTATGGCAAACAGCAGTTAGTTAGCTGCTCTGTGGACAGTCAGTGCCTTCCATGGCAGCTTCAAGAGCTCTGTTTGTGTTTGTTTAATTGCATTGCTTCCACACAGCAGGCAGGGGCAAAGCAGGGAGGACGGTGACGCAAGTTCAACTTCAAAACCACTTTTTGTTCAGAAATAATTAACTAAATATTTTCTAAAATTACATGGTTTGATGTAAAAGAGTTTGCACAATGGTTCTGACTTTGATCGATTGTGTCTGGCTTAGGACACCAACTTGGGCCAGAGATAGTTTTCTGTCATTGCCTTTCATTAAGTATTGCCTGTAAGAAATTAAATAAAATTAATTATGAATAAATAATTTTACATAATCTCTTGTACCCACAGTCAGCTAGATTAGTTACATTAATGCTTATTAATCACATTAGTGCAGTATGTAACCCTTAGATGTGCTACCTAAAGCTATATTTGAGCATTTATTAACATCCAGACTTAACTTTAAATTGTATTCTGAGTATGATAAATACCCTTTCCAACTAACCAATGAGTCAGTACGTGAAGAGTAATGTTAATATTCTCACTAGTGTTAAAAGCACATACTCAGACATATCTTAATCAAGATTACTACTTAATCAAATCCAAACTACAGTTTCATTCTTTCTTTATGAGTTTGCTTGATGCGGTCACAATTTACAGACATAATTACAATGCACCAAAAACTTTTAAAGGGCACCTATTATGAGTTTTTTTCACTGGTCAGGGAGCTCACTATCGTTCATATCAAAGAGTGACAAATCTTTCTCAAGATTCTAATTCCATCAGCTCCTGAAACAACACAACAAACATTTTGTGAAGTCACAAGTGGCTTTAGCTGAACATCAATGGTCCATAATAGAACACGCTCAATCAAAAAAAGAGACTGAGTGGGACCAGAGCAAAAACAAAACATGTACACAGTGTCCAATAAGTTTATACCGAGCTTGCAGGGAGGGGGACTTAAAGAGACCGGCACTAGAACTAAGCCTTTCTTCAGCGTCTTAATAAATGCAGTAAAAGCAGTGTTATTTTAATCTAAAGATGCAACTGAGCTGAATAGGAGACCTTTTTTTGTGGCAACACTCTACGGCAACCTAACTTTGGGTTAGATCTTGTTGGTAAATGGCAGTTTTGTAAATGTTGTATTATGTGTACATGCTGCTTTAAATTTCTAATTATCTGAGTAACGGTGTAACTGCTGTACACTGCTGATATTTTAAAGCTGCTGCAAATTTTGTTTTTCTCTTTTTGTTTAATGTCATTTGCTGAGGCTCTCCACAGCAGCAGACAAGCATCATGGAACTTGCTGCCCTTCTGTTAAAGTGTCCAACTCTATCCACAAAACACAATGTAGGGCTCTTCAACTAAGCCTGTTGTGTTCAGCATCATTAAGGGCCCTCTATAAATAAATAGCACAGGTATAGTCCAGAAAGGCCAATGTTAAAGGCAGAGTTACTTCATTTTAGTTGGAGAATATACAACTACATTCAGCATACTTGTGGTGAGATAATTTGTCATTATTATTTACTGTTACACTATATATTGGTGAAATATCAGTCCACATAATAGTATAATTAATTTATATATATATGAATGCAACATGAGCAAAATCTAATTACTAAATACCAAATTGTTCTTTGTGCCAACAATGATGTTGAAGCCATATGCAAGATATAGAAAACAAGTCTTATATTATGGTTTTACATTTTTGACTTTAGTGAGTCACTTTTATGTTCAGATAAAATGAGTAGTTTGTCCTTCTGTTTTTAGTGACTTGGTGACAAAACTTTTCTGAACCACCACATTGTGCAAAGTCTCTCCTCTGATTAATGTTCAGAGTTCATTAGCGCTAGAATGGAGGACATGGTTATACCTACAGTGGTTTGAATGCTGTTTTTGGATTAGGGCTGGGCGATATCCAGTAAAAATTGAGTGTGTGAGATGGGGAGATGCTGTGTTAAATATATCGTAACGTCTTAACCCATATTTCATTCTAATCCATATATCTTAAAAACTTGAGATTACCAAGTCCTAATATGTATAATTAAAATACCATGTGTGGACAACTGCTCTTGTGCCGATTTTGTAATGGTAGTAAGATTTACATTGATGAAACATATTCATAGCCATGTTTCCACAAACTACAACAAACCCCCCCCAGACTGTTTGTCTTAATCAATTATTATACATCCATCTTTCAGTTACATGACAGATGCCGACGGAGTGAAAAGCATAGGATTAGCTGTGTGTCAGCCCACACCTGTGACAATATTGCACAATAATCTACCACCCTCCAGGTCACTGTTGCTTAATTTTTCATTAATTTTAAACAAGTGATTAGCAATCAAGAAGCCCCAGGCTCTTTGTTCACGGCACAGCAGCTAACACACATCTGACCACAGACCCGTGGATCTCTAGGGTCATAAGGTGCCATATTAAAAGGGTAATAAACTCTTCAGCGGACCATTGTATGCTGTCTGTATAAATAGCAGCCGGGTGTTCAGATAAAAATATTTCCCTCTGAGTACAATAGTAGAATTCATGTGTGAGATTCACCGTTGTGCAGTGTGTATGTAAGCGGCGCAGTCACAAGCTGCCAATGAGAGCATAGGCCCGCTCTGTCACAGAACAGCACCGTATTCAGTACAGACCTCCCACCCATTCACCATTCACCGCCAAACTGCTGCTGCAAACACACCAAAATGGAGGCTCACAGACTGACTAAACCCCTGGCCTGGCTTGGAGACGGGAACAAGAGCAGCACAGATGTAGAGCGCTCAGACAGTCAGGCCTGTCACACGGCCTGGGACAACACCTTGTTTTCTAATCTCATTTACTCCTTATCAGTCCCATCAGGCTGACCTCGGTCACCACCAAATAAATAAATAAAATAAACCAACAGATGTCCATCAATTTGCCTCTTTTTTTTCTGCTCTCCCGGATTACAGGCAGAGCTAAAATCTGCCTCTGACTCTAAGGCTGACACAGAATACAGCAGTACCTCACAAACAAACCACTGTTATTTTTGTACATAATCAGTAATTCTATACTTTAACCTTTTTATTGAAATATGACCTGCATGACTAAGAATGTCCACAGACAGTGTGGCAGTAAAGGTTATAAACTATTTTTGGCAAGAAAAGCTGAAAAATGTTGTCTGATTAGGTTCATTTCACATAGTTTACAGCTTTAGCTCACTTTTAGTTGTAAAGTGCAACTGGTAATAGAAAAGTGAAGCTAACCATGCTAAAGACTATAATAAGTCAGAAATTGTGCTTGTTTATGTTATAGGCTAGGTATAAGTATTATCAAAAAACACAATTTCCAACTGTGTAACACAATATTTCCAACAAAAGTGTACAGTATAAACAGTTTACAGTAACTATTTTTGTTTCGGCTGCTCTTTTCAAGTGATTTGTATGTTTATGCTGGATGCCCGTCCTGACGCAACACTCTCCATTTATCCGGGCTTCCTCTAAACCCAGTCTGCTCTACTGATTTGTCAATGGCACCACTCTTTACATCCATTTCTGTGATTGGCAGCCTGGCCAGCTATCCTAATACATTTTCTATTCAATACAAAGAATTAGCCCTACCCCTTGACCCCATCTTTAGATGCATGGATGTGTAATAAGATCCATAATAATATAAAGTCTATAAAATATAATATATCATACATATAATATAACATATAAATGGAACTGGCTGGCCACCACTTTTGTGCTTGTCCCACCAAAGCTCTTTTCTTAATGGTCAAGGGCAATTAAAGATTTTGGTCTTTTTTATGAACAAAAAGAATCAATTTTATAGGAGGGCTTTAAAACATATATAATAAACTGCAGAGATTAGCAATATAATTATAAAATGTGAGTATACTAATTAGAGGCAATATTTTATAGAATTTTTTTTTTTTTTTTTTGTGAAATTGGCCTTGTTGTTCATATACAGTTTTCCACACCAGATGTAAGATTTAAGTGGAGGGAGTAATATAAAACATAGCAATTATATATAGACTTTCAAAAGCCCTTTTTGAAGAACAATTTGTTCAGTTTCATTAAAATCTAAAGCAAACTTCTAGGCCAATTAACAACACTTATTTAGCTGACGTAGACAATTAACAGGTTCTCCACTATTTCAATCCCTAATTCAATAAGATCAGTCATGATTTATCATCTTAATTATGCTTTGATATTAGCAATTAAACCCCAGCTCTGAATTAAATCTCAATCAAGCTCTTATAATTGATGGAATCAGACTGCATGTAGGTGCGTTTGTGATGCTGCCGCTGTTTTGTGTTTATCTCAGGATTCATCTCGGCGGTGTTTGTGTCCTCTGTGCATTCATTCTCCATCTGCCTCGGCACCATCAATACAAAAGATGGGATATAACAGGTAAAATGTAGTGAGCCTAGCTGTGCACACCATACTGTGGCTGGAATGCCAACCAACAAACACCACTGTTCAGTACATACAATGGCCTTTAAAGGATAGAAACTGAAAAAAGTTTTTTTTGTTGTGAAAGTCAGGGAAAATGGAACAATCAACTCTCAGGCTGAAAATAGAAGTTATAACAGTAATTTGAAAGTTCTATTTGTATATGACTGACGTGTGTTCAGTTGGTACTGAAGAAGAACAAAACCATTATCTTAGTAAACAGAAATATTACACTTATTAGAACTTTATTTCAGTTTTCTTTTTGCTCTCACTCGTCTTTTAAATATAAAAGATGTAGTATATTTTTTTTGTGTGACCTTTTGTCACACACCTAATCTCCTGAGCTAATATCCACCATATGGAAGTTTCCTGGTGTCATAGGACATCATAGGAGCCAGGACTGATCCCTGTGGTACACCACTGGATTCAATATTGGGACACTGGGGTTTAATTGGAAGGTTTGTTTTTTTCTTCATTTAGTTGGAGTAAAAAAATGGAAAAGGCACGAGGAAAATTGAACTGACGAAGAAGGCACTGAAGAAGACTAAAACCTATAGCTTAGGTGACAGAAAAGTGAAAAAAACTACATGAACCCCAAATACTGAGTAGTATTCCACAGAGAAATCAAATCAGTACAAATCCACTTTGGTGATATTCTTTTTCATATTTTTATTATAATTGTTTTTTGGATAGGTTTGGTTCCCTTTTAGTGTCACCTAGCACAAAAGCTGGCAGTTTCCTCGTAAGGCCTGTGAAAATAACATAATATAATGTACTTTTCTTATAAAACATTAAATTACTGCTAGGGCTGAATGATAAATAAATTTGCTGTACAACCCTACTTACTGTCTGTCTATAATTAGCTTGACCACCACCAAAACCAAAACACTTTATCTGTTGCAAAAACTTGTACTAGGAAAGTCCAAGCTCTGTGTGTGGAAAAAAGAACTTTGCTACAAATCCAGCAAAAACACACGCAGATGTTTAATGTGCTTCATGTTAGATGGAGCGGTCATTTGCCTTTGGTTATTCTTTATGCTCCATCTGCTTCTATTTGAGCACTTAAACTGTCCTTGCTCACTTTATTAGCGTTGCGGCCGTGACGTAAAGCACCACCGAAAAGCATTGCTCGACTTGCTATTGTCTCCAAAAGCTGAGACTGCTGACACACACTCGGCCCCGTTTCCTGCACAGTCATGCTCTGCCTGCACAATGTGTGTGGTGTTAGCTGTCAGTCTGTTATTGTTGTCAACTTGCTTATTGTATCTGCAAAGGTCGCAACCCCTCTTCAGAAAATGTGCTCTGTTTGGCCAAGACTTCTCTATGTGGCTGCTCCAACACAGATTAATTGTTTGGCATGTATGATTCAGACTGGCATATTTTGCTCATAAAGCTCGGCGAATGACATACTCACAATTGTGACAATCTGGCATGTGTGATCTGGACCAGTTTTACCAACCTGCTTCAGTAATAATCATGAAAAATGTGATTTTCAAATGATTTAGATGACTCAGTTTTAATCTTCAAGAGCTTCTCTCAAAGGAAAAATGGCTTAATGTACACACCAGAATTTCATCATTTTCTTCTGCTCGCAAATCCATTGCTCCTTGGGGCCTAGCTGTCATTTCAGATGATGTCCAACTTTGCCTGTTTTTAATTCAACTGTGTAAAAATATATATGTTACAATCCAAATTAATACCAGGATAATGGGAAAATGGGCAAAATATACATAAAACTATACATGAAAAAGCCTTTACAATTAAGATGAAAATAACATCTTTGCACTAAACGTATATGGTTTAACCCCAGATTTGCAAACATGGAAATTTATGGATAACTTTTTGAATCAATTCTTTTTTTTTCTCTGTCTCATTCTTTCTCTCTGATCTTTTAAGAATAAAAGATAAAGTAAATCGGTCGTCTTGTCTAACTTTTTGTCACAAACCATCTCCAGAGCCAATAAACATCCAAATAGAATTTCACTTGCGTCACCCACGCAATATTGGGACAATCGGACAAAAACAGCAACAACAGTAGCTCAATAGTTATTACACTGTGCATGTAAAATTCTATAGGAACTAGGTGTGACCCCTGTGGTACACCACTGGATACAATATTGAAACACTGGAATTGAAATATAAAATTTCATACACACTCTGCTTCCAGATTCCTTAGTGCTGTGTAAACATCCACCATCATCTTCTGTCTATCCAACTTAAATAAGAAGAAAAACTATTAGCATAAGAAGTGTAATATGAAGTAGGGAGCCCTGTACCACAATATAATGCACACAGCTTTCCTGGACAGACACATTACTCACTCAGAATCTTTGTCAGTTTAATTGGTGGTAATCCACTAATAAAACTTAACTACAATTACTTTTGCTTTAGTAAATCTTACTCAGACTGAACCAAAATGGAGAATAAAACTGTATATGGACTATATAGATGGACTAAGAAATAACTCATGCTTCTAAGACCACAACTACATAAATTTTGAGGTGCTCCACAGGTATTAGAAAAACATAGCTTCCTCATCATTATTGCAGTTCATTTAAGGCTCCTGACCCCTTTTCCGTTGCTCTCCTCTTACTACTCTATAGTGTATTTGTGAAGTGAGCTCTACACTGACTTGTGCAGTCAATTATTGCTTATTGTTGCAGGATATTCGCATATGTCTGAGCATCAGGACTATTTCCTGGCTCCGGCGTCATCAGCAGATGGGTGTCCACCGTGCCGCAGTAGATTTCCAACACATTACAGTGGAGAGAGAATGCATGTGCAGTCAGTGGTAAGACAGGTTTGAATGCACTGACGTATTGGCTGCATCTGCACTGTGCTGCTTCTGGGCACATGCCAGTTTCAAGGAGGAAGAAACACAAAAATGCATTGTTTTGTCCTTTCAGTTTCGGTCTCTTAAAAAGACAGAGATTGTCTTCCCAACTAGATTCAGCTACCACATAAGTTGCTAGAATTTAGTAATTTTATATTTTTAAAGAACGCTAGTCTGCTTTTAATTTTTACTTACAATTTATCCCTTTTTATGAATAAAAGACTTTTTAAAGCTAGGATGAAGCTTGTTTATTCATTTCCTGAGCTCCTGAAATGGCTTGCTGGAGATACGCTGGGATTTTATGACATCACAAGTGACTCCAGCCCAGCACCAAATGATATAGGTCCATGTTTGAAAACACAAGAATTAAAGAGCTTACAGGGTCAGAAATTCAGAAGTGGACCAATAACAATGTACAGGAAGCTTTCAGAAACCAGTCAGAGAAGACCAGGCGTGGAACATTTGCCTTATTGGGGCATTACCCAATTTTCTTATTGCTGTCCCTGTCTCAGACCACCATTCACCCCCAAAAGCAGCCTAGGACCTCTCCTCTTTTATTAAAAAGTAAAACCAGACCAGTCTTTTCTCCACAAAATACTCCAAAAAATACTAACATTAAACACTATGTGCCAATATCTATCCCCATTTCATGTTGCCTCAGTTTTCTCAGTTAATCTTTGCTCTGTTTTGCTGTGTTAAGACATTCAGCGCTGAATATACACTTTCTATTTGGTAGAGGTTCCCTCCTTATTGACAAGCTGTGTCAGCCAATGGGAGCACTTCTGTTTTCCAAAGGTGAGCATGTAATTAGCCAAATCCCAATGTTTAGAACTGAAAATTCTCATCTATTAAAACCCTTGATTATAAAGTCACAATGACATCTTCAGGTCTTGTTTTTTTCCCAGATGACTCCTATTACAATATACTATTAGATTATTTAACAGCTCCCTGGTTTAAGAGGAAAGGTGGACATCACAAACCCATGTTGATTTTTTGCATACAAATATGCTTTTCAAGAATATAAGAGACAGAGAATATAACCAAAAAACAATATTAAACCAATATCCATCTATAAAATAACATTTTAAAAATGACCATACTATGCTCTACTAAGGCTGAAGTTCATGCTATATGATTTGGAATTAACTGGCACCACAGCGTGATTGAAGGTTCTGATCAGCCAATTATTTTGACATGCAAACTGTAAATGTTTGGCTCATGGAATATTAGCCTGATCCAGTTGAATCAGTCTTTGGGGTAGGAATTGTGCATATGTTCACAATGCGAAAACTTAAATTTGTGACATATTGTGCCATATATTGGATAGTTGTACTGACAGAGGCGGCAGAAATAACACTGACAAACAGACTGGAGTGCACTTGGATGAGCCTAATGTCTCCCTGTGCACTATCCCTCCTCACACACTCCTTAGTGCACAGACACTTAGCTCTCTCCGCCTGCATCTGCCGGAGCTAGTGGCTGTAGTTAAATTGAAATATTTCCCGGCGTGTGTCAGAAGCATGCAGAATGGTAATTATGACAGATCTGATTAGGCGGGCCGAGTCGGGCGGCTCCGGGCTGCAGGTGCGACCTTGTGCATTCCTGCGTGTGTAAATAAAATTAATTACAAGCGTAGGGGGCGCGCGGCGCGTGACATCAGCGCGCACAGGGGGGACTCCCACGGGGGGCACCCTAATGGAATATTTTCCCCGAGTCTAATAATACAGTTGGTATTGACTTGAGGTAATTAGGGGGATCATTAAAGCGCTTTTCCCGGCGTATTTGCCTGCCTGATCAGATTAGTGAGAATGGGCCTCAGAACAAGCCCTGTGTGGTCTGTCAGGAGAAGTGGAGACAGTGGGAGAGGGTGAGCCAGCTCATATTTGTAGGAGAACTATAGATACAGCTAGCAACATTGACAGGCAAGGTGTGAGACAAGGCTCACATTTACTATCAAGATGCATGACTAACATCTGAGCAAAGACCAACCTTGTAACTTTCAATGTGACAAGTGATGCATATTATGTATTAGGCTCTGAATCTATGGCAGCACTGTGGAATGGACTGGATTGGTATGGTGTGGTTTTTAGGTCCTATCAAAAAGTACCACATCATTTGTCCATGGACCTAGGACATTAGAATAGGTGAAGCTAAACAATGCAGTCTGCTGACTGACCAAAGGGTAATAATTTAGGGAGCCATAATAAAAAATGTGAATATCGGTTTTTCTCTGGTTTTAGATAGAGTCAGATAGATAAGAGTCTTAAGGCAACTGCTCCATTTAACATAGCATTTAACATGGTCTGAACCTGTGACATGAAAGAGTGAGTCCCTAAAATGAAGAAAATTGGTGCAGCTCTTTAGAATTGTCTGTTTGGAGTTCAGAAAACTAAGAAACAACCAGAGGCAACTTTCTTATATTGTTTATTGCAGCACTACACCTGCAGGTGCTTACATTTTGCTATTTGTTTCTCTAATATGTAAATGGCAATGCACCCAGACTTAAATAATTCTCTTTAACTATGTGTGATATCCTTTAGAAACAGAAGTCAGTACAGTGCTTGTATGATATTACTGTTTATGTCACTATCTCCTCCAAGCTACAAAGGCCGCAGTGGAAAAAACAGATCAGTAATTATGCACCAAACTGTGCCGTATTGCTCAGCTAGCACCGGTTGACATCTCGTCGTGTAAGAGCGTACAAGAGGTGGTAATGAAGAGGCATTTGGCTGGAGGCCTCATGATTTTGGACTGAGGGGAGGTGGTGGGCGAGCAGAGATGGGAGACAGATGGGGTGAGAGGTGGCACGTAAGGCGTAAGTGAGAGAGATGGCAGCAGAGACGCATGCTCTGGGCATGCTCGGTGAGGAGGAGGGTTCTATAAAACAGGCTGATGGGAATTCCACTGTCCATTAAACAATAAGAGAAGGGCTCATTTCAGAGGGAGGGGAGGACTTACCGTTTGCTAGATAATTCATTCGCTAAATTAATTATTCAGACAGCTGGGTCTCCAGTTCAAGAAAGTGTGTCTTTAATAATAGAGGCCTAGCCTGTTTCCCATGGCAACCTAATAACCAAGCAGGCATAAGAGATAAATAAATAAATCAATTAATAAACAGTCCCAATCTTTAAGATCCTTAGGGAATGTGATACGTTCAGTCAGAGCTGCATCGTTTAAGGGAGGGATATGTTTAGAGAACTAAACTAACATCTTTATACCAACTAAGCACAATGTGAGGAGAAATGTTATAAAAAAAAAAGATATATTTCATAGAAGCAGGCAGGATTTCAGTTCAGACACACCCTTTCCTTTCTAAGCTGTGTTCATCTTAACTTTCTAAGATTCTTAAAAAGTACCAAAAGTACCACTTGCTGCTTATATTTCATTTTGTAAATGAAATGTGAAGGCGTGAATGTTCAATGACTTGGAGGCCTCATGATTTTGGACTGTCCAATGTAATTTCCCAATTCACTGGAGATTGATACTGTATATATATCTATGTTGGATGTCATATCAAGTGTTTCAATCAGTTGTGTAAAATAATTCTGCTCAACGTCCAAATAGGGAAATCTAGAAATGTCTTCACCATTACCATTTCAGTGATGCATTGTGAAACCATAGACCAAAAACATGTTTCACTATAGTATTACAAATGTAGCTGAATTTTAAAAGAATCAAGTAAAGCTAGCTGTTGTTGCTTTGACATAATTTCCGAACCCAACATAAACTACAATAAATACTTACATTTATATTGTAAATATCATTGACAAACCCAATATCTCTGTGCTACTGTATGTAAGCACAACACAGCCCCGACAGTACTGACCTCAAGAGCTTTCGCAGCCTCTATGTGGCCACTATCTGAGAAGACACCCAAAAGGTCAGCCATCTGCACCTCTTGTAATGTAGCCATTAGACGGAGCAGGCAGAGGCTACGTCCACACTAATGTCTTAACTCTATGAAACCATCTCTGGTCACATTAAATATGACAGCAAATAAAATTCAGTAATCCAACTGTAATATAGTTTAGTGTAGGGCATACACATAGAAATATCATAATATATATATAAATATAATAAATCTTTATAATATAATATAAAGATAAAACAAAAGTTTCTTTGGTGTTCAGACTTGAGAAGGTGTTTGAATCATTTAACGTGAGGAAAACGTTAAACCACGTAAATGGAGCACAAGAACTTACTGGACTTCAAAGACACTGTATTTTTTTTTTGTTGGTTTGTTTTTTTGGACAATGATTCAGAATTGGTAGAGTGTGTACCACAGAACTGCAGTGATCCAGGTTAAAAGCTCTGCCAAAGTCTGTGCCACTCTAGCATTAATACCGGAGGATAGGGTGAATGCTAAGGTTGTGTATATTGCCCAAGATAATACCAGCATATTTTTTTCTAGAGATAAACAACTACAATCTCTCAATATCAATAATATAGTACACAGGTGTACAGCGGTCATAAAAGAGTCATAATTGAGAACTGTGTCCTTTGTCTTGCTTTCTCACTGCACTGACACAAACATCTGCTTCAATGGATTCAAAAAGAAACGTTATGTCTCAGAAACAGAAACCCACTATAGCTTCTAAAAATTATACTGATTAATGGTGACATTGGAAAATTACTTTTTTTGTTGTAATGAAAGCATTATTATTGCATATTTTCTGGATATATTGTTGTATATTTGGTGGCCCACCCTTCGTAAATACTCTAAAAATAAATGTTAAAATTAAAACCTACACATAAGATCTACACATAGCACGATCCAGCATATATCTACGAGTTTATGTTGAGACCCCTTTACACAAACTCCTGTGATAATATGAAGTACTTTTTAAAAGCTCATACACAGTTATTTTGTCATCCACTTACCCCACACCTCTCAGACCAATGACACGCTCACCCCACCCTCCCATCGGCCTCTTACCGCCCCCAACCTCCACTCCGGGGAGCGGTGTGCCAGGCGGGTGCAGGGTGACAGATGGCATACACCAACCTCCCCCTTTTACCACCACCACCCCCCCAACCCCCTGCACCAGCCCCCCTCCTACCGCCCGCCCCCCCCGGCAGCGCAGCGGCAGACCAGATCAGTGCCATTCTGTCTCATTAGAGCCTGGCTAATTAGCGTAGCCTCTTCCAGGGGGAATGAGTGAGCGAGAGGGAGATGGAGTGAAAGGCAGGGATGTGAGGCGGGAGGGTGGGTGGTGGTGTGGTATTCTGTACTGGTCATTGAGGAGCCGGGGGGGCTTTGAACTCTGTGGCGTGCCGGGCTCCCAGACTGCTTGTTTGGTGACAGCGGGGGCTCTGATTCCAGTCTTCTCAGGAAGTGTTTGCTTGTCTCCGACATAAAAGTCATGTTACAGGAATGGGCCCAACCCGATCGACGTCACCCCGCGCTAACCTCCCATCGTTCAGCCCAACATTAGCCATCCTCTGTCGGGCTAGCCAACACAGCAAGCCTCCACTGTTAGTGCAAATGAAAACAAAGCACAGAGGCTCGCTAGGTTGTGTTCTTGGCCTGCTGCGCCAGTTATTACCAGCATTAACCCCGCGCTCTCCAGGATGCAGACCACACCGCTGCAGGCTCAGGTGCCACTGGCAAACGTTTTTTCTTATTAAACTTATAATTCAGCTTTTTATCTACAAAAAAATTAACAAAAACACAAAGTTTTCCCGTTACACTCCATATTGTCACTGTGAGAACTCTGAAAATGGTCTTTTATTTGAAAACATTGATGTCAAATTCAGCCAAATCCACAGCAATGACACTATAAACAAGAAAAAAAAAAAGTTTTCTTCATTAACCATGTTTTTTATTCATAAAACATCCGAATGAAAGAAGCATATGTTAACAATGGTCCAGCAAATTCTAGCTTTAAAAAAATGTGTCTGTTTTGGAAGCACGTTTGCCATTGTACCTCCTGCACTGCAATATTTGACACACTGTTTGTTCACTCCACAATACAACAAAATTGATTGGATTTTTTTTTTCAAAATGCAATAAAATGACTTTAAGATCTATTTAAGAAACTGCATTAATGCAAATGTAAATGTATCCATAGTCTGTAGGTTACAAGACCTAGACTAGACTAATATAAACTACTCCTGGCATTGTTGGATTTAAACCAGTCTAATGTCTTGTGAAGCTTTTTTGGAACCTAAGAGCAAACCAAGATTGATTGTGATTTCATAAGACAATATTAACTGCCATAATAAATCAAAAATATTGGCATGGATGACTTCAAACATATCTGCACAGACTTGAAAAGAAAGTTCAAGTCTCAGTTTCTGATGCCGCAGAAACGAAGACAATGATCGCAGTTTGGAGCTCAGAAAAGAATCTGATTGGCAAATGAATACCACCTCTGCTGACCCACAAAGGTAAACAATAATTATTATACTAATTTTTAAATATTAAATAAAAAAAACAAAAATGTAATATCCTTTGTCCTTTGTTGAATTTACAACACACAGTGTATTGTCTAGACACTTTTTTAGATGAATGACCTATCCTTCGCAGCAAAGTCTAGAAGCCGCAATAATAGTAATAATAATCCACTCCCACTTTAGATTATAAGTACCATCGTAAGCACTTTTATGATGGATAAATGTCAAACAATGAACGTGTCACTCACCTAAGCTATGTTTTAATAAAATATTAACAGAATCCATTATCAATATATGGCCCCCTATTTATCAATAACACTATCTTCACAAGTCTTTTGAAACTGCAATCTCTGCTGTAATACTGGACCATCTCTGCTCCAGGATCACCTGTTTCTGGGGCGACAGAAGCGTGTTGGGAAACCCTGAGCAGCAGCTCCAAAGAGGCTCACAGAGACAGACCAGTGCCAGCCCCCACCCCCTTATTGTTATTTCCCAGAAGCCTGTGTGGGCATGGTGCCAGTCCAGCCCATCCTCCACCACTACCAAGCAGCCATGTCCACGCTGCTTTCCCAGCCTCAGAATCAGCCGCCATACTGCCATAGATCTCTGCTGAACGAACGGAGAGCACGTTTACTCACATTAGGCATAAACCTTTCCAGCAATAGACAAATTACTATTTTTATACCAGCAGCAAAACTCTGCTGGTATAAAGCTGTAACGTTTCTCCAGTGAGAGTGACCTATAATTTTCAGGCAAATAATTTTGTCTTCTAAAACACTAGTTAAATGAAAATGATGGTATTATGTGCCTTCATAACAAGTCTTACTGATAGAAGTTGTGTTATAAAAAGGCAAGGGATAAAATGACTCATAATCTTTATAGTGGAAAAAAACAGTAGCACGATATAAATATGTATATAATGAAGCCAAAGTGATGAGAAGAATAAAAAATAAAAAAAACAAACAAAAAAAACCAAACAAACAACTGAGGTCATCAAATTTATCATTATCGTGTCAATATTGCAATATTATTGTTATAGCAATATTATTGTTATTGCAATATCTGTATCGCAAAGAATGACATGTATTGCAGCAATGTTATGGTCTTCTACGTAATAGACTATATAATTTATTTTTTGCCTCGAAATGATCGTCCAAACAGCATTAAATTAAATTGTGGTGCGTCTAAATAAAACAAAAAAGACCTGGTTTAAACCTGGTTCATTCCTGCGTTTAGTCCTAGTTTAGACCTTTTAATTCTTAATTAAGTTCCGATTCAGTCTTTAACTTCCAATCATGAAAGCTGGAGCTAAATGAATATTAGTTCTAAGTCTTGTCTTTTTGTCTTTTCCACCAGTGTCTGTACTTTAAGGAGTATTCTCTGACAACTGTATATAAGCACAGGATCGGATATGATAAAATGACCTCGCTGTTTATTGTAAGCAAAGGGACTGGGGCAGCCATGTTATACTATTTAATAATTAAGAATGTATGTATGCCAAATAATTCTATTTAAGAAGTATCACTTACTTTTCTTTAACTAAATAAAATAAGTCTTTAAAGTTCGCTATGTATGTCAAAGTATGAAGATAGAGCTGAGAAAGAAAATGCTCAGCAACAACTTTCTAGAAAGAATTGCGGCAATATTTGAGTTTTCTTCTCACCAACCATTGTTTTTTGTGTTGAGGATTTTCTGTCACGAAATCAACAGACTGCAGTAGATTTAGCTCCACTTTTCAGTATTCGTTCCACTGTCTTGGTCCCAATGGTAGAAGCTTAAAGTGGAGCAGTATGTTTCTTTTGGTATCCTTCAAAAGCTCTTTTTGACTTTAAAAACACAACTAAACACCATATTAAACTGAACTGTGGTGGTAGAAATGTGGTGTTAATGGTAGCGTTGGCAGTGCTGGTTAGGTAGTGGGGTAGTGGAGGTGGCGAGCTGGGAGGGGGGGTACCAGCTGCCCGCCGAGCGCCCATTAGGAGATGGAGCCAGAGATAAGTGCTCTCCCAGGCCCCCTTTCACAGGCATAATTAGCACACTTCTTATCTGCTGCTCAATTCCCATTCACACCCGCCTCCGTGAATGAAACGTCAAAGAGAGGCACGAACCGGGGAAAAACGGCAGAGGTACAGGGGCAACGCAAACTGGCACCACCACACAAACCTGTTCACCCCCCCCATTTCCAATTCCAGATACATCCTCCAAAGTCAACAGTAGGACTCCCTCGCTCTTACCCCATTCTTCTGAGCCTTCTTTGAACTCCTTAACAAAAACAGTGGTTTGTGCATCAAACTGCAATTTGGTAAAACAAAGCTATCTGGGGCTATAATCATCCTAATCAGCAAGAAAAAAATAAAGCCTTTGCAGATATTTCCAGATTATTCCGCCCTCGGTGATCTATTACCTCCTCCCATCTCCTTCATCAGACACAATAGTGGAGCCGTTCAGAGCGAAGACTCCGACAGACATGCAAAAACCTTTAATAATAGCTCCATTTGAAAATTGCTTTTAATAAAGACTTAAAGTGGAGTGCGGTGTTTTCTCTTTTATTCCAGGGCACACAGTCTCGTCTTGTGTGAGCTCGGAGAAGATAACAGGGGCCCTGAGTGAGTGAGTCTAATATAAACAGGTTTGTTTGGTGTTGAAACACTGCCGACTGCGAAATTCCAGACCCACAATAAGACGACACATGTCATTATGGCTGTTAATCATCACAACTATGAAGCACTCAAAGGCAGTTTCACAAAAGATTGTATTTCAACATTTCTTCCTTCAGCGCAATTATAGCTCTATAACTTAGAAAACTAAAAGATTCCAGGGTTTGCACTCTTCCTGGGAGATCATTTTCCAAGGCTGATATAGCACTATTTAGGAATAAGAATTTATGTAAAATGATGGTAATGCTTTCATTTGACAGTTTTGCTGTAAAAATCTTATACATAGTATGAGTTAGGATGGTAAGAGTTTAAGTAGGTGTGGTCTACAATCATAAAACAGCACCAATAACTTAATAAAAACTGATAAAAATCCAAGCTCCAAACTGGTAATAAAAGACTAAAAGCTTTCCTAAAAGTTTTTCACCAAAGACTAAAGAACGCTGATTAAGTTCATGTTGAAACTGTTTCAGATGTTGTAATATCAAACTGTTTAAAATAAAGTGCTGTTGACCTGGGTTTGGCTTTTGATTAGAAGCGTCATTTTACATAGCTTTAAAGTCACAAAGTAAAAATGGCAACCTTCTTGTTACACTTTTTTCCTTTCAGTTTTTCGGTTGCCACAGCAACACCTTAATACTGATTTACACATCTAATTTGGCAACGTTTTGTATGCTAGATGCTTTTTACCTACACAACCCTTTCCATTTATCCGGGCTTGGGACTGGCACAAAAGTACACTGGCTTTGACCTCTTGTGGCTGGATTGATTTACCTGTGACACTAATGGCACCATAAATGACCAGAAATAAAGGACTGAATAAAATAATAAAAACAAATCATAAACCAACTAAATTTACACAAATTGTTTTGTATATAATATTTGCTGAAATTTTAAGGATGACCCAAAATTTAGCAAGATTTGTTTTCTCCCACTATATATTTTTATTCCATGACTAAACTGGTCTGTCAGTTTCCAGATTTTCCAGGACACATCACAGGAAGTGAGAGCATGATCGCCATTTCAATTGTGAAATGTATACATTTGGTGTTGATGTATACATTTCACAATTTTTACATTGCTGATAATAGTGATATATTAGCTAAGTCTGGTACGGTTCTTCAAATTACTTATATACCTGGCTCTTTGAGGCAGCCACTTTGGCGAACAGCGCTTGAGAAACCTTGGCCCTCTTCATCTCCTGCTGGATCTCGTCATAAATGGTGGAGTTGATGTTGACGATGCAGTTCTCAGTCTTGCCATTCCACTCGCTGGGCAGAGTGGACGGCTTCACCTGGAGGAAAACCAAAAGGTGAGCATGACACTGCGTCAAGTCTCAAAAAACAGAATGAGCCCTAATAATGTTGCAAGCATTATCAATCACGTATGTGAGGAGTGAAAGTGTTGAAAAATAATGTTGTAGAGTTAAGAAAAAAACTGTGCATGCTTAAACAAATGCAGTGAGTCTTGTTACTGTCGTACTGTGCGTTTGGATGGGTAAAGGTGCAGAGGTAAGTTGGTGGAGTTTGTGCTCACAGGGGAAATGCCCACGGGGATTCGGGGGTTCCAGTCCTCAGGCCTTACGCTGTCCTCTCTCCAGGGCTGCAGTGTCAGAAACACAACACAACCCCGTTTGTTCACACTCATGCGACTGTTCACACATACAAAACACCAGTCTTATCAATAACACTTCTGCTGAACAAAATGTTTTTATTCTAGCGTTAAGCTGATAATAATAAAAATAAATGCAAGTCAAGTAAAATGGAATCCTTATTCAGCAGCTTGTTGCGTCTTGACAAAAAGGTAACAAGTATTCTAATAAAAGCATTACCAAGAACCATTAGCATATGAATCATGGCACCATTGAAAGGAGACAGTGAGATGAAGAAGGGTGTGAGTTAAAGTGCACAGCACACAAAGACACATCATGAGTATTAATGTTAGACAGCAAAAGTCTTACTGCAAACTGAGTGTATATTTAAAAAGTGTCTAGACGCCTGACACATATTAAAATGCTCTGATTATTCTGACATTTGTGGTAAAAAGGTATTCAGGAGCACTGCGTGGCCTCTCATCCTGTTTTACGACTAAAGATGAGTTGTAGGTAGGTACTATGTCGAGCTAATTGTTAAGGCCGGGACATGCACAAACCGGCTTCTGGGAGTCAGCCCATCAGCGCACGTGAAAGAAACATACCTCTGCATCTGTTTTTATGAGGCCAATAAAAAGCCTCCTCTGTCTCGGGCTCAATTGCCACCCTGTCTGATTTATGTGCCTAAATTCACAGCGCAATGCTCCATAGGAGCGGCTGGCAGATGGCCAGGTGTAGAAGTGTGCAAACGTGTTTGTGGGAGTGGGACAATTGCCTTGTGTAGGAGCAGGGCTACATGATAAATGTCACTGGCTTTAAGTCACACAGGAAAAATATATCAGACCTCAACTTATTGTACCTTTGTGCCAACAATCCTTTGGAATAATTGAAAACAAATGAAAGCCACAACCAAAGGCTTTTTGTTTGTGTTAGGTACAGATGGTGTGGCATGTTCCCTTCATTAGACTGACTGTAAAAATATAAATGTATTACCCACCACTTGGTGCAACAACAAGCTCTAATCTTTAGCTCAGTTTATATTCAGAGTAAAAACTTTCACTTCATTTTTTAATGAACAGTTGGCTAGTCAATTTACTTTGTCTTTAGATTTTTTGGTGATGACACCTTAGGGCTGCACAATATCTCTCAGTCATTGCAGAATCAACAATATTCATTTCACAAACACTGGTTGAACTGCAATATGATAGAATTAGGGCAGGCATTTATCCTTTTAAAAAAACACAGATAAATTAATAATGTTGACTTAATAAAATGCCTTGTCTACAATATACATACCTGTACATTAATCTATGGCTCTGCTAATATAGATATTTTAATTCAATTGAGAAACTTTAACATTTATGTGTATTTTCTTTTCTTAATATGGTGCAGCTCTATGACACATGGTCTGATAAAGAGGAGCCTGTTCAAGTCCAGCATCAGAACAACAGTCATCTTTAAAGGACAGTGACTGAGCTCACACTGAGACAGGCCTTTCTTTTATCTGGGTGGGCTTCACATAACTCTGCTCCTCTTTCTTGTGTTTTTTTTTTCACCTCTGCCTCACCTCAGTACAGACGACTCACAGCCCGGACAAGACACTGAGGGCCTTTGTCGTCTCTCAAATGCAGCTGACCATACTTCAAATGGGCTTAAGTGCTACAAAGTTCAAGCCTACCAAGCATCACTAAGAACCTGGAGCTGAGTTGTGAGGCTGTTGTCAGTGGTTGAATCAGAAAGTCTGAAAGAATCTGACAAGGAAACAATGCTTGATCTTTCACTGAGCTTATTATCACTCAGTGAGATTTCTGTTTAAAAAGTAAGGGCTGTTAGTGCTGCCTAATGCACGGTGAAAGAGCAAAATTAGCGCAAAAAATTATCAATCATTTGCTCACTGTTGTCACTTGTGAAGGTGGGAAGTGTGTTTTTATAGGGTAATAAGTTGAGAGCAGTTCATTCCACTGTATTTAGCTCCATGATTCTCTTTAAAGTAACAGAAGTCCCTCTTTGAAGCTCCCTACCAATATCTTTCCAATAACCCTAATATGTCCCAGTCTAGAACAGTCCCTGTACACATTCTTGATATTTGAATAATTACCAATAATGAATCAAACTTCAAAACATTTGTCAATATACTTTTTATTATTTTATTATTCAACCAAAAGCTGTTGGTTTACTCTTGAAAAGTCCTTTAGTTTTGAATTGAGTTCAAATGCACCAAGTGAAATCAGATTAGATGAACTGTACCTAACCAATAAGATGGAACTTTTAGAGGGTGGCATTTAAAGTCCTTATTTTGAGTATATTATGAATACTGTGGAAGAAACCAATATCTCCTCATAACCCAAGTATATCTTTTATCTCATTAGAAACTGTATGAGAAGAGCTCACCAATAAATCTCGCGAAGATATTGACAACACTGAAGTGACATGAGTAAGTTCAGTAAGTCCCGTACCTGCACAGGCCTGCTGGGGGGAGTGCTGATGAGTGGAGCAGAAGCCATGGCCGAAGCCGCCGTCAGGCTGCGTTCTCTCTCCTCTTGGTAGATTCGGTCTCGTTCGGCTTCGGGCAGCTGGAGGAAGTTCTGCATGGCGCGCAGGTTGACCAGCAGGGACTGGGACGCCGTCTTGGGGTCTTCCTCTTTACGTAGGATTTCTGAGAGTAAGCCCTGTGTAACGTAGACACAAGGAGGTGGTGAGAAGCGGGCAGGAGGGCAATAATCTCATCAGAGCTGCTTAAAGGTGAAGCTGAGGAGCTGTGAGGGAAAACTGAAACTAATGGCAGAGGAGAGGTAGCTCTGCAGCGCACTTAAACTGATAAAGGCTTTTAGGACTGCTTTGCCTCCCTGTTTTTGAACAAGAAGGCTTTTTCTCTGTCTTTATGGCTACATTTATACTGGAAAATAAAAGTGGTCTTAGATTTGTCCTGACCATAAGATCTAAACATAAATTTGTCGAAAGTCATTATTAGTTTGAAAGAAACCCAGTTTATATTTAATTAGTGCTTGTATCTATAATAATCAAAAAATCATTGTGCGAATATCAATATTCCGTGTTCATTACACTCTGTAAGTCCAAGTACTGTAATTGTAAACAGTGCAGACATGAAATTACTGTGGACCCCATTCCAGGTTGCGCCCTCCGATGTCTGGTTGTCTTCTCTGTTTGGTTGTTGGAATAAAACCATAAGGTATCTGTACTATTTCCAACTCAACAGTAAGATCTTTTGTATGAAACTGACCTGCAGTAACAGTAAGTTCCCTCAATTTATAAAGTTTACCTTTTCATACCTAATCTTTTTAACATTAAGTTTGAGAATTATTATCTACAATGGTCTAAAACTTCAATGAAAAAATGGTTTGGACATGGCTTTAATGTGATTGTATATACCTAGATCTGGTTCAGGAAGATCAGACTGTAAATGTAGCCTTTGTTTAACAATCTGAGTTTACTTTCCCTCAGTAGGATATTTCTCTCCACCATTTACTCTTCAGTTAAATATCTGTGAAACTCTTCCACTTGCCTCTACTCGCTGCCCAGAGGCTTTGATTTCATTGACTGCCTTCCTTGTAATTTAGTTTCTTGGACATATTCTTAAAGCGGTGGGGTGCTTTTCGGAGAAGAGCTACTGATAAATGGATGGAAGCGCTGTAAAAAGTCTGGGTAATCAGTGTATCCTCTGTTTACTTTTCAATAGAGCTCAATTCCATCATTATGTGAGCAATGACTCTATTATCAGAGGCGTGTGATTGGGCCTTTTCATCAGCTCTCGGCCACACACTGTGCAAACCGGCTCCCACTTCTCTCACCATCAATAGGTGTGATTTGGTAATAAAACAAGGTGATGGGAAAAAGATACTCTAGCTTGTCTTATTTTTATTTTTTCAGTCTTCTAGTTTATAAAAAAGGCTGTGAATTCTTGTCTTGTGTTGTCAGTGCAACAAATACATACAGCTATGCGTCATGTTTAATATGTACCTTTAGGTTGTGAGACAAGAGTGAACATGAAAAAAAAATGCAAAGGTGATAATTTTATGGCGCCGCAGACTATGGATAAGTGTGTCAGGATGCATTAGTGGCGTTATGCTTTATTCTGTGAGCACATGTATCTGTCTGCATTCTTGAGTGTGTACAAGCTTATCAGTCGCCACAATCAACCTCTTGTCTATCTTTTGTCGATCAGTTTTCCTCTCTCCTTAGCTCCACCTCGTCTCAGTCACTGTCTGCAGCACCTCCCCCCACAGCTTTTATTAACATACACACGGCAAAAAAAAACCCACGAAACAACAAACGGCTAATAAATAATCCTCCGAAGGCGAACTCTCCAGCTGCAGCGGGATAATTCCTCGCATCAGAGCTGATGTTTGTGTAGGAGCTGGGTATCTGCACTGAAACACTACTCTCTGACTCATGAGCATTTAGGACTGGGTTTGGGGGAATGTGGTATGTTGGTATGGTAATTTCAATAGATCCTTATCAGCTTTTTTTGTATTTACACACATTTCAATGTGTGGCTTATTAAGGCTTTATTAACTATGTTTGCTGCCACATTCTTTTACATTTTTATCCAATTCATAGACCTGTAATGTTATAAAAGTGAATTAATATTTACTGTCCAACATGAGAGCAGACCAAGTAGAAATATTTATATCTGTGAATCACAGCTGTATAAAGACATCATTTCCATTGGCATGTTAACATTTAAATTTCTGATTTAATGATCAATCTAACAATACACACAGATTTTATCTCAAAAAAGGTTATTTGATTAATCTTGTACCTATTTCAGTACTTGTACAAATATTGTATATAGATTACAAAATACACATGTTTAAACGCTGTTCTGATACTGGAGTCATTATTGACAAATGTGCAATGATTTTGTATGGAATATGCAATTATATTCTTATGAGTTCAATAAAATACAAAAAAGTGACTGGCTTATCTTTTTACCATTGTGCTTGCTTAACCTAAACAATGTGAACTATTGTCGATATAACGATAAGTTTCCTGTCCTTTAGTGTATAGTCCATGGGTGCTGGCTCCTCACCTGTGTCCTGTTGAAGGCAACGCGAGCGAACACAGCCTGTGAGATGCCAGCCCTCTTGAGCTCGTCACGGACCCACTGGTAGATCTCCGAGGACACGTCGGTGTTGGAGGCCACCTGTGGCTCCAGGGGCTTGTTGTGGCCGCTGCGGTTCACTGGGGGGTGGTTGAGGTACTGCTGGGACAGGGTCTGCTGGGCCAGGAGCCTGTTGACGGCATACTGCTGGTTGAGGATCTGCGCCATCACCAGCTGCTGGTTGACCAGCTGCGGGCTGATGGGTGTAGACACCAGTCCTGGGTGGTGCAGACCAGGGAGCTGGGACTGGCGTCCTGCGGTCTGTCCACCATGTGAGGGAGGGGCGTGTGGCAGCGGCGGGACGGGGGACGAGGGGGTC
Organism: Rhyacichthys aspro; assembly: GCA_036850595.1. NCBI lineage: Eukaryota > Metazoa > Chordata > Actinopteri > Gobiiformes > Rhyacichthyidae > Rhyacichthys > Rhyacichthys aspro. The sequence continues at coordinate 22,061,319 of CM072163.1, read as the reverse complement.
TGTTCCGCTGTGCTGCCGGGGATGGGCTGCTGCTGCTGGGAGAAGCCCAGGTGGTTGTGGTTGGAGCCGGGTGGAGACAGGTCTGAAAGGCCGTCCATCTCCGCTGCAGCAGACACAGGACAGAATAGATGGGGTTTATAATGGATTCAAACATACATGAAATGAAAACAGAACTTGGGTTAAGTGGCTAGAAAGATTGCTGAAGAGGATTGAAAACTGGGAGTTTGGTCAGAATTTACCTTAGTCAGAATTGTGGGAAAAAAAGATGTACATAACAATCTGACTTGTGATGGTCACACCACAGTTTGATTTAAGGCTTTGTTTGGATAATGATTTTGAAAGAAAAAAGAAGAAAATCTCACTAACATAACGTTACTACAATTACAAGAAGTCCTTCCAGCGATACAGCTACTGCATTTGTTGATGCAGATAGTTTGATAGATAAAAGCCAGCAACGCAGCTTAATTTGCCTTAAGGCTGTGCTGATTTCCTTAGCAGTGATGTCTGAAAGATGCTGTTATTACTGAACATGGGTGTTATGCAGGGCTGGTTTAAGGTCAGAAGGTCCATGGGTTAAAAACATATTTGGGTCTTCACCAACACCAACCAAATTCTGAAAATAAGGGCTTTTAAAATAGGCCTAATTTGATTTAGGTTAGGTCATGCATTTTAGTGACCTGTATGCACATACAGTATATCTAAAGTTTAAGTTTAATAAAAAAAATTACGCCTGAGAAAAAAAAGCCCTCTTTATAAAATAGTGTCTGTTTGTGTTAATGACTTGACTTCAGCCAAAATCAATCAGTCAAATCAATGCCTTAATCCTTTGGAATATGATGAAAATCACTGTACTAATGACTGGTCAAGTATTATTGTATAATTGTTTTTTGTTATTGTGAACACCACTGCTATATTGCAATAAATACCGTAACATGGAGTTAATACTGTGATAATACCTTACCGTGATAAATACATTTCCGCTGTTATGCATCTTAAATTATAGCCTTGTGATACACTGTTTCTTTGAGTATTGTGTCATTTTTGTATGTATTAATGTATTCAGGGCTCAGATGAAATGTAATGATCTAGACTTGGTGACTAACCTCAAGTTTCATGTGTTATGGAATAATTATTTGATAGAGCTTGACTTATGTTGGCTCTAATTCTAAGTGCAAACAGAAAGATACAGTAATTGAATACAAGTGTGTTCTTCTCCGCGGGTTGACCCTGGCTGATTGGAAATAACACAGCTGATCGTCCGCCGAACGAAAACAGAGAAAAAGATAGAGTCAGATAAGAGCTTCATTGTGTTTGACCTGTGTCATCCACGGCCCATGCCTTGCAAATTAAGTTCAGAACGTCTGTGGCCTTGTCATGTGGAGAAAAAAAAGTCTCAGACAGTCAGGGCAGTGTGTTTTTAAGTCTGTGGATAAATCACATTCCCTCTTCAGATGCGTAATTCAAAAATAAGAAACAGAGGCTAGATAATATTTAGCTAAGGGAGAACATAATAGAAATAAAAGTTGGGATTCAACAAAATGAAAGCATTAATTGTCTAACTGTGAGCAGTTTGTCTAGAGCCTGTATAGTCGTATGCACTTTAATTCAAGGTTATTTAAGTGGAAATTAAAATTTTGCAATTATCAAAATATCTCATCATTTTGGAATTTTGTGCAACCTTATATTTAATTATACAATGTTTGGTGTTAGTATTAAAGAAAGGTTTTTTTTTGTTTTTTTGTTTTTTTTTAATAATAGTATCTCCCACAATCAGATCAGCCTGCATATTACTAATTATTATAGAAATGTGACGAATGCAGTTTTAAAGAGAACAATTGCTGCATTGTTGTACTCATTAGTAATTAAAATTGTTTGGTGGCATTGTTACCAAGACTAACAATTCAGGTTGTAAAGGCTGAATGCAATTTAATACTCTAATACCGTAGATTTAGCTAACAGACACTGTACCCCAAGTCCAGATCAATCTGTTATGGTCAACAACTAATGAAAATTTTATTATGTTGTAACAGTCAAAACACAAAAAAACTTAACATAACTTTTTATGTTGGCGAGTTCTCTCACCAAAAAAACAAAAAAAAACCAAAACATCACTATAATCCATGATAATAGAGGGATTATTATTATATGACATCAAGTCAGAAAGTTGGGCATGTAAGTTAATCAGTTAATCTCAGTTTGTATGTCCTAAGTATGCACCTTTTCACCTAGGAAAAAGTTGTGAGTTAGTGAGTTTTGAAGGACAAGTGGCATGCAGCAGAAGTTGCCTGTTGCCTATGATTCTGAGATTTATGTATTTATTGTAAAATAAGGAAGGCACTAGTTAAAGGGACATACTGTATTTAGGGAGGGTTGTGTTTAAAAATCTAAATGTGTGGATTAGTAATTAATGTGCAAATTCAGTAAACAAGCCCAGCTTGTGTGGTCTAAACCATAAAAATAATAAAATATCGACTATATTTTATAAATGTTTACTTTCTAAAATCATATGCACAGACATTAAAAGCAAAGAATTCAAATATTCCAAGCTTTTTGAGTTGACAGAGTGTGGGGGCAGAATTTAAGAATTCATATGGATTGCAGCATTAACACCTCAGAAGTGTGCTGCGGCCTCCACATCCCACAGAAAAGCATCATAGGGATTGTGAAAAGCGTAAATTGCTTTTATGGCGAGGAAGGGGGAGTCTTGAACAAGCTGAATTTTTCAGGAGATGAAAGATTAAGTGCATGGATGTTTTCCAAAAAAATACCCACAATAATCTTGTGTTCAAGCAGTCTGTTTCTTAACTGTCAGCAGCCACAAAACAGCCAGGCAAGACGGGTCTATTGAGCAAAAACAAATGATGTGGGGGAAAAAACAAACACAAAAAATCTCGGTAATAATCACATCTCTTCCCATAATCCCTGGCATTCCCTTGCTCTGATGGTATGGCGTGCCTATTCAGTCATATGTGAATGTGTGTGCATATGCTCTCTCGCACACTGCTGGGGGGCATGCTCACTACACACAAACAGCCAGGCACACGGAGGCATTTCCATGCAAATTGAAAAGAGAAGGGGTGACAGAAGAGCATGGCAGGCCCTGGGAGAAAAAGGCTGCCACAGAAGCGGGAGTCCTTGTGTGGAATCCTGCCACAAAAGAGCCCCGGATTAAACACACAATGGGAATGGGATGTGGGCTGAGGGAGGGGTGCCTGGGTGAGAGAATGAAGACCTACTGAGTGACCTAACTCTCTCCTGAGTGAGCATAGCCATGGAGACACACTGGCGCTGATGCACTACATCAGCTGGTCCAGCAGCGGGAGGCCACTCTGTTAGGATCTGAGCCCAGGTACTTGTTCCTCTTGACTTCGGGCTTTGACAACCTCCAAACAGCATGTGATGAGGAGAGTGCAAAGTCATGTGACAGTACTGCCAGGAAATGACCAGCCTTGTACAGTAATGAAGTCGTATCAAGCAATTTTAAAATGATCTCACTTGTAGTCATACCAACTTGCAAGAATCCTTCGCCAATTTTATAAGCATGCAAGGTGTGAATACCTTGCATACAAATACCATATTATCATTTTAGATAAACCATTGTGTTATATGGACAAACGTGAATATAGTGATAACCTTCTGATCTATTGTAGAAAAACCTTCTAAATGCTATATTTTTGTAAGTATGTGAATTATAAGATTTTGAATTCAGTAAAAAGAAATACAGGGCAACAGGCAACACTTTATTGGTTACACTAAGGCTATACTACTGTATTTTATTATGAAATGCAAAACTTTTTTTACTTGCCTTCTACACTGCAGTATATGCACGGCATTGTTGTATGGACAGACAAAAACGCAGATACTAGCGTTTGCTGCCTACCCATCATCCTTAATGGTTTGTTACAGAAAACTATTTTGGCAACCTGGCACCTAACCCTTAAGTACCATTTAGCTACGGTGTAATGTTGTCCAAATACAGTAAGTTACAAAGTAATATTCTCTTTCACATAGACTGCAATGATATATTTGCATTGTAGTGTGCAGCCTTAGTTTACAGCAAAGGAAGAGAGCCTTGTACTGTACTGGCCCTTGAACTGTACGAGGGTGAATTTGTGATTTATTCATCTGTTTATGCTCTATTAAACACTAAAGTGCTGCTAGCTGTTTATTGAACCTCAAACTCGTTAGACCACGCTCAGCTGCAGCCACCTCAGTCTTATTCTCCCCTGTTTGTAATGGCAGTTAGAGTAATCTGTAGAAATTACTCAAATTTGAGGTGGACATAGTGTTAATCTGGTCTATAAAGATGTGGGGAGCATCACTGTCTCAAAGAATAATGTTATGGGTTTCTAGTCCTATACTTACACTTTGTATCTCAAAATTAGGGATGTACTGTCCAATCAGAGCCGTAAACCAAACTGTACTATGACCAACTGGACAAATGAGGAAAATATGCAATATTTGATGACTATGTCGAATATTGTGATAATGATAAGACCTGCAATATCTTATCTACTTTGCCATAGTAAAACTTGAACTGGATTGCACAAAAGAATACACTGCTCTATACTTGCTTCCTCTGGTCAAATTGCTTTTGCTTACTGTAGTTACTCATGTATTTACGCCACAAAGTGATTTATAGATGTGACTGGTAAATTTTGACAAACATAAATGCCATATGTCACAAGGAATGCTATTAAATTATTGGGATACAAGCAGTTCTTTGGGATATGGATATTGCAGTTGTTTGTATTGCGGGAGGTGTTGTTGTTTTATAATAACTGGGAACATTCCTGAGTGAAAATGATGACACAGACAGCTATTGGCTGTTGGATACACACAGTGAGAAGAATTTATTTGTGCTTTAAAAATTCAAAAATCACCCTACATCACTGGTATCAAATGTGTAAATCTACACTAATGTTTTAGAGTGTATCAGCTCCAAAAAGGTTTGCTCCCAGGATTTAACGAATGCTAATTTTGAAGGACAGTGGCTATCACTTCTTCTTGTGTTTAATGACTGTAGTGGTTTGCAGCGCCCCTGCTGATCAACGTTTGTGTGTTGGCATTATGTAAAGGGCCACCATTTAAAATCTTTTAACCTGTGCTGTTTAAGCATGTGTTTAAGGCTGTACTGAAATTGTCTCTCTCACATAATGTTTAAGAGGTTGGTTGAAAAACAGAAGTGTTATGTTGTGTGTGTAGTGTATGAGTGGCCATAATGCGACATACCTAGTGCATTGGCACGTGGGCTCTCACGGAGGACACAGGTCCCCAGGTAGCCCTCCAGCTGGGAGGGTTGGCGCATGCCTGCCCCGTTGGACAGCATGGCACACACAGACATACACGCACAGGACGTGGTGAGGGTGGGGATAAAAACAAAAACAACAAGGTTAGGGATGTACATTCCCATCATTCTCTTCAGTCCAAAGCCAACATTTCTGAATGCAACAGGGAGAGAGGAAACAATTGTGACAGAAAATGTGTAGGAGTATGCAACAGCATACAAAAGGTCTGAAGTAAATAAATGTTCCTAGCATATGTTGCCACTTAAAAAAAACACATCAGATAAGATATGATCAAAACAAGCTATTTGCATGGAAGCTGTGAAAACATTTTGATATAATATCTGTTATCACTGCGAGCACTAACACACTAGCAGAGAAAAAAAGATTGTTCAACAGATTGGTGAGGCTAATATCAAGCGTCGCCTTATGAGCTGTGCAACAGAGTGGTGTTGATCGAAATCATGGAAATATATCGGACTTCCATCTGCGTTTTGGTTCGACTGAATTATGTAACCTTATTTCCTGGTGGGTCAAAGGGGATTTTTGGGAGATAATATAAAGCATGCGTTGTTTGAGGGTTGATAAGGAATCTAATTGAATTTCAAAACTAGGCGGTGGCTTGTTAAAGTCATTGCAGCCTTTTGTTCATCGAAAACTGGAGACTCGCACACAAACAAAAAATAAAACTGTCAGAGCTCTCAATTTGCTCCAGCCGTTACAGCAATAAAAGATAAATCAAAGATAAAAGTGTGCTCCAAACTGTGCAAATCGGAAATTATTAGATAACATGATGCTTTGTGCAAAAGCAAGACAAAAAGAAGATGGGTAAGAGACATTTTAAGAGCTTGTTTCCATCCATAGCTATGGTTCGGTTCAGTTCAGTGTGGCACACTTTAGTTGTGTTTTCATTGTCAAATGAGATAAAAGAATCCAACAATAACCACAGCACGCTATCCTACTGTGAAAAAATGGAGCTAAAAACTCTAGGCTGTTGATTGGCCAAAAGAGAATTCTCATTACGGAGTAAAAAAAATCAAGACCCAAAAGATTTTAAAACAAAGTTTGTCTTGTTCTTGAACGTGCTCGCTGCTTGCTCATTTTATAAATAGCACTAAGTCTCTTTAAAAGATCTACATTACTCAAAGAAACTGAAAATTTGGCACAAAGTTTTTTAAGTTTTGATTGGGTATGAGCAACCCAAAGAAAACACATATATTTTTGATTATCTTAATTAAAGAAGATGAGTGCATTCAACTCTGACAAAAAAAGCGTCAATCTGAGAAGCATGAAAAAAGGGTTTCAGGCTTGTTAAAAGATAAGTAAGCATAGGATAATATAACTAACTACTATAATACACAACAGGCATAGCAGGATTCACTACAACTGTTACTTCAAATTTCTTTTTTTGTCACAGGCAATATTTCCTCGTACACCCATGTGGTTGTTTGGGACTTACTTGATAGTGACTGCCAAAAACCCTCAGTGTAGAAAACTCAGAGAACTTTAAGATTTTTTTACTTTATGTCAAAAAAATGCTAATTCAGAAATATATAAATTAGTGCTGCACAATATATCGCAATGGTTATAAAATAGTTTATGGTAATAAAAATTATAATTTGCAATATCTGCATCATTAAGAATGACTTGTACCTAACGTTATGGTCTTCTATGTGATGGACATTTACTTTTTGCCTCGAAATGATTGTCCAAACAGAGCAACTAACTAATGGTGCATCTATATAAAACATGGCTTAGTCCTGGTTCATTCCTACATTTAGTTGTAGTTTAGACTTGTTTAGTCCTGGTTTAGTCCTGGTTCAGTCTTTATTATTGATTTAGGTCCTGTTTTAATGAGTGTAAGTTAGTCCAGAGCCTTTCAACATCAAGTTAAATTAATGTTAAAGTTACATTTTTTTATTCAAAGTACAAGAACATTCATATATAGCAGCTCATGTTGTTATTGCAATGTTAAAAACATCATATTGCATGTTTTTCTTTTATCGTGCGCCCTACGACACAATCTTCAGAATGTGCTTATTCAAGACTAAAGCATTAATAACAAGGCGTATAACTTAAGTGACTAAGAATGTTGAGTAATGCTGTGTAAATGATGAAATTAGTAGTTACAAATAGTTAACTGTTGCTTGGTAGTATGCAGTTATTACAGTGTCACCAGTTTTTTTCTGTTTGGAGTTTAGAAAGCTAGGGGACAATATACTTACTACTTAACCTCCAGCCTCTGACATCACAGACATTTTTTCACTTTTTATTTTATAAGAAAAGCAGCCCGGTCTGGAGTTGCAGTTCCGAACTGTGCCGTACTGGACAATTATGTGCTGCTTGGTGGAAACAAGCTTTTTGTATTGGTGCAGTGTGTGTGCGAAAAGACAAAAGTGTGAGCTCCATACTTTGTGCCCCTCCGTTTTGCTTACCCATCATATCTTTTGTCTTCTTGAAATGTTTATACCAGCGCCCAAATTCCTGACACTTCGCCGCCGACACATTTGCATAGTAAGTGCTGTTCACAATGGAGGAAATCATACTCTGAAAGAGAGAGATTGATTGAGGGAGGGAGAGAGAAGGGAGGAGAGACTTTAGATTCTCATTGTGCAAAAAAATGCAGACATGATATTACAGCTTGTGAAACATGCAGAAGGTAGCGCTGTCTCTTGTCAAAACAAAGGAAAGATAGGGAGAGTTTTAAACCCAGTACGATCACACATGCACTAATTTGGGGATTGTCTTTTAAAAGGTAAAGCAAAGTCAATGAATAATACAAAACTCGATCTGTTCTTTTTTATCAAATGCCATTGAGTTTGTCGTTTTTCTTGCGAGTGGTAAATTAGAAGGGTGAGTAAAGTCGTTGCACATCAAGAGCAGGTGGTGGAAAAGATATTTACCTTCAAACGATGAGCTAGTGACTCACTGAGTATCAGCATCTGGGGAGCTGAGCGATGTAAACAGATAAACCTCTTTTATTCCTCGCTTCTTTATTTATACAATCTGTTAAAGACAACAACTTCAAGCGCTCGGAGGGCCACACTGAGCATGTAGCTCTTTGACGAATATATGCTCCCATCAGCCGACTCTTTGCCCTCTCTACATTTAATTCCTCCATCCTCCTGAGCGGGAGAAAAACAAAGAGGCGAGATATTTTTTTTCCCCTTCCAGTTTCATTAAAATGAATGTTTTAACACCTTGCTGGCCTCCAGGCAAATAGCGAGGTTGGTGCAGGAGAAATTGTTTTTGATTGTTATAAATATTCAAAAGAAGCAAACCATCTGTTTTCAAATTACAGGTATGCCATCTTTATCATTTTCTATAATATATGCGCTTAGAGGATGCTGGAGAACCTTCTGGCAGAACAGCACGGCAGTGGAAGCACAATGGACTTGGTTCACATCATTCTGACTGCAGCGCCTCTGAGTTAAAGAAGGGCAAAGGTGATGCCACACAGAGCTGTTCCATTGCTAATGCTTCCACTTTAATGTCTTCTAGAGTAAGGGAGGTTGTACACCCAGCACAGTGCCATCAGTCCAAGACACATATTAGCTCAAGTCAAAGAAGAAAGTTTTCTCTCCTCATTACAATTCAAGTTTGCTCAGGGATAAAACAAATGATGAAAAATGTGTCTTATTGCATGTAAAGCAAAACTGATCAGGACTGATCAGTGCTAACTAGTAAGTATGGTCATGACTTTTCTTCTATATTTTTTTACACTGATGTTCATTATGTAAGAGTTAATTAATATGAAGGTGTGTGTTACAATTGCAATTGTGTACAGCAAGCATTCTACTATGGTCATATTGTATGTCAAAGTATGAAATAAACGTTATAAGTTTATTAAGATTAGATTAATTAGGTGCAAAATTTTTGGTGTCCTTGTTCTGATGCTGAATGATTAAAATTAGTGTAGAGATGCTGCCCTGTGACTAACTGTAACTGTTGTATCCTGCCTAAGGCCCAGAGTTGTTAGGATAGGCACGTGCGGAAGAAGATAATTGATTAATGAATGAACTATACATTTGTAAACATATTTACTACTGGTGCGTCTATGACCAATCTGATCTGACTTGATTTCTTTAAGAACCAATAAATTTTCCAATAGGCTTACAAATACGTACTTCAGAGGTTTGTGCTCAAGTGCATTGAGGGACATTTTACGCCAAAAGTAAAAGGAAAGAGATAGACTTGTACTGGTTGTAGGGTGCACTCACACTGGCAATTTACTACCGTGCCCAAGCACAATTTCATAGCTATAGTGTGGCACATTTGATCAGTGTTACAAAAATAAGACGTTGAAAGTGGCTGCCCAGTGGTTTGGATATACATAAGGCTTTAATTCAGTGAAGCTGCTTAATTATATTTTTAGATTTTGTAAGCTACTTTTCAGTCTACGGGCTTTCCCTCACAAAAGAACCAGCAGTGAAGAGTTTGCATTGTTAGCTTAAACAATTACAAGGTGGGCAGCACCAATATTCAATGCAAAAATACTATTTGCAGACAGAAAAGTGTTCTTCATTCTTTGTGTTGTATTTTCACTGCCTTTCTAATAAAGAAAAGTGCAGCATACAATAAAATAAAGCTAGGTCAGTGACAAGCCATGCTCAGACTCAGTGTGAGCGCAGATCAGTGAGGGACAATGGAGGGGAGGATAGTTGTTCTTAAGTACAGATCAACTGTGCCTAGTGTGTGCGAAGCCTTATAATTTGTAAACATGAGTGTGCACTGATTTATTGCTTGATTTATTCAAAACTGACATAAAAGCAAAAAAATCTTGTATAACCTGGTTCTAGCTGCCTGCTTGAATGTCTAAAATCTATCTGAGAGCGATATATTCAATGAAGGACAAATTCTGCTAAGTCCAGGGGATAATGAACTGCTCTTCTCAAAGCTGCCATGTTTTATTTACAGTATATGTGGGCTACAGCAGCTCCAGGCAACAAACATGAGGCCCTCTCTATCTGCTCCACTCCCTCTTTCTCCGCCATCTTTGACACAGATGTTCTAATAAACGCTCCTCATTAATCAGCCCTCTCCCTCAATACATCACTCTAGCTCTCACAGGGGGCCTGCAACGTGAATGTGTGAGCCCAACAATGCACACACTACTCTATCTGGCTCACGCACGCACGAACACGGTAAGTGAAATCAAGCAGATAACCGGAGCCGGGCTGCCACTGCGGAGCCAGCGGGAGGGCCGTGCTGGGGCTTGTCAACAGGTAGGAGGCTGCGTGTGACGCGCACATGTGTGGAGCCTTTAAATGATAGCCATCTGCAGCACAAAGCTTATCAGCAAGACCAGGAAGTGGCACTGGGCTACTATCGGCCCACCACATCTCCTCCACTCCCATCAGAGGAGACAGGAAGAGAGAGAGAGAGAAAGAGAGCGGCCAACACCACGCAGGTAGTGTAGGCGTCCAGCTGCCAGCATTAATATGAAGTGAGCACAATACACAACCACTGCAGTCTGAGGCTAAGGTGCCGTTTACGCTGCTATGCTTCTCTGTTGAAAGGGTGGGTTATGTTAACATGAGAAGTGAATTTTGACTAATTTTAAATGTGGCAATGTAAACAAAAAGAGTATTGGTAAAAATACCTGGTGCAGCACAGTATATTTTAAATTCATCATTCTCTCAATATTATGAATAGCAATATCAGTATTGCATGTAATATCTTGCAGCCCTATTCATACCCACACATACCAGTGATGTTTTTACACAGCAAGAATGACATATGTTCATATGTTCATTTGTTTACATGACACAACAACAATGAATGCAACCACTAATGAGTACAGCAGATCTCCCCCTCTGTTGTGTCCTTAATTCCCCCAGAGGTTACTCGTGGCATTGCAGCAAAAAAGTTTTAAAAAGGATCTCCCCCATAGAGTGCAAAAACACAACAAAATGGTTGTATATTCTTCATATATTGTCAGGATTCATAACATGGAGTTGTTATGGTAAATGGAATGCATTTAAATAGCACTTTTCATACTCTTTTTGGGCAGCCAAAGTGCTTTACATCATGTTTCCATTCACCCCATTCACTCACATTCACACCAGGAGCAGACGGAGAGGGGGGCTCCATACATACAGCGCTCGCAGCCTTCACCGACCACCACTAAACTCACCTCTACAATCACACACATTCATACAGCAGTGCTGTGGCACTGGAGGCAGGGGGGTGAAGTGTCTTGCCCAAGGACACAATGACAGTATGAACTTTTACACTGCGACCTATGGGGAAAATCCTTTTAGCGCGACATGGGATTTTTTTGCTGCAAAACCTCGAGTGGCCACTGGTGGAGTTGTTGGAAGGGGAGAGGAGGTGGTTCCCGATCTAGAGCTTATAATACATCCATAGTAGCCCAAAAAGTGATAAACAAAACCTGGTACACAACAATCATTGGGAATTAAACTATGATTGCTCTGAACAATTATGCATTGTTTACCATGTACAAGAGGACCATAGTAGAAAAGACATGTCCTAACACTGGCTTCTGCTCTGCTAATGCATGCATGCAGATTAACACGCATGTACACATAACAATTAGTCCAAATCCCTACCCCCCACACACATCACCATGCAGCCTGATTTCCTAAATCAGCTGGGAAAAGACACATTTGCACCATCTTTCTATTGTCTTCATGTAAACTAAGTCCATTTTAGCTAATACACCTCTGAACTGAAATTGTCCCGTCACTCTTCCTCTGACACACACACACGTTGGCATGGAGGTTTTGTCGATGGCAGTCTGAAGGCCTGCAAAGATGGCATTTTGATGACTATTTGCTGCTACGCAACGCAGCAGCTGGTGCATCAGGGCCCAGCGAGAGTGAGCCGGGGAGTGGTGGTGGAGGTGGCACTGGCAAAGGGTGGGCTGAGGTGGAGGGGAATCTGGTTTATTGCCAGAATTTCCAGGAAAAATGGGCAGAGGGAGTCAGAAGCAACCTTCCATTAGAAAAACACCAGCCTGACCACTTGCCCAACCCAAAGATTTGATTCTGCTTCCCAAGAAGCCTTATGAAAAGCTTTGTCATATTTGTGCTTCATGTGTCCAACAAGGGGTGTCTCGACCTCCGTCTTAAATTGTAAAATGGTCTAAATTACTTCATGACACTGATTACCAAAATCTGCACAAGATCAGTAATTCATCCCTCTCGCTGGCTCATGTTCTTCCAACGCCAATCAATGTCAAGACAGAAAAATACAAAGATACATAGTGCTACTACTTTTGCGAAAGCTAAAATACATCCTTGACCACTATGATATAAATATGGCAATAGGATCAGCAGAAATAATCAAGTGATAGCTTCCCTAACAAAAAACAAACAAACAACATAACAGGCTACTCAACGAAAATATGGCACAACCCATTCACGGAAACTAGACTTTGGAAACTGCACTGAATGGGTCCCTCGTCCTTCTTGAGTCATAATTAACAAGAGGTACAACCAATGGTTTAAATCAAGGTTTAAATCAAGACTGTTCTCAAAAACAATGGAAAAGACAATCATATTAAAATGTGACCCTATAAAGCTTGGGGCAGTTGTGAAACCTCTATACACTGTTGTGTCCTGCAAATACAGTAATCATATCAGGCTTCCAGTGTCCCATTTGGAAAGAAAGCCATTTTACACTAATAATACGTCATATCTTTCCACCTTTATATATGAGCCATTGCACAGCACCTGAATGTCACATTTGTGTGACCTTCGAATGACCTTTGAGTGATGCATATGCACTGACTTCACAACCTCACTAAAAGTACTTTTTAGTTGAAGGCAGGGTGTAAAAAGATTACAATATAACCACAGAAAGGGGCTATTGTCATCAGCACTGACCCATAATCTTGGAGGCTAGAATCAAAAACCAACATGAGTGACTCTATTTTCTCCCTTTTCACAGGCTTTTTGTGGTCTAAACACACAAAGCGCCACTGCATGCTACAAAGGAATAAACTAAATGTTTGACAAGGCTGCGGACAAAAGCATTTCACCAAAAAGCCCTCCCCTTTTTGCTTTCCTTCATACCCCTCCTCACTCTATTCAGAGCCCTGTTCAGAGGTGGGCTAATTCTCTTTCACTCTCACCGCGATTCATCTGTTAACCTCTCCTTTCGCTCTGGGATTACGCAGCAGAATATCAAGGAGACACTAATCCTATAAAAAGGTGCCAATCTTTCGGCAGTCCTCTGTCACGCCCCTTCCCCCTCCTGTTTATTTCCCCCGCTGGCTCTACTCAGACACCTAACAGAGAGGGTGAAATGCCTCCTGGCCTCTCACCTGTGCACAACCTGCTGCCTGTAGGGGCTGGCATCACAGCTCGCACCACACTCAGGCATCGTGGAGCATCGATCAGAGGCTGTTACTATAAAAGGAAAAACAAACTGGCACAAAAAACTACTCTGATGGAGGTTTGGGGAAAGATAGAGCCGACAAAAATGGCAAAGAAGGTGTTGAAGGCAGTGTAAGAGCAAACATGAACAGATGCGTGAACATGTAGGTCATATCATCTTCCAGTAAACGCTATTCCAATGATGTACGCGCTTGTTTTCTTAGAGTGTACACTAGACATCTTCCATCTTGCTTTTTGCCCTACTGGACAGTTGTGGTTTTGCAGTGAAAAATTCTCAAAAGAGATTTTTAGTTATATCACACATATACGTAAAATGTCTGTAGGCAACTACTGAGTAAAATGGTCTTTTTCTTTTTACTGCCAAATTTTTATTCCACTGACTTTTTATACATCAAAAAGTAATCAAGCTCAGCCCATTGGTATATAATCATAATTATCATAAACTAAAAGCAATTATTAAGTGTATATTTCATAGATGTAAGAACAAGAATGAATCAGGAAGCCACATCTTGTTTTGGGGTTTTTTCGGAAAAATATAAAATTAGAAAAAATGCAATGGGAAAAGGCAGCACTATTTTTTTTTTTTTATTGATCGATTGTAATATGTAAATGAGTGTGAACAAAACATTTTACTTTGCTATTTTAAACTGAATTATGTCAGTCTTAATTTGCAAGGCCTTTTTTTTTTCAATTCACGACTGTCACTTTTTTGAGCAGCTAAAACATTACGGCGTATAGTATGAATATTTCTGTAGGACATTATAGAAGTTTTTTATAGCAGTGTGTGTGAGTGTGTATCTGTACGCGCATGGACTAATGAGTGCTCTCGTCTGAGCCGTCCTCACATATGGACCGTAAACAGGGTGATTACCGGACCGGGCTGGGCTGTGCCTGAGCGCCACCCGGGGACTCTTTACATCATCAGTGCGCCGCTCATGCCCGGCTAAACACACAAATGCACACACGTGCCCACACACAATGCTGAGCGGGGTCTCCAGGTGACCATACAGGGGCCTTGGAGGAGAGCTGGTTCCATATATGCTTGGATTTAAACACAATGAATCTATACGGCATTTGTCAAACACACATTTATACATACTGTGCACTATTTAAGCACATTGCCAAGATACACCAGTCATGATCTATTTGTCAGGATTCTAATCATGACTACTACAAATAAACAGGTACAAAATATCAAATATCATTAAAAATGACGTGAAAACAAAAGCTACTAAAATGGACAAATAGTAATAGAATAAAATTATACCTAAAGAAATTAACATTATCAACTAAGTATGTTTTGATTTATTTATTACTTACAAAGTCATGAATTGATTCAATCATTCCCACTAAGCACAGCTTGTTAGACAAACTTCTTTATGCTTTAATTACCCTTTTACCTTTCCGGGATATAACTAAACTGACAAGAGGAGTCACAGGTCTCTTTGCTTATTTTTCACAACCATCATATACAAAAACAACATACTGCTAAGGCTATAATCATTTGTGGCGTTTGTAGCACTAATTAAATGATTAAACCCATTTGACAATCACTGTTAGTTATAGCTTTAGTGTGAGATGGATACTGGTAGTTTGATCCAAATGAGAAGAGAGCGCTTGTATTTTTTTCCCTTCCCTGGGTTAAGTGTATATCATCTGTTTACTTCTGTAGCGTAGTTTACAAAATGGTTTAGAAAATGGCAGAACTAACGCCTGATCCATACGGCTAATGCATCATGTGTCTTTATGATTATATCAGCAACATCTGCCAGGGCCACAGGGTTTTGGATTTGTAAGGGAAGTCTTCTTACATTTTTAATACTTTGCATGCTTCATGCTATTACATGCTACTACATGCTGTGGTTCTGTGTTTTTTGTCTTTGTCTTGGCTGGGCCATACGATTAAAAAATTGTTGATTTTTCAATTTTTCAGACAATTTATAATTTTAATGATTTTTTTATTTATTTATTTTTTTCTGCTCAATGCCAATAAAAAAAGTAAATAAGTAAAGCAGCATCAGTGAGCATCACCTCATCAGTTCAGGTTGAATACTTTATTCTCTGTCTCCACAGACCAGGTCTAATATAACTTACACAACACATAAAGTCCTGATAAAAGGTGCTTAAAGTGCTACCGCCAAATGGCTAATTAGCATAAATCAAGAAAGTACACTGCACATCGTTTATCGCTTTCCTGCCACTTTGCTAAACCAAAACATCACAGAGGAATGTGACTCCTTTTTCTGACAACTGTTACTGTATTTAGTGTCTGCATTCATTATGGACATTGTTTGAGCTGTTCTAGCGCTACCAGAAGCATTAGCCACAACACAATGCAGTGTTAAAAGAAATTGAATTTTTTTTTCTGTTATTTGATGCAATGTTGTTTTGTTTTAGGTTTGTTTGTTTGTTTGTTTGTTTGTTTGTTTGTTTGTTTTAAACACTGACCTATTAAGAACTCAAATTAATTTGACTTGCCATCAAGCCCTACTTATGAATGGCATAGTTTCAATGAAGTTTCGACAACACACACTTTTCATCCTATTTGCCACTACTGAATGCTCAAGGTTTACTAGGATGCACTGGAATATATTTCTTCTTCTTACAGAGCCTTTCTCAAACATACACTCAGTGCACAAACTCTATTCCAGCAGCACACATTATTGGCCCCTGTGAGAGATATACTGCCGTTTGATTCCATTCACTCTGAGCTGCCTCCATGATATACTGACTCCAGCTCATGTTAATATGATATCTGCACCAGCGCCTTCTCTACTGCCTCCCTGTCGACACAAAACAACGCTGAACACGTGAGCTGGAATTTCCATCGCACTACACTAAACTGTGGAGAAAGAACTCAGCGAGAACAAAAGCGGTGGAGATGGTTCTGGGTCCGAGCCAGTGTTTAGCTCACAATGGCCATACGTTCCACAACACCTCTGCTTCCTGGCTGCGGGCCTGTGCGAGAGTTGAAACAGTGCACAGCCAAATTACAATCGTGATTTACATTTTCTGTGGAGATATTTTTCACTCAATCACAACCAGGATTCTTAAAGCCTTTCTAACATCTAATCCAAGCACTTTCAAGGACCAGTTTCAAGCTTTTCCAGCGCCCACTATAAATTTATGGTAGTGGCTATTTGCCCAATACAATTAGCCATTAAGGTGTCCAGAAGGGTGTCCAGAAGTTGACACGTGTCTTCCAAAACCACCAAAAAAGTGCAGCAAAAGTGAATTAAAGTATTTATTTTACACACCTGCTGTCCTTCAAATACTTAACCAAAGTGCATAAAGGGACAAAATCATCAGACACGTTAGACACGGTCAAAAATCATTTCGCCTCTGCACCTTACAACACCTTACAATATCTGAACACAAGTCAATGGGGAAAGATTAAGATTGCACTGATTGAATGGTGTCAAATATTGTGCATGAAAATTTCAGTTGACACAGTGAAATTATACAACATCAAATGTTTTTGTTTGTTTGATCGTTATCTTTTGGCAAAAATAAGACTTTCTTGTTGGTAACACCTTATAACTATATATTATGAAGCAGTACTAAAGCATTAATAAATATGTTGTTAATGATGAGATAATGATTAAACATGCCGAAGTATTGTTTGTATATATAGCTATACTTGAGCTTATTCAATACAAACATTGTTTATAGGTGAACAGTGCTTATTCATGTTAAAGTAATGCATTCTGAATGGTGAATTAAGTCATGAGAAAGACTTAACTAATATTTTACAGTGTGTAGTTATTATTTTATTTAAGAAAACAATGACCGTCCAATGCAAACTAAATCAGAAACTGTTTTATTCTTCTCCTTTTTGATTTCCATTTATATTATTTCAGATTTTAGAACTATAGAGCCTCCCAAGCAGAGCCTATAGAGTGTTCGGTTCAAATCGTGGTGAATGTAGGGGGTTGGTCCTATGCATCTATAATGATTATTACATTCAAGTCAAAATGACAGCAAATGTAAAGATCTAAGCCAACAGATTTTCATTAAAGGTGCAGCGATCTGAATTTTTGAGGCCGATCACCCACCAATCACAGTCTATTTAATGTATTAAATTACAGGGTTTCCACTGCCTTAATTAGAGACTGGCAGCCACACACCATTGTACAGTATGCACAGTATTTCATGATTTAAACATGGACAATAATTCAATTTGTATTAATAGACAGAGGCACAAACTAGGGCTGCACAATATTGAAAAAATGTGTGATATGCAATAACTATTTGAAATATTGTGGCAACAATAGGACCTGTGATAGTCGAATACTAACTTTCACTCGTCAATTTCAATCATCTATTTAAAAGAAGCCCATAACGTTATTGCAATACACGTCACATGCAACGCGGACACTGCAATCAATGCTGCAATAGCAATACATCTGAGATTTATGGTGCATCAACACAAACCCTTACAATTAAAATAACATTCGGAGTGCTCCATACAGAGTCCCGTCTTCATCCAATTAGATCCAGCTAAACCAATTTTCAAGTGTTTTTGAATAGTTAAGGGAACCCTGTCAAACAAACTCAAGGCATTTGATATTTGCAGATAAAACATGGAGGTGATGGATGTGTCTGTAGCTAAGTGCAGCAGAAGGGATTGGGGCTGTGTTTCTTTTTGAACAAGCAGACTGGGCTTCAGCACCTGTGATAAGGGACATTCTTTAGCCAGAGAGCTTTGATTCATGTCTTTGAGTAACTCCTTGAGGGCGTTTCTTACTGTGGAGTGGCTCCACTGCTCGGGCGGCAGGTCCTCCAGCTTAGGACAACTGCAGAGGGAGACAAAGGTACAAAGAGGGGTGGGGGGAAGGGGATGTGAGAGCATTAGAACATATTCAGATCAAAAACACATATCAGCACCTGGAAATACAGTGTAGTTGTTGTGGTTAAATATTAGGATGTGGTTGTAGACAAGGAAAATGTGATAATGGAAAACTGTATGCAGTACTGTCACACTGTTTAGTATTTTCAAACAAAACTGGAGTTTGTTCATCATTTCCACTCAATCACTATCAATGTCCATTTTCACGATTTTCCAGCAACTGCAATTAAATATGTATATAAAAACATTTGTAAAATTATATGAAATAAAAGAAATACACATATATTTTAGATTTTTCAAAATATGCCCCTTGTCATTTTAAGAGCCTAAGCATATATATGTATTGCCTTGTTATCTAGGCTTTGTTATTGAGGATTTAGATATAGTCAGCCAATAGTGGGTCTTTGTCCAATAACTTGCTTGCGTGCTCTCCCATTGGTTGAAACCGATATCAACAAGTAACAGCTACCGATTAAACAGAGAAAAACCAGAGAAGAAAAACATAAATAGAGTAAAGGGATAGCAAAGTGAAATGCAGACAAACATCAGCAATGTATCCAAGCAACATTTAATGAGGGTCTGATGGTAAACTGACTGACTGGTGTTAAATAAAATTGGGTACTGGCACAGCTATTAGAAAATGTGGATTTTTATTGCAAATTCTGCTTACTGCAGCTGTAACTGCAAGTTTGTTTTTGGTTTTTTTATAGATTCTAAAATTGATATGCCCATGTTTCAAAAAATATATGTTTATTTCTGTCTTTTGTTCTTGCCCAAATCAAATGTTGAGTGCAAAAGGCTATGGACCATTTACAGATGGCTTCCCTGCAGCAGAAGAGTACAACAGCAACACTTTATTACTCCTGTGCTGTTTGGTGTGTTCTGTACTGTAGTATATTGATGAATTGGCAAAATGAGTAGAGCAATCAGACGGTGAGAGCGAGGTGCAGATACAGACAAGGAGAGAGACCTGCGCACACATGGGCCCCCGTTCACTCGCTGCTCGTGCTGCAAGCGCCCCTCCAAGACAGACAGATTTCATTTGGCGCATCAAGCAGATGCATCTGGAGATTGCTGTGTCTCTCGCTCCCTGGCTGCCTCTCCCTCTTTCATATTCCCCCCCTTCGCCCGCCGCGCTCTCCTCTCTCTCCTGATTGTTCTGATTAGTTAATTACTTTATACAACACATCTGCTGGATTGATGCATGAATTATACATCAGCTGCATGTGGCGACTATTATTTCGTGTTACTTCTACCTTCCTGGCTCGTTGTGCTCGGCGAAACAATTTAAGGTGTTACTGGCTCGTACGGCAGTGGTGGTGGGGGGGCTTGGCTGGGTGGGGTAAGTAAAAAGATAAAACAAATACAAAGCAATAATAATAATAAGATAGAGGCGTAACTATCACTGGAATGGCTGGAGTTGTAACAACTTCGAATAGTGGGGCAATTAATTGAAAAATCATTTAAAACCAACATTTGGAAGCTCTGTTAAAATTCTCATGTTTAGATATAGGTTTAGATATTCAAAGAAAAAAACCCTAATCAAGTACCACTGTTGTCCAATTGACTATTCAATTAAAATCACACTGCCTGTAATTTCTATAAGCATCATCAGGAAAACACAATATGCAATACTGTCATAGTTTGCAGTGTTTTTGGCTATACTTGCGTCACAATGCACTGAGGGCAGTAGCATAAATGTACAGTATATACAAAGCCATAGTAATAATATACAGAATATAGATGCAATCCCAGAGTGGACCCTGTGCAACCAAAGTTTTTGGTCCAAATCAAGTCTCCTTTATGACAGGCAGGGATGCTCACCACTATACTAACGAGGAACAAACGATCAGAAATGTGTATTAATGTAATCTTACTGTATAAATTCCAGTTTAGAAATTAAATTACAAATAAAAGTAATCAACTATCACAATACTTAATGTAATATGTAAAATTTTAGTAGGTTACACTTACACTACATTGGAAAAAAACTGCATGAGTGGCCAATAGTTTTGATGTGCAATGTCTGAAAGTGGAAATTCTGCTTGATTACTTGATGCTGCCATCACAATACACATAGCATTTCTTAACACTGGAATAACAAAAAAAAAATAGTGATTACTGTGCAGGCCTAATCTTAAATAATAGCATAGCTTCTATGAACAATCCCAAATTAGATGCTTGTGGAACATAATAAAATTTCCATTTTGTAATATTTAAAATTATTTGGATATTGTAATTATTAAAGGCAGCTTTCTAGTAAAGAAGCAGTGGTTGTGGGCATGCTAACTAACTCAGTTAAAACTATATGACTTTTTTTTTCTCAGTTAAATTAAAGAGGTATTGTTGTATTGTGAAATTATTGTTCTTGAAGAATCATGAATTATGAGAGAATTATGTGAGGTACCCTGTGCCACCTGTACCACCTCAACATTAGTTAAAATATGATTATCCCCATGACTGTATTGTAAGTGAGTTATAAATGGAAATCTACCTTACATAATGTGGTTTACGTTTACAGAATTCTGCCATTTTGTTAATAAAAAAAAAAACAAAACACTGTGACATCTTCGTATTATATTCCAACTGACCACAGTGCATTTGGCTTTCCATGGTGCTTAATGAGGATTCACATACTAATGATTAATCTGATATATCTACAGTCATCTGTTGATAGATTAAAGACAATATTACTAATTTTAGTAAAGAATATTCCATTGCAAAAATACATTATAAGCAGGTCTGGTCTGTGTGAACACTGTGTGCCAGACATATGTTGGATGTGTTTGTATGCATCGCTGAATTACTTTTTGTGAAACCTGCGCTGACACTTGACAAGTGCGAGAGATGAGAGAATAAGCGGTGGGTGATGAGACATTGTGTTGTGTGTGTCCGTAAATCTGCCAGCCGCTGCTGTTGGGAGCGTTACGAGCGGTGAGATAACAGGAAAGGCGAGCAGGAGAGGGATGCGTGCAGCTCAACGGTCGAGGCTAACATCTGCTCGAAGGAGAACACACACACACAATGGCTTTTCCAGAACACCTTCAACTGCTCCTACAATGAGTAAACCCCTGGGGAGAGGGGAGAGTAAGACACACACAAGGAGCAGAGAGGGACTATCAAGCCTGAACAATGTACTGCATTATTATATTTCATTATGATAAAACACAATGTTATTGAATGGCTAAGGTTAAACACTAGGGGTATGTTAAGTGACCTAAAATTAATCAAAAACAAGAACAGCTAATGTTTTTACTAGGGCTGCACAATATACTGTAAATGTTTTGTTCTGGCAATATTATTGTTATTTCAATCTGTATTGCAAAGAATGACTTGTTTCACACGCATTTCTGTTTCATTTTAAACAGGACACTGCTATGTGATGTTTTAGCGACTGAAAACTGGCTGGTAGAATAAGCAGATTGTAGGGCAGCACCATATCATAAAAAGAATATGAGGTGTAATTGTTGAATATTGCAATACAGATTACGAAATACAAAGAAACAATTTTGACATTGAAGTCAGTGTTTGAGATTTGGATTATAATTTGTGATATAACTGTGCTGCTCAAATACATTACATATAATAATATTGAAATCTCAATGTGTTTATAGTTCTATATTGTTGTGTATGTGTTCATGTGTGTTCAGGTGGCTGGCCATGTCTGCTGGAGCAGCGGAGGTGGGTGGTGTTGGGAGACAGCAGGAGCGAGCAGGAACAGCCCTCCAGAGGGTTGCACAACACTGAGTGAGCGTGCAGCTGGCACCGGTTCCTCCACTGGCTGCGCCCGTGTGCGCGCGTGTGTGTGTGTGTGTGTGTGTGAGCTCGCATTTGTAAGGTCTGTAAACGCTGGACACTGCTGACTCTGACTTAGAAAAGCATTTGGACAATACAGACTTGGGCTGGTATTAGAGGTCTATAAGATATCATAAATATATCAACATGTTAATGGCAGCAGTTTTATTTAATTATTTTTGTAACTTTTTATAACAAAGGGGACGTCATAGCATTGTAACAATACTGAACGGAATTACTGTAACTTGGATGTTTTTGACTGTACAGGATTTGGGTATTGTTGTTACAAATGTAAATTCCATTATTTCTTTTTAAATGAGTCTGTTTGTTTGTTATGTGATGGCTAAATCATGGAATACTTAGAATTTCATAATAGTTGGAAATCATGTTGTCAAAAATGTAAAAAAAAGAAAATCCTTTTGCCACGAGAATTGCTTCATACAATGCCACTTTTTGCTCAAATGTTTCAGTAAGGACTGTGACCATCGTGTATTTCAATGGAACAAGGAAAAACTATAGTTCAGTACCTTGTCAGTTAAGAACCAAATTGCTTACACCAGCTTTAAATAAAAGTAACAGGGCCTTTATTTATATGGCTCAAATTGCTGAAATGCTGAGAACTATGATTGAAAACGGGATGAAAAGTAAAAAAAATAAAAAAAATTTTTAAAAAAATGGAGGAAAGATATGACACAATTTCTTTTTTTCATACTATGATGTTTCATACTGTGTTGTTGGTGTACCTTAAAACCAGTACTGTCTACAAATTCAAACAGCATTTTTTTCCATGCAGCTTTTAGCCAACAGGTGTATTTTTAGAAGCACAGTATTTCGAGGGAACAACCTTGTATTTATCCACTAGAGACATTTTTAGACTGGCCGCCTCATGTTGACCACATAATTATATAACATACATAACAGCAAAAGCTCTGAATCTCATTTAGTAACAGTAGCTAGATTGAAATTAATCTACTCTATGTACTTAGAAGAGAGCATGATTCTGACACTTGATAAACAGTCTCTTTTTTCCCTCTATTGTGTCTAGTGTGTGAAATGTGTGTGTATATATTCATGTGTGAGTAATATTGCTGGATTGCTATTCTGGGTTCTGTCTGAGGGCCGTCTATAAAATGCCTCTGGGCTGAGTGTTACATGTGTGAAGCTGAAAACATACAGTATATGAATGTGGACATTACAGAGAGCAAGGGCAAATAAATCATGCTTCCAAAAGTTCCAATAATATCCATCAAATAGCACAACCACATTTTAAATAAAAAAACATAATCCATCCATGACAGGTAATATGTTTTAGTTGGTTTTTAGCTCCATACTGCCCAATACGGCTCACACTCATAAAACCAGCTTTCTGTGTGTCTGTGTGTCTAAGATAGATTAGTTTGTGTATTAGTCTGACCTGTGCAGCTGGATCTTGAGCGTGACCACGTGGTAGACGTCTTGCAGCATGTCGGCCACTGTGGCGTCTGGAGCATCTGTCACATACGACAGCGGTACAGGGTTCCACTTCCCCACCTGAATCATGCCTGGAACATGAACAATGGAAAAACACAAAGGATATAATCGATGCAGGACTTCTGAAAAGTGTTTTCATGTGGCATCCACACTATTCAGGGACATTACAGTGTTTAATGTGAAAACTCAATGGTAGCATTGTAGTGTGGACAGATGGAAAGTTTTGAAAGTAGATGATTTAGATTTCTGTCCTGGCCACTTGTAAAATCTGAATTAGTGGCTGCTAAATCAATGATACAGGAAAAGTGTCTATTCAAGCACCAGATACGTGAGCTTACGCAAAGAAAGTGCACAAAAGAAAAAGTAGAGAAAAGAGAAAATCATTAGCAATGCACTCTTGTAACATTTAATAAGATAAGGAGGAGATCATTTCGAGATCGTAAGTCAGAAGGCTTACACTGAACTTAAACCAAGAACTTTTAAGGTAACTTCTCATCTTCAGTTTGATGTAATGTCACAGCATTTTGCAGTGGTGAATTGGTTCAGTTTTACTTTTTTTTATAAAATAAAAGCAGAAGAGATCACTCTGATTGTACGAGGAGCACCGTGACAGAAGGATTTTTGTTTTGTTTTGTTTGTTTGTTTGTTTGTTTGTTTTTGCGTAATGCAATCATGTAAATCCTGGCTAAATCTACACTACAGCAATTTGTTTTTAAAAAAATAATTGTAATTGTTTTATTGTAGCATCCACAGTCCTGGTTGTTTAGGGGTCCAGAAGACTGATACTTTAAAACAATGCACACATTGTTAGTTTGAAAACCTGCTAAAGTGTGGACAAAATGGAGACAACCTATAGTTCACAGCCTGCTCATCTTACAAATTTGTTGTGGAGGAGATGAATACTGTATCCTTGACTAGAAGTTATCAAAGCCAATTTAAAACACATTTGTTTGGAGATAGCCCTATGTAGATAAATATGATAATGTGAGGTTTAATTAAACATTAGTAACCACTCCATCTGTAATTGGACATTTAGAAAATATAGGTAAGAATATTTAAAATTTAGCATAGAATAAGAGGAAAACTAAAAGAATCAGAAGAAAAGAAGATGAGGTGTGTGTGATGGACAGATATTATAAAAGAGTAGGCAAAGAGGCACCTTGAAACAGCTACTCACAGCCTTTGTGTGTTCTAGTGCAATTAGCAGACACTCCTCTCCCATGTCCTGTGTGTTCATACATACATACACATGATCCAACATAAGTCTGTCTGTGGGCTGTGTGTGCGCGATGTGTGTGTGTGAGCCTGGGGAGATTTGGGCATGTCCCATTGGGGATCAGTGTCAGGCCGTGTTACTGTGGCCTCAGATCTGCTGCCACTGGGCTGCTATGGTCACGCTGCATGCCAACGCTTCACATGGGCTGGTAGCAGGGCATTAGGGAGATAAAGACACGGACAGAGCGGAGTTGTGAACGCACTAATGGTCACGAGGGTTGGAATACTCTAGAGCAGTCTTTAGACCACTTTTAAAGGGTTTTTACTTGAGCTTGTACGTGGAATTTACAAGATCAATTCCACATAAAAGAACTGGTCTTGTACGTGAAATTTAAAGGTCAAACTATTTACTTTGGTTTGATAAAAATGTGTACAAAGTCCTTAAGTCCAAAGTTGATCCTGGAGGAGCATTTTCCTCCAAAAGACAGTAAATGCCTCAGCTCTTGAAAAAGCTCACTGGAGATTCCTTAAGTCACAAATGACATCAGCCTAGATCCGATCCTAACTGGTGCTTGTTTGACGCACTCAGCCAATAAGGACAGAGCCTGGCCCAGACAAAGGCCAGTTCTGCCTGGTTCTGCAGTGGACCATGCATAACAATGGATGTACAGATAAGTCCAAATGACCAATGTGGGCACACTGGGCTTTAGAGCTAAATAAAAGTTAAAATAACTAAGGCAATAATTCAAATGTCTCTAGTGTCATGGAAATGTAGATACTGATGTCAAACTGGACTCAATTAAGTAAGTGTTTTCTGGAATCTTTTCCCATGCATCATACATTGGTCTCAGTACTCAGACCAAATCAAGTATGTGTCAGAGTCTACCTTTGGCCTGGGCTGCAGAGCTGTGGGAATAGCCCAGAGAGAGCAGGGCCATCTCGATGAGCTGGTTGAAGAGCATGTCCTTCCGCACCAGGACAAATTCAGCGTGCTCCTCTTTGCTGTCAAAGTCCATGGGGTTCTCGAAGTGCTCCACCACACAGAAAACCGGCAGCATGTTGCCTGGGGATGGAAAGATTTCAACAATTTAATGATGTTCACACGTCAAGCGTAAATTAGCATTGATAATATAAGGTGGAGTGGGAACAGAGAAGCAGAACTATAATTGCGAACAATGATGCAGGCTATAGATTCTAGGGCTATGGCAACATGATGTTAGAAAAAGATGAGATGTGTTATAACAATATATGAATATTACAATATTGATGTGGGCTGCAACATTTGAATTTTGTAGACATAGTTAAAAAACTAAATTTGATTTAAGAAAATGTAAAGAAAGACAAGGCTCTGGACTAAACAGATTTAAAGAAGAAGTAATCTATTTTTTTATGGGTGTACCCAGTCTTGGAAATTTTGTAGTTGCATACAGCTAGTACATACCGCTAATTATGAATAACCACTAGGTAAGTCTATAAAGAATTGTGCTTAGAAACTGTGAGCTTTCTAAGGCGATTTAATCTTTAGTTGTAAATACTAACTATACAAAATGGTGATATGGCTTTACACAACAAATTATTAAAAATGTTTCTAATTCAATCAAATATGACCAATTAGTAATGTTGTGTCCAGTGATATAACTCTCATGTACAAATATGTTCTACTGTGAAAATGAGCTTGATGCTACTATAAGTAAATATTTAGTCACCAAGTATTTTGTCATGAAATAATTCATTTTTACATGTTTTTTTCCAAAATTAAACACTTAGACAACAAATTTACACATTTTTGAGGATTTCAAGCACCAGTGTGACCCATAACTAAGGTTAGGCACTTGTATTACAACTTCAACGTTTTACTCTCATTCGTCGCATTATTTTTTATATGTCTTCTTTCCTTAATGCCCTGGAGCTTCATGACATTATAGTTGCTGCTTTTGGCCTGTGAATAAATATAAAGCCTCTGAGTTCTTTCCCCTGATTCCATTCCTAACTAAACTGTTTTATTAAGTGTCAAGGTACTGTGTCTACATTAGCCTCTCATTCTGCTGCCAACCTCAAATCATCTTCCCATGATGCAGTGCTCCCAATACTGAGCCACCTCTTCACCCTGGAGTTGACTATTCTGAGCCAACAGTGGCTCTGCTGTGTGTTTTAAAGAGACTTGCTGTGTAAATATCTACCAATGTGCTGTTTATACTCAAATAACATCCCTGAAATGAGTAGAAGAGCCTCTGGAATTCTAATAGACTCAAGGCTGGGTAACTATTCAATTTACAGACCTTTCCAGGACGTAATCAAGTGAAAACTACTTGACAAAGATGAAAAAACAACCAAAACATATCCACAAAGGAACATCATTAAAAACAAGCAAATTTCAAGAAAAAAAAAAGATTGTCTTTTGTATTTCACTGACATTAAAAGTATTTTACCAATTGTATTCACAGAGAAGCATATGAAAAGTGATTCTTAATTTCTTATACTTTTCACAAATCCATGATATTACCTTCTTATGTCAATTTTCAAATATCAGATGTTTTGTATAAACTCTAGTATTGGTCCAAAAATGTACAGCCATCAGAGTAAATAATCAATTTGATTACAATTTGATTTGTATTGTCTCCACAGCAACATAAGAGACAAAGCATGACAATGAAATGAAATAAATATAAAATGACCAGCCAAAATGTTGCAAAGACAAATCAAAATGACCTCATAAGGAACAAACCAGTTCTTAATGATGTCAATTTGGGCTAAAAGGATCAAACTACACGAATATAGTTTATATAGAAGTTTCAAACTGCTGTGGTACATAGTTTGGTGAGGCCATTTTCCAAGATATTTTACCTGCCACACATTCTCCACAACTTCTCCAAGACACATGGGCATTATAACACAAAATACTCTGTGTTAAATCAACACAGTGGGTGTTTGTGGACACATATACACAACGTTTTCAGTGTTCATTTAAAACTTATGTGAGGGTTTAATACCGACCCATGAGAGTAACACCAGAAGATTTCTAATAATTCCGTAATAAGTTTTTCATGTTTCATTTTAACAAACTAAATTTTAACACATAACACTCGTAACACGGCACATACAAGTGTTCAATAATAATCAAAACGGTGGAATAAAATTAACAATGATCTATTAACACTGACTCAGGTGTTGCAGAAAAACACAAGGCAGTGTAAAAAAAGAAAAAGTCCAGTGTTACTTTAACTCGAGATACTGTACACATAGGTCCTCAGAAAAACTCACTGTATTATTCTTTCATGCCATTGTATTTCAATGAAATTAAAACCTAATATTTTCTGGTTCTAAGCGTTCCTGAAGACGGCTCAGTCAAAAACAAATCGATCTGCGACAGATGAGAGAGAATGTGCTGAAAGAGCTGCTTTTCTCCTCCCTGATTTTAATAGATAAAGATCTAACAATAAAGAGTGCTGTGTAGGTTCATTTGGGGATCAATACAGGCTTTGTTTCCTCTGAGCCCACACAGGGCTGCAGCAAATATTGTTTTGGGCTCGGACACAATGCCCAGTGTGGGCCCAGTGCACTGCCTCCAAGGGAACAGCCTCCTCCCACCCTTTACTTGCTCTGACACTCTGACAGGGCAACACTCTCCTCTGGACTTTTGTTTTCCAGGAACTTTTGCAGAACATTATCAGAGAGGATGTACTTAATATCAGGTCATCACTACAATGAACCAAAACGACAAGACTACAAAGTAAAAGAATATGGCAAAAACGCAACAAATGAATTAGAAGAATTACACTGAAACAAGACAACGCACATATATAAACAAAAAACATACTTAAATAAAAGCTAAAAAGTAACTAAATTAGGCTATAAATCAACAAAATAAAGCTAGTAAAGAAATATACTATAAAGAGTCGAAAGTGCACGAGAACTAAACATTAAAAAACAAAATAAACAAATAGAAGGAAACTCACTAAAAAGCAACTAGACTCGGCAACAAAGGGCTACAAAGATACAACCAAGGGTAAATATGACAGTAGAGAGGCCCAAATAACTACAACAACAACAGCAGCCAAAAATCCAAATTAAAAAGAACAGAAAGTTAAGACAAAACAAACCAGTGCTTACGAAAACAACCTGAACAATGCTCAAATGTAGCAAGTCACAAAAATAATAAAGCATGGGTAAAATATCAAAACACCCTCAAAATAACCATGGAGAAAAACAATATATACAGAAATTGACCAAAATACCAAATGGTACAAAATAAACATCTAAATGCAGTATTATTGGTTTGCTGAAATTATTAGCCAGGAATAGAACATTTTCCCAGAACTTTCTCATTACTTTTCTATACCTGGAAAATTGGACAGTTATATTCCAGATTTTCCAGGAAGTAGTGTAAGAGTGTGCAACTGAAAAGAAGCATTGCAAGAAGAAAAGCAATGAGAAAGTTGGAAAAGCAAACATTTTAGGGGTCCAACAAACGCAGAAATGATGAAGGTAAAAAAAACTGTCTCTCAGCTGGGTGCGACACATGGAATAAAGGAGCAAATAAGAGCAACAGCTCATCAGAGGACACTCACACAGATACATTCCAAGAGTTGCTAAGTCCCTTTTGGCCAGAAAAACCAACGCCGCCAAATAAACAAACAAACAACATTCAGCAGCCAAGTCCTAACTCCAAACCTGTAGCTTTCATTTCCAACCTAAAAAAGATAATCATAAAAATGCTTATTTTTTACACCAGCGTGTTTTTCAGAAGATGACAACAGTTATATTAAAACTGTATGTCATCATCTCAACGGAGAGGCTTCTGTTAAACAGAAATGGCTCTTAAAGGACTGAAACTTTCCCTTAATAAACAAATGTGGGAGCAGGAGGGCCGCGGTCGGCTCGGCAGCGATAGGAATAATTCTCTGAGCGCTCTTCTGTTCACTATTGTCTGGGTGAATAAGTGCTATGTGTGCTGCTCTGTGGGTAAGGGCTGAGGTGACTAAAGAGCCATTGTAACAGGCTTTAAAATAAGGTTTAAGGGTTGTAGAGAGTATGTGGTGGGTGGGAGATGGCCATGTGGGCGAGGAGCTATTTAAACGGCATTTACATTGTTTTTTTAAATTGTTATTATTTCACTATCACTCATGCAAATATGGATAGGAACTTAGTGATAGGTTAGAATGTCAAAGATCCCAAACACTGAGAACTGCGCTCATTGTCTGCAAAGTTAAAATTCATAATAAATATCTCAATTTTGTTCAGCTACTTGATATAGCTTTAGAATTTCATTTAGGCCTGCCGTTATATGTATATAGCAGATGGATGGTGGCAGAGTTGATATAATGTCATTATAATATCAACATGCCCAGAACAGATACTGCAAGAGAGCTCAAACTTGAACTTGAATAATGGGCACTTACATTAAGTGAACCCAAGGCAGACATAAACACCTTAAAGAATATCAAAATCTCTGCAAAAACTTTTACTCAGTCCAAAATAAAAATCAAATAGCAAATATCAATTGATATAACTAATATTCAACAAAGAATATTGTGCAGTTGGAATGCCCCTATTATTTCTGGACCTTTACGTGACTTCTCCAATCCCTCCTCACAACATTTTCATGACCAAAAAATGACTTAATTAATTACCAACATTAACCAACATTTTGGTATTTCAGACACAGTGTTTCATTAAATAAAATATTACCAGGATATCATCAATGAATTCTTGAACATTGTCTAAAAAGATCAGATTAACAATCCATACACAATCCTATACAAAGCTTATTAACACCAAAATTAACACGAAATTATGGAATGACCGAATGCTAATGTGGTGAATATTTTGAAAGAAAATAGTCTTGTGTCTGGTTTGACACATAGTTATTGCATACCTTTTTGTGACCAAAAAAATAAAAATTGAATTTCCCTGTTTCTTCCAGATTTTGGAGGCTATATGAACCCTGCACCTTTTTTTATATTACATCTTCTTCTAATTTTGCAAAGACAACAACTTAACAGTATATTAAAGAGATAAAATGAAATAGAATACATACTGGACAGTAAGTTCACACTTGACTTTGTCACTGGGACACATTACAATTTAGGCCGAAAAATAATATGTTAATATTGTGATGACAATATATTTGGGATTGATGGATGCTGTGCTCACCTCTCTTGTGGCAGGACTTCAGCAGGTGGCTGGTGGGTTTGTATGGGACCCCTGCGAGTTTGGCCCCGTTGCTGCCGAGCCGGGCCCGTCCCAGGGGGCTGCCGTTCTGCTCCAGACGTGGCAGCTTGGCCGGCGGGGCGTTCTGACCAGCGGGACCGTTCTGCTCCAGACGGGGCAGCTTGGCCGGCAGGGCGCCTTGGAGCGAGGGGCCGTTTTGCTCCAGCCGGGGCAGTTTGGCTGGTGGGGCCTTGACCTCTGCCATGCTGTTGACCAGCTCAGAGTTCTCCTTGCCCAGACACGTCTCGCTGAGATGTTCCATCATTCTCAGCACCTCTGCTCACTATCACCTGGAGACAAGAAAACACAATGAGTCAGCAGTCAATGCAAACACTTTTTTATGATCGATTGATTAAACGACATGCTGCACAGCATTAAACCCACATGTACTTCAAGATACTCTTTAAAGATCAATGTACGGACAGCACAAATCATTACCTCTTTTAGTTATTTTAAAGGTTTCTTTGTCTGTTTTAAAACCATGTTTTTGTGTCGTACATTATTTTGTTTTAATGGTTTAGACTTATGTTATATGATTGGTTTCTTACTTATTTCAAATTCTTTCTTTTTTTATTTTGAATTGATTTGTATTTGATTTCAATTCAATGTAAGGGGAAGTGTTACAAGGTTTATTCCTTAGTAATGTGTGTGTAATGTGTTTTTTATACAATAGTTGGAGGATTTGCTGCTAAGGAGGCAATATCCATCAATAAGAAAGAAGAAATAAACAGTTCCATAGAAACTAAAGGAGAGATATTAAATTGTTTTTTTTTTGTAAGCCAAAGAATCCATGTGAAACCCCTGAAAGCGCACTGGTGACGTTAGTAACTGTCACTTCAGTTCAGCTAAAACAAGTCGGGCTGTGGTGACGTTTTCGTGCAGCACTAATGTTCCTATTTTTTCAACACATGTTTTATGTATGTGTGTCCCACTAGATTTCTGTGCGCAGGGGGGCAAACAAGCCCTAGTTTTAGTTCAAATACATTAATTTGCTGAGAAATTCCACTTGAATGAATACAGTACAAGGTTGTGCAGTGTTGCACGCACAGAGAGGGAAACTAAAGGGATTGTGTGAGTCACTCTGAGTAGTGTTACAAACGTGACACAGCTTTGAGGGAAGAAGATACAGTTTTAAAACAGGTGACAGGTGCACACATTTGAAGAGAAGAACTACTGTTGTTTAAAAACTTGGGGGAATAGCAGTGGGTCACTTTAGGACAGATGCTGACTCATGTGGTCTTTAAAAGTTAAAGAGGGGAAGAAGGTAAGTCACAAATGGCTGTCTGTTGAAGCTCTTTCCGTAACTTTTCAACCAAACAATTCATCTGTAGTTTGTGCTCATCATGCAGCACCATAATCGAATAAAACGATTTAGAAGATGCATGCAGGTTTAAGCACTGAACCAAAAAACATGGTCAAAGAGTAAAAAGAGCAAATTCATCCACTCAAAAGATCATAACTCTCTCATTCATAACATTCAATGAGGCAACTAATTCTCCAAGAATAGGGGGCACAAAAAAATCCAGACCAGATTGTGGTCCAGATCCAGGTCAGGATTTTTAAATTACCTTAAAACACACAAAACTCGGGCTGGCATTTATTTGCACACATTACGGGAGACAAGTTGAGCGAAAAGCTTGTCTACCAACCTGAAACGCAGCACTTCAGCACTGGAGAGCATATAACGCCACCTGCACAGCGCGTCCTCTTCAAGTTTGGCCAGGGTAAAAGGTAAAAAAAAAAAAAGCCCAAAACAGTAACTCCGGTTCCGCTACCCGACTCCTCTCTCGGTGTCTTGTCTTTACGTGTGCATGGCAGCGAATAGCAGTCCTTCTACGAGCCGTACAACAACAACCACCGCCGTCAGAGGGAAAACAGCGAGGTCGCGACGGACCGTGACATACGAGCACAGTGCAGCTGCTGTGTGTAGCCTCTCTGTGTGTTCTCCGCTGCCCTGACGTTAGCTAATACCGTCCAGGAACAAAACGGCAAGAGAAAGCGTCAGAACCAGCAACATTTAGCTCGGAGTGAAGGGTTAGCTGCGTCCATCTGTTACAAGTGAAGGCGACTTGTGCTTCTAGTTCACGGCTCATCCACAGCGCGGTGTCGGCAGGCGGTAGGCAGACAGCCGAGCAGTGCAGTTAGCAGGCGGCAGGGAAAGCTCAGCACACCGGACACAGAGCTGCTGGAACCCGCCGCCGACACCGAACAACCCCCCGTTTGTCTTCACGGACCGGACCAACGTACACAGAAATGGCTAGACGTCGCTTCGGCTAAATTTGACTGGGGGAAAAAACAATAATAACCGAGAGCGTGCTCTTGCTAACTCGGTGTATGCGGACAGTCGTTCGGAGCAGGTTCGACAAATTGAAACAACACGGCGAAGTCAAAAAGTGCGGTCTACTTTCCGATGTCGAGGGTGAATAAGGCTGGCTGTGGATGCGTGAGAGAGCTGCCCGCGATAGTAACAGTAGGAGGTGTCCTGACGGTCGGGGGATAGCGTCCGGTCCGGTCGCAGCTCCGCTTTCTTTCCTCGCTCCCTTTCGCTCCGTGTGCACTCCGCTCTGTCCCCATTAAATGATTAGTTGTATTGACTCATCACTCCCGCCTCTCCGCTCCTCTTCGCTCAGTCCGCGCTGCTTCTACCTGCCTACCTACCGCTTTCCCCCCATTCCTCCTCCGCTTCTAATGGCGTGCTAGTGGGCTAAAGAATTTGGGGGAAAACAGAAAAAAGGAGGGGGTATGTTTGTGAGGAAGCGGGGGAAGAGCGTGTGAGAGAGAAAGGCAATAAAGCGTCGCAAACACGGGATGATTCCTCCGCATCCCTGAGGTGTCCTATAGGGCCGAAAAGTCCTGGCGGAGACTAATAAAGTGGAGAAAGTGGACGGAGAGCGGAGCTACGCACTCGCACGCCGGCGCGCACACGCTTGTGAACGCGCGCACACACAACAGTGGGAACAGCTGGTGCGATTTCCGGCTGTGCGCGTAGGAATTTTTAATCAGCTTGATTAGAGTGAGGCGGTCCTGCGTTTATTAGTGGAGAAC
The DNA here is from genome assembly GCA_036850595.1 of Rhyacichthys aspro. Taxonomy (NCBI): domain Eukaryota; kingdom Metazoa; phylum Chordata; class Actinopteri; order Gobiiformes; family Rhyacichthyidae; genus Rhyacichthys; species Rhyacichthys aspro. The sequence goes on along the minus strand of CM072163.1, from coordinate 22,027,087 downwards.
ACATGCACGCGCACACTGGGCATCCTCTGTTCACGCTGCGATCCTTGCATTGGTCCTAACAGTGACCGGGCTGTGTGACGGTAACTCAGTAAAGACAGGTGAACTTGGACCAGTGAAACACTCGACTGCTTTCAATAAGATGAACAACAACAGTTATCATTTTAGATTTTAGAACAAACATAGTACTTTCCTATTATTCCTCATTCAAGTTAAAGCATGCTGTACAAGCCTGTTGTTAATTGGGAAAAGGGAAAAGAGTCACTTTAAATTAGGTAACTTATATGCTGCAGGCTTCTTTGAATTCTTGTTGTAAATCAGCCTCAAGTGTCAGGTACGAAAAGCATCACCCTGTTTTATTAAGCTTATTTTGTTCAAAAGCTATGGACTGTTATAAACGATACATGCACTTTATTGTGGGTTTTGTTTTATCAGTGTGTTTGATGGGAATAAATAAAACAAGACAAGACATTTTAGAAATGAAAAAAGAAAAGATCGCTGTGCAGACCCAGTTCTACAAGAATGCTGGAACAATCACCCCTCATTTCTAATTTCTGCAACCTCAATAGAGCAGGCACAAGGCCACAGTATTAATTCCATGTTATAACATACATACAGACTTGTCACACACTTGTATGTACCCCTGTAATGTACATATTTTTTCACTAGCTAACTACAAAAGCTCAAGTCAAACTACAGCCTAATCCCAAATGGAATTATTTCCTTCAAGTTTAGCCAGTATTTAGCAACAAAGCAAGGAAAATATCTTTTCAAACCACAGTGCTCTTCATATCATATCTTCATATCGCTCCATACTGTTTATTGGGATGGTATTGGTATGTGGGAAATATACATGTTTGTATGTGTATTTTCAACTCTTGAAGTGAATAAATATGAAAAACACTAAAATTCCCTTCACTTTTCATAATAAATGTTACATTAAAGCTGAATTTTTGACAGTTTGTGTGAGCGCCCCTGGAGGCAAGATCTGACGAGTGTGGCAACCAACCTCTCACCTCCATGTGAACTAGGAGAACTAAGACAGGCAGGTGAACTTGACCAACTGTCTCTAATAAAATGTAGACCCTGTAGATTTAATTAAGTAGATTACAGCTGTAATGTTGTCACTTTTAATTTCCTTCCACTACTGAGAGTAACTAATGAAGTAAGTGACTCACCATATATGTTTGTATTTATTGTTTTTGCCCTCTGTGTTGTATTTATGACTCTCTTAAGATTTATCACTTGAATTATACTTTGGTTCACAGAGTTTTGGTCCACAGCAGGTCGCAGTGTATTATGTGGGACTGGATCTGTCTAAATATTGCAAAGGCTAATCTTTGTTGACACTGACAACAACAGCCTGAACTCAAATGAGGTAAGACACAAACATGTACTGGTGCTTGTAAAGCCTTTTGTTTTGTTTTTTTAAAGTCATTATTTCTTGAAAATGTGTGGTTATGCAATAAATCTTTTCCCACAGTTCAATATGCACTGGACAAATGTTCAGTGTTAAATAAACAATATTGTTCTTAGTGTTAACTTAACACTTGTGGGAGATGTTGGCATAAACACTAACTTAGGTGTTAAAGTTAAGTAAAATCCACAGTTTACAGTTAATATCGATCAATGCCAGTTATGGACAGTGGTGTTAAATTAACTCTGTGGGCATTAGCACTCACTTGTGCATAACTGTAGGCAGTGTTACATGAACTCTGCAATGAGTCATTTCTAACACTGAACAAATTTAACACAAAATGTAACATCCACAGTGTACAAATAACACTATATATGCATTCAAAATCAAATATAACTCTAGACAATGTTGAAGTAATTCAAAGTCATCTTAACACTGTACAATTTGACACACACACACACACACTGCTGCCGATAAATATTATTAACACTATCAAAATATTAAAATGAACACAAACAAAAGTGGACTAATTTGATTACATTTACTGTGTTAATTTAACACTGGCCAATTTGCACAAAAGGGTCAACCTCTTCTTCTGATGCTGCCATTATGATTAATTTGACTGTTTTACTTGGGAGGAATTGGTACAAACACACACCAACACATTTCAGTCTGTTGGTGAGTCAGATATTTTATAGAATATGTTTTTACCTGCTGTTCTGTCTGAACACAGTCACGGCAGGGCAAGGCTCTGAATCCTCGTTACAGTAACTATCAAAGTCAAATCTAATACTGCCACTGTCCAAGTTGTGAAGAACAAAAACAGGAAACCAACAGCAAACAGGAAGTGTGAACACCTATGTGAAGGCGAAAGCCAGAGCTGGTGTGTGCGAACAGAGGGTCAGGTGTGTGTGTGAAAGGCTTCAGAACACTCTAGTCATAAATCTTACACAGGCATGAGTCCCCCCCGTGTGAGTCCATAAATACAGTAAGAGCACATCATCTTGCACAAAGCTGTTGTTTCATAAACAATGCCAGCCAAAGACGTGAGCGTCAGGGCTTAGCTTGACATTAACAGTCTGCTGACGACAGCCAAGGAAACAATGGAGAGAGCCCTGAAATTCACAGAAAAAATAAAACATTTACAGAAGGTCTTTAAGCATTAAGAAAGTAAAATGTGTGATGGTATATTGTCTCACTACACAGTACGGTTACACCTCTCATTCAACCCCTAGATGTGAAACTAAATCATTGTTCCACCCACCCATGAGAGGTCAAAAGTTTGCTAATTTGAAAATGTATTCACCACCAAAAACACTGCAATTAGAATTCACCACAGACGACCAGCAGAGAAGCTTTTAGCAGCAAAGACAATGTGTAAGTAACCCCTGCAGACCTGAGATGGAACAATGTCTTGTAATAGTGACACTCAGGTATCATGAGGTGTGCGCTCTGAGGGGGTGGCTGCATTTTAAAAAGGGTCCCATGTCTGTGGTTTGAACAGGAAACACACGAGTTGTTAAGCTGCTTGTTTGACTCCCCATCAGTGCTGTACTGACTGCACTCATCAGTTCTTATCTCACTGTGCTCTGGGCTGCTACAAGCTGCCAGCGCTGTGTACTAAACACTGCTGCGGTGTGCAGTGTGGTTACAGGCTCTGAGCAAGGACCAAACTGAGGGGTAATTACTTTCTTTTCACAGAGATACCACATACAACCGTAGTTTATAAATACGGACTGTATTTCATTAAATTATTAAGTATACATTAAAATAGATAAGGTCAGAGTCTTTTGTGTTAAAATATAGATATCAGTTTTTAACCATTCATTGTAATAGCTCTCTTTTTCTTCACACATGGTTTGCATTTTGATTTTTTGATTATTTTTTTTTGTGACTTTTATCATATGCAAAATTGAAAAATAGAGTGTTGTTTAAAGTTAATAATTCTTTTTCCAGTAGAGTCTGTGTGAATCTGTATATAGGGTTTATAGTGATGAGTGATGTGTTCTGTTTTCCAGGGTAACTTTCTAAGACTTTCTAAACACTCTCAAGGACATTTTACTAGCATTTGCTACACTTTACTGGGGCAAAGTCTGTATAATTAATATTCAAAATTATAAGTTGTGAATTTTTTTATAGGGTCTGATTTACGAGTACTATTCCTATTTTCTTGTTGAGAATAACAGAGTTACATTTCCAAAGATTTACACGAGTTAAACATGAAAACACAACATTAAAGTTTGAGCATTTTCAAGGATTTTAAACACCAGGGGAACCCTGGATGTAGTGCAATAATGTGTGACACCCAACCCAGATGCACACCAAACCTCTTCCTCAGCCGTCGTCTGTGCAACAACACTACATGCTGCACTAAACGACGACTTTTTCAGCCATCGACATGTTTACACCATGTTTGCTGCAGCTCCCGTTTGTTTCTCTTTCCTGGCCACAGTTAGCAGCATCCGACAAAACACAGAGAGAGAAGCGCAGTGAAACGAGCCATTGTGGGCAAATGCTCTTTTCTCTCTGGCATGACGCAAGCAGCCGCAGTCATTTCCACTGTGATTGTCGGGCACCATCAGAGAGCATTGATAACCCCTGCCAGGCCTTGGCACAGCCAACAGGTGCCAGCACTGCCAGCGAGGTTGGCACTGACAAGGCTGTGAAAACCCTCTGACATCCAGAAGGGCACAGATTTGCACTGAATGCACCACTGAATCAACACTGCTGATTATCAATTAACATATACCGTTTGTATCACAGAGAAAGGAGAGGAAAATGGCTTTGAAAACACAGAAAGCAGGTTTAAAAATAGTGCGATGTTGAATGCGGTTTAGTTGTGTTCAGGTGGATTTTTACAAGCCATTGCTGTTTTGTGCGAGGCAATGTGTGCACACAAGAGTAACATTGTTCAGACTGGATTTGGGGTTTTTTGGCTTCACTTGTAAAGAAAACATGAAAAATGACATGTGCAACACAAGAGAGAAGCTGAAGAACAACAAAAGGTGGCACATATTAAAAATGTCAGGAGTCAGAGCATTAAAACACAGATGCATTTCACCTTCAGTGCACATTACGACAGGTGCTGTATGCATTCACAGCTGGCATTTTGCTTCTAAAAGCACATTTATGTCTCAGGGGTGAAATCTCATGATTAATGCCATTATAAAATTATAAAGAAAAATGTATCATAGTTGGCTCTGCAACAAGAGCCTCTTTATTTCCTGTCAGACGGAGCCGACATCATCGCTGGCTGCACGTAGGTGTTTGTGATGTCTTCATGCTCGCCACTTATGATGCTTTTAATGGGCATTAATACGATTATTTGGATTACTAAAACAAATTAGTCTGTGTATCTCGTCTGGGCAAACAAGCAGCGGGGTATAAGCACTGTCACCAGTTTGACTCAGAGCCTTTCTTCAAATGCCTCCCACATTCAAACACGCATACAACCATAAACATAATGGTATTATTAGAGGCTGCAAAAGGGATTTAATAATCCGTCATGTCAAAACAAGCCTTAGTGCGGGTGCGGAGATGCACCTCAGAAAACATCACGTACAGTAGACGGCTCATGCAACAGCAAAAGGCTGCAAATTAGTAGGTACAAAGATGAAATGAATCATCAGTCTAAACAAAAGCAGTTTTGATATTAATAAATACTGCTGTTGTCTGTGACTCAAATGATGACTTCTATCGTGTGTGTGTGTGTGTGTGTGTGTGTGTGTGTGTGTGTGTGTGTGTGTGTGTGTGTGTGTGTGTGTGTGTGCGTGTGTGTTATAATGTCACAGTAAAAGTTAAATATATTAAAATGTTCAAATGAAGTCCTCAGTTTGGAAGTGTGTTGCTGCCAAGTTAGTAAACATAAATTTGATCTGTATTAAGTTATGACGTACAGAACAAGATAATAAGAAAGTATAATTTTTTATAGGATATTTCAAGTTATTACAAGATATTGGCCTATCTCATCATTACAATTTAAATGTGTACCTTGTAATAACAAGAACTTTTCACTCTTTCTCAAGAGAATATTTCACCTATCCATTCCGCTTATCCAGGACTATCTTGCACAATAAATAAATACAATACAACAAATGGGGAGGGTTGTGACAGGAAGGGCATAATTATATTGTAATAACGAGATGTTACTGTGACATATTATCATGTGATACTATGTTGTAAAAATATGATCACAAATGATATCATAAGGAAACGTCACGTATATAAGACATTTATCAAGTTTTATTGACCTGGCAACAATATACTTTTCAGAACACCATGCCTTCCCAACATCTCAGTATTTTGGCAGTTTGCAGGTTGGGGTGGTGGATAGGTACTGTCAGCAGCACAGCAAAGAAGGGTTCAATAGCATTTTATTCAAAAGACATTATTGTTGCAGTGTTGAGTTAGGATGTGTGCCCTAGTCTCTCGGTTTAATAGGATAATATGTTGTAAAAAGTAATAATTATATTGTTCTAACAAGAAACACTAATACAGATCAGATTAATTTTTACTAACCTGGCAACAATACACTTCCGCACTTCTCAGAGTACCATGTGTTCATTTAAATTAGTTCAAGGTGTGCGTATTTAGTTATTAATGTCGTGTGAAGATATCTGATGCCTCAGCGTTTGGACGGTTGCACCACTACACCTCATACTCCATAATTAACATATATTTCAAAATCCAATTGTTTTCCATTAGCCCCGTATACAGCGAATGTAGCTTGCAATTAGTGCATAAAAAAGGTGATTTCTGTATTCTTTCATACACATGTCCACGACTGGGTGTAGGAGGTAGAGAACAGTAATGAACTGAGAGTCAGGCGTAAGTGTTTAATTGTTTTTTATAATCACATGAAGTCGACAGGAATAGAAATAGAACGAGTGGTTGGTCTCAGGTCTGCTGACGAGAGGCCCTACGAGACTTCACCTAAACAGACGGTTAGTTAGTTAGTAGGGTTTAGATCAGATACTAGGTCCATGTTATCATTTTCCAGTACATCCCAATACGTTATGTACATTACGGATTAGATGACATATTTTTACCCTGGTCTCACCTGGACTTTAAAAGTACTTTAACTTGGACTTTGACTGCCTTAAAACTGAATGCAGACTTAAACCAATTCTGGATTTAAAAAAAATAGCTTTATTATAGCTGGGTTGTTATGGGTTTTAGATGGTTTACCTCAGATTTTTTCTAAGAGGATTTCACATGGTTATGACCGTATTGGGACAGATCTTAAGTGAGTTAAAGTTAGAGTTTAAGTTTTTTTCAACAGGTTTAAGCTGATTTTAAAAAAAAATTTCGACGCATACTTTAACTGGATTTTTTTCCAACCAGATTATAATATGTGAGTGTCTTTAAGTGGCTTTGCACTGGTTGTAGATGGATTTGGATGGGTTTTAAGTGGTTTAACTTGGACTGTAAGTGCTTTAAAGTGGTTTTAAACTGGTCAGACTTGTAAAACCTGGTCATTTTTACACTCTGTTTGCTACGCATTTTGCAAGTGGGGGACGCTTTAGGAAAAGTGACTTAAGCCACTTAAGAACTCTTTAATTAGTGTGTGTGAGCTATGGGTTCAAACTATTGTATAGCAAGTGGAAACTAGAGAATAGAGCACAGAGCATTCAATTTAACAGTAGCCATATGGATATTTGTTAGCTCAGTCGGATGGGTGTGTTGTCAGAATTGTATTTTCAGCAGATTAATACAGTACTTTAAGGCTAAGAATAAAAAAAAAAAACAGTTATCAGTGGATAGCAAAAATAGTAATGAAAATCATCCAGTCATAATTATGTAGCACTCCTGGAGCACTTCTGTGGTTCACAGTTGGTTATCAAACACATGAGGGTCTGGGGTTCTCCTTCTAAGTCATCCAGTAACTCTCAACCCCCATTTCCTGTTTGGTTACTCATCTGTCAAATAAAACAAAAAAGGCCAAAAACTGAAACCATATCTTGAAAAAAAAAGTAACACTCCTTTGGCCTATTCACTGCAATGGACTTTTGTAGAGGCTACACACATTTGTCATCATATTGTACTAGTATGCTACTAACATATGTATTCCAAACAAAGCAAACAGATAGATGCATGTTACGTCATGGTTCCTTGACAGCCAGGGGGCATGTGGTTTGGGACTATTGATATCCAAAGTTTTACAGAGACTTTACTCTGGTAAACCCAGATTTGTGCATGTCACTGAATCCAGAGGAGATAAACACTACAGTCAAGATTTCAATACCCCCTAGAGTCACCAGTCACGAGTCATTTTAACCCCCTGACAGAAGAGCATAGTGCAATTAAACCAAGGGCATGTTTTTGTGGTAAACCATCAAGTTTTTTTTATTTATTTCACTGTATCGGTTGAGCTCATAATGTTTTTAGTGTAGGCTATCAGTTGCTAATAGAACTTTTTTATTGCTTTAGGCCATCACAAAATATCACTGTGTTTTCTGAGTGAGCTCTAAGGCAAAACAATCATGATCTTTTGGAATGTTTCTCGTGTTTGATACACAAGGTGATCAATAAAGTAGGAGTTCTGTTAAACTAGTGCCATTATGTTTCACTGTTCAGAAACAAATGACTTTTAGACAATGTAAGAAATTGCTACTGTAGTTTACAAATAATTACGCAAATTATTACAAATAAACAAAGTGGATATTTATCACACACTGCATCGATTTCTGTATTACACAAAGCCCTGTCATCTTTAACTGACCTTAAACCAGTGCCTAAACAGAGCCATTATACTTTGGTGCTACACTGGCCTCTTAAACCAAGGTCTGGGCCTGAATCCAAACCTTAACACCATTTATGAGCAGGCTTAGGCCAAAGTCAAATCTCCTGTCAAGAATCTCCACAAAGCACTCTTCTCTCACTAACTGTGGGGACCTGTTTATATCCGGCTACTTCACTGTATCACCTCCCACCTCTTTTATCAAATTATAAAGCCAATTAGTCATCCACAAATCGGCGAGGCAGCGCTGGGTTGAAGAAATGACTTTTCTGCCACTGCGCTCGCTGAACCCCGGTCATCACATGAGACAATAATTAAAGTCTAATCTCAGCCTCGTGGATCGCAACAAATAAACAATTAATGGCATTAGAAAGACAAGTGTGTGTGTGTGTGTGTGTGTGTGTGAGAGAGAGAGAGAGAGAGGTCATAGAGGTCGGCCAGAAGGGAACTTCTTGGGAGAAATCCACGGCAGGTGATCGAGTGTTATGATCATGTCATAATCAGGCGTTACAGTTTTGGTTGGTTGTTGTTGCATGCACACAGGACTGATACATTTCTTTATCTGTGTGGAGAGTTGTCATGATCTGGACTATTCTCATGATGTGATGATGTGGCCTGTCATTCGAGTTATCAGAGAAGAGTATAATGAGTTGGTTGGACTTTGAAATGGGGTGTTCATTATTCACAATGAACAAAATTACCTTGCTTCATTATTTGATTAATTAAGTACGCTATGGTAAATGTTATATAGTGTCGTTAAATAAGCAAGTGTAATGTAAATGACCAGTTTTCACCTTACTTTAATTATTTTTAATTGTTTAATTGTGTTAATCTAAATATGTCGCCATAATGCTGCACACACGAGAAGAAAAAATAGTAAGCTGTAGTAATGTCACTAACCTAAAATGTATCCCACGCTCAAAATTATCTTCATAAGTTGATGTAACTTATAATTTTCAAGTACAATCTCATCAATTTTCCTAATTAATAGACTGCCTTATTGGCCTATATGTGACAGCTTTACCCACAAAAAGTTCTTGTAACTTACCTTTACAGTAGTTAATTTTTTCACTGGCAGTTTTCAAACTCAAAGAGTTTGATTATTTTTTTAAGTAAATTCAACTAATTATAAATGTGTTTATGTACCGTACATAGGATTTCTTAAATCAGACTGCGCTGTTGACTCGTGCAACCACAAACATTAGTCACTGGCAGTCGTCCATCTAGATCTCTTTAACAATATCCTCAAAGCGTCATTATACGCCACCTGCAGCATAGGAAGCACTGATTTCGGAGCGCCTCTTTATCAACATATTTTCTTAGCGTGTTTAATCCCCCCGTCAAAGAGCGCATCATCCGCACTCTGAAGAACAAACCGTTGATAAGACGAGGGTGTGCGCAGCAGAGAGAATACACTATGTTTTCAAATTGTTCGACTGGAGTACGTGGGTGGGTATTAACAACCTGATCTTAGCAGGATGCGCTTTCCTCTAAATCACTCTCCTTTTTTTCCCTCCCAACAAAAGGAATGAGAAAAACCTACACAGATCGGATAAAGACAAGCATCAGAATTAAAGACAATGTGTTTTTTCCCCCTTTGAAAAACAGAAAAACATATGGTGATCCCTGTAATAATGTGATTTTAAATGCTGAAAAACTTAGATGTATATGCTTTCCTAAATTGCATTCGCCACAGCTTGAAGCACTAACAGAAACAAAAGGCAACGCCGATGAGGACGACGACGTTTAGTTAAAGCGTGACAAACCCGACATGACGGACTTTGGGTTTATTTCTTTCCCGATTAGGACACGCCAACCCGTTCCACTGATGGAGACGAGGAAAAACAATGAGATCCTTCTGTGACAAAGCCAAGGATTCGGGATTAACAATATTATATAAAGCATATGGCCAACATGCAGGACAGCAGACCCCAGGGATCTTGCACTTTTTCCAATGTAAGAATCAAACACTCTTCCTCCACTTTCAAGGTCGTTTTCCAAGCTATTCCTGGGTTCTACCATGTAAGTAAAATACAGATATGTCCTTCTACCATTAACTACTGTTGAAATGCTTTCTGGAATCTCAAAGGACCTTTAGAATACTGTTGTTTAAATGGACTGCTATTTTAGGATGTGTATTTTCAATGGCACCTTTTGACTGGGCCTCTTTTTCGCAAGGTTCAGTTAGCTAATTGGAAAGTCTAATTTCTTATGTGTAACTGTATATGAAATTAAATTGTATCAGCATTTTAGGCCGGGTTTTGTAGATGAACTCGTGGCATATAAATAAAGTATTATAACTTCTTCTAAGTTGGAGGCCTATTTAAAGCCGTACCATAATTTGTATAGAGTCACTATTACTTTTATCAAAACTAGGAGCCTAAACATGAACAGTTTAATTTTGCACAAAAATGGCTGAATGTATCATGGTTAAATGCTACCAGTATGCTACCGTCAATGCCAAAAATCGCAGAAATTTGACAATGGCGCAACAAACTCAACTATGTATTAGGCCTGGACAAGCAAAATACTGTACACTTTGGCATTTACTGCACCGCAATTATGAGGCCTCATTTGAAAAAGGATTAAGATGAACCTTTTGTAAAAAAAAACACTGAAAATTTTAAGGCCTTCCAATATTTTTGCATTAAACTGGCAAAAATGTGGCTCATGAAAAATAAAATTGATGTTGGTTTGCCAAACTCTGAAGTATCATGTATTAAAGTTTAATAAGGATTTTCATGTATTCTGTTCTTTTAACACAATATTACATCTTGTGCAAATTTCAGCAATTCCTAGCAACTTACAGTAGGTTTCCACCTAATGCCACTGAGCTCTAAGTCACTCTCTAAGCTTGCACCAGGGTGGTATGTGTGTGGTGGGGGCTTCTTTCATACATTTTTGACGATGAGCCTGGAATGCAGCTATTAACACGCCGGCCTCCTTTTCTTCTTTCTCCGAACTAGTCGGGACACGCCGAGAAGAAAAAAAAAGTCTGGGAATCATTGTTATTTTCAGTCTCTATTAGTAATCATAACAGACCCATTTGATTTGGGGAGGTGTAGAGGGAGGAGCGCTGGGAGGAGGACTGGAATCCCCGAAGAGCCGCACATTAAAAAACGAGACAGGCCTCTTATTTACTGGCGACAGTCTAATAAATACATTTGCTGGCAGCTAAACAGGTATTTACTGGGCTCCCTACCACAGGTATAATTTGACTGTTTGCTGAGCTGTTATTTTGCTACAGCAATAATTATCAAGGTGGTAAAGAAAGACGATTAATGGTTTTAAGGAGATATCAGGCACGGCCCTGCTCAGAACTAGGGCAAATACTCAAAGCATATTTCACATCTAAAATGTGTTTATAGGACCACACAATAGGAGGCTAAAACTGATAAATAAACAGGTGGTATCCAATGGTGCTTCTAGAAGGGTCAAAGATCATTTGTAATAAGAGTCACAGGAACAATGCACTGGTTGGAAAAATATAAAAATGTGAAAAGAGGCTTTTTATGTTTTTTCAATCAAATGAGTGCCCGGATCTTGTCTCCGACTGGTCAGATCTTGTCAAAAAGATCACATTCTTGGACTAATGCATTGATATAGTACACACAAGACATTACTATTTTCATATTAAGGTGGATCAGATTATTATTAGCGACTCAGAATCCCTGAATCCCACTGTCCTTGCATAATGTGACTTATTGAGTCACCCACAAATGCTCATTTGCAAATGCTCAACAATTCTGACCAAAATTGCTCAAGCGACTTTTAACAAATTTTGAAACAAAGTACAAAGTATGAAACAATGGTCATATATATCCAGCTGACTTTGTGCAAGTATTTTAGATGAGAAAATGTGCATTGATTGATTGATTCTTGATTGATTGCATGTTTTAATTTGAAGAAAAAAAAAAAAATACTCCAGTGTTTTATGTTGTTTCCAAAGTAAAAGGCAGAAAGAGACTCCAAATGGATTAAAAATGTTACGATTTATGTGCGTTATTTTTTTAAAAAGCGCACAAAAGGAGCCTTCATTAGATCTGTATATATTTCAAGTAAATTACACCATTTTTTGGTTCTCACCCCTCGTCACATGCACTTATGAAAAATAAATATAAATCATAAATGTTGTTCAAATCTATTGCAACAAATCTTTAGGAGAAGGATATTTTATTTTACTTCTGAATGTGTTAGCACTCAAATCATCAGTAAACTTCTTCTGACACGGCCTCTGAGCAGAACGCACGGCAAAAACAACAACACAGTCTCTCCGAAGGTACAAGCTAATTGGTCTCAGGGGTCAAGTTTGTCATATCTCACTCTTCTCTCAGCACTCTTCTCCTAAGTGTCTGCGTCACGTGTGTGGAAGTGGACACACACCTGAAAATCAGTTTTTGTTAAAGGACGACGACAAGAAGAAGAAGTGGATTTGGGGGACACAGCGTCAGGTCTTTCCTGTTACTACAGTACGACGTTGCACTAGTTTCGGTTTGTGTGTCATTCGAAAACAGAGCTTTGAGGCTGACTTCAAAAAGCAAACTGCAGATACAAGGTTAAGATTTGCTTATTTTTACTTGTTTGCTTTTTCTGCTTACGTTTTTATCATTAATTTTGACTAATGGTCATTTTTGTTAGTGATCGGCAAAGCTTGAAACACATTTCGTTTACCTTTTTAATGGGAAACAATCAAATGGAACGCTCTAATTGTTACTCCAAATCAAAATATTCAAAGGCAAATTCCAGACTGATGCATTATGACAGATATGTGGCCTTTAGACAAGTGAATGTGTGTGAGCTGGCAGCCGTCTGCACTGATTCTTATCATTCCTGCTCGACAAGTTTGGCAGAAAGGCCGTCGAGCCTCTGTCAAACACAGGCGCTAACAGTCTCTCAAACCGCAGAGTCGTATCATACAGCGCTGTGCTGTACGTCTCCTTTGTTTTCCTGCTGGTTGTTTTTTAGAAGCAGAAGTGGCACACAGCGGTGACTCGACACAGAAAGAAGCTGCTCTATAAGGCACTGACCAGACATACCACACAGCACCTTCACATGCCACTTCAGCTGCACACAACAAAGAGCTGCAGCCATGGCTTAACCTGTTTCCCATGCGCAGTGCCAGGCTTGACCTCTTAAGTGTGTGCAGCGTGACCTCAATACGGCAACCGCTCAGTAACTGTAGTAATGAGTGAGACTACATAAGTGTACAGCTGTGAGTGTAAACTGCTTGAACTGGTAGTAACATCTTCCACTGTCTTTGTTATCAGGCCCCGCAGAGAAATGTTCAATATGTTCAAAAGGAACTCTGCACTGGGATCTTTTATTTGCCAGTGCCAAATAAATCACAACTTTGATTCAACCCAGCAGACTTAATTTGATCACGTTGTGTCATTGAACTTTCCTCAGCAACGCCTCTTGCTATTTTAAATCCACTTTTACCTTTGACTTTCTGCCAACCCAAATAAAACCGACAATGACAAACATCTACAATTATGTCATTTTCTCGACAACTGCTTAGACAAAATATGAATCTCTTTCTGTTATCGTCTTTTGACATGTCTTCAGAGTAATGTGAAAACAGCAAAACACAACACAGCAGTGGCTTCAACAGCCTCAGAAAACTATTGTCCCCTGCATTCATCCGAGCTCATGACATGTTCTAATTGTTAACACTTAAACAACAAAGACAGATATTTTTTAATGCTATTGAAACTTACATTTTTAGCAGCATTTTTCAAACATTATGCTGAGGGTCTGACGTTTCGAAATGGCAAATTTATCATGACCAAAACCATACTATTACTTATCAACTCTGATTTCAAACTGTCCTCTCCTATCTTTAATCACCAAATGAAACCACATATTTTTGAAAAGCATTACATGGAATATAATAAGATGAAAAACCATCACGCTTTTTGTGAACCTCAGCCAGAGATGTTGATTTTAAATGGCTCTTATAAACACACACACTTCATAAAAACACACGTTTCCCTTTGAAATTAAAAGGCTGTATCTGACATTTTTGTTAACATTGGATTATTGACATTCTTTAATAACCTGCAAACATTAAATGGGGTGTATTTATAGAATGTCAAAAGAATTGCCCAGAACATAATACAGAATCATCTGGCAACATAATAATTCTTAAAGTCAGTATCAGTTTTTAGGATTCTGACTGTTGATTTTTAAAATTACGGAACTGTTCTACTTTCTGTGGTCACCCAAAACTAAATCCACTGAATTCAACCTTTGGGTCCTGACCCAGCAGTTGGGAAACATAGTCACATTTACATTCAATGCAAGGTTTACAAAAGTGATGTAACTTGTGCAACTTTGGTGAACTTAACCACATATTTAATCAAAGATACCATGAATTATGTCTACTGTATGTATTTTACCATCGTTTTGTGCCAAAAATGAGCTGGTTTCTAAAGGTCAAAGGTCTTCTGAAACACTCTCAATGACACCTCCGCAATCCGTACATCTGTCATGGTGTTAAATGCTGCGTAAAAATAATAAATACCCACAGGTGTTTCAATGTTTTATCATAACCTGTCCTGTAGCCTACCTGATGCGTAATCCCTTCATGTGTAACATATAAAACAGTGGTTATTAGAAGGAAAAAACGTGGATTACGTACGTTTCAGCAAAAAATAAACACATGGCACGGGACTTTAACCCTGCGTAACCAGGTCAAATGTCCGTCTTACGCGTCACTCCCTTTACTTCACCTTTGTATGTGAACCTGACGCACAGCCCTCCGCAGCAGCAGCAGCAGCAGCAGCATCAGCAGATCCTCACCGCTTTTTCCCTTCTTCCCGAGTGTCACACCTTTTCCAAAGCGCCTCCAAGTGACTCGTATTTAACGCGCTGAAAAAGTGTGGCAGAGGCTTGATGCGTAATTAAACCGTAAATATATGGAGAGAGAAATGAAGTGGCGCTAATGGCCCTAATAAAAAGTAGTAAAAGGAGATTGGGCTGCGACGGATGCTCTGCCTTTTAATAGAGACATGTCAGCGCTTTGGAGGAAGAGGGATGCAGGGGATGGACAGAGGAGAAGTGGGGAAGGAGTTCAAGACCTGATGCAAAGTGTTTCCGAAGTTCTAGGTCCAGATTCTACTTTCAGTGAGAGATTTTACGAATGAAATGATCGACACGTAAAATCTTCACAGCGCTTCTTCTTTAAGATGAGTTACTTTTTTGTTCTTTTTAACGTAAAGCACTTGGCGATGAAAATATTAAACAAGTTCTTTTAAATAAGATTTGCAAAATGACACATAGTCCAATTTAAAGACGTAATTACAATAAAAATGCATTGTTAGATTGAGAAGAAATGTGGAGGTGGTGTATCACGCCTTGGACTGCGGTGTAGGAGTGACTTAAGAGAAGTTTGCAACGGATTTGGAGACTGTTATTTACCGGAAAACCTATGTGTAATTTCTAGAAAGTTGCTGTAAGTAGTTAATGAAATTGTGGTTTGCGAAAAAAGAAGTCTCGTGTCTCTTTGGTGCCAGATGTCAGTGAGTCAAAAGCCAAGTGGGATCTTTTTAAAAACATCAATAAAATGCTGCGTAAAATGTACACGATCCGCAAGTATCAGACTTTCCCAACGTGACACTGTTACAACTTGACGCACAGACACGTTCACTCTATCAGCTGCTCCTTATTTAAAGTGTCGCAGCTAATTTATAACCGACATGAACTGTTAATCGGGGTAAAAACAGGTCTGATGGTATACATGTCATGTTTAATCCAAATTACGCGGTACAGAACTTGTTTGACTGAACAAACTCAAAGAGAAGCCAAACTGTGCGTCCCTTCTCGTTTTAAAACCTGACGCAGACTCTACCAGATCGTTTGTTTACTGCTTGATGTATAACAAGTGACCACTGAGAAGATATAACATAGATAATATATGAAATTGAATTTTATCGTCATCTGGTCTGAGTCGTGCGTCCACTGCGTTTTAATCTCTTTAGTATCACGCCTGTTTTTATCAGAAAAGTATTTACTATGAAAAGATGAACTTGGATTCTGACTAATTTTCTTCATCAAACTTGACGCACAGCCAACACGAGTTCCCCCGTTATGCTTTATTCCTAGACTCGCACCTGTTTTATAAATGAATTTAAAAAAAGTAAAAAGAAAAAAAAAAACTTCAAATGAACAGGGTACAAAACGTAGAAAACGTTGAACTGAATACGTTCTCTGCGTTGTTTATCGTGATTTGGTCTAAACCTGACGCACAGCCAACAGCAGTACGTCTACAATGAGTTATTCTTGTGGTAAAAGCTGGTTCATGAGACAGACTGAAGCTGAATCGGATACGTTACACGTTTCAAAAGACGTGGGTTTTAATTGTGACCCTGTCCAAACCTGACGCACAACCAACAGTAGTCCGTCCAATACGCTTCATCCACACTTGGTTTTTGTTTTTTGAAATGAGTGGTTATTAAGACACAAATCCTACCTGTAACTCAGAGCAGGGCCGGCCACTCGTCTTCCATCAAAAGTTGAACCTCTTTCTCCTCGAGTCACCGCGAGACCGTGCTTGAAGCGTGAGCGGCGTAAAAAAAAAAAAGAGCGAGCCGTGTGGTGCGCTGTGAGGGTCCGGAGAGCAGGGAGAGCGGAGGAGAAGTGGAGAGAGGTGGAGGAGCGCGGAGCAGTGTGGAGGCAGCTTTGAGGGGGCGGCAGGTAAAAGCGCGCCCCTCCCTCTGTCGCTCTGTCGCTCTGCCGCGCTGTCTCTCCGCGCCGCGCCGCCGCCGCTGATGCTCGCAGCTGTGGCGCAGCTTGTCTCACTGCCCCACTTTGGGGTTTTTTTTGCTTTTTTTTTTTTTTTTTTTACCGGCGCTCCTCTCTGACGCGCGGCTCTCACGGGACACACGCACACACACAAGAGTTCACACACTCGGGGACGCGCACGCGGAAAGGAAAGGAAGCGAGAGTCGTTTTTGGATTGAGACAAAACGTGAAGAGTCAGAAGTAGAGGGAAGACACAGCGGAGGTCACGGGGTTTGTTTAGAGTATAGGGGAGGGTGTCACGTGCACGTACACACGCACAGTAACGCACGCGAGGAGTCATTCGTTTTCATAGTGACTCGACGCGCACAACGAGAAATAGACAACAGCAAAGTAGAGTCAAGTCGTCTGTAAAGTGAGGCGACGCTGTCACACACGCGCACAGATACATACAAGTACAAGTAAATGAATATACATTAAACAGATTTGTTTAACTGTACAGCGGAGGAGGAAGGGGTCAGCGCGTGTTAAATGTGAGGGCAAGGTGTCACATACTCGCACACACACTCACGCAAACACACACACGAACACTCAAGAACGCACACGCACCAAGAGGGAAAAAACAAGAGAAATCATTCATTTTCAATGTCAAACAGCGCACAAAGAGAGGTACAACAAAGTGGACTCAGAGTCAAGTCCTGGTAAGGGCAAGGTGTCAAACACGCACGCGCGCACGCCTACTCAAAGGTACACCGACACGCACGCGCACAGACACAAGAAGAACGAGAGGAGTCATTTTTGTGTTCAGTCGTGACGCGTAAAAGGAGTAGACGAAGATTTTAAAGAAAGATACAGTTGAGGTCAATGTGAGGGTCAGTCGTCAGGTGAAAGGGAGAGCAAGGTGTCACATACAATCATATATACTGTCACGCACGAACATCCGCACGCACAGAAAAGTGAGGTGATTATGGAGATGTCACTTTCACATTCTATTCTTCCGCGCGACAAGAGACAATGAAAAACAATATAAAAAGCGGGGGCTCAGTGTCACTTAAACACACACAGCTATACACGGGCACACGCATGTACACGTAAAGGCACACGCGCACAAAACACAAGCGCACAGAAAAGAGAATAACAGCAGAAAAAAGTAGAGACCCCAGAGTAAGTCCACGGAACCACAGATAATCACAGTAAGAGTCTCAGAATGAGCCTCTGATGTGGGGCCATAGTGTCACTTATACACACACATACCTACGCACAACTGCACGCACACGCTCGCGCCCCTGAGCACACGCAGGCGTTAAGAAAAGCAGAGATGCCAAGAAGCCATACACTCATTTTCAGGTTCGATCGTTACGCGCGGGACGAGGAGCAGAGGTAAGTGGGGATCTCAAAGTCGAGGCTTGATCACAGCGAGGTGCTCATTTACACGCGCACACACACACACGCACACCTCTCAGACCTGACTCTACACCTCTGCTTCTAGAGACCCATAAATGCACCGGAGATTGAGAGAGAAGAGTGTGTGCAGTGAACATTACATTAAGTGTCCAGTTAGAATCTGTGTCCCTGAGACTGAAGACCACATAAACTCACATATTTAGACTTTTAGGTTGGACCTGGCTATTTACAGCAATGTGACAGTTTGAGTCAGAGGCACAGCTAAGGTATTCCCTTCACTTTAGGGACAAAATTGGACGCAATAGAAAATCCAGTAAAACCAGGCCTTACGCACGAATCAAAAAAGAATGAGTTTACGCGCACAAGAAGAAGTAAGTGGAGATGTCAGAGTCGTATATAAAAGGATGGTTTCTCTTTTCCTCTCTGTCACACACACTTACACGCACGCCTACAAGCACACACGCACGCACGCACACCTGCAGACACTGGGTTATTCGTATTAAAGAATGAGTTTGACAAAGTTAATGAGAAACTGAACTTAGGGGGGAAGCCTGATGATATACACAGCGCGCCGCCGTGACACGAGCACGCGCCGCAGTCTGTTCGTTTGTTTGCACACGATTCATATTTAAACATGCTCTGTCTTTGTGTTAAGTCGCTCCTATAGACATATCAATGCGTCTGTTATTACGCATTTTTAATTTGACGCATTTTCTTCAAAACTTTATGCTTTTATAAATGAATAGACAAAACCTTGCATATGCTCTCTTGAGTCCACTTTATTCTCGTGCGTTTTTCATGTATAGGATGAGCAAGGGGTATTATAATGTTTGTACCATAAGCATTGCTTTTTGTTATGTTTTTGACATTCATTATCTTTACGCACCTACCACAGGCGGTAACTTCACCAAAACCTGGTCTAGTACATTTCTATTCGTTATATTCTAATGTAGCTCTAAATCATACGGATCTATAGGCCATAATATTTAGTATTTTGAAATTATGGCAGCACCATGTCAGATAAATTCTTGCTGGTTTTGTTCGAACACAAACCAAACACACACACACTGCTGTAACTGTGTTTCAAAATATAGCTCGAGAGATAAATTGAAGAATGAGTGGTGCACATGAAGTGGTTTTTACAGTTTGAAAAAATTACACCTCAAATACATTGGCTGTGTAAAGTTGTTGTTATATATTTGAAAATGTCTCGAGTGAAAAGCTGAAAAGGAGATGCTCATCCATTTTACGATGCACCCACAAACAAACGCAGCAAGATTTAAAAATAACTCGACGCACATCACACGCTCGTCCTTCAGTTTCCTCGTGACTTTGCCTCCGTCGCGTTTTCTTTTCCGGGAGAGTTTGGTGCGCACAGTTCCATATGTCCTTCTTGACTTCACACTCGTCTATAGCGGTACGTCTCCGTCTGATTGACAGTTTTTGCGCGCGCTCGGGCTGGAGCAGGTGCACGAGCCCACAGGTAATCCAGCTGTTCGGTGCAGCTCTGCTCCGTTCACAGCGCGGTGCGTGTTTGGAACGACAGTCTGTGGAGAGGCACGAGGCTGGAGCGCTTTTACGCACAGAACAGTGGCGTATTCTTCTGATGGTAAAAGACATCCACAGCTTTATGTATGTTACATTGTGATACAATAACTACTCACTATTAAACATGAATAAACACTTGTATTTCTTATTAATGAAAAATGACGAATTATTATTAGTAATAAATGGTATGTTCTTACAATTATTAGAAGGCAATACACTTCATTGTCTCAATATGTAAGTAGTCGAGGGCAAAATGCTTAATAGTACATGAAATACAGTGACAAAATATTGAATACTCTTTAATATATACAATAACATAACATGCAGATATCATAAACAATGAATATTAATGTAGAATAGAGGCAAGCAGCATTTTTTATAAAGTTAAAACCCTAAGTGCCAATAAATAAATAAATAAATATGACCGACATAAATACATCTATTCTTGTTACATTATGCACAAACATAAATAACATTTGATGAAAAAACAATGATGATGACACTGTAAAATGATGACTGTACTGACACCGTTTATCACTTTAACACTGGTCAATATTGAACCCACTCTGGCATTAGATCAACATTAAAGCAACAGTATGTACTGAGAAAAACTAAAAGAGACAGTCATTTCAACACCTTTGTTTATTTGTTCATTCATTCATCTTCACTGACTCCTGTTGGGGGTCAAGGGTGACCGGAGCCTATCCCTGCAGCTTTGGGCCTGAGGCGGGGTACACCTTGGACAACGGATCACAGAGCTTATGTATTTATTGTTTATTTGTCAAGGACAATGCACAATACAAATGTTGTACCAACCAATATATATTTTTAGGCAGAGGAAAAGTGACAGTGCAGGTTAAAGTTGTAACAGTCCATTGTGCAACAACAGATGAATCACTAACAATGGTTGAGTAAAGCTTCAGTAAAACCGCAGCAGCAGCACCACAATGCCATGTCAGTGCTAATGACTACACTCCTGATTATCCTATTATCACTTTCAATCTAAAACGTTGCAGCTTTAACAGAGAAGCAGTTCTGCCCAAAAGAAGTGGATCTAAAATCACTTAGACACAGACACTGACAGACAACCATTGACTCTCACATCCAGACAGAAGCTGCATCCAGACACGTGCAGACTCCACACAACCCTCTTGCCGTGAAGCAGGAACGCTAACCTCTCCCACTGTGCACCCTGTTGTAATTTAACACCTACCAATTTACTTTCAGTTTACTTTTAATGTAATAAAATCTTGCATGTGTCACTTTTTTGTCAAAAAGAGCAACTGTGCATAAGGAATTTTTCATTTCTCTACACATTTTGTCTTTTCCTCAATAATCACAGTTGTTACATTTGTTGGCAAAAGTTGTCGAAGTGTCACACAACTAGTCAGACTCTTAATACATGATACACACTTCCATTTTGAGTTGACACATTAATTATAAAGTTCACATTTTTGCACAAACCCAAATTTCCAAATTTAATCTAACTTGACAACACGGACCCTCATTCTTGATTTATTACAGAACAGCAGAGAGAGCGAGGGGCCTTATTTGAAGCGTCCACCTACGGATCCTTCTCAGAAAAGTCTGTTTGTTGTGGCTTCTCGGCTCCACAAAAGTTTCACTATGAGCCGAGTCTGAATTTTGCACTTAAAGAAGAGAAGAAAAAAACACAAACACATCTCTGCATACAATCCCCACCGGCCTGTCCCTGGAGAGTGAGCCGAAAGTTCCGCTAAAGACATTCAAATGCAGTGCTCATTACACATTCAGGTTGGAGTTTTGATCATTGCAGACAACAGCTGCTGATTCTGGTGCAGAGAGGGATTAGTTATCCTGCAGTGAGGAGCACGGCCACAAGAGGGCCCAATGAGTCTCAGAGAGGAGCAGGGACCAGACAGAGGAGACGGTTACACTGAACCAAACTGCTATTTTTTGTTTGTTTCTTTGTTTGAATTTACTGAAGAGTAAGTGAAGAGTGGAGCTCAATTGTTGCTTGTTGAGATTTTCTATAGGATTGCATTTGTTTTATGACACAAATATAAATGCTGCTTTTCTTTTCTTTTTCTTTTTTTTCCTATGGGACAAACCTGCAGAAAGGAAGTTCCATTACTTCTTGTTCTTCTGAGCACCGCTGGACGAGAAATGCATGTTTCTTTTTGAGCACATATTCTTGCTGATGGTTTAAGACATATTAATGAAAACAAAAGACTTGGGAAGGAGTTTTATATCAGGTAAGAGTTTAAAATACACTCTCTTGTCTTCACAGTGCTTCAACAGTATGCCACAGCTGCTGCTACTCTTACTCTGGAGTGTAGTCTCAACAAGGTAAAGTGATGGACAGAGCTGTGTGCTCTAAGGGCACTCCAAGCCAGCCCATTCATGCCCCTCCTCATCACAGACTGACCTGGGCCTAACCACAGTTTCCAATTGTCACTGACCTGGAGTGAGATCTTAGTGCACCCTAAGTTCATATGATGTCTGGCTGTGTCTCTTTACACAGAGAAAAATCACTTCAAAGAAGAAGACTGAAATAGAGAAATAGAAAGTGAAGTGAAATTTAAACATCAGTATTCCATTCATAAGATAATTGGTAATTGCAGGATCATATCTGTCTTATGGTGAACTCAAAGCTATAAGTTTAAGGGCAGCTTTAAACTTCACTTTCATGTAATCTCTTTGCAGACAATTTGTTCAGTTTTCCGGTTTAATTTTTTTTTTTTTAAAGAAACATTCAAGCAGAATAAGTCATTATACTGTTATTGGAAACTGGTCCCATAATAGAAGGTTTGAAGAAGATTAAGAATGGCCCAGCTTCAGAGGCCTTCTCAAACCAAACCAATAAGGCGGCTAGGACACACTGCGTCATGTGACTTCCAGAGCTCAGAACACTTAGAGCACATTATTAATGCTGCAGCTCCATGCACTAAACCATGAGACGTGAACAGTGGAACAGAAAAAAGAATTAACTGTGTGTGGCATGAACTAATGACAGAAGGCCTTTCACTGTCTGCACTTTCTCTTTTTTAAAAAACAATAAACAGCACTTGGAAAATTACAAGGGTGATGCACCCCTGAATTAATCTTTCCAACCCATAACTAAACAGAGAGACACGGTGCGCCTCTGTCAAGTGGGTAGAGTTTAATTACAGCCTATTGACTGCTCAAAGTAATTTGTCTCAGAGAGATGCCCAGGAGCTAACGGCAGGCGTCTCGTGTGAACCTGGAATGCTCGCTGGGTTTTGTGGCGGGCTCTAAACTTTCTTCTGCGGCTGCTTTATAATTGCTCACCTTTTAAAGATGAACGAGGATTCCTAAACGAACACGTGTCGGCCGTTTCATCCTGCCGTTCTCTGCTCTCATCATCTGTGGACCCATTTAGAACTTGTATTTTAATACAAATAGGTTTTTGTTAACGTAAGTGTCTGCCTGTAGTGGTTCTGTTCAGACATATTTATATAGTTTCCTGCCAACATCAAATACGTTTTTAAGGATGGCAGGAAACTAGAGAGGGGGGAACGCTTTAGAAATGAGGGAAAACATGTAAAGTCCACACAGAAAGGTCCTGATCCTGGGGCTTTTTTTGAGTAAAGGAACGTGCTAACCTCCTGCCTCATTGTTGTAGTCAAGACCACATTGACCAACACATGTCCATGTGTATCGAGACCATGACAAGACCAAGGCCAAATACACCATTTGTGGTTTTGGTTGGTCTTGATGTCTGAGACTGAGATGAATCATTTTGAGACCATGACAAGACTTTACACCCTAAGACCTGATATTGGGCAGAGGAATAGTTTTGTCTCCTGTGCGTGACCCTTGTTATTGTTCTAGTAGCAGACTGCATCTAACCAGTAACAGTCCTGTTTGCAGATGCTGTGAATGTGACATTTATCAGTGCTTATTCCGAAAAATCTGTTTCCAGTTCACCTCTTAATGAAATGAAACCCTGTAAATCACTGACTGTTTCCATGCTTGGGTTAGTCGAGCGGCACTCATAGTTAAATTTCCCTGTTAACAATAATCTTGTTAGTTTTACATGAATGGAAGAGACTCACTCTGCTCAGGCTAACACTCAAACACAACACTTTTTCCATTTGTCTGCAAAAAATACACTTTTAAAGCTGCAAAGAAACCAGAAGAAGTTCCATTAATTCCTGATCTCTTTCTTACAATAGCCCAGAGAAGACAAACTGAGCACTGCTACAAGAGAAGCACACACAGCCAAAAAAAGAAAAAAAAAGATTCATATCAGGTAACAATTCTTATGAAGAGTCTGGTATGAATCCACAGCTGAGTCCCGCTAACTCCACATGAATGTCTTTTGGAATGAGCTCTTAAGCTGGATCACAAACACTAGACACCACTGTTTCTCTAGACAGATCATACTTTTAATGTAAACAATCAATCTTTCAAATTGTGATCATTTAAATATACATGAATACATCAAAGTCAACCGCCTAACTCCTAATTCCACCATCTGAGGAGCACGAATGCAGCAAAAGATATGATTGATGGAGCTTTTTTCATTGAAACTTCAACTTTGGCTGCTTTCTGTGATATCAGTCTTCTCAATAAAGCTAGCCACTGGTCTCGAGGCAAGACTTATTTATTTAGAGTACCAGTGGTCTGGAAAAAAAAGGCTTTAGAAGGTGGGGTATAGTCCACACACCTTGTTATCTCTTTATACCATAAACTAAGTAGAATGAAATTAAAGAAAGAAATGTAACAGAAAGAAAAAGTGCCAAATGAAACCAAAATCAAAAAACATGTGACTTAGTTCCATCTAATGCTCTACATACACATACATACTTCATTTATGCTGGAGTTGTCGTGACCAGTCTCCTCTCTGTGATATCTCTGTTGGGATCTCCTGTTGTGGGCTAAACAGGACCACTTCACCCTTGAAAATAATTGGCTGTGCTTCTTACTTATTTTTGTAATTAAAAATGTTCATGTGCAGTTAGGAAAACATAACCTGACCTGCCAGAAGGTCTGTAGAACCATCTTCCTCAGAAAGTGTTTGCAAAGAGCAGGTACTTTAAATGAATACGTGAAGGTGACTGGATGAAACACCTTGTCAGTAACCCCGATCTCATCCAATCAGAGCAACGCCATCTTGTTTAGTAACAGTGAACCGGTCATGTCTCCTAAAACACTCCTAGATTTGAATAAACTCACAAATAAAGCTAGAACCCAGCTGCTTTGCAAAGTGAAGGAACATACCCACAGCATCTTTATTCATGATACAGTAGACAGTAACACACAGCTCCTTTAATGATCTGTTTACTAAGAGGCTACAACTACTTCTAGGTGTAGGTGAATAGTTTCAGTCAAATTTCTCTCCTTTCACGTAAACGTAGTTCTGTTCAGCTGATGAATGTGTTAGTTCAGTTCTGACATTTAGAACCTCATGTGTGTCCCTTACAGCGGCAGCGTCTCCTCAGCCCTGCTCATACGTGCTTTGTGTTTCGAGCGCGAGGCACGTTTAATATGTTCACCACCAAATGTCATCTCTGGTTTGCATCGCGGTGACAGCAGCAGGAGGACTACCTGCTAACAGAGCCTCACCTCCAGCGTCGGTGTCACCGTGTGAGTGTGGGTCGTGTGAGAGCGCCGCCGCCGGGGCCTGTGTTCCACATGCATCTCACACCTCACGGCCCGTCTCCTGGAGAGTCTATTAGCTGTGCTTAATTAAACAAATGTGATTATCTGAACTCACACACAACTGAATCCTGCTAAGGACTCCGCCACTAAGATGGAGTGGAGTCACGCGTGGCTCGGCTTTTATTAACACGCCGGGGTTTATGTGAGTAATGTGCGGCGACAGATCTGTGCGGTCCACTCCTGAAGGCTGTCAATCACCGTTTAGCGCAGACAGCGGAGCCAAATGTGTCTCCGAGTGTCGGGGTAAAAAAGGTGGGAGCTAATACGAGAGCGACGGCTGTTAATGTGCTGCGAGGTGAGTGGGCGGGACTTAGCCGCAGCTGTCAGTCCTAACCAGGTGGAACGCAGTGGGGAGTTTTTTTTTTTTTCTTTTTCGTGGACTTGTCAAAGATGAATCACTCTCAGAATGAGAGGAAGTAGTGCGTCGAGAAGCTCCACATGCTCCTGTTTTAACTGTGAGTCATTTCGATTTATCAAACGTAAACTTCGCTGTCAGAAATAATTTGAGACAAATAGCAGCAGAAAGAGGCTGACTTTGAGGAGCTCAGGTTTAGCTCTGAACTTTGAGTGGCCTCGGAGTCTTCTCAATTAAATTGTGGCCTTGTTACTCAGTCACAGGCAATGGTCCACATCCAGACAATACTCCGTCTATGTCTGGGTGAACTCAGGGGTCAGGAGGCCGCTAATAGACTGAAGCTCCATAAGGCATGTCTTCATAATGAGGCCACAGGAGTTCTCTAAGTTTGGTTCATTAAACAAGTCCAAACATTGCTCTGCCTTGACCTATTTAATCCCACATTATTACCAAATATGAAAATATCCATAACTGTCAGATTTGGTCATTCAGGAGACCCACTTTAAGCAGCAATAATAATGGTGTGTTGTTAATATAACATTGTCAACATAACATTGCTCCAGTTCACAGAATTTCACTTTGATTTTGACGAGGCCTTTCCAAAACCCTCGTTCATTTCTTCTCCAGTGGTTCTAATGGAGATTTACCGCTATGTTTCAGATCATCGTCCTGTTGTATGTTCCAGTTATGACCAACCTATTGCTGTTGGACAAATGGGCTCACATTTGCTTTGAGAGAACTCTGTTTTAGTTAGTTTCACAGAGGGTTTCATGGTCGACTTAATAGCTGTAGGGTGCCCAGGTCCTGGTGCCACTTTTTGTCTGGTAGAAACAAGGTATAGGAACATAGAGCTTGGATAGGCTGTGGGAACATGGGCTGCCGGAAATACTGAGCAAAAAGACAATCGAAATGAACTTGTATTTAGCGACTGGTGAATAGTGAGCTGTGTCATAGACATAATACACAGGCCACACAAGGTCTTCAAATTGGTGTAATAAGAATCGAAACAGGGCAAATCAAAAAGCACATGGCACTAATTAGCATAAATCAATACAGCCAACACAGTATTGCACACTATTTTTTTGCTCAACGTGAATCTAAAGAGGCTAACATCTTTGCTTCATGTGACATTGTACGTTGATGTTGTGCAGTGGACTCCAGAACTAGAACAGAGAAGTGAATAAAGCGCTTTTTGACGTGTTGCCAAAAGCTTAGATAGAGACAAACCAAATAAAACAGAATGTAGTGAGAGTAACTCAGCTGCAGTGACCACTTCAGATCAGGTAAAGGTGCAGAAAACAATTCCTTCTGTCTCTGTTGTCTACATTTATGCTGGACAGACCTAATGCCTTTGTGTTGGAGGTTTCTTTTAATGGACAAGGTTTGTGAATATTTCAGGTCAGAGGAAAAAGTAAAAAAAAACCCAGCTGTGGGAAAAAGAGAAACCTGGGGGAGAACTGCAGAAGGAGAACCCACTCCCGGGACAGACAGAGGGGACAAATGTCTTGTGGTTTTTGATCTTTTGAGGACATACAGAAGGTAGGCTGGAATAATGGATGGGGCATGAAACAATAGACAGCCACAAGAGACTGGTATTTGGTTTCTGTTAAAGGAGTTACAAAAGTACGTTTGGGGACACATAGGTGACAGACAAGCATTAACGTTTGGTCCTAAGACACCTGGCGAAGTTCAAGTTTGAGATGAGAAATATAATTTACCAATAATTTTTTACCCTCATAAAAAATTACAAACATATAACATTTAAAAGTTTTACACCTTTAGAAGAGGATGTGTGTGAAGGGTCTCTCTTATCCAGGACCAAGGCCCAATGACCTGTGTTCAATTTACAGCCCTCTGTGTTCCAAATATGTTTTTTCTGAAATAGTTAAGCCTGACGTATATTATTCATAATATTCTCAAAGGTTATCTCACGCATTTAAACAGGAGCTGCTTGTACCTTGTATTTAACACATAGCTAAATGTATCCTGGACTGTTCTTTGGGCCTTTTAATACCACTTTGTCCTGGTGCATCCATCACAACACCATTAAGAATCAGACTGCCTTTAAGCCTCTTACACACATTTCCCTTTAACACCATGACTTTAGACACCAGTGGAACCAGAGGACATCTAATTCTGCATACATTTAGAGCAAAGCCTTTCAAGAATAGACACTGGATTGTGAAACCTGGGTTATACAAGGTGATGTATTGACAATTTGACAAGCAAATCCTGGGAGCATTAATAATAATAAATAATTCTGAAACAAAAATGGCAGTGTTTCAGTGAAGAGACCACACGAATAAGGGTTAATCCCCTTTTATTTAAAAAAAAACAAAAAACATTGCTTCTATTGACAATATGTACTTACCATGTTCTGTTCATGTTTTGTTTGTTTGTTTGTTTGTTTGTTTTGTTTTCTCAATAAGCAGAAGGCAGGTTGGGGCAGGGGATGGTACAGGACCACCACATACATGAGTGTGAAATCCAGGAGACTCCATCTGTCACCAGTGTTTCACTGAACTCAAAACTGAGGCATTGATAATGTTTGTAGAGAACAAAAAGACTTTGACTCATTATAATGGCTTTTCTGGGCCGCCCATTCATTCAATTATAACTGTTCTTGTTTGATATTAAATGGACAATATTTTTATTTATTTGTATTTGTGAATGTACTTTATATAACTGTCCTGGACACATCTATTGCACGGCCTGTCTGTCCTGGGAGTGGATCATCTTTCAGGGAGAACCAGAGGAAGATGGTTCAGAACCATCATTAAGGTAGTTTTTCTCACCTTAATGGACAGGGGCATTTTCTTGTAAAGCCTGCTGTCACAGAAAAACTGACTTTGAAATAGTTGACAGGTCTTATTTTAATTTGAACAGGTTTTTAGATGCATTTAAAAGGCTTTAGTTCAAGTTACACGTTTTATTTCAATTTAAAACAAGTTTTGTATCAAAAAGGTTTAAGATAGATTTTAAAAAGTTTTAGTTGGACTTGGGCAGGTTTTGAAAGGATTTTTAACAGGATTTAGTTCAATTTAATCATGTTATTTCAATTTAAAAGTTTTATTTCATAGACATATAAAATAAATTTGAACTGGAAATGTTTGAACTGATGCCTGAGCTGTTAATCTTGCTGTACATGTATTGTCCACCCTTCAAACACTGCAGGCTGATCCTCCAGTCTTCAGTCTTAGCCTGGATACTGGCTCAGACCTGGAGACGGTTCTGAGTGCTTCACTCTGCACTCTGCTCCCAACTCGCTGCAGCTCACTTAATGATAATGGGTTAAATGCTGAAAATCAAATTGTCAACAGGGACACATTTTTGAAAAGCCCAAAGACACCTCAAATGAACAAAAACATTGAGGGCAGTTTTTGTTTTGTTTGTATTGGTGCATCAGATTTGTGCTTCACCATTATTAAAATGTATAGCAGGGGTCACCAACCCTTTTGAAACTGAGCTACTTCAAGGGTACTAAGCAATACAAAGGGCTATATATTATTATTAATAATGATTAATGATATTCACCTGTGTGAAGACACTGTCTGATCATGTGAATGATTTCTCACAATAATTATTAACAATTAGGGGGGTCATTGGTGACTATACTGCACCTCATGTGGTCCATGTGGGCGACCTGGGCGGGCACCGTGTTGGTGACCCCTGATGTATAGGCTCAAAGTTGTCCTGATTAATTTTGGACATTAAAGGAATAACCCATCAATCATAACCACAGTGCACTCGGCTAATCAGACACTCCACATGGAACTTTAAGAGAAGGGGCATGTTTCCATTTTGTGAAAACACTTTTCAACAAATCAACACACTTTTTTACATATCTCATGTATAAAAAACACATATTGATCCAGAACTCAGCACTGCTGTTTCAGACAGACCCCTTTACTAGGTGATATTTGTTGCCTTAATGTAAGACTTGACAGAGCAAATCAAATCTATGATTTTAATAACAAAAGCCTAGGCAGCTAATTCTGCCCTGTATAGGAACAGTTCTGTATGATGTTCAAATGTGCATCTCGGTGTCACCCATCACTCCTCTCTCATCTCCACTCGGTGCTGCCTCACTTCACTGCTAACAGCCCCTCGTAGTGCTGCTCTCTAATCCTGCTCTGCCTCTCCACTCGCCTTTGACAGCGGCTTAGCCATCCAGCGGAACACAGCGGGCGTGGAGCGCAAGCCCCCGGGGTTCGGCTCCGCTCCGCCTCCTCCCTGTTGCCCCCGGTGACAGTGACAGAAGTCCGTAATTGCCATCTCGTCAGACAGCTTCATTAAGACAAGTATTGTGTGCGCAGCACGAGGAGCCCTCAATGCAATTACGACGTGGCTGTGACAGGTGGGGCCCCCGATCCGCTGAGCGCAGGGCCCCTGATGCATGTTGGGTACCGCACATCATTTTTCAACCCCCCCTGTCATTAGTTGGTAATGATTGGATTATTTTGCAGATGAATCGCGGTATATATCTTGTTCACAAACATTTCCTGCACATATTAATCAAAGGCATCATGACAGAGCAGTCAGAGGGAATGAGCAAAACAACACATCTGCGTTAAAAATGGCCGCAATCCTTCATCAGTGGGATTTTAACCCTTTCATTGGAGTGTCTTATGGTGCGTGTCAGGGTTTGTGAATGACTTTGACACTCTGACAGACTGAGTGAATTAACACGGTAATAATGACAATTGTGTTTAAAGTCAGTAACATACCAATAGAAGCTAATGGAGATTTATCATGTGACAAACTGTGACAGATTACGCAGGGATTACATTAAATTTAACTAAACTGAAGCACAGTTTTGTAGTACCATATAATTTTTCTATACTTGATCTTTGCTCGATTACATTTAGAGTTAAATACATGAAAACTGACATGGTGTCTTATGTCAAAATAGTGAGTTACTGTGCAAGAAAAGGCAAGCGAGGGGCAATTTTTGCTGAGTTTACCACCACTTTAGAAAACAAACGGCCACTGGTGTGGACCAAGGGCTCACTGTAACAAAAAGGGAAATGTGCAGTCTCTCCCTGGACAAATTGCAATGCTGAATGGCATCAAGTGACAGAGCTATCACACTTCCATAACAGGGATCTAGGAGACATCTAGGTCAAGTGCCTGAGCCACCTCAGCTGCATTGTATCATTTAGCGCCTTTAACATCCTTTTTAGCAGCATTTAGTGCATTTATGGTTGTTGAATAAAAACAGTTTTTGAATCTGTTTGTCTGTTTATATTGTCCTGAACCTTTTGCCTTAGGGCAACAGTTCAAACAGGGAGTGTCCATGTTGAGATGAGTCTTCAGTATAATGTTGTTGTTTTTTACAGGCAGCAGGAACTGTCCAGTTGTTCAGGGATGGGAGAGTGCAGCTGATGATCTTGCATTTAAATGTAAAATGTGAGGGGTGTATGGTAACTAAGGGTTAGCACTCCTGCCTCACAGCAAGAAAGTTGTGTAGGCCTCTCTGTGAGGACTCTGCATGTTCTCCCTGTATTGCCATGGGTTGTCATCTGGGTCTGCCTCCTCCAACCATCCAAAGACGTGCATGTGCAGGTGAATTGGTGACTCTATATTGCTCACAGTGAATGAATGCGGCCGAAATGTCTATCAGAGTCTATCACTAGGTGTTAGCTCTGCCTCTGGTAGTTTGGAAAAGATCCAGCCCCCTGTGACCCCTGATGAGATAAAGAAGATAAATAAATGTGAAATATAAAAAACAGCATTTACTATTCTCATTTTCTGACAACTAGTGGATAATGGCAACAGTTCCTGCTTGTGCTTGTAGTTCCTGTAAAGTAATGAAAGAGCATCAGAAAGCTGAGCACTGGGTGGATCTGCATCAGCTGTGAGAGGAACTACACACGAGTCAACTACAGGCTCGAGCGGAAGTCTTTTTGACAAGACCCTACAGTTCTCCAATAGATAACGGTGGATTGTCTAGTCTGAGTTCTGAGTTCTTTATCTTCTCCAACAAAAAAAGTAATATTTTTATTCTGCCTTTTTTTCTTCTACACTATATCTTCATACTCTTTTGCCCTTCAGTCTTTTTTACCTAGCATTTTAAAAATAGCCTTTCTCTCTACACAAATCCAACACATATCTTTATGATAAACGGTAAAACCTTGGGCTCATTTAAATCTGCTTCACCAGGAGGCCTTCTGCTGGAACCAAACCCATGAAGCCAGTAGCACCGCACATGCTCCGTCAGTCCACCCCCAGCCACACATTCCTTTCATCCGTCCAAATTCCACACGAGCGAAACTGCCCCTCGGTGGAAACATATCATAGCCATCCATGGCTCTTGGAAGGCTCCCATTGGACGGCCAACCCCTGCCAAGTATCTGGGTTGGCCGAGCGCCCCCAGGGAGACCGGGGCTTATGTCTCCATGGGCCAGTAAGCCTCGGGGCCCCGTAGCTCTGGGAAACCAAACCGGGGGAGCACCTTGGCAATGGCGCCCCTCCTTTCGCCTTAGGAGCATCGTCACTAAAAGGAGGCTAATGGTGGCCAACTGAGCAGCCAGTGGGAAAGCAGCGTGTCTGTAGGTTCATCTGGATCAGCGTCGATAAGATGTGCTGCTCTTCGTCCTCTGCCTATCACAGTCGTGCACCGGTGTGAGTGCGTCTGAGCGAGTGTGTGGAGCTGGCAGAGCATCTCCAGAATGCCAGCAGTGACTGATGCAGCGGCAGACATTCCTTTCAGCGCGAACGGAGCCACGGTCAGCAGCCTGCCAGCTCTTCTTCTTCTTCTGTGGGGCCCCCAGGACAGAACCCCTCCTCCCACCAAACCTTCGACAAGGCAGTGATGGCATGAGCTCCCAAACACTGTGTCGAACTGGGAGCACAAACAAAGTAGAAGGATGTGTTTGGAGTCAACTTTGCTGCTTTTATCTGGGTTTGGTGCTGCAGCAGTTGTAGTTTTTGTTCAACTTTGGACAGAGCCAAACGTACAAGTTAATTCAACATAAGTACCATAGAGACTTTTTGTGTTTTTAAAACATGAATGCCTGCACGAGGTTTGGCAGTAACTAATATAAATTGACAATTTACCATGGACATTTACATACAAGGATTCAGTTTTAGCTGACTTTGAGATGACTTTGGAAAACTCTAGTAAAGTGTAAAAAGAAATGTGTTGTTACTGAGTGGAGATAAAATACATGGCCTGTCATGTCGCTGCTCAGTGCCTCCTGAATTATTCCACTTCATTTAAACACTTTGTCTGAGTTCTATTCATAATCACCTCTGCTGTAATATTTGCTCATGTAACCGCCCTGAACCGTACAGGAGTCCATCTTGGTTCAGATTTAGATTTAACCTGTTCGTGTCCATTGATTTCTCTCGTATAGTTTGTCTGCATTGTGTTAAGAATAATGGCCAGAGACGAGTGTTTCTTTTAGTTCTGAATTTAATATGCGTGAAACAAAATGTGTACAGGTCAGAACCATGGGCTTATCAGGCGAGTATAGCACACTACAAGAAATAGCAAGTCACATTCGCATAAACTTGTAACTGCGCTAGCACGTGTGAAATAGTCCCTTAATGTCTTATTCATCGTACAAAATATTAACTCATCAAAGTCCCAAATGACATTTAAACCAGATACAATTAGCCAGTGATCATATAATGACAATAGGACAGAAATACACCAAATTTGAACACAGTGCTAATATCCGTGATCCACCTCAAGCACGTCTCTCATAAAATGGCGACATGCCCACGGTGCTTCTTAACCAAAATGCATATGCCCAACAGGAGTAGGTGCTTCAAGCAGGTATCTTGTAAAGGAATTGTTTTGAAAAGAAACAACTCAATCCCATATTGCCTGTGTTTGACTTGAATCATCATCGTTGGATGATGGAGTTTATATGTGTGTGTGGTTGATGGGCAGGCTGTGATTTTGACTGGCAGGTAACATGATCAAGTTTTCTGATAGGCCAGGGGCACAGCTCTTACCGCCCCATGGCATAAGAAGAAGAAGTTATTTAGAGACCAGCCTTAGGTCACATGAGAAACGTTAAAGACCTAGATACATACTCATAAGTCTGGTGCCCCTTGAAGTTGATGTGTTTACACAAAGAAGCCACCCTACTAACCAGGTAAATGAAATAAAAAAAAACATTTTAAATATTGTATATTAAAGACATATATTAAAGTGGCACTGTGTTACTTTTAGCCAGTAGAGGGCGCAGATCCCTCTACATACTGTGTGTTGTTAAGACAGCAGCGATATCATTTATTTACAAGAGGAGGCTACCCAAGCCTGTAAGTTTGGAAGAAAAAAAACAAAATAAAAACATGTCTTTTGAAATGATGGGGCTACATTTTATGTTCTGTACAAATATGACTCTGCTAGGGTGCAGAGTACTGGTGTATTTCTGCACCCTCTATTTGAGTTCTGCAAAGCACATTATCACTAATCTTTCACAATAAGTCCTGGTCCCGGGGACAGGAAAGTTACATTGGAGGTTTGTGTCCAGCTGAGGGTACTTAGTCAGTAAATCATCAAAATGATTTTGAGAATATATACTGTATTTTTTTATATATATATATAAAAGTTGTTTGCCCCTTTAAAGGAACAGGCCAAATCTGTTCTAAAAAAGATTACTTTGACAGCCTTCACATATTCTGACTAATAGTAGCATGGATTAGATAAATGTAATATATGCACCAATATTAACAACCACACATAAGTTTGGAGTTTACAATTTAAATGTAAAGAGCTTTAACTCTGAGGCTGTTCATCAGTGGATCTCAATATAATTAAAGCCTGTTTTGTTACTTATGACCTGTGTTTAGACAGAGCAAAAATGTCTTTCAGTGTAAACATAGTCCCGTCTTCTTTGGACATCACTTCACAAAATCAATCCCACATTAAAGTTTTAATTTAACTGATTAATTGTTGCCTCCATTTTTCATCAGTGACTAGTCAGTGGGCAATGTTTCTGTCCTCTATCTGGCTGTTCAGTGCATGTTTCCACAGATCGACCTGAATACAATGTGAACCAGCTTTGTGATACTTTATGCATAATATTGACTATAATAAGTATAATATAATAAGAGTATAATAAGTCTGTATAATATTCACTATAGTGGCAGGAGGTGGGAGTGTGTGCTGAAAGGCAATGTGAGCATCATGCAAGTCCGACCACAGAGGAGAGATCCAACATGGTGGCTCCCTACTACTAAGACAAACCAAAAAACTATAGTTTGTTTTTTAGGCAAAAAGAGACAGCATGATAGGGATATTGACTGCAAATATCCTCAAGGTGTCTGGAAAGAATGTGTTCAGTACTAGAGTAATGTAATATTCGGAATATTTAGTTTTAATATTTCTGACGAAGAGTTGCAAGATAAGAAAGAGGCACAAGCGTAACTCCACTCCTGAGACATCATGGCCCATGTGATACTCTTCAGACAGACCTCTCCATCTCATGTGCAGATTATTCTGAGGTTAGGGGAGTATTCACTTGCCTCAGCCCCTCGTGCTCCACCAGGGCTTAAGTGATGACACAGAATGATTATAGCACAGTTAAATACCTGCTCTAATGAGCCAATTAGCCCCATTGACACTGGTGGATGTCTCGGAGGTGGAGCGAGTGCCACGTACACGCTCCTTAATCACGAGCGATAACAGCGTTTAGCCTTCAGACGCTAATCCTGACTGCCGGCTCTCTGCGGCTCTCACTGTCATTTTTCTGTGCTCACGCTGACAAACTTCACACCTGATTCATTCTCAGCTTCACTCGTCCTGCACCATTACAACCACACTGAGGTTTTACTGCCGTTATGACTGCACAGTTTCAGGATGAGGTTTTCAGAGCATTTCTTATGGTATATATGGTGTAACAGACATATTGTTTGTTCATCTTTGCTGTACGAGTGTTTGTGCAAACTGTCCCATTGACATCAAGCCATTTAAAAGACCATTCCAAAAAGAACATCCACACTAGGTCCATCTACAAATAACTGAAAAGTGGATATAAAATAGAATAGATGTTTATTGTCATTGTAACATATGGCATGTACAACAAAATTAAAAAGTGTCAACAGTCAAAGTGCAGTGCAGCAGACATACATTCAACATTCAAACAGTAATAAAATAAAATAGCTAACATAAGTTAAAACAACTCTCATACACAATCATCCATTCCCATCTATTGCACATTCACGTGTAAACAGAGAGAGATTATTTGAGGTTATTGAGTGCGCTTACAGCTGTTGGATAAAAGCTGTTTTTCAGTTTGTTTTTCAGTTCTGATTGATCTGTACCACCTTCCTGACGGTTACAGTTCAGTGTCCGGGGTTTGATGTGTCTTTCAGAATGTGTTGTGCTTTCATGAGGCAGAGGGAACTGTGTAGTTCTTCCAGTGTGGGGAGAGGACAGCTGACGATCTTCTAGGCCGTGTTTATGACCCTCTGGAGCGCTTTCCTCTGAGCCACTGTGCAGCTGCTCAACCAAATACAGTATATTAGGACACTTTCGATGGTGCACCGGTAGAAAGACAGCAGCAGTCTCTGGGCGACGTCGTTCTTCCTCTGCGCCCAAAGGAAGTGGAGTCTCCGCTGGGCCTTCTTCAGCAGCCCAGATGTGTTCTAGGTCAAACCCT
The DNA here is from genome assembly GCA_036850595.1 of Rhyacichthys aspro. Classification (NCBI taxonomy): domain Eukaryota; kingdom Metazoa; phylum Chordata; class Actinopteri; order Gobiiformes; family Rhyacichthyidae; genus Rhyacichthys; species Rhyacichthys aspro. The sequence goes on along the minus strand of CM072163.1, from coordinate 21,990,602 downwards.
CCTCAATGTGGACCCCCAGGAAGTCCAATACCTTCTCCACACAGTCCCCACTGATATGTAGTGGCAAAAAATCCTTTTTGTTCCTCCTGTAGTCAATAACCAGCTCCTTGGTCTTTGTGGTGTTAAGGAGCAGGTTATTTTAGATAGAGGGTGTAGAGCAGGGGGCTCAGTACACAGCCCTGTGGGGAGCCACTCTGACCCTCTGGCTGCTACCTTGGAGGAGGTTGTTTATCCACATGCAGGTGGAGTGTGGAAGCCCCAAGTCCCTGAGTTTGTCCACCAGTTTGAACAGGAGGATGGTGTTAAATGCCAAGTTATACTCCACAAAGACCGTCCGGACATAGCCCCCTCGCTGCTCCAGATGGGACAATTCAGCATGGAGGGCTGTGGCCACAGCGTCCTCAGTGGATCTATTTCCCTTGTAAGCAAACTGGTGAGAGTCAAAGCCTGGGGGCAAGAGTGATGTGATGTGACTCCTTACCAGTTTTTCAAAGACCTTCATGCCCACTGGTGTGAGTGCTACTGGTAGTTAGGCTGGAAATATTCTTTGGCAGTGGGACTATGGTGGAGGATTTCAGACAGAGAGGGACTGTGGACTGGGCCAGGAACTGGTTGAAAATCCTGGTCTGGTCCAGCAGACTCCCTTGGGTTGACAGTGGGCGCTGACCCTCATGCTCTTCAATGGTGAGGGTTAAGCTGCTGTGGGCCGTGAGGGATGGTGTGGCTGCCTCTGGTGACTCCGCCCCAAAACGGCCAAAGAAGTGGTAGAGCTCCTCTGTCAGTGTGGTGTCACCTTCAGCAGGTCCAGGGTTGGTCCTGTAGTTAATGAGCTGCTGACTCCCTCCCACACCTGCCTGCTGTTGTTGATGTTCAGGTGGTCCTCGATCTTCCTCTTATAGTCCAGCTTGGCTCTCTGATGCCTCTCTTCAGGTTGACTCGTTTCATGCTGTAATGACCCCGATCACTGGACCTGATGGCAGTGTCTCTTACTCTGAACAGCCACTGGACTTCCCGGGTCATCCAGGGAATCTCTTTTGGGTAGACCCGGATGCGTTTGTCCACTGTGACAGTGTCTATGCAGTTCTTTATGTAACACAGTACACTGTCTGTGAACACCAGGTCCTGATATACAAACACATCCCAGTAAGTCCTGCAGCTGCTGGCCGTGTTTCAACAGTTCTTGTAGGGTGTTCGATTCCATGTTTTTTCTATCTATCTATCTATCTATCTATCTATCTATCTATCTATCTATCTATCTATCTATCTATCTATCTATATATATCTATATATATATCTATCTATCTATATCTATCTATATCTATCTCTCTCTCTCTCTCTCTCTCTCTATATATATATATATATATATATATATATATATATATAGGGTGAAAAGTGAAATGTTGAAATGTTTTCTCACTGAAAGTGAAGAAACAAAAAGTGAAATGTTTTCTCACTGCCCCCGGCAGTCCCAGATGTGATGGTTGAGTTGTAAGAAATATCCCTCAAATAGCAGAAACTGAGGTTTATTGAGCCCACTGAAACAATACACTAAATGCAGTCAGTGGCAGAAGTGTACAGTCTGTCAGTTGGTTTCCATTTGGTTTACAACAAATGAAACTGAAACATAATGTTTCACAGAGCGCTTCGCGTAAATTTGAGGCGTTTTATTGAAAATACGTGCCACAACAAAGGGAGTGAAATACCAGGCCTGTTGAGTCAGGTTGTTCTGATATTGTTGGAGTTACTGTAAAAAGCAGTGGTTCTCAGGCATGCAGCAGCAGCGTGAGAGAACAGACATGAAACCAAATCTGGCTGATATTAATAAAAATGAATAAAATCACAGTCTCACAGGTAGTTTCCAAGAAGAAACAGGTCTAAAAAAAAGTGCACATTATTTTTAAATGTCACATTCAGAGAAATGGGCTGGTGTTTCTGAGAGCAGACAGGATGCAGGCAGGCACTACTGCACTAAAGTTTGATGTGAATAAGACCCATTGTAGATGTAGATCTAGATGAAGCTCAGATAAGTGTATTTTCTGAGCTCTAATTCTAAGAAAGACAATGTAGTGACACTGTGTGCATCTCAAAAAGCACATCAATTTTCCCCTTAAGGTAAAAAAAGTAATATGCTTTTCGGTATTGTTTAGCTTAACATAAAAAGGACAGGGAAACTGTTGTGAAATGTTAGAGCAGTCAACTTCACCCCTGAGGAAAGTCCCAGGACTATCAGGGTTGTCCAGGTAGGTAAGAAATGAGTCAGTTCTCCAGTTGGGTTTATCTAGAAAAATTCTCAAACTAAATATTTTAAAAGCAATAATGGGAACACAAAAGTGAAATAAATAAGTGCAGCATCTGTGTCCTGGGTCCTTCGTCCTCACACTGTCCACCAACATGCATGGAGAGGTCAAATGGGTAGTCTTCATCGCGACCCTCTTATGTCTTAATGTTGTTCTTACATCATCTTAAATGCATAAACTTAGATGGCAGACAACAAATTCAGACTCTGAAGCTGCTATTGAACAGTGTTTTTGTTTTCCAGAGAAAGAATCCTTAAATTCACAAGCCATCTCTGGGCTGCAGTCTAAGTGTATAATCAACATATAATCATTGCAAAAAGAGGACTGCAGCTCTGGAAATAACGGGAACATTTAACCAGTATATAAACTGGGCTCTAGACTATTTCACTGGTAACACAGGTGATACCAACTGTTTAATAGAAGTAACATTAAACAAGCTAGTTTACTGTATTAATCTAAAGCCTGTGAGGGCAGAGAACAAGTTTCGGCCCCTGGGCCTTGTGTTGTATACATAACACAGGCGGCACAACAGAACCTTGTTTTTAAACACTTTTTTTTTTTTCTCTAGTAATGAACTGAGGAAATTAAAACTTTCACTATTTTATCACATGAGGGCATTAACACAAGTATCAGTATAGGCACGGTATCTAACTTTGCATGACAGTATATTTTCTGGCAAGAATAGGCTTCAAACAGCACATTAAATTTAAGCTTTGCTCACATTTATTATGAAATGATAGTGCAGTGATCAGACAGGGATTTAAAGACTGTATCTTTTTATTATAGGCTACTGTCCGCAGTGTCCCTCTCTTTTCTTAGGACACAGTGTGGAGTTAGTGAAGCGGTCTGCAGCAGTGAAACAGTGAACAGTAGAACTAGAGAAAGAAGTGCCTGAGCAGCAGTGTAACTTGAACATGACGGCAACAGCCCGGTTGAATTCAGAGACGGTGCAGGTTAAACTGAAAAAATCCTGCTACATAACTTAATTCGCTGTCTTCTCCAACCACCCCTCAAACCTAATATAATTTAATCATTTCTCGTTAAATAACCCTAACCCTTATGTCCCATCCTGAACTGCAGTGAGTGACCCACAGCATGTGACGCTGAAAATACAGCAAAAGCTCAAGAAAAAAATATGTCTATGTGGTAAATAAATATTAGTTACATGACTACTTAAAGGTCTCCCCTGTGTAACTTTTTTGCCAGTACCATCTCAGCAGTAGTAGGTGTTAAATTTGCATGTTGTCTCTATGTTTTCTCTGTGCTCAGGTGGGTTTTCTGCAGGTGCTCCAGTTTCCCCCACCAAGCTTGAAAACATGCAGATTTTAGATTAATCATCAAGTTAGTGACTATATATAAGAAACTGGCTCAAGATCAGGAGAGGGCCCCACACTGGCAATGGAATGGATGGGTTAAATGAGGGGATTTTATTAAACATCATGTCAATGCATTGCCAGTATTTATCCGTGGTTCAGTTTACATTTCTGTGTTTTCTTTTTTGTAATGTTTGAGCGAGCAGATGTAGATACGGTGCTGGAAAACACTTCAATCCAAAAATGTTTTAAGCTTGTCTTGATGATTTTTATACAACTTACCATTGGATAATAAAAAACCCTTTTTGTGTAAACATGGCTGTAGTAACATCTTGATTTCAGTGACATTGACAGTCATGCCATTTTATTTTGTACAGAATGCAGGTTGGTGTCGTGTCCTGAGGTGTTCATTTGTTAATGCAGTGTCCAGATGGTGCATAAACATCACACTGTGGTCCCTACAGAAGCAGAGCCACACCGGCAGGAGCGGGTAGGAGGACGTCCCCGCGGAGCAGCCGGGAGTGTCTGCGGGCCACGTCTGCCTGCCTCTCCAAGTGCTCACGGGGGACGGCCAATTAGCAGTTCCCATGGAGAGGAGGCGCGGCGGCCCTAATATGAGATGGAGGGAGAAGGAAATCAATTAAACCTGCGCTGACCTCCGCAAACAACAGGGAGGGGTCCCATCTGCAGTGGGACAGGAGACAGGCACAAGGGGCACAAGAAGAAGGGGAGTGATGTAGGCATGACTTTTCAGTTTTTATTACTGTGCTTGATATTAGAACACATATGTCAAACACAAGCCCAGAATCAGAAGAAGGTAAAATGTGTTTCCATCTGAAAAAAGTAGCTGTAACTGTAGCATTCTGTGTACTAGTTCACTGGAACCAAGAGTATGAATATTAATGCAAAGGTCAAAACAAACCAAGTGTGCACAAGGTTACAATCTAAAGCGTCACTGACATATGCCATGATTTCATTTTTATTTACATTTTTTTCCCAAAAGACCATACAGCCGAAAACTCTCTTCATTTTATTTTTGCTGCGTCTCACGTCACTAAACACTAGCATTTATTTGCTTCTTTGATTCAGTTCATGGCAATGCAGCTACTGTTTGCAGCCACCTAACGGCCAGAGAACCTGGGATAGTCTCCAGCCTCTAAACGGGATAAACAGTAGAAAATGAGTGCTAGACAATGCCACCAACTGATCCATTCCCAGTAGTTTATTTTCACATTTATATTATAAAAAAATACCTGTTACTATATTACCGTATTAATAGACTATAAGCCGCTACTTTTTTCCCACGCTTTGAACCATGCGGCTTATACAGAGATGCGGCTTCTCTATGAATTTTTCTTCAGCCCTCAGGGGGGCACTATAGCAGGAAGTGCAAAAACGAGACAAACGAGGCAGCGGTAGTCAGTACAAACAAGAAAGCACCAGTTTTTATTCTTAGCACATGCAACCCAAGACGCACAACAGCAAAATACGGTAATATTTTTACACCCTCACCCCCTCATAATGGAAAACAAATGAAGTGACAGTGGTTTGGTGTTCAGTAGTTTCAATGCTCAGGAGGAAGATGAATAGTGACTTGTGGTTTCAGTGCACGGGAGAATGAAGCGACTTTAATAGTTAGTTAATAGTTTAACAGTGCGCAGGAAGAAAAAGTGACAGTGGTTTGGTGTTCAGTGGTTTCAGTACACAGGAGGAAGAAAAATAAAGCAACTTGGTTTTAGTGCACAGGAGGAAGATGAATAAAACCATCAATGACTTTTCTGTTTTGTTTGATCAGCACTTTTACTGCCGTGTTACAGGCACTGTTCGGAAACAATCAGTTCAGGTATATGAATAAACACTTATGGTACAAAATCTGTAAATATCTTATTTCTCAGCCTGGATATCGGCGGCTTATAGTCCGGTGCGGCTTATATGTGACAAAATATATATTTCTTTTAAATTTTAGTGGGTGCGGCTTATATTTAGGTGCGCTCTATAGTACGGAAAATACGGTACTGTATATTTATATGTAATTTAACAGGAGCATACTTCTATGTTATACTGTTAAAATCTGTAAAATAACACAGAAAAGTGTGTGGTGTTCTGATAGACAAGTGTTTTTCTTTTGAGGTAAGAACATTTTGAGACCACTTTTCATGCATTTTCAACGCCGCAATTTTCTGAGACTTGATGGCATTAACACTCTGAACGTACACTTAGGATGTGTCCATTCCCACTCCCCAGTCCCTGTGTAGTGCACTATACTGTTCCTCTGTGTTGGTGTCTGAATTTGTAGTGACTGAAATGTAGTGGACTCAAACAGCAGGAAGACAGGTAACACATCTTTACCCAACACATGGGAAAGTGAACAAGCTACAAGAAAAAGTTTATCAAATTATATGGCTACATTATATTTGCACACAGGTAGGCTGGGGTGAGAATCAGCACCTCCAAGTCTGTGGTCATGGTTCTCATTCGGAAAATGGTGGTTTGCCTTCTCCAGGTCAGAGGAGAGCTCATGCTTCAAGTGGAGGAGTTCTAGTATTTCTTGTTCAGGAGTGAGGGAAGGATGGAACAGATCTACAGCAATACTCTTCATGCTCTGGTCTGTTGTGTTAAGGCTGGAGCAGAGCCGCAAGACGGAGCGCCCGATTTACAGTTGATCTATGCTTCTTGACTCACCTATGACCTATGGCTCAGGAAGGTGTTCTGAACAGGTCCCACTGTAAGGAGGCCCCCGGTACATGCAGGAGGGCCATGTCTCTCCACAGTCTTGGGTATCCCTTGGTCTTCCATCAGAAGAGCTAGAGGAAGCGTCTATGGAAAAGTCTGAGTAATGCATGCTTTAATGTGGTCAGTCTGCTGATTATAACACTTTGTCTTTCTATAACACTCTTATTATATTTTAGTTTAATTTATCACTTAATTCTCTTGAGAATATATCACAGAAATCCATCATTATCAAATGTCTGCTTTTACTCATATATGAATGCTGGAGTCGTGACTAACAGTGACTGAAAAACTGAAAACAGTCACTATTGAGTGCACTATATAGTTCACTATAGTGCAGCACTATGTAGTGATTGAGGAATTAGGGTTTAGTGTTCACTTGAGAGAGTGCATCTCTTTTAACTCATAAAAGTCTTCTTTAAATTTCCTCTGGTCTATAGGAGTCCTTAAATGCATTTAGAAATCTCTTGCGCCGCTCACATTTAAATTGAGTTTAATAAAATAACTTGACTGAACTTTTTTCACTTTAGATAAGTCTGCCGTGTATTCAGCATGTGCTTCTTTATTTATCTCTCATTTGTTTGTCAATCTAATGAAATATTAATCATGTTTTAAGATAAAGGCAGAGACTTGCTGATGCCCAGTGCATTGTGGGTAGTTGTTTGGGGACTTGTTGATGGAGAATCGGTGGAGGCTTGTCAGGAGGGAGTCGAGGATAATGAAAAGTTTGATTATCTGAGTTGCACTTTGTTTTTGAACAATAATTTATTGAAGAAATTAAATTCTGCATACAGTTTTCTTAATTTGACTTTAATTAAACAATACTCTATCAACTGCTGTGTTCACTGACCAACTGTTCCCCTGCAGCCAGCGCAGGCTCCCCAGCCGTTAAAACACAGATATAGCCGCTCTCTGGAGGCAGCAGTGGGATCCACGGCAGTGACAGCGATCACTTCAGAAAGTTAATTAACTTTTCATTTAGAACACATCTGACATTGTTGTTGTTGTCTACATTAAGACGCTGCTCAGGAGGGGCTCACGTAGAGGATTGATGCACGTCAGAGTGAAGAGTGGTTTGTAATGTGAGCAAATGCTTCTAAAGCTACTTTTAAGCTTCTTTTTGTGAAAACTGTGTGAAGTTGTCCCAACAATATTCCACCTCTGTCACCAGCCTTATCTGAGCAGACAGGAACAGGAAAAATCAAGATATACTCCATGACTGTTGTTGTTGGTGGTTAATGTAATGTAAGCCAGGTCCAGGATTAACGTAGCCTCACCAGAAGCAGGTGGGAAAAGAGTTTTGGGCCTTAAGACGAGATCGCTGGTCAGGAAAATGCAAAAGTTATGCCATTGCCAATTCATGTTGACACAACAACATTATGACATTCCATGGAGCCACCCAAAACACTCAAAACGATATAGTACATATGACAGGTCAGTAGGGGCTGGGTTTTCTTTTTGGTAATTCTGCTACTCTTTAGTTCAGTTTACATGAAACAAAAACACCTCCTTCACCTCCAAAACAACAACATATGGAAAGGAAACAGGAAGATTGTAAACGTTAGTTAGAGGTAGCCCCACTTTTGTTTGATTTAATATACAGCTTAAATCATGGCTGATTAACAACCAAAACTGTGAACATTAGGTAAGTATGGTAGTAGGTATCTATGCATTGGCACTTTAAAATATGCATCTCAAAATACTTACATTTAAAACAAGCATTAATAGCAAGTACTTTATTATTAAGCATAGGCATTTATAGTGGTAGATTCCCAACTGTAACCAGTGTCTATGCTTTTTCTGCCCAAAACAAAAAAAAAATAAAATAAAAAAAAGTGATCTTATTATATGCACCTTAAATGCCTTTATTCAACATTATAGGGAAATTACCCAATATACTTGTCTTTTATTTAAGAAAAATGGTTTATTCTAAGACATCATCTAGGCTTTATTATCAAGGAGTGTTCAGCACATAGCGGAAGCTTTGGAAAATCACATGCTCAGTTAAAGAGAGGTCTCGAGTTAGAGATGCTCTTATTGGTTTGCGCTGATCTGAACAAGGAAGTGGTGGCTGCTATTTTGTGGCGGGGGACTTGATGCAGTTTTTCTTGTATTGATTGTAGAAGTAAAGCAAGTGGGGAAAACTGTCTCATCTGTGGAGGTCTTGCTGCTCACAGAGCATGGTGTTTTTCTACCAAAATCCCCACCAGGCAACGGCTTTAGAACTTTGTAGGCCTGTTACATGAAGAAACTTTAAAAGATACCCTTTGAATATATATCTGTTTTATTGTTTAAGTATCAGTGTTTCTTAAAATGTTACATAGAACCATTTGCTGTAAGTGGTATCAAACAAGAGCTCAGAGCTCAGAGACCGTCAGCCTTTGCCTGCAGCCGTTCTCCTCTTGAATCCAATGTTTTCAATTATCTCCCGCGTACGAGCCTAATATTAATGCCGGCTGTAATTGCGGAGCGTCGGCTGTGTGCGGTGACGTGGGGACGATGTGGAAGCGCGCGATTCATTAACCCACGCTGCCGTACACCTGGGCTTCATTCAGAGCCGGGGCAGAGGCCGCACCACTTTGTAGCGTCATTATTGACAAGCAGATGTTATAAAATCATTTATGCTAATGTAGGAAGAAATGGGTTTTGAGGAGTCAGATTATGGCAGAGGAAAAAAGACAAAAGACACAGGGATAGGAGGGCCAAGCAGAGTTATTGTCAATACAAAACTGAGGCTAAGTCAGGCCTTTGCAGATGACTACCTGGGTCATCATCAAACACATAGATATATCAATGGGGAGAGACAAACTATGTTAAGTAAACAAATATTTAAAAAAAAAAAGTATAATTATATTTTTAAAATCTGGTCTTTAAAAATTATTTTAAAAATAAATTAAAAATACACTGTTTTATTAGAATTTTGTTTTAAAAACAATTAATAATTTCTTCAAATATCAGTGTAACCAAATATAAACCAGTTAAGCATGGTGGTCCCAACAAAATTATATTTCTTTAACATTCGGGGCTCCAATAATTACATTAAATTATTATTATTATTATTATCATTATTATTATGCATTTGAGGGAAAAAAAAATGTTTAATCACCCACTAGCATTTAGCAGTAGGATTGATTAGTGAAAAAATTAGACCTTAAGACATAATCTTGGCTTTATGATCAATGATTTTAATAGATTATTATCTTCAGCTCATACTGGGTCTAATCATAGACCGCATCTGGAAAAAGGAGTGGTCCCATTTGTCTATACAGCTTGTCAACAAGGAAGTGACGGCTTACGATAATACGGAGAAAGTGTTTAGTCAGTGCTAGATACACCTTTTTATCCAGCAAAACAACACAAAAAAGAAAACGAACACGTTCAACTGGATATTATAAATTTTACATAATATACCTTTAATTTCTAAGTGACCATTTAGTGCAGGTGTCAAGAATCTTATAAATATGGCTGACAGTAATGAAGCAGTAGGTTGGTATTTAATATGTTTGTACATAAGCTGCTTTTGATCATAAAACCGACTTTTCATAATAAAAATAACCTCCATCCACAGCACAAACAAAATATTAGCGACTCAAAGAGGGGGAAGCTAGGTGTCTTTCCATATATTGTCATTTGCTATAAGACACCCTATCTGTCTCTCGAAATGTGTCAGGAATTACCGCCAATTCCAAAAACATGCATTAGCCCCCACCTCAGGAGCCGCTCTTCTTTTTACGGCGGGCAAATATCGCAGCAGAACATGGCTGTACGCGGCAGCTAACCTGGCAGCTGGCGGAGAATAACCCGGCGCAGGAAGAAAGCCACCATGTTATCATGCACACACATGTGGCCTGGGCGCAGATTAAGCTGTATTCATCCCTGGCTGCTCTGCTCGCTCCTGCCTCAGTCCATCACCAGATATGGCAGCCGTTCAGGCAGGATAGGTGCCACGGATTTCACGGCGTTCCCAAATCAGGACGTCTGGAGGTGCTACGCTATGCTCCCACAACATGCAAGAAGCTTGGAATTGTGTCGGAATGGTACAATCCCCCATACAATGCGGGGAATTCTAAATTATCTGCTGATTCATGCTTTCTGAAGACTATTGTTCCATGTTAATATTTAGAGTTTTGAGAAAGAGACTGATCATTTAGCATAAAGACACAAGGATCATAGTGGGTCCCTGCTGATGGTACATTATCGGTGAATGGGGCTGAATGGGGCTGGGGGCTTACACACTCAGAGCTACTTAGGGGCCTCTCTGGTGGAGCTAAGCTGCTAATAATTCCTTTGCTGTTGCCTTAAAAAGGACAAACACAAAGGGAGACAAAGTGATGAATGCAGGGCTATGGGAATACAGCAGGACGCACGCGGGGTTTAAGTAAGACCTCAGAGGTGGGCCTGGCTCGGATAGAACTGCTATTAATAAACATCTAGCTTTGCAAAAAGAGAATTATTAACTCCAGACTCTTGAAAAATATAAACAAGAGGAGGTCAGTGTAGCTCTTCTGTTTCAGCTCATTTTTATTTATCCATTATTTAACAAAAGTTAGTCCAATTGAGATCACAGACCTTGCTCAAGAGAAACCTGGTCAAGATTAGCTGCAGCACAGTTTTACAATAGAACATTAGTAACACACAAGTCACAGTAAATCACATAAAATCATATCAAACACATACAAAAAAGACAATCTGGACCAAAGTAACACTACTACTACTACTGCTGCAACCCTCCAATCCAGCCCTGATTCTGAAAAAACAGAAGCACAAAAATAGCGGGTAAGAGTTTAGCAATAATAGATCATTAATATGAACATAAGGACAGCTAGAGGCGAGAGACAAGTCAATATACAGAGGGAGGCTCAGTGCATGATGGGAAATACACAGCAGTCTAAAACTATTGCAGCAGGGCTTGTGGCTAGCCTAGGCCAACTCTAACTATAGGTTTCATCAGTCTTGAAAGTAGAGTTTGAAAGAAGGTTCCACAGGAGAGGAGCTTGACGACTAAAGACTCTGGCTCCCGTCTAGTTTTAGAGACTTTAAGGCCACAAGTAACAATCAGAGTGCAATGTTCTAGTTGGATGATACGACACTATTAGATTTTTGAGATCTGCTGGTGCATGACCGTTTAGGGCTTTGTATGTGAGGACAGTAATTATAGAATAAAACTATAGAATAACTATAATAAAACTATAATCTTACCAGTGATAGGTAACCAGTGTTGAGAAGCCAACACAGACAAAATGTGGTCTCTGGTATTAGTTCTAGTGAGTACACAGGGGGCAGCAATATGGATTAACTGGAGAGCCTTTATTTGTTGGGCTGCCAAATGTATAAAGGTATCTGTAATATAACATGGAGGTGAAAAAAGGAAGTCATTGTTGCACTGTAGCTTCAGTGTGCAAAGGAGCCACCATTTGCTTGGTAATGGGGCGTATTAAAGTCAACTTACCATGAACTTCAGGACCATCATCCAGAACACAAGTCACACAAATAAAACAAACCAAATAAAAGAAGAATGGAGATGTCTTCATCAGTAATACTTAACGTACAAAGAATGTTGATCCAAATGACAATAAAGACACTGTAAATTTAGGTTCCAACAAACTTCTGCTTGAGTTAACTTTCTAAGAGTATAGTATTGTAACGTATGGTCCTAATACATAATGACATCTCAGGGTTTTTGTATTTTGTCCAGCAAGTAGCACCAAGTAGTTTAAGTAAACGTAATTCTTTTTATCAAGTGTTTTGGCTAAACTTTTTAATGGCAGTGAATGAAAACAAAGGCGCTCTGCGTCGCCTTGAGCGTGCTCTCCAGTGCTGCCAGAGGAGCCAGGTAATCAGCACAGTGTATCCAGGCATGAACGATGAGCTTAGCCATCTGAATATTCAAGGTGAAGCCCGAGCCATTTGTGCGGTGCCTGGTACATTCTCGCTCCAGCACACACCGATGAGGGGGGTGCAATACAAAGTGCTTTCCCTGTGTCAGTAATTTTTTATTTTCCAAAAGCCACTGGTGCAGTATATTAGTCATAATTTATGTTTATCATCTCTTGTACCCGGCTGACTTCAACAAAGCGTTTAACGCTCTAACCATATGTGCATATGGCTGCGTTAATAGCCGCTCCGCACAGAGGAGCACTTTAAGGATTCTAAATCATGTCTCAGGACAAACACAGATGAATGATGTCACCACGGTGCACTTCCATTGAGCACAGGAAACACTGGTAATTATCAGCAGGTTCAGACATTTTAATTTTCAGAGTGAGCTCCTCTAAACTGGAACTAACACCGTTCAGAACCAGGTGACCAGAGCAAACAGGAGTCAAGATCCAGAGCTAAAGAACATGGTTAATCACAGATGAACAAAGTATGTCCTTCTAAGTTACATTAGTGCGCTATACTCACTGTTTGTTTGATATTGCTGTCCATTATGTCTCACCCCCTCCTTAAAGGCACTGTACATAAATAGTACAGTGTTACTATAAACTGATGTCATTGGTTAGATGTAAGTGTAGCTACAGAAGATTAGAGCCACCTGACTTTACTATAAAAACTATTATTGCATTATGTAAACATTTTTTATGTAAATGTAACTTAATATATATTAATCAAAATAGTGTATTCTTTCTGTCATCTGGTACCAAATGGTCCATGGCCTTGTGGTTAGGGATTGTGCCACCCATTTTGTTATTAAAGAACTCCTCAGAATTCACATGACATCTGGAGCTCTACAGGTTTTCACAAATCACCATGTACCGGATTTGAAGTGATTCCATTTTAACTGTTTGCAGTACATTGATTTCAGTCATACCGTTTTGCTTTTTCTACTTATTCTCACACATCTTTTTATTTACTAGTTACATAAAAAAATAACATTTACAGCAACATTGTTTATATCATAATTGAATCAGCTGTTTGTTTCCGTGCACGCATTAAGGTGAATGATAATCGTGTGTTGTCTTGTGGCTGCTACATGTGACATTTTAATAAATCATCATTCACCATCTGTGAATCTAACCTCAGCTAACACTTTTTTGAATTTTGCATTTCTATATTAATCATAAATTATCTGTTAGTGCACAAAGATTTAATCCTATTTATTTGAGCTGAGAAAAGCCGGACCTAATATTGGACGAATTAATTTTTATTCAGATTTTATTTAATCTTTTAAATTTTGGATTCAGTGGCATTTATTGTTTAAGACAGGAATAGGGTGTGTATTTATGTCTAGTGCAGGTCCATTATGAGTGTCCTGGAATCTGATTTATTCCAGAAAAGATGCTCATTCCAAATCATTAAAAAATGGCAACAATCTGCGTCTGTGTTGGTTTTTTTTCTCCGCTCGCTGAAAAAATAGCAGAAATATGGCATGTGAGAAATGCGCAAGGTGGCCGTCTTACAGAAGGTGTAGAGGTGGGATAAATTTAATTACAGCTTCAGATATTCATTTGGCAAATATATCAAGGTTGGAAACAGGGGCCCAGAAATGGCACGGCAGCCTGGCAGCCGCTCACAATGGCGCACGGCAAATGACAGTAATCCGTGAAAACAGACCAGACATTTATAGAATTTATAGAGAGGGACTCGCCATTCCAGATCTCTGATGTTTGTGGATTTGCTTACTGGCACGGTGAAAAAATAACATGTCAAATAATCCTGATCTGTTTTTAAGTTTACAAATTGATTAACACTTTTTGCCACGATTTGCCTGACTTTTTCTTCTGACATTAAAATGAGGTAATGCATACGTTAAAGATTGTTGAATGTAAGTCTGGAGTGGGGTGGAAAAGTCTTTGGGATGTGACTTTGTTCAAAAGATGAAGAACCTTTTAGATGTGCATTTGATTTTATATTGCATGACTTTGAAAGGGCTTATATTTACCCTTTACACTGTAGAGAATTTTATTACCATGAGCTGCCTGTTATTTGGACAAAAGAAGTTTAGCAGAATAGCTTTGGGTGTGCACTACCTCACAGCAAGAACGTAGTGGGTTGTGGGGCCTTTGTATGTGGAGTCTGCATGTCCTCCTGTTTTACCGTGACAGGCCCCAACAACCACCCGTGACCCAGCTTAATGCCCCAATTGAGTGGGGCTCTGCTAAACTCTATATCAACGTAAATAGTGAGGCTTGATATTTCACAGGGCATTACTTTATCAGATAGAAGGCCAAAAGTTCCAAATGGATTCTTAGGATCTGTTGGACCTGTAGAAGACAACAAATAAAATCACATGGAGGACCCAGAGTTATTTTTTAGTCTAACATTTTAGGACTTGCTTGGCGTGCTTAATTATTCTAAGATTGACTTTTGAGAATAGAAAAAAAACATAGAAAACCAACGCTTCTGACATGAACATTCTCATCCGTTAAAATCCTTGATAATAAAGCCTAGATGACATCTTAAGGTCTCGATTTTCACTGATGATTCCTATTACAATGTTATTAGGTGATTTAACAGTTTTGTTTGTCATGTACATATTAAAGTTGCATGCTTTCTGTTTAAGCAGTTCAATTTCTATGAACTACGGTCAAATGTGTGTCACAGTTTTCAACATCAATCTACAAAAACACAGGTCAAGCAACAAAGTGCATAAATACACAATGGCTCCATTTGGTTATGGTAAAAAACGCAGAACACCAATATTTTCGAGTTACCCATTTAAGTCTCTGGTGCAACAAGTGCTCTTCTCTGATCTGACACAGAGCGGCTCACACTCAGCTGTAGAGTTTGGTGCAGCGATGTAGCACGGAGCTCAAACACAGGTGAAACTCCAGCGGGGCACTTCCTCTTCCTGTGGCCTACTTTGTGCTCCGGTGCAGAGCTTGATGTAATCAGCAGTCGTTAGGAGTGCGAGGGGCTGCAGGAGGGCACGGGGGCGGTGAGAGATGCTCTGAAGACCTCACTTATAAAACGGCCTAGCGCTGTGCCAAATGCCGCCTCCAGATGAGAACTTGAGAGAAACCGGGCCCACCTCTGAGGAGCACCTGGGGCTGCACTGTACCAAGAAACTGCACGTTTGAGAACATATAGAGGATATATGGAATATGAGCTGACCTACATATGAAAAACCACAAGACTCTTCAAAACTTTGGAGTACATCTGTATCACTTAGATTTTATTAAGAAGTCATTGGTCCTAGATGTAAAGCAGCCAAACAAAAAGTGTAGTTTTTAGCAAGTTAAAAGAAACACTTGAAAACCTGAGCATAAAATTCAAAGCCTCACTGGCAAACTGCTAATTATTCACTTATATATGTTTACTATGTTACCATTATAGAGGCTTTTTTAGTTTCTCTTGATAAGGCATCTACTTTATACTTACTATAGCAATTCCCTGCATATACAGTTTTTTCAGTTCACCTACAATGCCAAAGGCTACTGCCTGGAAACTAAAAATGTCATGGGGAAAAACACAACAGAAGCAAACATTCTAATTTCCAAATGATGGGTTTTAGAACCAGTGAAGAAGAAACATAGTATTCTTTTATTATTTTAGAGGGAGACAATAGCTGCATTTATACAGATTTATTCAAGGGCATTTCTTTGTACCAATTTGTTTTAAGGGGTTAAATAGTTTGTGTCAAGAAATAAAAAAATAACAGTAAGCGTAAGCTATCTAGCTAACCCTAACCCTAACATTCAGTAAAAGTTGCACAACATGAGGAACATGTCTACACCGTTTTAATTCCTTCTGTAATGTTTTCTTGATTTAAAAGATGTTTCTCATGTTACGCTTGTTAAATGGAGATCGTCTGGATCAGCTGGAGACAGTAATGTCGTGTGTACATCATGTTACAATCCCCACACCGTTCTCTCAACGAAGCCGTCTACATTCTATCTTTTTTATCGGCACCAAAAGGGACCTCATTATTGATTGATACGCCGTAAAAAGAATCACATCAATGTAATTATACGTTTATTTTCTGGTTTGTGAAAGTAGGTCCTAAAAAGGCACGCTCGCAAAAACATGTAAATGTTGCCAGTTAACAGGATTCCCCAGTTGATCAGTCACAACAGACCTTCCAGTGATGTATGTTCCGGTGCAGGAAAAAAGTTTTAGTAATGCTGTATGGTTAATGCTATTTTAATTCCGTGTGGCTGATGTTGATGTAACGTCGGTGGGTTATTGTTGTAATTTTGTTTGGCTATTTCTGGTGCAGCTGTATATGCCATATGTATATTTCCGTTTGGTTTCTTTTTGTAAAGCGTGTTTCGGCTTTTGTATTTTGTTCAGCTCTCTACAACCACCGTAGTAAAGGATCCTGTATTGTGAGCAAACACAGTCACATGACTCACACCATGTTATAAGCTAGTAAATTGGATCTGTTTAATATCATAGCATTGCTAACATCTAGTGTGAGAATTATAATTCACATTTGTGCTAGCATTGAGCTTTCAGGTCTGCTTATTCCCATAAAAACCATGTTAAAGAGCTAGTGTGAGGATGATTGTAATGTTTTGGCTCTGACTTTGTCCTCGTCAGCCCTGTTTCCAGAGAGAACTCAGTCAAACTTAGTCTGTCCAGTTCGTAGCAAAGGTAATGCTGGAAGTGAACTAACATTACTGTTTTCTTATAAGGGTTGTAGTTTCTTGAGTAATTTCTTTCTTTCTTCAAATTACTCCAAAACTAGATACATTTTCCTTTTTCTGCTAATTACTCCAGAGATACTGTGTTTCTTAGCAAGCACACACCAAGAAGCCCGTTGTGGCGCATTTCAGTAGCTATCTGTAAATATGCACAATGTTTGATGCAGATAGATCAACAGTCTTTAGGTCAGTGAATGGATCTATATTGAAGGCTACAGTTGAGCAAAATGCAAAACACCGGTGAGAAAATGTTTCCCATTGTGTAATCAACTCAAAATAACACTTCTATTTATGTCTTTGAAAAATAGACCTGTACAGCTTCGTAGAACAAGGCACACCTCATATGTTACTATAGCTGCTCAGAGAGAACAAACTGAACACGGCAGGAGGAGAAGCACACTCATGCTTTCAGAATCAAGTTCAAAATCCTCCTCCTCACTTATAAGGCCCTCAGTGGGAAGGCCCCGTCCTATCTCAGAGTCCTCATAGAGCTGTCCCAGTGATGACTGGACCTTAGCTGTGGCCCATCTGTGATCCTGTCCCGACCCATGGACCCCCCCTGACCCCAGTTCCTCTCACTCAGATGAACTGTTCCTGACATTATCATGGACTATATTCATATACATTCTCGTTCACTTGTACATATGATGGACTATTTATCAGTGACTGTCCTGGACATATCTATTACACGGCCTGTCCGTCCTGGGAGTGGATCCCTCCTTCTGTGAATCTTGCTGAGATTTCTCTTTTTCCCCGGCTGGGTTTTTTTTAGTTTTTCCTTACCCTGATGGAGGGTCTAAGGGCAGGGGATGTTGTCTTGTTCAACCTGTTTGCATATTTACTGTCTGTTTTCTGAAGCCCTTTTAGGCAATTGTTGTTGTGATTCTGGGCTATACAAATAAAATTGAATTGCATTGAATGTATTAAGATTTCTAGTACATTTTGATGTTGTCATTTAATGTAAGACCTGATTTAATGTAAGTGAAACGGCTCCATAGTCTTTTATATTTGATAAATCCATGTAGAAGTATGGTAAGTGATGGATGGAGAGATGCAGGAGGAGTGAGAGAAGGGGGTAAAGCCTGATCTGTGCCCGGGGCATTAGTGGATGTGCCGGGGCGGGGAGATGGGGGTGGATGGGTGGGAGGCAGCATTGTGCGCTGTGTCCGTGCCTTTATGGGATTGAGCTCAAGTTTCCTTTGTGTTGCCATTTTGTGGAAGGATTATGTTCTTTGAGAGAGTTGTGCCGATGCGAGCGGACGGGTGGAGGCGGGGAGGGGGTCGGACCAGCGCTTTGTTCACCGAGCTGATCAGGAGCGAGACGGAGAGCGCTGAGGAACAGGAGACAGAGATGTCAGGACGGGTAACCAGCTGTGTAACAGTTTCAGTCAATTCACTCCTTGAGAGGAGAGCTGTCTATTCCCAGGTCAAATTCAAGCACTTTCAAGGTCTGCACCTTACATTCGCCTCTACATTGTGTCATGGCTCCACAGTGTATGCTATCACTAGAGCTATTTCATTAACCCATCTTAATAACATACCAAGATATTTGGTCTAACATGGTGAAAATCATTTGTTTCTCTTAAATTACAGTACAATTCATGGTTTCCAAGTCAGGAACACTTAAAGAAGGAATAGGGCCTACTCTGACAACTTAGATCTCACATCTGTTGTGCGGATGTTGCCTCTTATTTAACAGCCCTTTTAACGCATGTCTCTGGGAAGCTCTGTTCCCACTGGAGCAGTACAGGTTGGGTCAGTCAGTAAGTTTCCAATCCCAAAAGGTGTCTGAAGTGTCCCCAAAAAGCTTACTGTTCCAATACTTTGGGAATGCTTTGGCCCCTGGTACCAAGTGTGTGGTCAGCTTTTCAAAACACCAATATCACAACAGCAGTTGCCTCAAAGGGCTTTACAGAGACAAATAAGCAGCAAATGGACAAACTGACAGTACAAGACAGCACCATCGTCCTGCTCTCCATCAGGGTAACAAAAAAGTCACAAAGCCCAGCTGGAGAAAAAAAGAAGTCTCAGAGAGCCACAGAATTCAAAATTCATATTCAAAATTCAGTAATCCCTATGGGGAAATTTCCCAGAAGGAGAATCCACTTCCAGGAGGACAGGCCGTGCAATAGATGTATCCAGGACAGTCATTGACAAATAGTACATTGTATGTACAAATGAATAAAATGCATAGTCAATGATAATCTCACAATGAACAGTGAGAGGAACTGGGGTAGACAACATTGTATTTATTGTCTTCTGCATTAAATAAAAGTATGATCTGTGGCATTTAATAGTGAGTCCCTACAATGAAGGAAATTGGCGCAGCTCTATAAAATTAATATTCATAAAGCTGTGAATAAGAAAAGAAATGGTATACTGTTTACCACAGCTGTATACAACTGTTCCTCCAGCCTCTCACATCACACACCAGGATTTTCTCTCTGTATTATTATTGGCAACGCATCCAAGTTTTCAAAGGTCTCCTTCGGATACAATTTATATCTTGAACAGAAACAACTTCTATTGTGACTTGACTGTTGTTTACTTCTCTCTCTGGACACAGTGCAGTGGAAACGTGAGCCTCTTAGGGGTTATCTGTAATTACTGTGCCTACTGTGCCGTACCGAGCTGAACGGTACCATACCACTGCAGTTAAAGTAAGGCTGATCATGTCTGGAGGATTGCTTCCACACTTTTTCTTGACCTGTGCATTCACACATTCACAATATGTCTTGAGGATGTGGCAGGATTTACTTTTTTACATGTTAGGAAATAGTGCTTTGGTGGGTTAGAGTGAGGTATGAAACCAAAGCTGACTGAATGCTAAGATGAGATTGATCTAGATGATTCCTTTAGAGTGACAGAGGTTAAAGTACTAATATTGATACTGTGGCGCTGTGAAGCTTCAAAGTATGAGTGTTCTTTGCTCGAAGCTTGCCGCATGTGCGCACTTGAGAGATTGTCTGGAGGATAAAGTCAAGATAAAGTCAGGGGGATAGTTCAGGTGTGAAATGTAAAGCTACTTAAATATTCTAAGAGGCTTGTATCATTGAATTGTTTGCAGTGATCAAAACTGCCTACACCACCTTTATAACCAACCAGAAGAGAAGTATTGTGGTGTGGCAACGTGAGCCGTGCACCGTATCTTTACGTCGGTGCAGCTCCAGTACGTGCAGCCATTGTGTTTGCTCTTAAAACAGCACATGGTCCATTTGCATAGGATAACCAACATATAGGCAATGATTAGCATGCCTGAAAGTGCACTTGAGTAACCGTAATTACACGTGACACCAATTACTCTGTTACTTTGTATTAAATTATAATGGAAAATTCCACTAGAGAATTGGAGCCTAATTGCATCTTAATTTGCATAATTTTGCATATTAATCACATCTCGGTTGAATAATAAATTTTAGCAGATTTTTTAATTTATGCACAGATACAAAAACAAGTTGGAAAATAATTGAGAGCGAGAAAAAAAGCAGGAACTATTACTTAAAGCATTTGTGCTAATTTCTCTCATTAGCCCAGGCTGGAGTCAGAGATATCTCCATCAGAATGTTCCAGAGTTTGTCAAAGAACAATAAGACGATGAGGCACAAACATAAACTGACAATTTGGAAATACCCGTGCATTCATATTTCATAAAAAGTTCCACTGCGGAGGAGCCAAATGAATTCCACAAAGATAATTCTAGTCACTTTGTGTGGTTCCGTGTGTTTTGTGGTCAACACCTGTGCCTGCGCCGAGTGTGGCTCCCTGCCAGCGCTGCACAGGCTCTACCTGTCCAAAACACAGCACAACAATATATTCTGCTAAATATGAATATGATATGGGAGTATAATGAAGAAAAACGACACTTTCTGAGTCAAGTGGCTTGCTGTTGTGGGTATTATGTTGCTTTTTCATTCTTTTGAAAGTTATAATGGACACTGAGTGGTCATGGTGGTTTATGTAAAATGGATAATTCTGTGTTCTATATCTATATTTCTATATTGCAACTTGCAACTTAACTGAACATTTTTAATAATTGTATTTATTAACGATCTGTAATCATACAAACTTAATCTCACATTGTAAACATTCCATTTCACTCAAATGTGTATTATGATTCACTAAGTATAATAAAGAAATGTTTATATTAACTGTATTTTTAAACTACAATAAAATATGTATATTGATATTGAGTTCATAACTTTATTATCCTTTGAAATGTATGTGTCCTACACCCACCCTACATTATACAACTATATGTTCCATTCGTATCACATTATTTTAAACTGTACTTCCGTTTTTACTAAAAAAACTTCTTCTGTATAGATGTTATTTATGTTGATACTGCAATAACAATATTAACATACAATATAAAGTCATATATATAAGTACATACATGCACATTTTTTAAATGAGTGTATGGATGGATGTGTCTGGGATATGCAGAAACAGAAACAGTTCATTGTACAATGTCAGTAGTTGCACATTTTGTATTTAACATCTTTGAATGTTTGTGTCTGTGTAGCTGTGCATATTCTTTTAAACAAACATAAAAAACAACATATAAGTCAAAGTGGAAATGTGTAAGATTACAAATGTATTCAGTTGCTGACTCTCATATATACTTGATGTTTGATGCTGAGGGCGTCCTATGGCAGCCTTTACCACAAACACTGTTCCTCTTTTTTTAACGTCTGCCTATTATGTTTGAAGCTGCAATGCTACTGTGATGTGACAGTTTAAAGACTTTTGTGAGCTTCTGAAAGAACTGCTTCTTTTAACAGTCTGGAGTTGGCACTAATGCAATGTTGAAACTGTTCAAAAACATGCAAAGTAAAAGTGAGTTACAAACAGTAAAAGTCATCCATTTTAAAGAAAGGATTGAATAATCACACAGAGATTATTGTTATTTATGTATTTCTGTATTTTTGTTTATGAATACATGCATTAATAGAAGATATGTTTTAATGTATTCCAACATTTGCATGTTAGTGTATTTATGAACATTATATACAGTATAAAAGCTAATGAGATAGGCGTAGAATTAAATATGTTTAAACTTCCACTTCTTTTCGGACAGTTCTGTTGTACCCAGTTGCTTCAAAAATAAGGTAAAATTTGATTACTAGACAAAATCCTCTGACTACACATTTTACTGATGAAAACATGGTCATTTGTATATTTATTTTGCTATTAAAAATTGCCAGTAACTTTGTTTTTATGTAGACCTCAATCCTTTGCTTAATCCTGACCCCTGATCTCAACCCAGCTCTAACTGAGAGCCCTCAGAAGGATCGTTGAAGCTGTAATGTCTTCATTGCATCAGTGAATTACAGCGGCTCTGAGACGTGGACAACACTGCCTTTCAGTGGCACAGCAGAGGAAAACCTTTCTGCTGCTTCGAGTTCACTTCTCCAGTGTGACCTCAGCCGTCCACAGAGTAGTGATGCTAAAACAAACACTCATTTATTTGCATGTACGTAAGAACTTATTATGTTTGTGTGAAACTGGCAGGTAACAACCAGTCACGCTAACAAGCCACAGAGGTTGTTAATCAGTTGATCTCAATACCACATTTAACCTGCCACTGTTCAGATGGAGGAAAAATGTTCAGGACAACTCAATATGGAAGTTTTGGAGTTTTTAGTATATGACTTTGCAAAGCGAAGTTTAGTTGTCGAAGTTTAGTTATTGTTAACACATAGACAGCATAAAAGCTACTCCTCACTTTCACCACAATCATGTGCAACATGCTTTTTAATTTGATAGAGTGACAATAAACAAACATGAAACAGGATGAGAGAGAGGGGAATGATATTGAACATTGAGCAAATGTCCTGAGTTGAAATTGAACTCAGGTCATCTGAGTATATGGTAAGTGCTCTACCATGTGAGCACCTGATGTCCACTGTTTGATTTTCTGTGCAGCAGTTTTATGATTGATGATTGATCCCCTTTCTGACACTTATCCAGAATTTCTACCTCTAGCTCATACCTTTATGGCTGTTGTTGGTGTAAAGAAAGTGTAGAAATTCCTGCCTTTTCTGGAAAACTCTGTGGATCTCCAAGACAGTCAATGTCTGTCAGGTTCCTATTTTCCTAACCTGACTCTGCCAGATAGAACTGCCCCACAATACCATCTGGAAGAACTCCATGGAAAGAGTTTGGAAAAAGGCACGTTCTTTAAATAGATAATTGGTTGGTGATTGCATTGTCCACAGTTTTATCCAGTCAGGGTAAAAGAGACACTACATCTTCAAACCTAAAACACACCCAGACCTGGCAGTGCTGCCAAATCATTGGACACACAGGTCAAGTTTGGACTATGAATACTTTGCTTGGAGCAGTTCAAGATGGATTTTCATGAGTAAACTCACAAATCTTGTGAGTAATCAGCTGCAAAATAAAATATAAATGCAAAATTAAAAGATGCATTTTGCAAAAAGCTATGGGAACCACAACTTCTGTGACAGACAGAATATGGTTGTAGTTCTGCAGTGAACATATACATACAACATATACATATACTGCAGATAGAAGAAGAAGTAAAGAAGAACAAGTCTACAGCACTTGTCAACACTGAATCAGTGACGTTTAGATGTAAGGTATTAGTAATTGTGGTGGTGAACTGGACTGGACTCCGACGAGCCTTATTTTCCTTATTTTGTCACAGCATTCGAAGGTGCCTCCACCACTGCTGCCTGGGGCCCCACTAAGAATGAGCCTGTGTCTTTATCTAAGTCCTCTTTAAAACTGACTTTATATGTCATACAGAAACATCACTTTTTTTTGCTTTTGTGTAACTGCTCTCCTGGACACAATACAGGGAAAACACAAGCCTCTTAAGGGTTACCAGCACCACTGTAGGAATTAGGCTTATTGTTCTGGAAAAGATATTTATCACAGCTTTGGTTGCATTTATTGAAATTGCCTATTGCAGTTCACCGAGATATCACACAAAATATAGGCATGTGCTACCTTTACAAAATCAATGGTGCTCTTCGTACTGACTGTTTTAAGCTGTCAAACATCAAATGTGAGAGTGAAGGAAAGAAAAACAATAAGTCACTGAACCCCACTGACTTCCATTCAAAGTTTTCATGACTATAGGAATCGAGGTTTTCTGACAGGGAACTGACGTTAGCTCTCTTTTTGTCCTGGTGCTTTTCCTCCCTCTCACTCCTCTCCTGTTTGTGTCCTGGTATTGTGTGCTTGCAGATGCCGCTGTCGACGGTGGCCTCCAGTGTGAGCACTTAATATTCATCTCCATTCGGTTCGCAGATGTAAAAGCATTCTCAGCTGACGTTTGTAATTACTATGATACATCCTGGAAAGGTGTGCCTGAGCGCAATTTCAAATAACTCAGTGCTGCGATGCTAATTATCAATAAATAAAATTAGTTTGAGGAACTTCAGGTGGGCGGGGCGTGCACAGGTGTGAGCACAATGCGCATGGTAAAATGCCGCTGACCTGTAATCACCGACAGAAAGGCAGACTTAATGATGTTTTGGTCTGATGATAAAATTTCATATTTTGACAATCATTTCGGGCAGCTGTGTGGAAAACAAAGCCCGGTGGACAGTACAGCCCCTCACAGGCCCCCGCTTTACCTGTGTGTGCCTTTACCTCTGACGTGGGTGAGTTATTGATATTTAGTTTTGCACACTTTCCAACAGGCAGAAGCTGTACTAACAACATATGTTGATGTGTGCCTCCCTCTAGTGGATAAAGTCAGAAATGCAGTCTTGGTTTGAGGCTGCAGTGCCTTTACATTTTATTTAAAGCACAAGAGCTCACATAGTTTATTTTACTATTATGTAACAAACATGACCCCATTTACTGTTTTTATATATATAGCCTACAAGTGGTTAGAAAGTTTTTTTTTCTTTTAAGAAATACAGAGATTGCTACATTTAAAAAGATGAATGTGATGTATGTGACATATTCACTTAATGTAGAGACTATTATCGATGCTTTATACACACTTTATAACTTCAGACTACGCAAACTACAATGTACGCTTCGCTGACAGTGAGAGGCGCAGCTCCTACATTTCCCGTCGTCCGTATCGGCCATGGTTACATGTGTTTACGTCCTGGACCACGGCATTGTGGGTACAGTATGGGGTGAGTTGCATAAGGATATCACCTAAGGATAACGTAAGGACGGCGGAGGTCTCTCCGCGCCCTTCCCGGTGTAAACGTGAGGCGTAGAGCGGCGCGAGCCCCGCTCCATGCAGCGGACCGTGAGCCTGGCCGTGCTCAGCCTCGCGGCCCGCTCTCGCGCTCACTGTGTCCGGAAGAAGAGCACGGGGGCGGGCGCGCGGGCTGCTCTTAGCGGCTGGAGAACATCGGGAGAGGGGCTGAACCGCTTGACGAGCTGGGGGCTGCTGTCCGCCGGCCACAGCCACAGACTCTACAGCTCACTGCCCGAGAAGGACCTGTCGTTTATCTCTGTGGTGGGCAGCCCAGACCCCATCACCTGGGTCCGCTGCAGGGTCATCATGTTCCTCATCAAGCTGTACTTCGAGGTGGACTTGACCTCGGAGGAGTTTGAGTCTGGGGCAAAGCAGGTAACTCCACTTCAGAGAGAGCCACCTGTCTGAGAAGAAGGCTATTCCAAAATGAACCTGCTCAGTTGTTCATAATGTATCAAATAAAAATGTATGTAAGTTTGCATGTTCAAGTCAAATGCTAGGATTTTATTTTAGGAACAAAGACAGCTAGTATGTCTATGAGTTACTCCACTTGCTCCATAAAAAGCAGACATCAGTTTAAGTATTTCAGCAATTCTATTTCATTAATACTTAGTATCAATGAGCCTTTAAACTCATTGGTGTCTTGGATAATAAGACAAAACCTAAAACTGAAAACCCACTTCCCATGGATTAAAGCAGAACTGCGTAACTTTTAGCCAGTAGAGGGCGCAGATCCCTCTACAGACTGTTGTTACAACAGCAGTGTCATATTTACATCTGTTTACAAGTGGAGACTATTCAAACTGGCAAGTTTAGAAGAATAAAAATGTGTCTTCTGAGATGGTAGGGTAATTTTGTGTATTTTGTACAAATTGATACTGCTCTATTTGAGTGCCGTAAAGCACATCACTCATATAATCTTTCGGCATAAGTCCTCACTCCAGAACATTGGTGATTTCTCTCCAGCCAGATTCTGTGTCAGTGAGGTAAGCATGATTCTACCAATCTCGTGTCTAGGAACCATCAAATGATGAGAATATATATTTTTGGGTATATTTTATATGGTGCCCTTTACGTTTCCCTCTTATATACAGTATCTCCTCTTCTAGGCCGCTGACTCGTGTAATTCGGCTGAGGAGGCGTTTTCGTTTTGTTGCAACTGCCGCTCTGCTCTTGTGTAAACTGCCAGCATCCTCTCTGAAAACAATGATAACATAGACACAACACGCATGCACAAGCAATATCTCTACTGAAAAGGGGATAGCAGAACTAGCAAAAAGAAAACCCATGTTTTCGGTGGCTCTGTGTAAAGGTGGATCGTGTTGTAACATTAGTGGTGAATAGAATATTTACATTATTTTTTTCCTGATTTTTTTTTTTTTTTTTTTTTTTTTGTACAAGGAAAAGTGAGTTGTAATGCTCTCTGGCCATTGTTGTTTTCTGTGCAATAATTGCCATGTTACTTAATAAATTCTTGTTTGTCTCTGTCTCAGGCATTAGTCCAAGTCTCCCACCTCATGTCCACTGACAGGTTCCACCGGCTCAAAGGGCTAGTGTCTGATGAGGTAACACATGACTGTAGACTGTATATGCAACCCCCCATTTCCTCTGCATGCGTCTCCGCCACGCACTCCGCAGCAAATACGCTTCCATTGTATTCAATGAGAGTACTTCCACTGCATCCGCTGCGTTGCGGCTCTGGTCCGATGGAACGGAGTGGATGAGATACGCAGCAGTTCTACTTTTCTCCAACGGCGGAGCCAGTCCGCACTAAACGAGCAATGCATCCAGTAGTAGTGAAAGTGATTGCAAACTAAACTTGTTTTCTGGACCTTCTTCTTCTGAATAAACAGTTGTTCTGGACCCACACAAGTGTTTATCATTGGCTTTTATTGCGCCATCTCGTATTTTCCGCGCATGTTCTTCCGAGCTGCTCGGGGCACCACTGCGCAGCGGATCTGAAATGCAACCAGTGTGCAACATCTGTGGCGTTCCGCAGCAGAGCGGAGATGCATGCAGTGGAAATTAGGGGTAACTGTCTGTAGCAGTCAGGTGTAGTGTGCTACAGAAGAGTTTTTGTTTTGTGTTGCTGCAGATGATGGAGTATGTAGAGACCAGGACCAGGGCCCTCAGCAAAGCTCACAGACAGAGGCTTGCTGTCACCACAGACGACATCATATTCCTATTGCCAGAGGACATCTCTGTCGTCTTTGATAAATATGGTGAGCGTGTCTTTTTTTAGCACCTTTCAAAGATGAACTATGTACATATATATATATACTATAATATAATATAATATGATAGTATCAATACATTTAGTATTCATATTCATCATTTGTTGTTGGTGGGGCCCCAAATATGGTTGTAGGTCATGGGCCCCCACTTTCTATATTCCGGCCCTGCATGATGGTCAGACAGCCTTGAAGCAAATATAGCTTCTCTGCTAACTTTTATCCACTAACTGCCCAACAGCATGGAGTCTGGCCTGGTTCTAGCTGGGATAACATGGTCTGGTCTGGGGCTTGATGGTATAGGTTTCTGGTTTAGTCCAATTTGGCCTAGTGTTGGCCTGAGATTTGATGTTTGAACAGAACCTGCCCAGATCCTTTAAAAACTGAGACAATGGAACTGCAAGAACTGTTGCTGTTTTGAGGCAAATATTGATTCGATTTAGAATTGCCTCCTGTTATTTCACTTTGCATTTTGTAAACTAATAAAATAAACATACTTTATAATTTACTTTTTATATATACCTGCCTAAAACCTTTGCACAGTACTGTATATATTTTTTTATGACACAGCCCAAGTAGTGTACCTTGCAGCTCACTGTTACAAAGTGGAGTATCTATGAAACCAGACACAGTATGTCTTTAAAAGAGGGGTTTACTTGATGAATTTGAGGCTATTCTTTTTTTAAGCTCTACAATTTGTGGCAAAAGTGTACATAGTATTGCTTGAAACAATGCAGCATAATAGAGTACACAAATACAGTTTTCCCAAATAAAGAAACATAATCACTTTCAGATCTTGTCTCATCGCCACAGTATGAGTATTTTTAATACTGAGATTATTGTAGCATTTTGAAACCACAGTCTACCTTCCAACTGGTTCCATCTCAGGCTGTTTTTTCTCTCGTAGGAAGAAAATTCTGCTCCATTGCCATGCGTTTTTGGTTCCTGACAACACTTGAAGGTCCTGAAGACCCCGAGGCCACAAAAATCTTCAAAGTGTCCTTGAGTGAAGATGGGGGTCCCCAGAAGAAAGTGGCCACAGCCGTGTACGAGTGAGTCATTCAGGAATTTTTACAGTCATGCTTTTGTTTTAATCTATAGATTACTAATCAAATCAACTTTTTGTACTTTAACGATGCCAGCTGCTCTCATTAAAAGCAATTTCTTGATCTTTAATTTTGTAAGATGCTGTGTGCCAAGATTTAAACCACAATGAATAGGTACAAATATTTGCTCAGACACATAATTATAACTTGGCAAAGTCTGGGCTTTAGAACATATGGTGTGTTTGTTTAGTAGGGCAGATAAAAGCAGTAGCTAATGAAGCAGAGTTAAATGGTTTTTGACTTTAAGCATAATTTTGGAAGCAGTTATATGTGAGTTCATGTTATATTCAACAACATGCTTTACTGCTGGACTTCCCCTCTTTCTTACTGACTGAAATTAAAGGAGTAAAACTAAAACAGCAACTATATCTGCTTATGTTAGAGATAAATTACTTTGTAGTGGATCAAGTAAAAGTTATTAAGGTGCAGACTTTCAGGTTGGACAAATGGGAAAATTCCATTCTTTACCAATGGAGTATCTCAAAGCCCAGCAAAAGGAAGCAATCAGAGGACAAAAAACACTAATTTGAACATTGTTGTTTTCGTATTTGTTTGTTCTTCAGATTTAATCGCGAGCTGACGCAGGGGGCCTCTCATGATTGGACTGTTACCACAGTGTGGCATTGGCACTGGACACTGGCAAAGGCCCCTGACTAACACATGATTGTGAGGTCTACGAAGGCCAAAGTACAGTACATTCTCTCTGTGGACTGTAAGTCCAGAGCCACTTCACCTCAGTTTTACTGCTTTTACCTGACGCCTTCCTATCAGACAAAACACAGACCATCTGTAAAAGCTTTCGATCATAAGGACACTTAAAGAGGGCTTCCTTGTACAAATAAATTCCTTGCTTTATTATTGGTTAAGCATTTGTTGTGATTTTTTTTAATACATTTTACTTATTTTTCAAATTAGATGTGCATTTTACCTATTCAAAGAACAAAGGAGAGAAAGAGTGAGGATATAAAGGAGCACAAAACCAGGCGTCTCCACACACAGTATGCACTCTAAAGGCTAAAAAGATGTCCTTTCTGATTATTGCTTTGTCTCACCAACTGTTCAAACCAACAACCAGGCCAACTCAAGTCTTGTTTGATGAAAACTTGATTTAGAATTGTGACTGAAGTTCAGTGTGTTGGTGATTAACTAAACTAAATGCAATATTTTAGGAACATGTCAGGGTAGGCACAGGGAGATATTCAGTTCAGTTTAATTTTTATTCATCTCTACAGGGAAATTCAGTAGTTAGGTCTCTTCAAATAAGCTGATTCAGAGTTCATCTTCCATTGACTGATTGAGTACAGTCTTATGGAAGAGAAGGCAGGGTTCCCTCACCTTTTCTAAGTTCAAATTTCAGCACTTTTCAAGCACTTTAAGGTGTGTTTTTATGTTTTTCAAGCACCTTACAACTGCCGCAAATTACTAGTTAACATGCATATACCATATGTAGTTTTTTTCTCATTTAAATCCATTGTGGTACAAAAAAGACTTAATACTGACTGAAGACTGAATACTTTGGAGCACAGACAAGTGATAGTTCACCCAAAAATGAAACTTGTGTGATCAAAAAAGATGTTAATTTACAGGATGAAGTTAAGTTGCAAAATGCAAAAAAACATTGATTTCTAAGAAGAAAATTACTCAGTAAGACTGTGAATTATGATTAAAGCAACACCATCAGAATTTCAAGCTCTATATCCAAAATACATTTTACAACCTTGAAAACACTATATTGACGGTCAAGGATTTCAAGCACCCGTACGAACCGTGAAGAGGAGTTTTTGTGGCGTTCTGTCCTGCAGCTTATGCTCTGTGATGTTAACTGGCCCTCAGTCCTACTGACAACTGCTCCACATCCTGATGACAGATCTTATCTGTGACCTTGACAGCAACATTGGTTGCTCACATACAGTGCAGGCCCTCCGCTCATACTCCTCCCACTAGAGGTATCTCTATCTGCTCTTTTTAGTATACATTCACTCAAGATCAGTCCAGAATGTTGTTGTTTAACCTGGACTCAGTGAAAAATTCTCTGCTTCAATTGTAAATGTAAAAGTCTGACAACATGCCCTGGTACCTGTTGCATTTAAAATCAAGTTAACTTTTTATTTACCCATTTTCTCCCACTAGGGACTAAATATTTCAAAATATGCAACAAGATAATCCGTTGGCAGAGGTGGGCGTATGTTCAGCTACATGACGGCGACAGTATTTGAGATCACAACATGACTCTCGAGCCATGAAACAGAGGTGACAAATTCTGTGAGCAAAATTGTGCACCTGATTAAGTTCCTGATGTGTAACCTGTGCTTTGAATGCTCTGCCAGGAAGCCGTCGCATGTGAACCGCCGCAGCAGATAGGCCGCGTGTCATCTCGTTCTGTCAGAGCTTACTATTAATGTTGACAACGCTAGTGATGAACCGACCCCATTCTGTAATTAGCGACTACTAATTTATGCATAATAAAACTGTGCCGAGGATTATTCCAATGTTCCTGTGTGGTAATGTGGGGGCGGTTCGGTTCCAGTTGCGCATCTTGTCGAGTCATAATGAGATTAAAGGAGTGCGGTTAGCTTAGCAACATGATAGGAGCATATCAAACAATTGGTCACGCTGGTGCTTCACTCTGTCTAATGGAAATAAAACAAGTGGTGAATAAACTAATGATTTTATTAGCTATTGGACTGTTTTGACGTCAGATTTCCGCCAAATGCTTCATTAATCCGGTTATGGCAAAACAGATTCTTTCATAGGTCTGCAAAGCTGAGAAGACATTAATTAATTACGTCTCATGTTGATTATATACATGTAAAGATAAAATATGCAGTTGTTTGTCTTAATTATGTAAGTAATTATTTGAAACGGTTTATTATTCAGTGCATTTGACCAATCAAAAAGTCACCCCAAATATTTCAATTTATGCCTCAAAAGGTATTTTTTGTGTCACTCATATTGTCTGTGGTCACAATGTATAGATGCTGTTTCATCATTATATTCTTTATCAATTGCATTTTGTTTATGAAGGCCACAAAATTACAACCTACTGAAAACATAATCAAAACTAAATAATTAAAATATATTCTATACAGGGTTACCATCATAACAGCACCAAGCCTACATAAGGGATTATACTTAAATAGTGTCACTGCAATTCAGAAACACTGTACCCTCTAAGAATTGTACATTCTCTTTTAAAAGATCTGAGCCAAAAACATTGAGGAATCTGAATAAATATCCCTGTAAAAGAGATTCACAGTTTCTCAGCTAGACTTAGAACAGATACAGTATGTTACCTCCAACAGGTTCACTTGATAAATACCTGCTTCCATTTACATAATGCTATTTTCTATTTGAATTCAGCATAAACAGACCTTTGATTTCATGTCAGTTCTGTCATCATGACTCACGCTTAAATAGTGTGAATGTCTGTTGTGTCGGTCAGAGTTCTGAAGCAGAGGTGACGGCTAAAAAAAAATAGCTAAATCGCTTTTATTTCCTTGAGCACTTTCCGGAAATGGTCCACACAAACCTCTCCGGCTGGATGCCTCAAGGTCGCCAGTTCCCAGGCTTCCTCAAACGTTTCCTCTGAAATATTCACCCCCACATTCCTGAAGATCTCTGCGATCTGTAGGACAGAGGTGAGAGGAGGATCTGGATCAGAGTCACTCAGGGTGCATACTCTTGAGAGAACTTTTTCAGGGCATTATGTGACAATAGTTTTAAAAAGAATCAAGCGGCTATTATTCAAACAAAACTTAACCATGAGAGAAAATGTCTAAACTGCACTGCCTCACCATAACATAACGTATAACAGGTGCTTTAGTAGAAATATATGGTAAATGTGCCCTGTCAATCTCTGTATCTAAATGTTAGCCCTGCAACCAACTGGCCATTGTTCAGGGTGTACCCGCCTAAGGCCCAAAGTTTCTGGGATAGGCTCCAGCCCCCCACGACCCCCAACGGGACTAAGCGAAAGAAAAATGAATTAATGATAACATTAATAAACACTCAAATACAGCCTTGGTCCATATACTTGACCTAATAAGGCTTAACAATGCATGTTAATCACATATGATATGATTAATTGTTAAGTGGGGTACATGGGTTTGTTGTACACTTGTTTGACAATCAAAAATGAGTAGCCAGACTAAGAACATAATAAAATAATTCTACATAAAACCATGTAGTGCATTCATGAGGCACTGAAAAAATAAATGTGTGTATAATAAACATATATATTTATATTAACTACACTTAAATTATTATTACTTAAGTCATCATTTACAAAGCAATGTGGTTCTCTTGGTGGAACACATACCACAAGAACCACAGCAACCACAGTCAAAGTGACATTATGTTTAGTGAACAGCAACATCAATATTGTTACTGAGATGAAGGTGTAGTTGGCCTAGTGTGTGAATGGGGTTTTCTTATAGACTTTTGATCCTGGGTTTACCTCCTGCTTGCTTCGAGGAGACAGAAAATGTTCCTCGTGTACTCCGAAGGCAGCGTGCACCGAGGGCCACAGGAGGTTTGCTGCTGTGGAGGTGTCTCCGTAGTTGTTGGTGTCACTCACTCTCTTGAGGCGTGGAGCAGGGAGATCACTGCGCACACTGGGAATCCCACAGGGGCGAACATCTGCAGAGCAACAGCAAAGGAGAGAAGAGGGGTGATTCCAACTGGAGAAACAGGAAAAGAAACTGAAGTGGGTCTGGTATCTCTTTGGTCGTGAGCCTTTCAGACCAGTCATAAAGTTTATCTTGTAATAATGTATGCAATGCTTTGTTTCTGTTTTTTTTTTAAATCTCTTTTTTCTTTTTTCAAATTTCATCCAGAGGCAGTTAATTCTGGAAATACAACTCAATTATACATAAACTTGACTGATTTTATGCATAGAACAGCAAACAAACATAAACACCATCTTTCCAAGTTTAAATTTGGACTGAAACCACTAGCATTAGGGTCAATTTTATGTCCCTGAAGCAGTTCTAGTGTTCAACCCACCTTTTGTACCTGTGGAATCATGAACAGCTCCGATCAGAGTAGAGGTGGGGGTGAATGCATCTGAGTCCACCCTGGTCCGTCTTAAAATCCTGGGAACTCTGAGGAAGCTGCCTGGTTCCAATGGCTCCAGGTCTTCATGGCTCAACAAAGGTTTGGTGTGAAGAAAATCAGATTTAGACGAGAGTTTGTTGTCACTTGGGCTGGTCTTACTCTCTAAAGGAGGAAAAATTGCTTAATTTAAAAAAAAAAAATCTTGTTGTTCCCATTTATTATGGAATAAACAGACCTCCTATGATGACACTTAGATCTCTTTGGGTTTTGATGGGCATCCTGTCTTTCCAACACAGAAAGTTAGCGAATTCCAACAAGTTGATGTGTCCGTCCTTGTCCACGTCACAATAGTCCATCAGGTCTTGCAGGACTGTCGCACTGGTGTCCAACCGGAACTCATGGCACACTTCCTCCAAGTCATCTCTGTCAATCAGGCCTTTGCCCTTCTGCACATTTAATGAACACATGGATACAAAATGCATAATCAACCATGGTTCAGGAAGTACATATAGTATACACTAGGGATATATTTCCATTTCCGCTTGGGCAAAGTAAAGAAATACAGGGCTCTAGACTTTAGACTAGATCTGAGTAAGACATGAATGTGCAATAACTGTTTTCTTTTTTAACTGGTTTTTATAGTGTTGTATTATAAGAGTGTGTACATCATTGCAGTTTGAGTCGTTCATAGATATGTGATCATGGCTGCAAGGCTATGGAGTGTTACCTTGTCATAATGCTTGAATGCCTGCAGCAGAGAGGGGAAGTGTTGGTAGTTGACCTTTTTCAGGTGGTGTCTGACTGCGTTGACCAGGCTGCGCTGTGGGTCCTGGCCTCTGGTGTACTGGCCCGGCTCGGTGCAGTGGATCACCTCTCCTGCACCTGGGACACAAGAAGACACGAGTATTTTCAGAACACACATGATTATTTCAGGAAGATGGTAAAACTCCAATACCATATTCATCTGGAGGTAGGACAATCCCATTAGTGTGGTCTAGTGAAGAATTCAAGGCAGGTTCTTTCCTAAAACATGAAAATAAATGTTCAATTTGAATAGAAGTATAGAGGAATCTAAAAGCATCTTAGATTCCTCTATACTAAAAATTTAGTTGATAATTCTTATAGTTTCTTAGAGGAAAACTGTAATCCACAATCTGAATAATAATATTAAACACTAAGTATACTGTCCAGACTGATGTGTTTATTCATAATTTATTGTGTTAATGTGTATGAATTTATGTTTCTGTACTTTTTGCAAGGTTTCAGAGATTTTCTTCTTTTCTTTTGTTTTATTTAGTTTTTGAACATTTAAAACATTGTCAACGTGGCAGTTGAGCTACATTGATATGGATATTGAGACTGCTGATAATGCAATACAATAAATTTGTGATACATTATGCAGTTCAGCCCTGTGGGATCCTTAAGACGTAGAGCTGGATTACCCGAAATGCTAATAATAGTCTAGATGGCATCTAAAGGTTTTACTTTACCAAAGATCATTCTTGTTACAATATGCTATTAGGTGTTTACACACTTTGCTCAAAAAAAAGAAAAAAAATACTGGGTACTGATTGTTTCATGAGACACTCTTATGGGTTATAGTTAGGGCTGTAGTCAACCAAAGAAAAACAAAAGTCCTCTCCACAGATAAATTAGTTGACTGTCACTGATGTCACTGATATCTTTCACAGCAGCTGTCCTTCAAAACTCTGGATTTTGAACTTTTGCCTCTCTGCTCTTTACTTATACGCCTTGAGCTGCTCTTATACAGATTAAGGATGCATGCACTCACTTGCCTTGTTTGGTGCGGTTAAAACTAACTCTGGTGTGACAGCTCTGTTAATGCGGTTCACTTTGATAAATGTGAAAGAACTCTAGTATGTTTTGTTAAAATGTGAACCTCCAAGTGGACTGCAAACAAGCCCCATCCATAAGAAAACAATCAAACCTCTTTCATTAATAGTAGATCAGAGGCCATCAGCCCTAGTCGGTACTATATATTTGTATCTTGATCACATGTATTTCCCTACTCCCTCATCCTTCTAAGAGTTGCAGCATTTCTTTTAATCATTCATATAGAATAAATGCTTTTTTGAAATTATTATTTAAGTGAGAAAGTTTCAGGGCCACCATTTAATGATTTCTTTAAACAGTAGATCATTGGTCAAATTAAGATCAATCTCAATGTAGGATTGTGACAATGCCCAGTGCTACATTGGGTCTGCATACTACAAATATCAACTTTAACAAAGTACAAACGAAGAATCACATTTCATTCATTTTGTCGTAGTGAAAGGGATTATATTTCAGGAAATGCTTTAATAATAAACATCACTTCACAAACATTTTCAAAGAATTAAGGGACTGTAGCTAATCCTCTGTCAATTTACAATAATCAGACAGTGATCATCACCCCTAACCTACTGAGCTAGCAAACTCTTTGATGGTAAAACATCTTTTATTATTTCACATGTATCTCACAGACTTGTTGTGATCATGACTCTCTCTCTGTTGATACTTACTCCTCTGTTAGGTCCAGCCAGTGAAGTGTTTTGGCGAGATTACGTCCGTCGTCAAAATGAGGCGTTGGAAGCCCGAACACGCTGTCCTTACTGAAGTGAGGCCGGTCATACTTCCTGTTAATCCGTTCACCTGAGGGAGCACAGCACACAGAGGCCTCTTTACATTACATTAATTCATATAAAACTTAGAGATAAATTAAGCTAATTGTAGTGGAGCAAAAGTGGAAAGAGTGTAGTTGGGTCAATGACAAAACAAACAGGTGTACAAAAGACAAAAATCCAAAAGTATCTAAAAATCCTTTGTAAAAATGCTTGCATTGAGAGTGTAAACATCTCAATTTTGCATCCATTAAGGTATTATATGATTCATAATGGCATTTCCACTTTTACAAAATGTAACACAAAATTGTACCTTTAAATGTCAAAGTCAGCATTTAGTCGTAAAGAATGACTTATTCAGATTTTCATTTATATTTTTTCTACATTAAAATAAATGTGCACATTTGTCTAGGGATCATTTGGTAAAATTAATTGATGTTTTCTTGATTAAACTGATAAAAAATATGAATAAATTGTTGTAAATAAATTGCAAAATTATTTATTAGATTATGAAATTAGATTATGTTTAAATTGTAGTTTACATTTTTTATACAAAATACTGGATGCACCATTAGACATAATCCATTACTCCACTTGACTATTATTTCTGTGTTTATTAAAAAAAACTTGTCAAACAGCTCTTGTCCAAAAAAAGTAATTGCAAATATTTTTATTTATCAAAAACCTAAATTCAGAGTCAAAGCAGCCTAAATGTAACGCTCTGTGCTGCAAGTTCCTAATTGTCTTTTCTCTACAAAGCATGAGTCTGGTTTCTGTGGATTTGAGTTGGATCTCCAGGAGGCAGTACTGACAGATGCAGTATGATTAATTAATGGAAACTGACAAACAAACATTATCAAGGCAGGAGACTATAAACTTAACTTTTTACACAAGACATTTTATTTTAAGTAATGATTCAAATTTATATTGTGACACAGAAAAAAACATAACGCCTTTCTGCAGAGGACACTGATGTATAGTATAGTGTACATATATTAATAGTGGGATCCCATAGGTTTATACTATGATAAATTTAAAAAATAAATATAAAAAAATAATATACACTGAACATCTACAAACAGTCAGAGCTGGTTCATTTACTTATATATTTGACCGAATTTATCCAATGATTTTTTTTTTAATGAGCATCAAATGTAGTAACCAAGTATGAAGTATGGAGGCAGGTACTGTGGACAACAAAGTGGACAAAACTTGGAGATCAAATGTGTGTTTTACTTCTGTTTAACCAAATACGTGTGGTTTGAAACCACAGGAAAATTGTTACTGTCTTAATGCTTTTGCGCTCTAGACACTACAAATGTCATGTGATTAAAAACTGTGGAGAGGGACCCAGAATGCTTTGTACTGTAAAATATAAATAAAAAAGTAGCTACTGAACCATAATAAGAACATTGGCTATCAGTTTATTGGGCAATAAACAATCAGTCACAGTGAATGAGAGGTGGCATTCTCTTACCAACAAAATAATCATTGTGGCTGTGTACATAAAGCTCATGTGCCTCTTGAGCCTCCCGCTCCAGCTCCTGTGCTGTTTTGGAAGGGTTTAGCAGCTCTTTCACATCGAACCCTGGACACACACAATGTTAGTGACGCCACATTTCCATGCATCAGATATCTTTGCTGTTGCACCAACCTCGAGTTGACTTCACACCAAATATAGTGTGTTGATTAAACCCAGCGGGCAGCCCTCTGTGTTGGTCATGTGACCTGCCCAGTGGTGCTTTTTGATGTGAGGAGTATACATACTCACTCAGCTCTGTCAACTTGTTTTGAAATAAAGTTGATTGTGGGGGATTGAGGAGGTTTGAGCTCTGTCAACATCAAAAAGATAACAGTTATAATTGAGAGTGGTTTTATTAAAAGATGTGAAATTAATAAAAATACAGCAGCCATTACAATTATATCCTTTGTAAAGCAGTTTGTGAACGGTAAAAGGTGCTATATAATTTACAATGCTTACAAATACCTACAGACATTAAAATGTGGAGGAGACAAGTTTGTTGTCCCAGATTTGAATAAGTTAAACACTATATGTTTGATCAAATTTCTTACAAATCTTACAGCCTAAAGCCATATGAGGCCACATCCGTGTGGCCCTCAGAAAAAGTTGAAAAAAGCACAAAAATGCTTGGTCAGGTTGTAAAAAAAACTCAGAAACATGTGTTAAAATGTGTTGCCTGATTTTCCATTTTGACATGATATCTGTCATTGACACAGAATATAGCTGTTTAATTTATTTTTACATAGCACATAGAATAATTTTGTAAAATGTGACTCTAAGTTGTCACAAACAAAGATTAGAAAAGCTATTCATTGTGTTAGTTTGGTGGGACTGTTTAATCAGTCAGGTATGTCAACTAAGGCCATATTAGAGTATATATCAACATTCACTTTTTAATAAGAAAGAGAGCTAACATTAAATCTGATATGCAAGTCCTGTCCAATAACAGACCTAACCAATAAGCAGGGCAGCCTGTGGCTATTAATGTTAATATTCATATAACACAAGCACAAGGCGGAAAAACTATGACAACAGCATAAGCATGCTCTACATAAGCTTGATTGGTGCAAAAAAGGTACAAGGTTCAACTGCTCAAAAATGCAAATATCTAACCAACCAATCACACAGTGACTCTAGTGGCTGAATGTGGCATGCTCTCAGTGCTAGATAGACTAGACGGAGTATTTAAAAAAGTGCCGATCTACTGGGAATTACATCACAACCAAGTCTACGTAGTCAAAAGAGAGTGAGCCAAAAAAGGGCAAATCTGGGCAAAACGCATTGATGAGAATAGTCATAAGTCTCATCTCTGAACATAAAACACATCCAACCCTGAATTGTGTGTATATAGTAGAAGATGACCACCCTGGTCTGAGTTGTAACAGACCCAACTTAGTGTCAGAAAGTGGTGTGAACAACATGAAAGCATGGAGTAAGCAACATTAAATATCATATCATCTCCATTATGCATAAAATACATATAGTCTAAATGCATAACAGGTGTATCTATTGAAGTGGCCGGTAAGTGTAAGTTTAAAAGGTCTCAGCTGAGGAGCAGTATATGTAAATTTTAATGTAAAGTGCCTTAAACCTTCAATATCAGTTTAGTGGAACAATAGCCTACTAAAAAGAAAGATATGACAAAGTTATGACAACCCAAGCCCACACTCCTTTCAATGGGCCTATTTAAAGAAGTAAAATCAGTGCTATGCAAAGGTTACTTACACATAGTGAGGCTTTAGTGCTGATCCCATGAACCAAAGAGCTAGTCACATCAGGATCATAGGCTTTTCCATGATGCACTCTGATGGCTCCTGGCTCAGGCTGGTTGCTGCGTCGGAATTTCCTAACCTCAGGTGGGGTTGGTGGCTGAATGGTGTTATCAGTGCACATAAAACCATTTACGTGTATGTACACAATACCTCTACACAAGGTATTATGTGATTCATAATGACAATTACACCTTTTTTACAAAATGTATCACAAAATTGCACCTTCAAATGTCAAATGGTGTAACCATAAAAGAATGAAAAAAATGATTAAAATGAAAAACATTCAAATTTTCATTAATATTTTTTCTGCATTTAAATAAATGTGCACAGTGGTCATTTGGTAAAATGAATTGATGTTTTCTTGATTAAATTGATATAAAATATGAATAAATATGAATATGAATTCATGGTGTTATCAGTGCACATTAAACCATTAATCATGTACTCTTTTCTTTTGCTAATAATGAATTGCATGATTTTAGATTAAACCCAATCATATGTAGGTTTGTGTGGTATACTGTCTGTACTGTTCTACTGTCTGTTAAAAACATTCATCATAAAATATAGCCTATTGCCTGAATGTAGTTAGAGAAGTGCTCCAAAGGATAAGGCTGTCCATTATGCTACAAAGACACCATAAATATGAAAGCAACTTCAAATTTGGCTCAATACAAAATACTAGAACAGAAGGTTGTGCTTTTAATAAACATTTTTAGCTTTAAGATAGGTGTATGTCCCATCTATGCAGGCTATCATATTGTGAAACCACAAGGCTCAACCACTCATAGTTTTCCCTCTTTAGTCTCTATAGGGCAAAAGTAACACAAAAAGACAGACCTTAGGTGGTTCTTGTAAACACTCCTTTGCAGTATCTCCAGTGGGTAGCGGTTTCCCGGCCTGGTGTTCACATAAAAGAGATTTTAGTTAAATAAGACAGTGTAGCCTAGTCTGTGGTTTAGTTTCATTAAATATTATTTAAACTTACCGTCACTTTATCTGAGTCTTTGGAATTCATCTTAAATATAGAATAAAAATTTGGTTTATTCGTTACTTTTAGCTTTGTAGCTTTTTTT
Source organism: Rhyacichthys aspro (assembly GCA_036850595.1). NCBI lineage: Eukaryota > Metazoa > Chordata > Actinopteri > Gobiiformes > Rhyacichthyidae > Rhyacichthys > Rhyacichthys aspro. The sequence goes on along the minus strand of CM072163.1, from coordinate 21,950,102 downwards.
TTTTTTTTTAGTTTAATACAGCTAAACTACAGCTCGCGTTAGCTACACTGCTGCTGCCGACTTCTTTCCCCTGTTTGGCTCTCGTTTCCAGGCAACACAATAATCAGTACGCTGGTTTCGTTTATTTTAAAATAAAGGACTACATTTGCTTGTATGTTTATTAATTTTCAACTAAATTACAATGTTTTATCTTGTGGCACGCCCATGTTCCAGATAATAAAGGAAAACTAAACATACCTACGCTTATCTCTTTAATTAATTTAACAAGTAGCGTAGATATATGGGCTGGGTGTTCTTTATCTTTTCGTTGTCGCATTGTGGTGATTTTTTTATTATTTTTATTTGTAATGGAGAATTTATTCTGAAAAAAAAAAAAAAAGACTGGCGTCTGGTGCTCCATGGGCAGCCTGTCAGCTCCAGTCAGACCTTTCATCATCCGTGGACTATGCGAAAAGGGAAGTTGAAAGAAGTGGGAGAGGGACATCGCGAAGCTCAATGAAATCCAATGGTCCAATAGCTGCTTCATCTTCCGTTCACCTATTCTAAAGATATTCAAGTGATACCAGCATTAGTTATTTTCTATTCATTATTACATTTACCAGCTTCCTGTTTTGGGGGTGAGTAGCTTATTTTTTGTATTAGCTTGTTAGCAGACGGCTATCCCAAGGGCTCCTCCCGAAGCCTTTCTAGCTAAAGCCGTCTGCGCTACGTTAGCCTACCAATGTTTTTCTGTGTTGAGCTAGTTAGCCCGCCCTGCTACAGCCAAGCTAACACACATATAACACTCAACCCAGTCCAACCAGTATATTCGCAAACAGTGGGGTTGTAATGCCCCCCCATACTGATAACTAGTGGGTAATCTAATAAATTGCCGTTTTGTTGTGAGTTAGATGTTTATAAAAGCTAACTAGACGAACGCCAGGTTGCTTCCGCTGGCGCTAGCTGTCATTAGCTGTACACACCCAAACCTGGATCATATCTGTGTCACTTCATTAAAAAAATAAGTGACAACCCACAGTAACAGACTTTTACTATGTGAGCTCGTAGAACTGACGTGGGATAGTTTTATAGCTTTTTTAAAACCAAGAGGTAAATTTGCATCTAAAATTTACGAACTTGCTAGTTAGCTGTAATGCTAACGATAATGTCGATAGGCTGCTAAGGCTAACTTGAGTCAACAACAACAACACAGTGTTTGTGGTTAACCATGTCGTAACAGTAATGTCAATTATGTTGGTCAGCAACTAGGTTAGGTGTTTACGCGATTGTTGGCGCTGTTGTTGTTTTTACAAATAGCTCTATTACAGGACGACATCTGTCGACTGGTAATATATCGATTTGCTGAGAACTGTAACACTGTTGTTTCTGTAAAGACCTGTAACCTTACCTCGAAAACACATTGCCTCGAAAACACATTGCCTCATATTTCTGTCTTCATTCTCATCGTTCTGCTATAACTGTTGGCTTTATGTGTAAGCGACCTGAGGACTGTTGTTTCATCTTTAGACACTTCTCACTGTGTGTTGTTCATAGGCAAGGGATATGGCAATTTTGAAGTAATGGCATTTGCTGTTTCTTTAACATAAACTTGCAACTAGTTAATGTGCCTGAGAACAATAGCTAGTAAAGTTGTGCTGCTTTGGTTGATGCTGTCTGTCGGTGTAAACAACAAGTTGTCCCTTTAGGACTGTATCATGCTTTTGACCTGTATTCTGATTGTAAAGTTTAATCTGTAATTGTTTATGTTAATGGCCAGTCTTGATCAGTAATAACACACTCGAGGTGCAAGTTTTATCTCCAATATAGAGTTATGTATTTATCATTTTTGCACTAAACGTAAACACTTGTACGAGTAATGTTTGTAAAAGCACTCAGATAATTTTACCTTAAGTAAGGTAAATGAATCCCAAAGTACACCAATAAATTAGGAATATATATAAAGTTGATCATATCATTTTGTATTTGACAATGTCAAGTAGTATTCCTCTTGCATTTTCCACAGGTTTTTGCAGTTGTATATAGAACATCAACGTCCAGAGGACGAGACCATAAAGTGCACCATGGCAAGCAGAGGTGGAGCAACACGACCCAATGGGCCAAACGCAGGCAACAAAATCTGCCAGTTCAAACTTGTGCTTTTAGGAGAGTCGGCTGTGGGGAAGTCCAGTCTTGTTCTTCGTTTTGTTAAAGGACAGTTTCATGAATTCCAAGAGAGTACAATTGGAGGTAAGGTGAAACAGACTGGACATGTTTATTGTAAATCTGGTAGATATACAGGAAACATTTGGCAACATGATGTACATGATGTTATTGGACTTAGCTTGTTTATTTATATGATTTACTTGTGATGTTAAAAAATTAAACCCTGTCACATTTTTTAAAATATTTAAAATGATTTGAAAATCACTAACAGTTTTATGACTTTTAATATAAGTTCTTTAATTAATAATAAATTACTAATTTGTTCTATAATGAATAATTATTTAAAATATAAGGGCTACAAAGTTATGGGAAAACATGTGATATGCCATGATCTTTGAACTTTGCTATGACAATACACTATAATTAGCAAAAATGAATAAAATTAAATCAGATAATGCATGAGAGTGCTTTAGACTAACTTCAACTGTTCACGCTTGTGCTCATGTTATTTCATAGAGTCACATTTATGTCTCTCCAATGTTTTCCCGCTGCAGCTGCCTTCCTGACTCAGACAGTATGTTTGGACGACACAACAGTGAAGTTTGAAATCTGGGACACAGCCGGTCAGGAGCGCTATCACAGTCTGGCTCCCATGTACTACAGAGGAGCCCAGGCCGCTATTGTGGTGTATGATATCACTAACGAGGTGAGTGCAGAGCTGGTCAGGGATGTGCACGCAGTAAGACTGTCTTTTACATTGTATCCACTTTATTGTGATTAGACCTGTGTATGTGTTGAGGCTACTTACTTCTGATTTGCCAACCGTGTCAATTTTACATCACATTGTACTCAAAATTGGTCCATTACAAATTATTGCAGTTATTAATACCAAATCAAATCTCCAATAGATATTACTGTGTGTTGTGCAACAGAAACTTTGTCCATTAGAGATGCGACTGAGGGAGGTTTTACAGTGTCAGCCCTGTGCAGGAATTCCCTTTTCCCCAGACTGTTTATTTAACCTTGTTCAACCAGTCCCGAGATCAGGTGCAGAAGTTTGAAGTTTGGTGTGTAGTTTTAGATCTTATTGTTGACTTCTGGTGGCGAAAGTGCCAATTGAATCCCACTTTTTGAAGTTTAAAGGGTCTGGTATCACTTGCCTTTCCAGTAATTTTCATAGAAATTTGATAGAAACCATTCCAGTTTCAATCTTTAATTTGATGCTTAATATCTCTGAAGTTTAATCTACACTCTTAAGCTAAGGCTCCTGGATCCATCTTGAATCCACAGTGACCAGACTGTTTTATTTGTAAAAATAAATAAATAAAAAATAGAAACAGACTTAGTATGGATGGTCTGATGGTGATTTCACAATGGAACATACAATACATGTCCTTAAGGAATACATAGGCAAAATTCAACACCTGGTTTCATGATATACAGCTGTTTCAAACTGCTTCGGTTGTAATGTTAAAAAACACCTAACACTGGTTTATACCTACTATTAAAGAAACCCTGCGTAACTTTTAGCCAGCAGAGGGCAGATCCCTTTCTGTGAACTAGTCTAGTGTATTGGCCTATTTTCTTTATTATATGTGTAGTTATAATAGAGGTTTCTGTCTAGCTGAGGGTATTGTGTCTTGTGACTTAGGCATGATTCTACTGATCTCATGTCATAGAACCATCAAAATGATTTTGAGAATATCTATTTTTGGGCTAAAAGTTAGGTGGTGCTACTTTAATGTAATATGAGCTAATGAGGGGAAAATGGCAGATTTAATAAAGAGCTTCTTAATTAACATTATTCTTCAGTTTGATTATTTCTATTCTGAAGCTAGAGTTACATGTAATTGATTATTTGCTTAATTACATCATTATTGCACACTAAAGTGGGCTATGGATGTAGCAGCAGGTGTGGGCAAGGAAATGAATGCTGGTGCTTTACGCCAAGACTGAGCAGGAAAGACAAGTTTTGGTCAAAGGCAGACAGAGCCTAGAGCCTGGTATTCATTAAGTGTTTTTTGTAGGGTCTGGAGGAGAATATAATAAGAAAACATACTCTTTGTTGTTGGATACGGGACATTAAATAAACTTCATTGATTAAACATTAGTTTGTATTTTGTTTCGATGGGATTATTGTCTCAAAAACTGTTTAGAAAGCAATGTTTAGGACACTTTAAAAGGGAGAGTCCATGCCATGGGAGCGTGTGGTCACACTTTTTTTTTGTTCGCTTGTTTTTGTAACAGTTTACTTGGATTAAACATATGTGTACGTTAGTTTGTAATCCGTTTCAATGGGATTATTGTCTCACAAACTATTTATAAAGCGAAATAAAGAGGAATAGGGCACTGAGACAGAACTGAGAGCAGGTTCACTGTAAACTAAATAGAAGCATGTTTACGTTCTCCCTCTATTCCTGTATTGTTTGATGAAACCTGCATGTATTTAACTCTAGCACTAGGAACGAGTAGCAACATCCTCTCGGTTGCACACCTCCCCTGCGTCACAAGCACATCTCACCTTACACAGCGACAGTGGAGTAGGTTGTGAGTTTATATGTTGGCCCATTTCATTTAATGTAAATCAAACCAAAAAAAACAACTAGAAGGAAGAACAAGCTGCAGATAAAACCTTTCAATACGTAATAATTATTGACCGGGAGGCGGTTAAAAAGACTGTATAGGCGATTCAAAACAAAGGTGTTAAGTGCTGCTGTTGTTCGGCAGATTTGAAGTGACTCACCCAAAGTCTTTTCTCTCAAATCACTTGTTGTTGTGTCCAAATGAACAGAGCAGTAACAGTGGCCAAAGCCCTGCCATAGGGTTCTACATCCATTTATTTTGAAGAATTAATTTATTTTAGTTCACTCATTTATTTGGAATTATGTACTTAATACTTACCTATGCTATTGTGTGACTGATTAAAAACATTTACCTCTGCCCTATTTACTTGAAAATAAAAGCATTTAAAGCGGTCACCAATAACATCAATACCATCCTACCATGACATTTTTTCTCATGTTTATCATGTCATTAAAATCTCATCCCATCTCTACTCTGAAAACAAGTACTGAGTGATACCACACCCAAAATTATAACACGGACTACCAAGTATATTGACAGTGAGTGTGGATTCTGCCTTCAGAATCGTCAGAACGATAAACTGCAATTACTGCATTCTTACTTCAAATTTAGCACCAACATTTTTTTATGTGGTATGATTGTGCCATGAAACATTGTCATCAAAATAAAACTGATAATAAGAAGCCTATTTTGAGTCTTAACAAAAATTATGCAGATACTGAACTTTGCATTTGTAGGTCAGAAATGTTTGCTCAAGTAAAAGTGTGCTGCTTTTTCTCAGTGCTCAGTTTGTCCTCTCTGGGCAGCTGAAGGAACACTTTCCACCAGGTTCTGTGGAGCATTATTATCTATCTCAAGTCAGACAAGGAATTTTATTTTGCAATATAAGCAAATATATTGCTATATCTCTTACAATAGCACAGATGGTACACAAGGCAGTGCCCCTCTTACTGTTTGTAGAATGACATTGGAAGGACTCTATCTACACCTAGTCCCATGGACCTTCCTTTTAGACTATGTGACTTCTTGTGTTGCTTCTTAATGTTTTCTTTCTCTGCCAGGAGTCATTTGTACGGGCAAAAAACTGGGTGAAAGAGCTACAGAGACAAGCCAGTCCAAATATTGTAATAGCTCTGGCTGGGAATAAGGCTGACCTTGCAAACAAGAGAGCACTGGACTTCCAGGTTTGTGCTCCCTAAACTGCTGCCAGTATTTTAAGTATTGTCCCCACATTATCTCTCCTGGTTTTTCTTTTCTGGAGTACATCTGAGTACATCATTCTTCCTCTCTTAGGATGCACAGTCATATGCAGATGACAACAGCCTGCTTTTTATGGAAACATCAGCAAAGACTTCTATGAACGTGAACGAGATATTCATGGCTATTGGTAAGTATCTTTTGAAAACAGCTCTATTTGCTCTTTTCATCTTTTCTCTTGTGTCGCCGCCACAAACTGCTCCGGAAGAGGTAAACATATTCAGAACAAAATCTGACCTGAACTCGCACAGGCTATAATGTTCCTGCTGTTGGTATCAGTTTTCTGCCACTTTGCTCTGTTTATCACCTAGCATAGTCAATGAAGCCATTTTTTTATTGCAGCCAAGAAGCTACCCAAGAATGAACCTCAAGCCGCTGGAGCAAACAGCGGGCGGAACCGGGGAGTGGACCTGACGGAGACGGCCCAGCCCACCAGCCGCCCCTGCTGCAGTAACTAACCCCAGTCCTGCTGTGGTCACCCCCACGGCCCCATCTGGACATCGGTCCCCCCTTCTCCCCTCCAGGACGCCCCCTCACTCCCCGGGAATAGCTAAAGACTCTGTATAGCTGCATTTCTAATACCTTTTTTTTTTTTTTTTTTTTGACGTTCTTTTATTTTTTAACTTTTTTTATGAAGTGTATATCAGTATAATGGATGCATGTATCACTACAACGCCTAAACACATTTTTATGCCCTTTTCAGTTTGAAGACTAACCCCCTTTTAAGAGCGAGCGAGGAACCTGTGAACATGTGACTGTCTTTGTGTGTGTCTGTTTGAAGAATAGAAAGTGTGCTGACGGAAGGTGTAGGCGAACTTTTCACTTCACAGGGTCGACTGGATGTGAGCGACAATGCCTGGTGTAGACTTATGTACATGTACGCAGGTTTAGTTGCTTACAATCAGATGGAAACCAAATTGGAGTGTCCCACATTCTCCTGTATCAAATAACCTCCCGCTGAAATGTTGATGCTAGAATGTATCTGTTGTCTGAGGTTGTTCCAAACTGACTGGTATTTTGTGTTGTAGTTAGTGTTTTATTTTGAGGATGGACAATTCTACTATATTTGCGTGAGTCTGTGTTTTACGGTTTTTAGCATTAGCACAACTCATAACAACATCACTGTATATCTTGTGTCACCCATTAAACGTCTACTCGGTGAACGTGCTACTTAGGGCTTGGGAAATATGATGTCTTCTAAACCAAACACAATTTTGTAAAGGGACAAAGTAAGAGTATGCAATTAAAATAACTTGAGCGGAAGAGGGATGTTTCACACTTTGACTTTTACTGAGAGCAGAGAAGTTGTTTAAAATATGCAGCAATGAATACACTTTGGATTTTAAAAGAAGAGTCAAAAGTTATTGGACTACAACAAGCAACCAATCGCATCAGTAAAGAAATACAAATAACTATTAAAATAATCAATGACAGTTAAGTGGACTGTTTCTCCAGCCAGTACATTCTAGCATCAACCCTAAAATATAGAGAATAACTTTTACTACTACCAGGACTTTGAAACAGAAAAAAATCAATATTGTTTTTATTGGAGACAAACCAGCATATGGTTCCCTTTTTACCCAAACACTTAATATTTAAGCAAAATTTAACACCTAGGGCGACATGTTACATACAAACAATTCTTTGAAGTCCTTCTGGTGTGAGAGAAGTTTTGTCATGGGAATGTAATAGCTCGATAACCTTAGAATTGCAAGAGTACATTTTTAAAAATGCAGTTTAATAAATCTGCATTTATTAATGGTCTGTGTCCAAAACCACTTACTACACCATATTCAGCAGCTCTGCACTGTATAAAGAAACCCAATGTGAATTTGCAATTGTCCAGAGTAGATGTAGCCTTTCCATCTACCCTAATTCTTTTTTCTATTCCATACAAAGAATGAAAACTATATCTAAATGTAATTTGATAGTCATAAAATCAAAATTTAGGACCAGTACCACCATACACAGAATAAACAGCCTCTGGACCGACACAATCTACAACCAATCAGAGAAACAGGGCCTGCCCCATTTCAGATAAACGGTTATGATTATTCAGGTAGGATTGATCTAGGTGGAAATAGATTTGAATATGAGGGGTTCCAGACCCACTTCACTTCGCTAAGAAAGGGAATCAGTCAACTTCTGGAGGAACTGCACCACTAACTTTGCACCTTCTTTGTACTACAATAACAAATTTGCAATATGTTGTGCGGCCCTTGAACACAGTGCTCCATATCGGTCACATTTGGCATTTTGTAGTTTTTGTCTAAATGTCAAGTGGACTCATGGTTAGTGGACATAGGGTCAACAGTTACCACTTAACCTTCAGTTTAACGCGTTTGTTGTTGTTTGTTGGAAAATAGCAAGAGCTAAATGAAGAATAACACTATGTAAGCAGAACATGTAATCAACATGTGGCTAAGGCACATCCAGAGACATTATTCATTCTTGGACAGTTTATGACGAGGTCTATCAAAGACAATAAGCAATTTAAATTTTTTACACAAAAAGTGTAGGAGATATCCAGAAGATTTTTCTATTTTTAAAAAAGATGGTAAAAGTTGAAGAAGTGAGAGAAAAAGCCCTCAGGACAATGGGCCAGATCTTGTTGAGGTGTTTGTGGTGGTGGAACGCAGTAGGTGTAACAGGATGGATGCTATATTAAACATCATCCATATTGGGCCATCCATATTTGGAAAAAAGAAATTCTCAGCAGCTGACAAAGTTGCGTGTTTGATTGTGCTAAAAGGAATGGTTAAAGTAACATTGCAAAGAAAGTGTTTTTATTCTGCTATCTGTCCACAACTCTATCAACAGGCTGTAATGGAATAATAACTAGTGAGTGATTTAAGACACAGCCACTGTCACCTTGAGCATTACATTATGACCTGGGTATATTCCAACTTTTACAACCTGGAAACTTTGACTGTTGATTTAACTTATTCTTTTTGTGACATGTCCTAAATTGACTTAACATAAGGCTTATAATAAAAAGTGTCCTGTATTGTTCATTTTCTCTATTCAGACCTGTAGCAACAATTTCGATAAATAAAATCAAGCACGTTGCTGTAAAATTGAATACACTTTTTAACACATTTGAATCAGACCCTTTTAACCAAGTCTCGGGATGATCTACTTTAATGTTTTTGTAATGTGCAATCTTTCTTTCTAAGTACAGGAAACGTCAAGATCTGTACAGTTTAGGTCTGCTTTACTTTTTTCTATTTTCTTTTTATTTCTGACCTGGCCAAATGTTGAGCAGTGGTGGTCTTTTTTAGGTATATGTAGTGTTAACAAAATCCCTCTGGTGTCTTGTTACTTTTCACAAATGTCATGTATGAGAGGAACTTTAATTCCATTGCACAGTGTTGATCATGTTTTCAGTACCGATTGACTGCCCTGGGTTTTATATGACGGACTTTATTGGACTTGCTAACCTCTGGCTATAAGCAGGTAGCATCATTAACCTAACTGTTGGTCTCTTACAGCTGAATGAATTGTAATGATGTACAACAGCATTACTAGTGATGGGCTGATCAGTTTTGAGTGTCTGATACAAATTAATAAATTCAATAAAGAGGTCTCTTGTATGTGTTCTTCATGTACTAAGTGGACTATTATATACTTTTTTCAGTTCACTTTTGAGTTATTAACAGAAGATGGACATATCACTTTCTACCACTAGATGAATTTGACTGGAGAGTATTCTGCAGTGTTAAATTGGTTTGTTTATATTTTGATGTAAAATCCACACTGTAAAAAAAAAGCTGTCTGCCAAAAATCTTTTGTAGAAATCACTAGCAGTACTGTATCTCCTGCTGAACTGGAGTTTCTGTTTTGGCTCCATTCCTCTTCACCTTATATACCCACTGCTGTTGTGCGTTGCCTTATGAATTTATAGGAGAAATATAGACACATTTCCACTGAGTATATGATATTGGCCAGTATAGTAACCCCTAAAGAGGCTTGCTTTTCACACATCTTCTACATTAAATTGTGTTTTATATGAGAAATAAATCAACCTACATGGCATTAATTGAAACAGAGAAAGAGGATTAGGATTACTACCAGCTGTCTAAGTTTAAATGAAGATGCACATATGCACATACCAAAATCACTGTTTAATGTTGCTGTGCTTATGTTTAATGCAGGAGTCGGCACCATAGGCGCTCATGTCGCTGTTGGCACGTGGAGGCATAATCTGTGGCATGTCAAGAATGAGCTGTACTATCTCAGAATTGTGTGAAAAAGACATGATTGGCATTCATGGTGTGATCTCTGTCAACATTCCCCACAGTGGGGCTGCCTAACTTGTAAGACAGTGCCTTCTGTACAGAGTTACACAGCTACAGTTCACCTCCAGCTGCAGCCGGTTGCAGGCCGTTAGAAAACATAAGCTCACACCTATGTGAACCATTTAGAGACAAGCCCTGGTTAGCTACAGACTATAGAGTTCCATTGGTATGGGGTTCCATTTGTCCCAGAAATATGTTACGTGTAGGTGTATGTTGCATATGTAAACTAAAGATTTGAGAAGTCGTTTGTGTGAATGCACAGTGAGCTTTTAGTTTCATTGTGTCGTTTCACTTCTTGTATTCCTGTTGTGCTAATATGTTATTAGCTTCTGTCTATGCTTTGCGTGTAAGGTATCATTGCATCGTGTCTTAACTGCTATTCACTCTCATCTATTTGCGTGTCATATGTTGCTGTCTATGTATCATCTATGTACGATGGCCGAGAAAGCTTAAAGCATGCAAATACACTTTAGTTCAAGCAACAGTTTCACAGCACATACGCTGTAATTCACAAATGCAACATCACACTGCATGTTGTGAAGCATCAACTTCACAAAATGCATACTGCAAATCAAGACACATGCAAATGGCCAACAACAGCATCAACTCCACAACACACAAGCAGCATTTCAATATGACAACACCTACAAATGTAGAAAATGCATGCATGTACAAAAGCATTCAGTTTACAACACATGCTTGACAAACATACAAAACAGGCTGCATTGAGAAGAAGCACTGTGCATAGAAAATACTCTGCATTGAGAGAAACATGTAATATACCATAGCAATACTATCATTATTTATTGGTCTTAATATTTCCCGAGTCAATATCATTATAAGGTGCCTTTGAGACTTCCTACTTTCCAAAAAAAAGAGCAAAGATTTTCCATTTAACTTTATATTAATTCTATTAAGTAGACCATAGGCTGTTAGAAATGCATGCTGGTCAAGCTCCAGCCCTTTTTATGTATTCATTATAAGCAAATTTTGTACAAGCAAATCGCAAAACATGCCCACCCTGTCAGGGACAAAGTCAGAGTAGAATAAATACATTTTCATTGCATAGGGATTATAACACACACATTTTCATAGAGATATTTAGTCCCTTTCTTAACAATATGTGTTAGATAATGGGAAAAGTCTTTTGATAATGACAAAATTACTGCAAAATGTTTGTTTCCCTTTAAAATATGCGTTAGTTAAACCTCCTTTTCTTTATAAAATCTGACTGCAAATATTTTTGGTCAAATTTTCAACCAAAACTATTTGGTCCTCATTTGTTTATTAAGAAATTACACTTTTTAATAATTAATCTCATAAAACTTGAAGATGACAGGGTGGACAATGATGTGACAGGGTGGACCTTGGCATGGCAGGGTGGACAAAAGCATTAATGGGTGAACGAGAAAAGAACAAATAATTTATTAATAATTTACAACAGGAAACTCTTATTAATTAGAAAGAATGATTTCATCCGTTAACACATAGGTTAAAACACAGTTACACACTCAGAATTTATCCTCAACAACGCTTACCAGGAACATAATACACTTTTAACAATAACACTCTACTCCAGCTTCACCTCACCACACAAATACCTGCCTAACCTCAACTGAACACATACAGTTTCTGAGTGTTATATTATTGTTGACACTAATTAGCAAAGAGGGCCTTCAAAATAAACTATCACGTTTGTATCACGTACTGTACATGGTCTACACTCTACACGATTAATTCCTTTTCTGACACAAGCCTCCTGATGCCGGACAGGGGTAGGTCAAGGACCTGATGTGGCCTTAAAATGCCCAGGGCTGGTCTAGTATTTACTGTTATATGTTATATATGCATAAGAACTGTTGTAATATGTGTAAAGTTACCAGAATGTTGCAAAAACTGTTGGCATGTCCACCCTGTCATGGAAAGATCCATGACAGGGTGGACCATGACAGGGTGGACATTTTTTGCTAATGTTAGCATTTAATGAGCACATGGTGGGCCTTCAGCTAGCAAAGTGATTCAGTGTTGAAGATGACTCTATACTGTTTATCAAATATCTGTAGAATTTCTGAAAAGTTGTTATATTATCTAATATTTCACCATGAGAGGGTGGACATGTTAAGCTTGACAACATCCAACTACAAACACAATATGATAAAAATTAGAAAATGTGAGTGCAGGAGTTTAATGTACTTGCTGTAGTTGTGTCAACCTCCAGAAAAGAAAGATAGAATGCTGATGGTAATGTCACTTATTGCATCAGCCAGTCTCTTAAAGGGGCAATTACCCCGTAATGACGGGGTGGACAGCAAGCCAAAATCACATCCACCCACTCTAAGAAAATGGTATAAAATGAGGGAAATGCATTTTAGGAGACTTGTCATTGCACTGATGTGTGTGTAAATGTTTGGTCATTTATAACAAAACCTTAGAATTTCATTATTTTACAATATGTTCATGATGATTGGGTGATTTTGATCAGGACACCAAAGGCACTTTATAGCAATATTGACCCTTCCATCATTATACAAGTTTCCGAGGGGACTCAATTAATTGACGAACTACTAACATCTTCCGGAACTGATTTTTACTTATTTCAGGGAAGTCATAAATAATAATTATTATAGTCAAAAGGAATTTGTAGTGCTTCTATTTGCAGTGCTTTTTCTCAATGCTGCCTGTTTTGTATGTTTGTCAAGCATGTTTTGTAAACTGAATGCAGGGTTTTTCATTTTTGTTGGGGCTGTGTTGTCATATTAAAATGTTTTGTGGAATTGATGCAGTTGTTGGCCATTTACACAGTTGATGCGGAGGTTTTGCAGTGCGATGTTGCTTTTGTGAATTGCAGCTTATGTGCTGTAAAACTGTTGTTTATACTAATGTGTATTTGCATGCTTTGAGCTTTTTCAGCCACCGTATCTGTGACTATTTATCAAGTGCAATGAATTTTAAAACAAATAAATATCTTTTTTATTTTTACTTTTGGGACACACATAAACTCAGATATTCGTCACAGGAATATCATCTTTAACCCTCAGTATACAGTATGCATTATAGAACCAGTGAGAAAAATAGGATTTTTAGTGCAATTAAAAAAACACTGGAATATTTTAAATCCCAAATATATAAATTCAGTTGCATTTCAAGTAACTTGACAAAACAATTTGACAAACCAAACTTTTAAAACCTCTTGAAAAACATTATAGTAACGTCAAAGTGTATTCATCAAGTTCCAATCTGACATTTTTTGCTTGCTTTGTTTTGCTAAGTGTAAAACATTTTAAGGATACAAAATGTGGAATGACATTAAAACAGTAGAAAACAACAAAAACATATATTATAATATAAAAATATATTGATGCAGCACAGGACACTACAGGCTTAAGTAAAATATCACATTCATCCAGGGCCCTTGGGGTTAGCTGCCAACTATGAATTTCCCATTGGGATAAGAAAGTGATTATTATTACACCACATGTTTCTAGTTGATGCCATTTCTATTTTGGGCCAAAGAACTCAAATGCAGTTTACTATAGCTTCCATATGAGGGCAGCAGAGCACTGCAGCATAGTTTGCCATCACCATCCCAACAAGGCCAAACTGTAAACTGCACTATGACTGTATTGGGAATATTGATATTATAATAATAATATTGAACAGGAGGAGAACACATGAAAATATTAAGAGTTGAAAAAAATGTAAAAGCATCACTTAATGCACAAGACATTTCCACATTCAGGTAGAGTTTCATTATTGCACAATTCTTCATGGACATTGAATGTGTAATGCACAGACGGATCTTATTTAAATACTCTCCTCCCCAGTTTGTGTGTGGTGAAATGGAAACTCCCACAAGTAGGCTACATCTGCAGTGAGGCCAGTCACAGAATCACCTGAAATAAACTGCGCTGCTGCCCTTTAAAAAATATGGAAAGCGCTGGTTTTGCGACAAAAGCTGGTTTTGTGATGGCGCAACGTTTTAGTAGATCTGGCCCTAAAGCCGTTTGTCGCAGGCTGTCAACATGGTTATTTTAATTTCAGCTAGGATATTTTTATGTCTGAAGCTGTCCCCGAGACAATAGCAAAAATCAGCCATCAAAGCTGTTGTATGAAAAGTTAATGGTTATCTTTTTCCTCTGGATGCTAACCTTCTCACCATCAGTGTCACTCATTACTCTGTCCAGTAACATCATACAGTGGTTTGCTGTCAAAAACGAGGTGGGTCCCGCTGGATGGTCTGTCTGTCACCGTGGAGGTTACCACGGAGACGGCCTCATTACAGCCATCACTCTGTCGGCTGTAAAGCTCACCTGCTAATGGGCTTCAGTGCTGGAGGTCATCAGTGGAGGGACAGTCAGCTTTGACAGGACACTTTAGTGAAAACAGAAGTGGAGCACATACATCTTAACATGTCATACTGACGGGTTTGCAGGTCTTATCTTTGGTCTCTTGACATCTGGAGAAAGGATGTCATTGCGCTTCTAGACAACGGCCTATAGTATGTGGCGTGTCTGTGATGGTCTTTGCACATGTGGGCCATTGTGACAGTCCAGTCCACAGATGGCTGAGCCTGGTTTTGGACACAGCACTGAATGGACCTCTCAGAGGTTTCTGCTGTTATCATAGAGGTTCCTCAAAGTAGATTTTCTCAGACATTTAACTGAGCAGCAAAAGCTTCTCTTAGGTCTAAAAACAGTGAGATATTCATTTGTATTTATTTATATACACATCAGAACCACCATGTTCTAGTCCATTAGGAAGAGTTTCACCAACCATTTTGCCACCAATGTCAAATTCTGTTTACAAAAGAAAATCAAATGACAAAGGACAAATGTGTGTGCTGTCAGTAAGTGGGTGGAGAATCTAAACAATTGACTACTTTGAGCTGCTCTCTTTACTCTATTCAGCTTCTACAGATAAAGCAGGTCTGCCAGGGAGTGCTAAGAGCAATACAGATTGTTGGGACTTGAACCGGTTTAAGGCTGAGTTTGCCTAATAAAGTGTGAGATAACCTTTGACCTTTCAATTGTAAGTCAGAGACAGGGTCATGCCCAAGACCAGTCCTGATGTTCATTCCGTGCATTTTATTGAGCTCTCCTTTAGACATTAATGAGTCTGTCACAAAGAAAGACCAGGAATTACAGGGAAATACAGCTTTGGTGCAGTAAAAAGAAAAGAGACAGTGTTTTGAGGCAAAATAAAAAATGTTAAAACAGAGAAAAACAGGCCTTTATTACCCTCAAGAACCATTGATTCACTCAGACTGGCATGTTCTACTATACAGGATATCTGCTCTCCAAACCTATTTAAGGCAATCAGTGTACTGAGCTTTCAGAAATAAAAATATGGTTGTTGAAGATTTCAGACTTTAATTAGAGGATAAAGAAAAATACAAGGTTATACATTAGCATATGTTATTGTAATACATGCAGTTCTTTGCTCTCTGGATATTGCAGTTATTTATATTGCGATAATGATAAGTTTGCAATATATTGTGCAACATTCCCATGTGAGATTACATCAGTGTAGTTGTTTTTCAGTTGTTCTTTCACCAATAGTCTGCCATGTTTATGTCTACATACTTTCTTCTGCCATAGTGCATCCAGCCTATACTTTTCCTGTACTTACTGCAGATGTGCCCTTCCTTACAATGTATGGAGTCAATGTCAGAGACTGAGGACACATATGTAATCTATGTTAGAAAAGGACAAAATTAAATAAAATTAAAAAGAAACATGGCAGAATGGTAACAAGTAGCATGATCATTACAGTTTTTTGTTTTTTGTACTTGTTTTTTAACACAGTTTAGTGTTTCATAATGTGATTAGTAGGGATGCACCAATCCAGCTTTTTCACTACCGATCCTAATCCCAATCCAGGTGCTTAGAGTATCTGCAGGTATCAAATACTGTTCCAATCCAACTGGTATTTTAATATATATCATATAATCAAAGGCCCTATTATTTGTCACATGACCCATTATGGAGATGGTGGTTATCATTATATTTTATTGAATTGAGTAGATTTGCCCAAATAAAAAGAAAGTAAAGACCAGCTCCTTTACCATTCTATAGACATGGGGTGTCTCTGTGGGGTTCTGTGTTAACGCTCAGAGAATGGGGCTGTGAAATTCTGATAAAGTATGATCTGCAAACATTTACATCCGACCCAGCTTATTTGTCTGGATTGGCACTAGATTTCGATCAGAGTATCTGATCAGTGCATCCCTAGTGATTAGACTTAACTTTAGTGTCAATGATAAAGACAGATATATGTTAAGCTGTTTTCTGCTTGTCTTTTTTTGAGAGAAACAATTTTGCATTTTAAATAAAAATAGATATCCATATTTTTCTTGCATGACACTCCTCCGGGGCCCTCATGAACCTTCCAGCCCTGGGGCCTGATCTGCTCCAGCACTAGAAGCGGCATTATGCCAATCAGTCAGATTTTTTTTACCCAGCATATTGCATATTTGTTCTGAAGTTATTGCAAATAATTAATAATTTATTTTGTAAATACACAATTATATTTTAGCAGATGATCAGATTGTCAGAAGGTTTAGATTCAAATAACAAAATGACTAAATAAATACATACAATGAATTGATCAGAAATAGCCAAATAAATACATAAAGAAAACTTTTGTTATATATTTGTAATTGTATAAGGATGTGAGAAGGTTTTATCTACGGTTTTAGATTTTTTACCCATCAAACAAGTAATAGCCAATCAGAACACAGGATGCTGATGACTCATCTGTCACTGCAGGCAGATGTTTGTGAAAAGATGGAGAGTTCAAACACCCTCTGGTGGTTAAAACTATAATTATAAATGACTAATAAAATTATAAATTATGAGCTATTAAACTCAGAGTAGTGGCCTTTTGCAGACTTTTAAAAAACACATAGTCATAAAAAAATTAAAAAATAATTTTCCACAGTTGTAAATGTAACTTCATACTAGACCAAGTCACTGTGCACTAAAAATGTTTTAGTTTAGATATCATTTTACCTTTTGCTGGAACTTACCAAAAATTGGTAAGACTATACTTCTATATACATCTACATGCTATACATCTGATTATTTTTCCAATAAGGAAATACATGGAAACTACCAAGGTCGGGAGGTGGAGATGCAGCGGGGCTAACGTTACACACTGCTTTCTGTGTAAATCTGGGGGAACAGTAACAAAGGCTCCATCAGGTCCAGTGTTGGCCATTAGGAGCATTGGATGTGTCCTAACTCCACAGTGAGATAAATGGACATACATACACTGATGGCTGCTGGCTCCAGAGGAATAACACTCTGCTCTGTGCCATCTGAACCTCTGAAATAAACTCACTAAGCTCAGAGCCGCAGATAAAATCACTCTTTCTCAGGTTTATTCAGTGTGTTGTATTAGGAGATTGTGATCTGCAGCTGCCACTAACTGCAACCACCTGCTTGGACAGGACCAGAGAAGCTAAAAGGAAAGAAGGGGTATTATTTATTAGGATAAAATATTTTATTTACACAAGACAGCTGTTAATCATATTTTGCATATCTTATCACAGATATAATCATTTTTGAATAGTCGGGTTCAGACACAGTAAACCAATCAAACTAATCAAACAAAACCTTTATATAGCACTTTTTATACAGCCTAATGCAACTCAAGGGGCTTCACAACATTAAATCATTGAACACATCATTCATATCAGTTTAAAAACAATGGTGGATTTGTTTCACTGTATTTCACTCAGTAAAATAGAATTGTGTACAATAAAGTAAAACAAAACAAAAATTTACAAAAATAAGTAAATACATACATACATAAATTTAAAAAAAAATAAGTGAGATTAAACAAACTGTTTAGAAAACCCTGCATAAAAGCCAGACTAAGTAAATAAATTTTGAGTTTATATTTACCTTTGTTCAAGCATCTTGGTGCATAAAGGCTAACAGTAGAGTCCCCAAAGGTTTTGTTGTAGTTTGTTGTAGTTGCCAGCAGTGAGGGGCCAGAGGATCTGGGGGGCCTTCCTGGTTCGTAAATTAAAAGTATATCTCTCAGATAGTCTGGAGCTTGTCCATGGGGTGCTTAATAAACTAATAAAAGAATTTTAAAATCAACTGTACAACCGTTATAACTGTAACCTATATAACTGTTGGTTATAAAGGCATGCACTCAGTGTTGCTCAGAGAGAGAAAGGGCTTGACTGGAGAGATATTTTTTCAATGATAAAAAGCAGTCTTAGTGAGGCTATGCACATGGGCTTTAAAATTAAAATTAGAGTCTAAAATTACACCAAGGTTTTTCACTTCATTGCACTGATTTAATCCTGAAACACTTCATTTCGGGGCCAATTTATCTGTCTGAGCTTTGGAATCAATATAAGTACTTCTGTTTTGTCCTGGCAAAGCCATTGAAAATCCTGTCACACTCAGGCTTTAATATCAGAAATACTGTTAAAAAGAGAGTCCAAAAGTGCAGGGAACTCTAGATTTTAAATCAAGAATCTCTCGTGTGGAAATGTTGGCCCATTCTTTTTTGGGCAGTTCCTTATGCTTATCTCTCTTAAAGTCTAACCACAGCATTTTGATTTGATGATGAATTGGGGTCTGGCCTTTAACTGGATCTTTCCAAATCCCTGATTCTTTTTAGCAGTTCTGACACAGATGTGCCGCTGCGCTCCCGATTATTGTTCTGTTCCATTTACTAGTTTAGACCGAGCTTTAGCTGTGGGACAGATGGCCTCTTGCATGTTTTGGTTGTTTTCTCACAAACATTTCAAAGTCTTCAAAGTCAGAGTCTTTTTCTAATTTTGATGAGACTTTAACATTTACCATGCTCTAATATGCTGGGGCCTGTAGGCTCTGACATGTGCTGTCTTTCTTTGAGCATTGCACGGGTGAATTTGCAAGATTTGTCCAATTATGAGAAGGTTGGCATCTGTCTTGTAAATAATTCTCCTTGTAGAGCAATGAACTCCAAATTGTTTCAATTTCAGTTAGCATTTTTCATTATACTGTTTCCAGATTAATGCAAGGCATCAGTAAGACCATTTTTTTCCCTTGACCTTACCAGAACTTCTGCCTTTTAACATATCAGGTGTTGACACTGACACTTTTTACCATTTAAAGAAAATAGTGTGTCTTTATGAAATTGATGGCAGCAACACATCTCAAAACAATTGTGAGAGGGGCATGTTTAGCTTTGTGCAGCCTCCCCTCTTCTTTTAACCACAGTCTGGAAACATCTGAAGGAGACCAGCTCAGAGTTCTGGGAGAAGAATGTTGCTTTGTTCTTGTCTGATGTTGGATAATTTTTAGCTTTGACTTTGCCTTTTCCGATGTAAGCTGCCCACACCACAAACACGAAGTCACAAACACGCTTTTGTACTGAGCACCGAGAACAAGCTGACGGTCCTGTCCTCTTTAGTCCAGTGTACATGGCATCCTTTCTGTGTCCAAAAAGAATTTCAAATTTTGATTAATCTGATCAGTTTTCCATTTTGCCTCATTCAGCAGTGTTTTGCGATTGTGTTTACAATTGGCCTCATCTTTGCTTGATACAACTGTAGCAACAATAAAAAGTCAAGAACAGCTAATGCAGAGGAGTCTAAAATGTATCTTTTAAAAACACGATGCATTTTTTTCCTACCATATCACAACACTCCATGATTCAGTCTGGCAGGTAGACTTTCACTATCACCTCATATGACCCAAATTGGATGCATTATGTCTGTCCTGGAATGCTTATTTGCTCCTGTGCGGTGAAATGGAGCTCTGTGGTGTGCTGCCATCACACTGCTGATATATGAGCTCCACAGTCGGGGAAGCTCTCCTTTTACTGGCTCCACGTCCTTGAAATTTATGGCACCTCTCAGATGTGTTCATACGTGAGCGCTCATAGCCAACACTGTGGTGAGTGGCTATAGCCGGGCATTATTCATCAGGGTCAAAGTGTCCGTCTCACTTGACTGACATCTGCTTGAGCCAATAATTAATAGTTTTATAATTGATGTGGCTGTCATATGGGGAGGTGATTACCAAGAGGTGAGGTCAGTGTGTGATGAATGTAAAGGAGAGGTCACCGAATGACCTCTGCAGAGTGTGATACTGCACCATGAAGTGTGCATCCCTCATCACTGGACAGTCGCTGTGCTTTTCATCAAGAGTTTTAATATGCAGATGTCAATACAAATGGATTAATGTCTCTTTTTGTGTCAACATGCCCCATTTCATAAAATATAGTGTGAACACTTAACAGTGACACAGGCATTTGTCTTCTGACTAAGCAGTTTCTCACCAAAGACTGCATGGTTCTACGTGTCCTTTTACTTCCACTACTGTAAAGAATGGAAGACATATCTGTAGTCACTGTATTATATGCACTTATTATTGATGAATTATCATTACTCTATATTAATCTTAGATGTCATTATAGCTATCTGTCACAGGGACCTTTATGGAAAGCTTAGGTTAAACCAAAGTCTCATACAAAGCAAACTGATGGATGTATGTGAACAGACACATTCTGTTTTGTGATCTAATAGACCTTGGCCTGTACTGATGCTGCAGGTGTGCTCCATTTTGATCGAAGCAGTGGAGGCAAGTGATAATAAAATTTGACTGGCACACACAATGGGAAAAAAAAATGCACTAAACACACAGCTGGAAGAGATCCACAGCAAGTAATGAATGTTCCTGGCTGTATTATGGACCAAGTTCAGTAAGCCTGCCTCCATTCATCGGGTATGCTATCAAGGTTTTGCTCAGTGCCTCCTTGGGAAACGGCGGAAAGTGCTGTACTCTTTAAACATATCTGACTGAGCAAAGCTGCATAAAGATCTTCTGTGAAGAGAAGGCTCTCATTGGCGCATCACACAACTTGATCACAGACCAGGGGTCAGCAATCGTTTGCAGCCAAAGAGATAAAGAGAATATGCCCACACTCCTTTAGTACAGTTTCAATACTTCAAAGGCAAGTAAAGGCACATGGATCGGTATAATCAGGAAACATTGAACACTTTTCAAGCACGTTCTTGTGTGCTAAAGGGATTTCTCAAACCGTGCCTATTAAAAAGAAATATTATCATTAAATGTAACAGACCCCAGGATTACATTTAGCAGTTTTAACTTAACATATACTTAGCATAGAGCCCATCAGACAGCTGCAACTTAAATGCAATTTTAAGTTTTGTTTACTCTCCCATGCACAGGCTAAACGTTAATGTTATCTTTGAAGTAATATGCTCCATTAAAACTTTATTGGAACACCTGAGCTGCACATTTAATTGATCACATAACTGATGTCTCAGGGAGGCGCAAGAGGGGAATAAAGAGCCGGAGCCGCAGGTTGCTAATGCCTGTCACAAACCAACAATTAAAATGTATATAAGAAAATACTACATTTTATTGAGCATAGACAAACTCTTTACTGTCAATAAAAGCATATTTGTCAAAATTACATCATTTTGCTCAGTAAAAGCTTAAGGTTATCTGTAGAAATCAAAGGCTCAGTCTATTATTCTGTGCATGTGACTGACAGCTGAGTGAGTACAATGTCCTCAGCCAAAAAATGTTGGTTTACTGATTATATAGAAACCCTCTTGTATAAATCTATACCTTATTAGCACTGCTTCTGAAAACACCAATTTCAAGTGGAGCAGACATCTGCCATTACACCTTTGTGTGAATAATGACAGCAGCATTAGTAGCTGCGATGATCACTGTGCCACTACTGGCCTAGCAGACATATTACAGTGTTCCACGACAGCAAAGTGCATATGTTGTAAACTTGGATCATTATGATTACTATAGGTTCGGCCCCTGAAACTGCTTTCCAGTGCAAGGGTCATGTCATTCTCTGTAAATGTCTTTCATGACAATACGCTGTTTTGGAGACATGAATGTCCAGTCGGAATAAGAACTAGTCTGAATCCCTGACGGTGCAAAGTCTTGCAACACGACCAAAAGACTCCTGATCCCAAGTCAGACAGTCATCATGCTTTCTGAACTTGGATGTGCTCATCAAACAGTCACTCTGGGACTAGGCTGTGCTCACAGGTCTAGTTCTGGGAGACATGTTTACAGCTGCACTCAGAACCAAGATCAGAAGTCCACCATGATACGCTTTAAACATCATTCCGCTTGAATCAGACTTCAGAGTTTGACTTGAAGGAGAACTGTGAGGACAAAATTCCACTAAAGCACAGAGTGTATTTGTGCTTCTTGTGTAACAGTTAAATAAATCATTTAGAATTATTTGTGAATGACTGCTGTTTGACATTTAAATCACCCAAACTGTCACCATAAGATCTTGAATCACCTGTAATCTCCGAGGAAGACTGATGGAGGTTGTGTTGTTGTCAGTCTTCACAGTTCACAGAGCTGAGAGTCAAAGGGACAGAGCTTAAACTGACATATTACACCCATGTCTTCTTTTGTCACAGGTTAGAATAATGAGAGATGGCAGGGCTGTCTATATTCATGAGATCACTCAGCGTCTGTCTGCCCCAGTCTGCATGTACTGCTGCTTTAGCTCCTACAGACACAAAGCAAAGATCAAAGCTGAAAGCAGAGTCATCAGGTCTCGTCTGTCATCAGGCTCACTTCTAAAATAAAATGACAAAGGATTCACCAGAGATTAAAGGGTGTGCAGTGATTAATATTGTGGCAATTTAAGTATCTGCTGCTGGAGCACTCTCGTTTTGCAACTGTCTCTAAATGTCTAGAATGAAGGCAAGAATATATTTTGTCAAGAGACCAATTGTGATAGACATTTACTATTCTAGTTTTAACTTCCTAACTCCTTAGTCATGATCCGGAGGTACATCATGGTCACTATGTGAGAGGCTGTCATAATTCTCACTTCATTTAGGAAAGGAGATAAGAAAGGAGCTTCTTTGCCTTCTTTCATGCCTCTTTTAGCATAGAAACCTTACTGAAAGATAAGGAGCTCACTGGCATCCCACAATCCACTGTGCCACCACCTGAGCTTTTCTGAAAATGTCTGATAGAAGCCGATTGTCATTTAGAATTGATATAGCCCACATACAACACCGTAGATTATTATAAGTCTTTAGTGTCATTATTTATTCTCTTTATTCAAAAGAGCCAGTAGCCTACATTCTACAGGAGCCACTCAGTGTATGTTTATGTTTTCTCTAAATTGTCCTGATTGTTAGCTTTGTTAAACTAAGGATAAGGTGCATGTTGTGGTCAAATGTTGGGATGTACAGTTTTTATTAGGCCGCTGTGCGCTAACATAACTTTCCCCATATTTCCGCTGAGAGGTTAGTGAAAGCCTGACTTGTTACTTAGCATCACAAGACTGATGTGTGTGCATAAGTCTGTTTGTCTATTATCTATTCTGGGTGTCCCAAAGGGGTTTGCAACATTGCGCATTCTGCAATTTTCATTCTTAGATTAGTTCAGTGAGTGACCAACTTCCAGTTTGAGCTAAATGTCACCAAGAATGTTTAGTTATGTATAAGTTCCAAAAGAAGGATGTGACCTTCAGTACATTGAAGACATCATTTAAATTATATAGATTATTACATTATCATTTTTGTTTTTCTGCAGATTGGGTATAAAATCTGAGTGGCCTGATTCTCATAAAGGAGCTAAACCAGTTTATCTCATTAGCTCTCATCAGTTATGTCTTGTGACTTGTTCATTTTAGGAGACATATGCCCTGTGGGTTTCCTACACATTACAATAAGTGAGTTAACTTCCCAGGAGCTGTTGGAACGACAACTGTGTCCATGAAAAGTCACTCTGCTTTCACAAACCAGTGTTGCTGCAGGCCTGTAGGAGGCGCTGTGAACAAAACTGACAAGCCCACGCTGACTACACAGAAAGATGATGAATAAAAGTGGTTTGTTTTTATTGTTTTTTTGGATGGATGGATGGGGGGATTGAGTTGTCCTTATTGAGTACCATGAATGATGTAGAATGACTTGATGCACAATAGAATATTCATCAGTCAGGTATAACATTATGACCACCTGCTTATGATTGTGTTGGCTCCCCTTTTGCTTCAGAACAACCCTGACCCTTTGAGACATGGACCCCTGAAGGTGTGCTGTGGTATCGGTCACCAAGATGTTAACAGCATATTCTTAAAGTCCTGTAAGAGGCGAGCTGGGAGTACTGGAGAATTAGTGGACAAAATCAACATCTGAAACTAAGACCACTCCACCTTCTGCCATTGCTCCATGGTCCACTTCTGATGCTCAAGTGCTCTTGAGCAGTGCACAGGGGTGAGGGGTCACCCTGACTGGTCTGTTGCTATGCAGCCCCATACACAACAAACAGAGGCACTGTGTATTCTGACACCTTTCTATCAGAACCAGTAATAACTTCTTCAGCATTTTAAGCAACAGTTGCTCAGTGGTTTGATTGGACTACCCAGCCCATCCTGCTTGTAAAAGATCAACTTTGAGGACAAAAGGAGAACCTGCCATGATGAAGAGATGATCAGTGTTATTCACTTCACCTGTCAGTGGTCAGAATGTTATGCTGGATCTGTGTATAGCCTGTACATCGCACACTTCCTCAGCAGTGTCATGTGTAAACCTCCACGTGTTCCTGTTCAGTTTCCAGAGGTGTATTGCACTCTGACACACCTCTCTAAAGCAAATTATTTTTAGATGGAATAAAAGCTTGTTCTCTCTCATTGTCATTATTATCATTGGGCCTTGTTCTGATTGTGATTCAGCAGTGAGATCCTCAATGGAAGTTATTTAGACACCTCTGTTTTATATCATGCTGCTCCACACTGACTCCAAATGACGATATCTCATTTGAGCTAATGGAGTGATGAACTTTTAGAGCGTTACACTGACAGAGGTGTACAGATGATAAATCTGGAGAGGGACTTGGCAGAAACCCTCTGCACTCCTTTGTGCCAAACAACTATATCATACAGAATTAAAATAAAGTAAAACATGGTTTTGAAAATGATGCTCTGGGAAATAGTGACAACTGACAGTGACGTAAAATATGGGCTCTGTGTATATTTTAAACATCCAACTCAGAGGGCACAGTGATGCTCATATTACCTTTAGTTTGGCAGAATAAACCTGAATGGAATTCAAATTGCCAATAAACCTCCAAAAAGGACATACATTTATTCTAACATCAGGTATTAACCAACAAACATGTACTGTTCTGTAGTATTCAGAAACATATTTATAATATAATAATAATAATAATAATAATAATAATAATAATAATATTGGATTAGATTTATATAGTGCTTTTCAATGCTACTCAGAGCACTTTACAATTGGGTCCATTATTCATTCACTCCACAGTCACACACCGGTGGTGGTAAACAACCTCTGTAGCCACAGCTGCCCCAGGGCAGACTGACAGAGACGTGGCAGCCATTCTTCGCCTACGGCCTCTCTGACCACCACCAAACACACTCACACATTCATACAACAGAGCCACAGACACTGGAGGCAAGGTGGGTGAAGTGTCTTGCCCAGAATGCCCTATGAAACAGGAGCCACTGCGCCCCCAAAATCACCATCATGTATAGGATCCAGCCTTTTAACTGGATTTGAACAGGTTTTGAATGGCTTAACTAGGACCTTAACTGGTTTTAGGCAGCTTCAAACTGGATAGAGATGGATTTAGGTGGGTTTTAAGTGGCTTAACTTGGACTGTAACTGGTTTGGATGGGCTTCAAAGTAATTACGGATGGAGGCAGTCTTTAAACAGTTCTAAATGAATTCAGCCAGTTTGTATTGGTGTTAATAGGTTTAACATGGGGCTTATCTGGGTTCGACAGGATTTAAACATGCAAACCATGAAAAAGGAGAACCTCTTTATTTTTGTTTTGTTTCAGAGACTAACTTTTCAACAGAGTATGGTAAATGCAGATATGGTTTCAGTCAGGGACAAGAGCTGCATTCACTGTAGCATTCACTGTAATCAGTGCTAACTAGTTTGAAGTGAATCTAGGTTTAAAGTTAGTTGGAATAAATTAGTAATGATTTAGTCAGCGTCACAAAAATCATAATCATCATGCATAATAATTATTGTAATGCCACAAAAACAAACCTAAGTTGCACAGACAAATATGACTTGTGTAAAAATATAAGACCTCATTTAGATGAATAGATTTTAATTAGCTGGGTGTTGATCTTTCATCTCCATAGCTCGGATTATAAAAGCACGGACTCATTCATGTGAATGAATTAGATTCTTGAGCTGGGGCTCAGTTTCCCTGGTCTTTGTCCATTGTGGATCACTGGCATCAGGTCTTTTCACACTGGCTAAGTAGAATAGAGGGAGAACAATGACACACTATAATCATACATTTTGTAGGAGCAGTGTTTGGTTTGAACCTGAGCAAGGCCTTTAAATCTCTTATGGTTGCTTGAGTCCTCAACCAGCAGAGGCTAAGGCTAAAGCAAAGCCACCTGTTTATTTAAAGGATGATTTTGACCTGGTGTTAGGTCCCAGTGTGTAGTGTTACAAATTCACACAGTGTTAGTGACAATAAATTGACATTTAGAAAATTCATATTTCAGAAATAAAAGGAAATTGATTCCAGTTTAAAATTAATGCTCAATTGTACATGTGTACTTCATCTACCCCAAAAAGTCTGTCTTCTAACAGAGTGTGTACCTATCTAAGGGCGTGGCCAACATAAACATCTAATATTTGCCCTGACAAATGGCCTTCGTCATGTCCATCAGATAAATATGTTTTAATCAATCTATTTGTCTGGACAAGGTCTGTGGTCTGCACTTGATATCTGTATTTGTCATGTTATTAAGTGACAACACATTTTCTGTGGTGGTCATAAATAATCCTAGAAAATTTTACAACAAATACCATATCAAAGATTTCTGCTAACCTGCTAATCTCTCATTTACATAAGGCTGTGTCCACAAACGTCACACACTATTCTGAAAGCTGCAAATTTTTTAGTAGGTGCTATTGGAGAACCCAGTAATAGCAACCAATTAAAAAGAGGATCCTACCTGATGATTGATATAAAATAAATATTTACATTTTTACAGTAATGTTTTCTTTGTAAAAACTGAAATGAAATCTGTTTTCTGTCTTGTGACACCTATCTACATTCCAGCAGCCGCTCAGTTGCACTCGGTTGTTCCCATTTCCTGCTGTCAGTGAAGAAGTCAGCCAGTGTGGTGCCGATATTTGTCCTGAGCTGCAGATAGTGACGCTCCACATCTCCTCCACATGTTTGTGATCAGTGTCTCTGTCCTGCTGCAGGTCTGGGGTCCTGGAGGTCTGGGTTTAGAGGGGAGGGGTGTTCTGCTGAAAACACACTCCCTCGTCAGGCATCTGGAGCTGGACAGATGTGAGCGATGGTCGGAGCAGTCTGTGGGTTCACGGACAGGTTCACAGACCGAGAGGTGAGTGTCTGCAATGTGAGCGATGACTGTTGTGACTCGTCTCTGAGAAGACCGGAGACCTGCGTTTGTCAGTGATGTCATTTCCTGGCTGGAAAAAGCCACACAGGATTTAAGCTGTCATGCGTCAGGGCTGAATTTATGGAGTGTGTCCAGGTAAGTGTCTTCTGATGAACATCCAAAACACTATACTTTTCCTAAGAGACTGAGTAAAAAATGAAATATAGACTGTCGGCCTTACATCGTTAGGTTGCACTTTATTCATTCTCTGCATTTTACCCAGCTATCAAACAGTGTCATGGAGTTAAACCTGTTAGCAATGGGCACCGCCTGAGACAACATCCACAAAGAAGCATGAACCTTGGCAATTTAACATGATCTAACGTAACGCCACACTTTTATTTTTTCAAACCTTAGAAGCCTACACATGAATTATCCTCCTGACTTTTTTTCAACTTCCTCTGGAGGGTCTGCATGTGTGAACACGATCCACTCAAACTTACACAGTAATTCGGTGAAAACTACTGAATTTATTAAAATATAGTCTGAGCTTTCTGACACTATTGATTTGCAGATATTTTGTAAAAAAGAGTTGTAAATCTTTAAAAAAAAGCATACGTTTTTGCTTGTTCTTCAATAGAACAAGCTTTCTTCATAGAAAGCTCAGAATAGACTGGAAGATTAATAAAGCCATAAAAAAAAAAAAAATTAAATGGCAAAGGTATTCAAATAACCCCTTAGCGGTTCTAGTGTTAATTATTCATATTGTCTAAAACATGTCTGACCATGTGTCTCAATGAGATAACATCAAGTTTGCGCTACACTGATATATTCTTCATTACGAGAAAATGTCATTTCATAATCCTGTTTTATTTGTGCTCCAAATGAACTCTATTCAATTGCTATTTTCTCATGCAAAATAATGAGACAACCAACCTTAGACCTAAAATGAAATTATCACGTGAGGTTGTTTCTATACAGTCAAACTACACACCTTAAGCCAATCTTCTTCTACATTCATATTATAATTACTTGAGTCTGAGCTGCCTCAAATTGAAAAAAAAAAACAAAAACAGCTGCAATGTAATTGTATATCGCTTATACGTATCACAGCTGCTTCCTCTTTGTGATCATATTACCATCTGCACAAAATTATATGGAAACTTCTAACTGATTTTTTGAAAAGTACTTTGTAATTTTTTTGTCATCTTTAGGAATACAATTAAACCTGAGAAAATGATGCTCATTGATTGGATGACCTGAATAAAAAATGTGACAGAGGCAGTTATTACCAAAGTAAGACTCTTTATTTGAAATCGTTCACCTTTGACACACTGACAGTTAATTTACACAAGCTGCATGGTCCCCTGGCCCCAGACGTGACGGACAGAGACATTCAGGACACTGGATGGAACCCACACACCGACACACACAGACTACAGACAAAGACACACACGCTTCTCAACAGGGTCTCATCCCAAAGCAACGCTCTTGTCTCGGAAGGTGTCCTATGTTGATGAGCTTTCACTGGACAGACAGGAGCAAGAGTGTTGGAGGGTGCATGGTACAGAAAAACGGTACAAAAAATGGTACATAAAATCCAGGACTGTCTCAACAGAATTCAATTTTACACTGGACTCCTCAGTTTTTAAAATGGGATTACAGAAGTTCAGGAAAGGACAACCTTTGGAAACTAGAAGTGTCAGGTTTAGGTAAATGTGAGCAACATATTTGGTTTTGAATGTTTTTTGTGGCAAAGTGGTTAAGTTTGACTTTTTAATCAAATAAAAGCAGGAAATGTTACTGTCAGTATGTTTACGCTGAGAGCTTACTCCAACTATGCTCAAAGCTGGATTTCACAACTTGTCTGGGTTTACAGCACCAGAGAGACTGTTCGGGCTAATTCTGTATTTCTGTGTCCTTAATTTTTAACATCACTCAGCCTTTGTGAAGAAAAAGAGAAAAGAGGTTAACATTAAACCTGACTTGTTCGTAGCATTGAAAGCTTATACACTCGACTCAGTGATCGAGTTCTTCATAAATATCAACGGAAACACACTTAACACATTGACTTTTATGAGTTAAAACACATGAACACAACAAAGTAAGTAAGTTGTTCATTACTCATTAACTGTGCCGTCCATTAGCACTTAAACACATCATAAGCTACGGTAGACTAGCTTTTTACAACATGACAGAGCAAAATAAAAAAACCACACAAACAGGAGCCTGTGGCAGTGTCTTTGTCTAAAAAATGAGTATGTCTTTAAACACAGCTCTTCTTGTTTTCCTCATCAGTTTATGAGTGTTGCTCTGTGCCGTTGTCTGATTCTGGAGCTGCTCAGTGCTGTGTCCGAGTAAATTGTTAATATGCATCAGTAATGCAACGTTGAACCCCATTATCCAGGTGTGTTAGTCCGATTTCGAGAAACTCCAAAGATTGCTCCAATAATCGGAGTCATGTGTTTACAGCAGTTTAAAACTCCAGTTATAATCAGACTAAGGCAACAATTCCAATTTCTCTAACTTTCATGTAGACGTACTGAATGTTGTTGTGAGGTTGTTGTTGAGTCTGGTCCAGCTGCTTTGGGTACAGCATGGAAAATCAACAGTTTAGCTTAGAGTAGACCTAATCTAGAGTAGAGAAATTTGTCATCAAACCCACAATATTTTTCTGCTAACTATCACGGATCTCTTCATATCTTTATTTAATTAATTCTGCTAACCCCTACTTTCCACCTCCACTCCATTAGTATCAACTTGAGTTATCAGTTACCTGTTACCTTTTCCATGGATGCCACACTTAGTCTCCATCTCTTAAGGTCTTTTGTGCACTCTGGTCCCTGCTTTAACTTGACTTTAATGCTAAAACATCACCCACTGCCATTTTTCATGTGACTTTATTCCTTTGCTCAATGTGAAAACGCCCACAATGAAGAAAAAAACAAGTCTTGCAAACTGTGTGAGCATGAGACACTGACTACACATTGGTAAATTGTGCTTTGGGATGAGAGTAGGCCTGTCTCTTACACTCCACACACACACACACACACACACACACACATATATGTACAGACGAATAGAGCCACACACAGTACTACACACACTGGGTCTAACTACAGTCTAGCTCTAAAGTGGACATCAACAGAGAGGGTTAAAGTGCATACAGAACAGAGGGCCTTCCACTCCATCGCACTAACGCTCGTCTCATTTCTACTCCTCCACTAAAGCAATGACCAGAGAGCGCACCAGCTCTCAGAAAGCACATCTCTACCGGGTTTAGCTCAGACTGTGCCTTGCATTGTGAGAAAGAAGCCCCTTTTACACAGACGGGATATTTCTGTCTTTTACACTTGAATGAGGAGGATGATTTCATTCTGCTATATTCCTGATTGAAAAGCCATTACAGACTGAGTGTAGCATGACGGTAGGATGGTACTTAAGCCAATGACAGTTTTTCCAAGTCCAAAATTGCCCCAAAATCCTTATGTGCAATGTAGATTTAAGGACTTTTCACAGCTGGTGCCATCCAGAAGATGCATGAGCAGTTTGGCAACAGTAAGCAATAGTCTCATCCTTTTGGTGCAGGAACAGGTGAAAACAGCTGTATATTTTAGCTGTAGCTAAATGTGGAGTGTCTATAGATGTGGGTGTGAAATAGAGGATAGACTTTTTATAGTTAGTGTTAGTTTTTAGTGCTCGATGTCACATGAGGAACACTTTTCTTATGTGTCCCCTAATAACATCATTACTATAATCTAATATTGCATTGTTCAAATCCACAAAAGATGAATTACACTTGACCTTCACCACAGCGCCTTCAGCAGGTGACGTAAAGGTCAACAAGCTATTGGTATTAATTGGTTGCTGTGGTCACTTCATTATTATTATTTTTTTCTAACGAATAATTAACATAAATAAGCAGGCAGGAAACAGCAGTGTCACTCTTAAAAAATGATCTGTTTTGTCAATCAAACATTTTCAAAAGACAGCACTGGAGTAGTCTGGACCCTTTGTAGCAAACAGAAAGAAAAAAAATAAAAATAATAATAATAATCTGGATGTAACCTGACAGTATGAGTACCATTTTGGGTTTTAGGCCACAACAAGAGGAGAAGCACCTCCCTGCAGCCTTTATGAGTGAAGCAGCATGTACTAGGTTTTGTCTGGTATAACAGAGTATATGACCTATTTTTGTGTTTAGACTTGTAGAATGCTTATCTAAGTGGGCTACTATGTTGTTTGCCATAAAATCAGTGAATATGTTGAAAAAGCTACAGTGTTTGCGTATTTTTTGCATAGTCCAGAAGTCACAGGCTAGCTTACCTAATATCTCTAAGGTTTTAGTGCTTTACTTACTACTGTTATTCGAGACGGCACAACTCACATAGCAATCTCAGACTAAGAAGGACCAATGAATTAAAGTTCCAAAAGTCTTCTGTTTTATGTTTGGTGTGGAGTGAGTGAAGCCTTTGACTAATGTCTTCGGCCCTGTCAGAGATAATGCTGCATTCACATGGAACCTGGGAGACAGCAAACAGAAAATAATAAATAATAAACTGTGAAATGATTTTAACGAAAAGTGTTTTTCTTGTGGATTTTGCCATGTTTACTATTTCATGTAATCATGTCACCCCTAGTTTTAAGATTCATTGCAGCTGAAGGCAAAATTGTTCATTCATTTTATTCCGCTTTGTCTCATTAGGAGTTGCAGGGGACTGGAACTATCAGCAGGTTTGGGTCTGAGGCTATTCACTCTCACGTTCATTCACTTGGGGCACTTTCTCCTCACAGAAAGGCTGAGTGCTAAATGATGACAATACTTTTTGACAGTCTTTTTTCTCTCATTCACTCAAATGACTCCCAGTTCGCTGTCTACCATTTGCTTGATTTCATGTGAATGTAGTACAATGATGCTGAAGGATGATGCTGACTTGTACACACTAACAACAGTTGTGTGTTGTCAGTTGTGGTCAGCATTATAGTACTGCGCAAATACTTTCTGACAGGTATGAAGGAAAAACAAAAACTGTGACAGTGGAGAAGAGCTGCTTCTTATTTGCTCATTTAAAGTAACCGTTAAATGCTATGTTTTCTTCAGACAGCATTTTTTCAGACCTTCCAACAACTTTTGCACAGTGTTGGTAAAAGCCTTTAGCCTCCATCTTACTGTATCTCCAAACATCTGCCATACCTGTGTAAAAGGGGCTCCTGACCCTGCATAGTTCACTGTGTTAGTCTTAGACATTATTGCAGTATGTAAGTCCATGGGCGGCAGGGCGGATTATTCCAGAGGAAATAAGAGGACTCCATGGAGCAAAGTGCAGAATGCATTACTGGAGCTTTGTATGACGGTTGTCTGAAGCAGAGGGCTGGAGGTCTGGGAGTGGTTGTGGATGCATAGAAGGAGACCCTCACCCTGGTCTTGGTCCTGGTGTTGGGCCGGGGTCAGTAGGGCGTGAATAGGACCTGTGGGTGGGACGTCCTGACAGGGCCGGGGGCGGGGCGCAGCAGCGAGGAAGGGAGGGGCTGGGTCTGGAACAGGGCAGGGCTGGGACTGGGGTTGGATCCAGGGCTGCTCCGATGTGGGAACGTGTTACCCATGGCAACAGCGGCAGCTGCAACTGCTGCCAGGTGAGCCGGTAGGATCTGTGTGCTGATTGGCTGGAGGTCCTTCCCCAGAGACAGTTTGATCTAAGACAGAGAGAACAACAGAGTCACTCAAACCAAGTTACATTTGAAATTATTTATTTATCTAAAGATGATCAGTAATACTAGCACAAACAATATAATTCAACTGCACATTATAATAATAATAATTATTATTATTATAGAAAAAGGCTTGTCAAAATTGATTCAGTGGGGGCAGAAAAAAAATACTTAAATAGAGAAAGGATAAACAAGTTTCTGTGCAAGCAGGAACGAGTAGGAGTAGGAGATTCAGGGAAACAAAACAAGGGTTTGTAGCTGAATTCTTGATCTATTGCTAAATTAGTCCTTCAGTATGTAAAATAGTAATATCCTGTACATTCTTTTACTTGGGCTCCTTCTGCCCCCCTTTTAAGGTTTAAGGTTGTTGTGCGGCAAATTTGTCAGTCCAACAATCTTTCATTGAGTTTATTGTGTAATGCGTTTCTTGCATCGACGCCTATTCTGTCCTAAGTCCTCGGTGTTTTGGTGGATTAGGCCTTTTTCTTGACTGAGTTGCGGCAGTCAGTTTTTTTTTCCCCATAGTGATTTGATGCCGGTCGTTTCAGTAGAGATCGATGAAATACTCCAAGTCCGATATTGTATCCACTCTTAATTCAGACGAATGCAAATTACACTTGATTTAGGTATTTACCAGATAATATGATTTGTGGTGTTTTCTTAAATTAACCTAGTGCTAAGTGCTTCCTGGTTGTCGCCATCTGTGCTTGTTCCCTCCAAAGTAGTGACACTCACTCGTGCACTGACAGTGTGACTGACTTTGAACATACTGAGGTTAAACTGTTACATGCATTTTAGAAAGAACAAAACAAATCAAGAAGTCGGTTCAAAGAGCAGCAGCCAGCCTCCACATGCTGCTCAGGTGAAAAGGTCGGTGTAGTAGTGAGGCCTAATCTAGTGTATCAGTAATGGAAAAGCTGTGCTCTCCAGCAGCAGCAGTTATCACTCACTGATCCCGTCTCGGCGTCCCCTCAGGAAACATTCTTTACCCTGCGCTCATCACGGAAGCTCCTCTCCGTTAACTCAGTCAATGATGGGTTACAGAAAAGCCATTTGCCCCATACGGCTAGCCCTCGTGCTCCGTCGCTGCAAACAGTGGCCATGATGGATGTGGTTTTGCTAAGATGAAAATCCCGATTCTCCTTTTATCTCTCACATTAAATCTACATAAATCCTGAACGCTTCCTGCTGCTGTGTGACACTGAGAGGAGCATTTACTTAGAACTTTGTTGCAGAAAAGAAGGGGAGAGGCCTGTTTTCACCAAATACTATAATATATAAGTGTACTCCAGTGCTGTTAGTCACAATGCTGTTGTCAAAAGTGGTTATAATGGATATGGTACAGGTTAGGGTTAGCTGTGGATAAAGTTAGCTTGGTAAACAGTGGTGTCATGCATGACCTATAAAGAATGGTTGAAGTTGACCAGGAAGTAAATCCTCATTTGTAGTGGTGCATTGCTGGGGGTCTAGCTTTAAACTGCTGCAATAAGCAGTAGAAGAAGACAGTTTCTATTTTTTCCCAGCTTTCAAATTTTTTAATTCAGAGAGCTCATTTTGACACGTCGTTGTGGTTAAACACCCACACGCACTGATATCTCATGTAAGTTGTTTCTATTCTTAGAGGTTGTTGGATGTGCTACCCACAGGGGGCAATAAAGCCTTACCTTATCATAATAAAGCTTTCTTAACTTTTCGTTTTGGAGATTAGACACCTGAGAAACAATCAGTCTCCTTTAAATGTTTATTGCAGTAGATACAAAGTATTGAGGGATGGGTAGAGCAGCATGTGTGAATGCACAGACCATTAGAAAGATTCTCCTCACATCCTCCAGAGAGCACTTGTACTCGTGAAATATACTCAAGTTTGAAATAGTTATTGATATAAATTTACCTGAGTAAATGTAACTAAATGTACAGTGTCTAGTTTACCTCTAAAACCCCCAGTTGATAGCAAGGTTTCTTCATATCCTGCCTTTATCTTGACCCGACTACACACTCAGCAACAGAAACAAAAGCCAGATTATTGCATCGTACTGAACTCTACTTTACCGGTTTGTAGAAACAAGACTTTAGTGTATATATTTTCTGCACTCAGCTGACATTAATCTGAATGAAAGTCATGCACAAAGTATTACGTTTAAACTGACATTTGAAAGACCGTAATAGCTTGCTTTAATAGTTTTTGACCCGAGTCAGCAGCACATACAGAAGGAGATGAGATCTGAGCAGGTCATGTCATCAATAAAAAATAATGTTTTCAAATTGAATCATCTGCTCCCGGAGTTCTTAATAAAACAGGTGATCCAATCATAAAAACTGACATTTAACTAAATGAGAAGTCACGAAGTGGAGTGAACACACACAGGAGATGAGTGAACACACAGGAGCTGAGTGGGGTGTTTGTACTCACTCTTCAGAGGTTTAACACTGAGTAAAGTCTACCTGCACACAGTAAACTCTAAGAAAATGACACTACCCTAACCCCCAACCCTTACATAAATGGCAGGTGTGATTGTGGTTGTATGAAGTGTGTGTTCTAATGAAACTCTTGGAGCCTATTCTACAGACTCTGACAATATTGCCACATTCATATGACAGAAATTTATGTTAGCTGAAAAAGGCCAGCAAGTTGAGAAAAAAAACTTGGAAACTTTTATTCAAATTTGTTGTTGTTACTATGGATGTATGCATGCTCATGACATTAAGTTTCCAAAAATGTAAAAGATGGTTTAACGAAAAAAATACAGGTTGATTTTACATGTTACATGTAAACATGATGAATAAAACTGTGGAAAGTCTTCACATAGAAATAGTTTTGAAAAGGGTGACCTTTATCCCTGTTAACATGTGAACACAAGGTCAGACCTCCCTTTTGCAACCTCTTCAGAGATATCCTGCTCTGTGTGGACACAGCTATTGATCAGCTGGCATTAAATGTACAATATGCTATTTTTCTTGTGTTTGAGGAAAACTGTTTTAAATTACCTGACAGCATATTGTAAGAAGACTGATCTGAAAAAATAAGTCTTTATTAATGAAGATTTTCGTAGATGAGAATGCTCAGCATGGACCTGAGGCTTGGGCCAATCACAGTCTCACAAAAAAACTCCAATAGGGACCACACCTATTGGCTCTTCATTTACAGTAGTCTCTCACTATAACACGGTTCACCTTTCGCGGCCTTGCTGTTTCGCAGATTTTTTTTAGTGCAATTTTGCATGTTTTTTTTTTTTTACAGCGTATGAACGCGCATTGTATTCTGTGTCCTGATTGGCTAAGGGAGAACTCGCCCATTGTGTTCTGCGTCCTGATTGGCTAAGGGAGAACTCGCGCATTGTGTTCTGCGTCCTGATTGGCTAAGGGACTGTAGACCATTGTCAATCAATCTCCTCTGTGCCGTGTCTCCTGTACAACTTGCCAAATTTACATAAATGTTCGATCGCTAGCAGTGTGACTCTGAAGTGCTGTATGTTTACAAGTTTTCTCCCCGACAAAACCCACAATGTCGATGAAACGTTCTGCACCAACAAAGGCACCTGCGGTCGCACCCAAAAGGCAGAGGAAGATGCTAAGGTTTGAACTTTGAGAGTGTTTAAACAAGAGAGAAATGTGAGAAAATGTTAATGCCTGTCTGAGAAAAGTGTATAAAGTGTGTGGTGAGGGGTTTTACAGCCTTAAAACATATATAATAATTGTAAAAAATAAAGCTGACTACTTGGCGGATTTTGCCTATTGCGGGTTATTTTAAGAACGTAACCCCCGCGATAAACGAGGGACCACTGTACATCACTTTTGAACATTGATTCAACAGTGGCAGAAAAACCCATGTTCTAGTGCTGTCTACTTCTGTAACGCAAAGTTTAACAGAGAGATAAATGTGGGATTGCAGTGCTGACCTCAGATGTATGTGTGTGTTTGTATGTGTGTGTGAATATGCGTGACACTCACCGACTGTTTGGCCTGGACTTTTTGTGGTTTGCTGTAGGGACTGTACTTGGGCTTGGCCGGTTTACCTGCCGCTCGATCTTTGTGGCGCCGACTGCTGATGT
Source organism: Rhyacichthys aspro (assembly GCA_036850595.1). Classification (NCBI taxonomy): domain Eukaryota; kingdom Metazoa; phylum Chordata; class Actinopteri; order Gobiiformes; family Rhyacichthyidae; genus Rhyacichthys; species Rhyacichthys aspro. The sequence goes on along the minus strand of CM072163.1, from coordinate 21,912,684 downwards.
GCTGAAACGAGTCACACACAGTTTTAAATATAGACAGCTTTAGTTCTGTGAACAACATTGAGATTTGATACACTCTTCACAATCACAGGACCTTCCGGCTGGGCTCAACAATGCTTTGATGAAAGAGCATGACCTTGACACTTCATGTGCCAACATTTGCTTCACCATGTCAATAATACCAACAGTCTCATGCACAAGCCAAAAGATAACGTTTCAGTTTCATAGCTTCTGAATAATGATTTATTCAATAATCTCCTCCTCAATTTCTAACATGACAGCTGCATAAATGAACAACTGTTCAATATGTATGGCCTAACCAAGTGTGAGATTTTTGTTTTTATTTATTTATAATCATTACATGTCACACTTTATATCTATATGTGTATAGCACATCTTACAGTGCAGTTAAGAACTCTGTTCAATAACAGGTCTCAGACTTCAACAAGAGGGATGCTGATGTGAAAGAAAAGAAAGCATGTCATAGTGCCATGATAGCTGGAGGTAAGTCAGTTACTGTAACTGGACCCAGAACTAGCACACACCAGTTGATTTGTTCTTTGGTTTGCTCATAATAAACTATTAGATGTTATGTTTTTAAGCATCCTTACTTTACAGTATTTCCTCATTGACAGATATTTGTTGCAGGTAATCTTTGGTTGTCTGACAGTGACCAATCTTTGACCATGTCACACTGACTGAACAACAACCACTGATTTAAAGTTACCTCTCATCCCAATGCCTAACTAGGTGTCTTGACAATTTCTTAGTCTATTAACTATGCAGCACACAAACATATGCATTTGAAATGTTTCCATAGGCTCCATTTGTAATTCAATGTAATATAAATGTGAAACAAAACACATGCTTTAACCTGTACTTTATACTGTGTATATTACTCTCATTCATTTCATACATGTCTCACTTTGTTATACTCTTGTTCTGTTATCCAGCTCCAGTCACCTTTACTGTGACTTGAAGTGACTAATGACTATGAATAGATATGGTGTTACCAAAGGCCCAGTTCTGATATGGATGGTTCGCCAGTGATTATTTTTACATATTTTCTATGCCTTTTTTTGTCAAACCCGTACAAATAGATGCTAGATGAAATCATTAGGATTTAGGTTTAACACTGTTTTGTCATCTCATTTAGAAATTATGAGTAAAAATGGCAAAAGGGGATTGACTTAGTTGTTGCTAGTGTGTTAACCATGAAACGTTTTTTTTTGTTTTGTTTTTTCTGATACTACATCTTCAGCTGCTATACTGTTTCCCTGTGATGTTTTATGGATGACTGTTAACTTTGCCACAGGCAAGGTGCCTTTTGGAGGTAAATAGTTATCACATATAGAGGTAGAAACCTGAAGAGCAGAACAAAGAGGGCATGACTAAAAATACACCTTGCCCTTGTCCCAGTAAAAGACCTTCCTAACAGTAGCTGGCTGTGAAAATGGCTGCATGTACAACACCATACCGTACAGAGAAACTACATCAGTTAAACATTTACATTTAAACACATCAGTCAGAATCAGATAATGCACCAAATAAATGAAAATTCAGAATCTAAATATGTTTTTTAAACCATGGTCTGGCAAAATACTCCCAACTTGTCACCATAGCAACTCTAAACAAACTATAATAAGTTTATTGACCTTGTCCCAATACTGGCTCTACACCCTAAGCACTTCCTTGAAGTGCACATTTTATGAAAGTGTGAGAAGTGTTTTCTCTGTTTCATTCAGACCAAAACTAGGCCAATCAGAAAAAAGACAAAGAAAGAGGACATTTTTTTTCCTGATGTTGCTGGATTTGTGAAAGTCCGGCAGAAATTTGATATGTTCAGGGGATTTCAGCTTGGAAAGTTGAAACATTCTAAACCATAACAACAAGGAAGATGGACACAAAGAAAAAAAATTCTGATGTTATTTTTAAATGAGTCAGTACAGTCAAAATGGCAATTACTGGTTCTGGAAAAAGGTAGGCCTATTCAAAAGATAAAGATAAAGATATAATAACATGTCAAAACCACTAAATACCTGATGTAAATAACTTTGTACACAGCTTGAATAGAATCTGTATGTACAAAAAACTAATTGTACTACATATTATCAACTTATTGATGTGAAGTTCAACAGTTGGTATAATATTTTTTTTTATGACTTATATTACTAAAATATATTGGCTTTCCTCTGCTATGTTGAATGAATGATTGGAAAATAAAGCAGTTTTTCTTTATATCCTGCCCTGAAATAGGCAACTAGCAAATGATAACTTAACACTACATTTGCCATGTTAATAAAAACTTCTCCTACATTATGACTTTTTATAAGACAGCTTTATTGATTGTATAGTGTCTCTTGGAATGCAGTGTATTTCTGGAACAAGCTGTAGAAACAAACAAACAAATAAACAAAAAAACCCCTGCTGTTTTTACATTTAAAACTTTAGTGGGTCATTTTGCAACACTTTTTGTAACACTCTTTATTTGGAAAAAAAAAAACTGCTGATTTTTGCTGTTGTCAAGCAAGCTAGTGATCTCAAATAGGCTATATATATGTATGCTCTACTCCATATTTTATCAAATGGACTCGCACTTGATTTGGAATGACTACATAGTTAAATACTGACACTGTTGTAGCAGGGAGTTAAAATAACCTCATGGTGGTTTTGGGGGTATTGGAATTTTTGTGGTTCTAGTGTTAACAGGTCAAGTATTAGGGCCAGGTTTTCACAATCTGTAGCTTAATCCAACTGCCGTAAAGTTTATCCACTTGTAGGGCTGGCACACAGCATAAAAGGGCTGGACATGGCACAAAAAGAGTCTACTAAGGACTGGCAGTAAACTAGACTTGCACAGATTGTAGATTTATGTGAAAGCCGTCTGCTATTCTGCACAATCCCTAATAGAAAAGACTTGTGTCATGAACTTACATTGTTTATAGCATGTATATCTCTGGGTTTAAAATAGTGAAGCTGATGAGAGAAGCAGATCCATTTGTGATCTATGAATAAGTAAACTTACTGCACACAGCAGTGCATTTTAACCTCAGCCATAAATAACTGAGCAGAGCACATGCTGACAAAAGGACAGATCTGTGTCTTTCCTGCAACGGAGCCTACACTAACACATTTCCTCTGGCTTTCAGCTGGAAGTCAAATTGGTCACGGTGGATTCTGTTCACAGACAATGGCCGCTGTTTCAAAAGTGCTCAGTAAAGACCCCAAAGAATGACTCAGCGGCCTATTTTCAGAGAGACGTCCGAGATTTGGAGCAGAGAAAAGCCAGCGGTTTGAGGCAGTGCACTTTAAATCTTTCCTGAAGAGAATGACCAAACACTACAAGAAAACAAGCTCTCACTGACTCAGAACTGAAACTTTCTGAGAACCACTAAATAATGCAACAGCTCCTCAAGTGTATCAAGTCTTTCACCGTCTGTAAACGACATGAGCTACATGCGAACTTTGACATAACTTCAACAGACTATAGCACATTTTCAGTGGAGAGTTTTGTTTGGTTTGTAAGTCAGATATTCTTCTTCGAAAGGTTGCCATTACCTCATACAATTTACAGATTTTGTGAGGTCATAAATGACTCCAGCCCAGGACAACATTGGTCCACATTTAAACTCACATGGCTCATAAGAAAAAAAAAAACAGATTGAAAAACTTTTAATAATACAATAATGTAATATAAAAATGTAATAATACAAATAATAATATGAGAATGTTCTTAACAAGTTAAATTTAAACCAAAGAATGTTAAATAACTATAATTAGGAAATATGCTTCAAACATTTTACTGGCAAAGCTTCATACCTTTGATAAGACTGGGCTGGGAAATAAATACGGAAAGGTTGAGCTTGTATATGAGCATATTTTTTTCACAGATATTAAAATGTCTTCTCACCTGTTTGAGCTGTGTCTCTGAGTTGACGTGCACATCGCAAATCTCGCAGTAAAACGTCTTGTTCTGCAGACCTGTGGTCGACGCAGAGGCTGGGGCCAGTTTGCTCTTGACGCCCGGTCTGGGGAAGGACTTGATGGAGCCCACTCCACTGCGAGCCTCCAGCATGGTCTTGTGCTTCGTACCTGGGTTTACATCAAACAGAACAGTCAAATCAGCTATTCTAAGTTCAAGCAAGTAAAATGCAACATGCCAATTTAAACAAAAAGCCATAAAAGGGCATCTATAAATTGGACTCATTTAAATAATGTACTCTGTTTGATTGTTACACATTCCTACGCTTTGTGGTAGAAAAATGTGAAAACTTGTTTATTTCATGATGAGACTGATGTTTTACGATTTTCTCACCGATTAATCTTTTGCTCAATGAAAAAGTAACATTTAGAAGAAATATGGACGTTGCCCAGATCTCTACTGTGTCATTTGTTTCAGCTCATTCAACTCATTCATAAAGTAAGGGCTATAAGACGCCAACTCTTAGACACTAACGCTATGAGACTCAAATAGGAAACAGCTGTTGGTATGAGTTTGACATTTGCTACTTTCTGATTTGACCTGAAGGAGAGGTGTCAGCACCATCTGAACAGACCTGCTGCTGTCAGGATCACGAGGCAGCAAGTCTTGTAAATATCCTTTTAAACAGTCCACATCAAAGAAGAGCCTGGAGCCTCCTGTAGCGGAGGTTTAACACTTGACCTGAAATCAACTCTCAAATGCTTCTAAAACCATTGTAGCCTTCTGCCTGAGGGGAGGGGTGTTAACGGTTGGCATGCTGAATTGGGATGGATCCTTCATGATGGAGGCCACTCTGCTCCTGCAGTGGCTGATGTAGATGTACTCCAGGGAAGGGAGCAGCAGATTAACTCTTTGTCAGCAGCAGAGCAGTTCCGCTACCACAGAGTGATGGAGGATGGCAGTATGCTCTCTACCACACGCTGATAAAAGGCTATTAGGATGTGAGAGTTGAGTACTTCAGCCTCCTCTGAAATTATAGACGTTGGTGGGCTTTTTAAATAATGCTGGCTGTGTTGTGAGGTCATTTGAGATGTGCATACAAAACAATCATATTTGAGGAGCATGTACAGCAGGGGGCTCAGGACACATTCTTGAGGGGAACCTCTGTTGAGTTTGATGGTGGTGGACCTAAACACACAATGCTTATTTCCTCAGAAAGTCCAAAAGCTGTTTGTCGAGAGATAGTGTCACATATTCTACATTTATGATTCTAGCAAATATTTGTTGCAGAGTGTCTTTGTTCTCGTACTGTGAGCTCACTCGCCTTTGATCTACACCCACTGTGCCAATACCAATTTTAAAGAGAACCTTGTACAGCTGAATCATCTTTTGTTGAAGGTGGCCAGAGTTGCCTTGTGCCTGGGGCTTAAGCAACTTTTACAAGTAGTTACTCCATCACTCTGTCCTTGAGCGTAATCATTGTAAAACTAGTAATGTCAAAGATATTTCTACAGTACTGTTTACTCCGAAGACATTTCCCAAAAAGAAAATTGAGGTGAACACATGGTTGCTATGGAAACTCTTGAAAAAGAAGACATTGTCAGTTATTTTTCCGATTTTTTTTTTTTTTTTTTTTTACAGGAAACAGCACGGCGCCTCATTCACTGAGTTCAGCTGCAGAGAAAGACTCAGGTAAATGCACCACTTATGGCACTTTTCTCTTCTGTCGACATAAACACAGGCTCCATGTGGACAACATCTCTAAAAAATGTCAATAGAGTTTTGGTCCATCAAAACATGTAATAAATAATACACAAAATGACTTTCGTATATTTTTATTAAAGCATGTGACATACCACATTACTTCTTGTTTAGTCATGTTCATGTTGCAGTTATCATGTGTTTGTAGATTTGAATAGTGAGGGGAAAGATGTGTTTTTTAAAAAAAGGTTTGTTTATCATAATCGGATTTTAAAATGATGCCATTGGACTCCATAGGTCTTATACTGCATGAGGTTCAAGGACATGAATAAGTGGGTTCTCTTATAATGTTCCCTACATCATCAAAGGGAGGCTTATGTTAATAATAACATGTCTCAATAGGCCCTACTCCAGTCTGATTGTTGAATTTCTCCAGTTTAAATGTAAAATGACCCTTTGAAGAGACAAAGCATTCACAGTAAAAGTTGTCTAATGGAGGCATGCCCTGTTGTCATGACGACAGTAATGACAGCTTCAGGGAAAGTCTAAGGGTGTACTCACACCAGACAAACCACTCCGTGCCCAGGCCTGTAACACCCCTAAAGTCTGGTTCATTTTGGCTGATGTGAGATCTTCCATCTGTGCTTGAGAAGCACTAGCGCTACTACAAGCCGTGTACATGACGTGATATGTGCGACAACTCATCTCACAGTCCATTTAAACAATTGCTGCAAATAATATGACACAAAATCAGACTCAAAATGAATATCGCGTGGTTTAGGTTCTCCGTTTTGCCGTTGAGTTATTCTGTGCTTCTTGTAAACGAATGGCACATGGCGACGTAGGAGTCTCAAGACAGCCAACATGATGACCTTACTTGGAACCAGGCATGGATTCTTTTTGCATGTGTGAGTGCAGCTCAGTAAGGGGGAGAGACCACCCCAATAGTACTCAAGCCTGGAACAGTTCAAATGGCCCTGGTGTGAGTGCGCCCTAATAGTTCGCTTTTAAAAAAAAGTGTAAAACCAAAAGTTATGGAACCTGTTGAATACTGCGTAACAGTTTGTGAGTTCTTAGTGTGGACCTTGGTGCAGACTTCAATGTGAGAAAATCGCCTTACATTCAAATTGTTTAGTGACAGCCATAAGAGTGTTCCAGAAGGGGCCTGAAACAGCTCCAAACCCACTTGTACTAGTTTTTTACATTAATACCGAGGGTCTGCTACATGTAGGGGGCAAGTCTACACCGATGCTGACACTGACTTTTGTGCATCCCAGAAAACACTGCATATAAATTCAGCTGGAAAATTCTCAGTCTAGCCATTTAATTTTGTCAAGCAGACATTTAATGATAAAATATTATGATATGAAGATATGTTTTGTGGCTTTCTCATTTGACAGATGTGCTAGGAAACAGAGGTTGATAGTTAGGAAATGACATGGGGGCAATTGGCCTGAGTTAGGATTACAAACCAGGACAAACTGTAAATTTGAAACTATCCATGGTGCAACCAGTGTAATAAACAACAATGGTTACACAGAGTTCCTGTTCCCATCACAGCAAGGGAAGAGTGTCTGAAGCTGAGCACTATAACCCTCCACTGTCATTCAGCTGTGAGTTTTCATTATCTCAATGTAGCCTTTTAGCAAATAGATTTCTAATACTTCCTAACAGCTCAAAATGATGAAAAAATATTGAAAACAAATGTTCTGAATCTACACATTGCCTGTACTCTATCTTAAGTTTGTTTTGCAAACAATTTCTGACTTGATTTAAAATGTTGTCATGCGTTATTGATATACGTTTTTTCCAAGTTACAGTTTAGAACAAAGTGAAATGTCTCACCGCTGTTGTGTGCGTCGAGCTGAGACGTGGAGTTGACAGCCACTTTACAGAGAGAGCAGTAGAGCAGCCGCCTGGCCTTCTCCTCCTCTGTCTCTGCCTCTGCCTCAGGGTCTGCCTCCGGGTCGGCTCTGGGCTCTGGCTCTGAGGTTGGCTCCGGGGCCAGAGTGGACACAGGGCCCGGGGTGGTCACAGGGCCCAGGGTGGACACAGGGCCCAGGGTGGACACAGGGCCTGGAGTGGACACAGGGCTCAGGGTGGACACAGGGCTTGGGGCCACAGCTGCAGGGGTCAGAGGTGAGGGACCTGACGCTGAAGGAGCATCTGCAAACACAACACAGGGCTACCTTATCACTGATGTACCAGTCAGGAGGACAGAGCTGAGTGTTTATGATGCAAGTTTCACAGATGTGTAATGATGGATTAATGAGGTGATAATGGTTTAATATATGTGGTTAAAATGTGAAGCAGATAAACCGTCAACATAATGCTAAGGCTTATGTACAATACATACACACTTGACACAAATAACATTAGAATTAGTTTAAATCGTTTCAAATACAACATTCTGTGTGTCTTGAGTTGGTTGTGAGTTTAGTCCTGGGGTGACCCTTCCTTCCCGGTCCCTGATTAGTCGGGCTCTCGTCTTTACACAATCCTAGTTTAGTTTTTCTTGCTTTAGTACTGGTTTGGATGTGTCTTTCCAGGTGCTCTGGTTCTATATTTTAGAATAATATCTGATCCTGAATCTAGTCTTTGTTTATTAAGCGCTTGGTTTTGTCCTAATTTGGCCATTCTTTGGTCCTGGGTTTGCTATGTGTTTGTTCTGTTTTTTTATATTTATTTATTTTAGAGGAATAAATCAAAAGGGAAGTTGGATGTCAGACAAGTTCACAAGTGCCTCCTTCAGGATCTGACTCTGTTTTACTACATTATAGCTCTTTGCACTGACCCCTGAGCAGTAGCAGAAGGATAGACTCAGAGCACTGTCCTTCTCCCTTGGACTAACTGCACCAGCACTAAGGACAAGTGCTGAAGGAACATAATGAGATGCTATTGTTCCTCTCAACACATACAGGTGTCATAGGTCACATACACTTCTAAAACACCTTCTAAGATTAAGAAACTCCATGTACTTTGTTTTTGTGTCGACAGATAAAACAGAGCTTTTCTATGAAACAAAGCTTGAATATGAACAAAACTATATGAAGCAGTTCTAGGCTTCACATACAGCGTTACATTTCTGACTGTGAGCTGTGCATGATGAAACTGAATTCAGTAAAGTTACTTTATCTTTAAGCTGCTATAATCATGTAGGAACAATGCCTATCTCTTCATAAACAAGGCTGGTAATCATTAAATGGCAGCTGCAGAAAATGTAACATTAGGCTAATGTTTTGCTAATGCTTCAGGAGAGTATATCTCTTTTGCCTTTCTTTTTTTGGTATCCAGCATTGTTGCTCACGCAGCTGAGGAGAAGCAAAAGACATGACAACAACAGTTTCCTTGAAGTTGGAACATCAAATTCTATAAACCTAACTTCCTTAGACCTGTGTTACTTGATTAGGATCAAAAGAAGGCTTTTCCTCATCTTCAGAATTGTTGCTCCTGCACTCACTCAGCAGCAGCTGCTATGGAGTTCACATAAAATGCAACATTTCAATGTTACATGTCTGTTTTTGTTTCATTTTGAGACTATGGGCACACTAAGAGTGTGGCAGGCCAACCTGGTTTCTTCATTGCATTTGAAACACCAGCCTGGTACGGTACAGTTCAGGTCAGTACAGGACGGTTTGATGGGGTAACCACTGAAGAGGCACGCGTTGCCATTGAACTGGGTCCAGAGGACGGACTGTTTCCAGTTCAAGATTTAAGAACAGTCAAATCAAAGAGCTGTGCCAATTTCCTATAATTTAGGTACGATATTTCAGGCACAGGCTCTGCTTGTTTTTATTACAGTGTAGACTGTAAATACAATATTTAAATTCATGAAGCAAGAGCAGTACAACGTTGACATCACTGAAAACCGGAAACCACAACAAACTACCTGCTTGCTAGCTTTCTCGTTGGGAAAGCAGTACAACATTTATTATGTTTTGTCTGAATATGTTTATCACAAAAATGAGGTGTAATTTGGTTTTAAAAAAAAAATTAAATGTTTGTACTTTCTCGGCTCGTTTTTTCTCAAGTGAGGTTATCTATCACCCAATCAGCTGACTGCAGTGTTGACTACGGCCCTCCCAAAGCATTCCACAAAGTTGGACCTGCTCTGGGCCCCAGGCTAAGGCGTCCTCAAAGTAGTACTCTGGTACACTTTTTGAGGACCCCTCGGACCACTTTTGGTAATGGAAATGTGCCAGAACCAACCTGGACCTGCCACTTAATCCCTTGTATTTGTTGTTCTGTGTGATAAACACTTTACCTCACAAGGGGACACACACTCTGTGAAACAGTTGGGTGACGCAAGAGGCCCCGTCTAAAGTACGGCAGAAGAGTCGCAAGAAAAAGAATCAATCTTATTATTTCCCTGTTCTTTACAGATTGGTAACTCACACAAAATATATCTAAAATTAGTCACATAAAATCAATACTACCAACTGCCAAGTGTCAATAGGGTGGTCGTTAAAGTGTTTATCTGGTCTATTTTTGTTTAAGGCCATATTTAGTCTAACTTAGACTAATTTAGTTGCAACACCTGAAAGTGAAAGACAGGATAATCGCTAAAGAATCACTCCGACATACGGCAGTGTAACAGAGAGCAGCAACCTGACAGAACATAATGTAAGTGTAGAGCTCACATTAACATCCACTACACCTCTGCAGCTGCTCCGAGAAATGTCTGATATTTTGGGAAAAAAAGACACAAAATCAATACCTGAGCCTAAAACAACAGTGTGTGGAATACAGAGGACTCAGGCCACTCTCAGCAAATGAAATTCTGCCTCGGCAGCTCCAGCTGATCGATGCCAGTGCCTCGCAGTTCTCTGTACTCCAGTGTCGCCGAGTGAAGATCAGCCGGCCACGAGAGCAGATCAATACTGAATTATGTCACGCTATTTTTGTGAGATGTTATATATGGTTTGCTTTTTGCTGTGGAGCTGTGAGTGTTCATCTTAGGCCCATCACTGAGCGGAGGTGTGGAGATGAGAGAGAAACACTACACTCACTGAAAGCTCTTCTGTCCAAACTACAGTCAAATGCATGTAAATGTATTCAAAGAGAGTTTTTGAGCTGGTAGTACGCCTCCAATCCATTAACCTTTGGAATGGATCTGTGGTTTGTCAGTGTTTGTTTGTGGTCGTCTGCTCTTACAGCCCACTGACTTCAATTATCAATAGCAATTATAGCTATTTAATAATGAAATATGTACAATTTTTAAAATGCATTAAGCAAGTGCCACTATTATATGTATGAGGCAAGTAAGGTTTAAAATCAAAACTCAAACATTGTGGTGGAATGTAATAGTACAACATGGGATTGCTGTCATCACTTTAGCCATAGTGGTTCAGTTCAGGAGGAATGACTTTGGGCAAATGACCTTGTGTTGGGCATATGCTCTACCTGAGGGGCGGCCCCTGTGTCCCTAATGTGTTTCATCAGATTAAGGAAGTTAGCTAACCACAAAAAAAAGGAAAATATATTCAGCTCTCACTGAAAAAGGGCATAAGAATTATAGCTCACATGAGACTGACAATGTTTACTAAAATATTTACTGACACTTTTTGGAGAGTTTCCTTATTAAAAATGTCTCATTGTCAGCATATTTAAATGAGTTGGTCTTTGCACTTTGTGATGATAAAAACCCAGTTGCGAGAGGTAATTGTCTCACAGTTTGCCTGTAAACTTCACTCACTTTTATTCTTCTACTCCATCAAATTGAGGTGAAAGGCGATGTATTTCCTCGTTAGTTTCTCCGCTCCTCATTCGGATTTGTTTACTGCGTGGGGATGAATGAATAGTGGTAGCTGTTTCCTTGCCATAGTTTCTCATTGAGGCTCGAATGAACCAACGCTTGGTATTATCACAGCGTAACAAGTATGACTGCTGTTAGTCTGGCTGCAGGAATCTCACTAGTCTCATGGAACCATAATTATGTTTTCACCAACAATAGAGAAATGCTCTTCATAAACCACATCCAAATGATAAAACAGCACATTTGAAAAGATGTGTGTTTTATGTTAACATAATGACTGTTGTGTTAGCAGCAGTGGTGGTGGTCACCTTTAGCTTATCGCCCTTACATTAATCCTTATCCAACAAATCTCTTTCCTGTGTTAGATTCCTGTGGACTTGTTCAAAGTCCTGACTCTGGACCTCTCCGTGTCTGCATGTGCCCTTGTGAGTGTCATTACAAAGCCGTCGGCGTTGGGAGGCCAGGTGATTAAAGTGTACTTTGGCTGCTGCACGACGCCCAGCTTTGATCCATATCCCCCGTCAGTGTGACCTCCCGGCTCTAAGCCCCCAGTTAAGGACTCAATCCGCTCTCATTAATGAAGCTAATGACTGTGATCAATCTAAAGGAGGTGTGGGCGACTGGCCGATAGCAGACAGAGACCGGGGCAGACAAGAGAGGAGTAGGAGGCAAATGAGCAAAGTTACATCAAAGTGAAAGTGTCAGTCTGGTGGAAAAATGATATCTCTGAGGCACAACAAAAGAGCATCACAGTCGCTTACCTACAAATAGGGTATAATAATGTGTACCATATACATTTAGGGCCAGATTTACTACACTTGCTGTGTTTGGTGCGGTTGCTCTGTGAGTGTGATTCACTTGGAAAGGTCTGACTGCTGTCACATGACCCTCAGCACTCACCAAACATGCTCCGAGACCTGTTAAAAACGGAGGTCTCGGAGCGCTTCCAACTGAACTCTGGTATGGTTTGTTTAAAGTGTGAACCTCAAGCAAACCACAAACAAGCCCAAACAGGAAGAGCATTATAAATTGGCAACGAAAAGATTGTTTAGATAGATAGAGAGAACATAAAAAATTGAATAACATTGTCTAACCAAACAAATGAGCAGAGGGCAAACATGCAGTGGTAAAACGTATTATTAGCATTTGGGCTTACAGCACGATCTGGTGTATTTCTAAAAAAAAAGGCATGTGCATTTAAAGTGCCAGCAAACTAAATGGATCGTTTTCAGTTTTGGTGCAAACTAAATGAAGCAGACCATAGTGGCTTATTTTCTAAAAGTGTGCAGGGTTTGGGGCTGAGCAAACTTTGGTCAGTTCATTCCAGTAATTATGAGCAAGTCAACAGTTAGCAAAACATACAAGACACATAACTGAGAGCAGCTGTGTCAACTGCCTCTGACACAGAACAGAAGCACACAGAGGTTTACACATTACACACAACACATTCATAACAGAGAGGCAAAGAAAAACACAATGTATGTTTTCTGCAATATGCCAAGTCATTATACATCATTTGTGCCACTCAGATCACAAAAATGCTCTGTCAGTCTGCAGCAGGAAGAAGGAGGTGCATGAAGCTGGCCATTGCTTGCTCCTTACAGTAAATCTATAATCAATCAAGACAGATATTAAACCTTGGACAAAATCGGTCAAGGAATAAAACAGTGTGTACTGTGTAAATAGGACACGCATAGACAGAGAGACTTGAGTTATGAACTCCGTCTGTGGTTACTGTAAGCTCCATTAGGACTTCATTACATTAGAATGGGTTTTGTGATGATGCAACTCCTTAGTAAATCTGGCCCACAGAATAACCTTTCCTGGAAAATAAAACAAGAATAAAAAAAAAAAACAAAAACTCAAAGTATTGCCAGAAGAAACAGAACAACATTGTGTACGATTATTGATAGATACAAATAGAGGTTTTTCATGTCCTCTCAAACACCCCCTCTACCCACTCACTGACACCTCTCATTCATGGTCAGTTTGCTGCCATTTGACAGAAACATCTTCTCATGCAGATTTTTCCATTCAAAATCCAGTATATATTGGTTAAAGCAGCCCTGTGTAACTTTTAGCCAGTAGAGGGCACAGACCCCTCTACAGACTTTCTGTGTTGTTAAAACAGCAGTGCTGTATTTACAGACGTCATCTGAAACAGTAGGGTTATTTTAAGTTATATTGTGCAAATACGACTCTGTTAGGGTCCAGTGTATTGTCCTATTTCTTCTCCTCTATTTGAGTGCCGTAAAGCAAGTCAATCATGTAATCACTTATATGAATAAGTCCTTGTCCAGGGGACAGGAAACATTGGAGGTTTCTGTCCAGCTTAGGGTGCTGTATCACTGAGATACATATGATTCTGCTGATCTCACATCTAAGAACCATCAAAATGATTTTGAGAAAATGTATTTTTGTGTGAAAATAGCTTTTTTGAAAACAGGCCAACACTTAATAAGAGAGTCAAACAAAGCAATCTAGCCTTCTTTCAAAGGTTTTACTGGGATGGTTATTATAACATTCATTTCCGACTTGATAACATTATGTCTCAGAGTCTGGTTGGCAATAAAAACCAAAGGTGTGTGAAAAGATGAGAGAGGATTAAGGAGTAATCAGAGAATGAGTGGGAGTGGATTAATTTAAAGTTAGACCAGGACAGGTACTGCTATTCCTTGAGTTACCCCTGAGATTTGAAGAGAGACGACAAACCCGTCCCGTTCTTCTGCACAGATCTGATTACCCTCCTCAATCAGACTCATTCATTCACAGAACTAGCCTATTAGGTGGTGTCTCCACTTAAAGGACACAGATCTGACTGTGGTCTATTCCACTGCCATGATATGGCCTGCTGTCTTTCTACTGTGGAGTGGGTGAGTCAAAGACAGATATGGTCCAAAATTTGCATTTGTAGCATTATCTCAGAGTCTCACAGCAGGAACAAACTGATTAGAATTCAAAGTTATCCTTTTCAGGTATTATCCAAATAAATCATCCACACATCATTTTGGTTCAAAACATTTTAGTATTTCTTGTAACTATCCCAATAAAGCCTACCCACAACAGAGAACACTTCCATTATGCATAGACTGTGCACAGTCACAGTTCTGCGTCATTCTTTATTAAGTCAAATACGAGAAGCAGCTGTGTAAGCACAATCAAACATGCAGTATGCTTTTTTTTTTTTTTTTTTGAGGACAAAGACCAAGTCATGTCCAAGACCAAGACAAGACCAAAACATTTGTTTATTAATGGGATAGCCCCTTGAGATGAATCATCTCGTTTTCGAGGGGGTCCCCAAGACAAAGACCAGTGCATCATACACTGGAATACATACAGATATAAAACTGTTACAAAATCCAGAAAGCCCAACAGATGGGGACAGTGTAAGTCCAGGCTCAGACCAAGATCAGACTCATGGAGGTCAGTGTTTGTTGAAGGAAGCAGACTCACTCCAGTCTTAGACCAAGTCCAGAGTCATGGAGGTTAGTTAAACTATAGAAGTTTTATCCAAATGCCTCAATGATGTGGACAAATGAACTCGCTGTGGTCTTGGCTGGTCTTATTGTCCAAGACCAAGGCAAGACCAAGACCTCTAAAAAAAGTCTTCAGTGCTAGACACTACTATATAGTACAGTATATAGTGACTGGAGTGGTTTCTGAAGAGCAGAGAGGCAGGGGTTGGGGTGGGGGATGGCGCTGATGGGGCCAGGCCGCCTGCAGCCCGCTCCGTTGCACAGCTGCCATCAGTGCTGGCATGGCTCCCCTGACAATCTGCTCTTTAATAGCTAATATCAGGCTACATTTCCTCAGGCACTGGAGTGGAACTGAGAGACGGCGGCCGGTGCTGGGGGCACCTCTCCCCCTCCACCCCCCCTCCTCTGTATTCTGCTCCAACAGCGCTACAAGGACACACACCCACCTCCAGACGCCTCCACACAGCCACACACTGCTGAGTCATGGGGCTAATCTGCACGCCGCTCTCAGATCAACATGGATGCTGTGTCTCCTGAAAGCACCCTCTGATTACACGCTGTCACACAAAGACATTCTTCTTTGAGACGTGCTTCTGTTCTGAGCTCTGAGCAGATGGGCTAATGAAGAGGCACATTTCCCAATTGATGTTATGTGTACTCTTTCTCACATCTCGTTATAGGAGAACAGTCATTTACCAATGTGAAGTGAGTCATACTGTTGTAGTACTTTGAAGAGAACATTACATTTACAGCTGTGGATAGGAGACAAAAAACTGTGTGTGTTGTAAAGCTGTTTTGTGTAATCATTAAGGAAGCAATAATACAACTTACTTTTTTTTTCTTTTTTCAATAATGTAGATATTTTTGGAACATTTTCTTGCCATTATATAGAGTAAAATATAATATAAATCCTGGTGTGTTGTGGTGTGAGAGACTGGAGGAGAAATCATTTACTGCTACAGTAAACTGTAAAAGATTTTATTCCCAGCTTTATAACTTCAAATTCTAATGCTGCACCAGTTTACTACATTTTGTGTTCTCATTTTAGGCATATTGAGCCATTTATACATATCTGTCTGCTTTGTGAACCATATTTATTCACATATAATGCCTGCTACTCATCCATTTCTCATAGGGCAATGGTTTTCAACTGGTCTCATCTTAGGCACCAAATCTTTCCCTCATGGTTTAATTACAACCCACTATTTGCCAACCAAGCAACAATATTTTTAAACAGTTTCCTAATGGCCAATGATGTAATATTGGCATTGTATGTGTAAGAGAATTGGTATACTGCCTTAGAGCTGCGAAGTATTGGAACACATAGATAAACAGAAGAAACTCTGGATGCCTTAATCAGGAGAAGTTTATTACCATCACATACAGGCCCGGAGACAGTTGAACAGTCAACACAGTGTAGTATTGAACATTCAAGTCTGGCTATGCTTTCATAGGACTGAGCTTTTAAAACCTCTTACAAGGTCAGTTTGCAAACAATGCAGTAACAAAAGAGTTGTTATTCAGTTGTTATTCAGCTGATAAGGCTCAAGGTTGGAGACATGTTATCCTGCAGGTGTCTGAGTCTATTTGTTGACAGAGCCCAAGGTTCAGGGCATCACAACCTTACAATAGATCCAAAATTCTCTAACACTATGATGTATGGCATCAAAGTACAGCTTAAATATATATATATATATATATATATATATATATATATATATATATATAATGTAGGACTAAATTCCTTTTTTTGCCATTTCTTCTTTACGGTAACTCTCATGCAATATATGGTTATTACTGGAAGAAGACTACATTAATATTACAGATTTACTGCTTTTGAACCAAATGTGTTTGTTGTAATGAAGGCAGTTAGTCAACTTATTAAAAGTGATAAATCAAGGAACGATATTAGACCTGTCTCCCACACATGATGGGTTTAATGACACAGAATGCTTAGGTAATGAGCCTCCTCTTTAATTGTGTTTACTGCTAATTAGTCATTACATGCTAATGAGCATAGGAGGCAACTGTAAAGACCAAACACTAACATTAGAATATGACAGATTTCCATTGTAAAATATTACAGTTAGAGTTTAGATTTTTTTTTAAATTGCCGTACATTTAAACGCAAATACCACCTCGTCAATGAATACATTTTACAGCAGTTACTGGTATACGGGTTATTACAGTATTTTGTCTTTTAATTATGGAAAACCGAAAACTGCTTAATTAGTGAGCCCGTTTACATGACCAGAATAATCTGATAATTGTGAGTAATCAGATAATTGTAAAAATCGAATTTGCTATGTTTACATGCACTTCAGAAATGCAATAATCAAAAAACCCTGGTTTACATGTTTCAGTCCATTTTTAGATTACTTTTGGAGTACGTATGTATGTAGTGACGTAAGACACAAACTTCCTTCCTGTTATTTTCAAAACATTGGTACAACATTGGCAATGTCTGCGGTCTTAGCGTTAGTGTCCCAATGTGGGAGTTTATAGATCTGCAAAATAGGCTCTAAACTGAGGCAGTCCTTTATTTATACACCATTTGTTGCAATTTGTTTTCCGCTAAAAAAAAAGTAATGTAAAAGAACGAAATAAATCAGATTAATGGGTATACATGCACAAATATATCAGACTATAAGGGGGAAATGTAGGTGTGTTAATCCAATTTCTCGTAATCAAATTATTTAAGTTATCAGATAAAGGAAATCAGATTATGCTGTTTACATTATCATTTGAATAATCTGATAACTCCAGAAATCTGATGATGATTGGATTTTTAGTGTGCATGTAAACGACCTCAGTATCTTAACTAATAGTGTGAAAAAAATAAATAAAAAAAAAATCCTGATTTTGGCCATCCAAATGCTTGAATAGGAGATGCTCCCATTTACTGTTTCCACAGCTTAATGACTACTGATACCAATACAAAGAGAAACACCACAAAAAAAAAGAAAACAGAGAACCGGGAAGCTGAGTGAAACTTAATGCTTTGTTTATAGACAACAGCATGTCCCTGCAGTATTTACTGATGTTATTTGAGCATATTGTTACCAGTGTTTGCAGCATCTTTACATTTTGTTGTGTACTCAATGATTAGTGACAAACACAGCACAGAACACCCGCTGTGATGGCACTCAGAGCCAGCCTGTCCTCCTCCTGCGTCTGTCTGCTCTCATTACTCCTCCTCAGCTCCACTTTTCACTCGAGCCGGCTCTGATGTCGCTGATCCGCCATCGAATACTCCACGCCCGGAGATAACGCCACCTCAACAATTAATTCTCTGACATCCCCCAGCATTAATATTCATCAGATGCTCCCGTGGCAGACTGTGTAATGCACTTACTGTGGGAGGGGTCTGTGGTGGGCTGGGGTTTGAAGGACACTCATTATTAAAGGTTTGTTTGTTCTGATGGGCCTCATTGTGACCATGTGTTCCAAGTGTCTGATTTACAATTGTGAATTAGTATTTAGGGAAAGCAAAACATTATGGATGATCTTTATAATTTTTAATTGAGTTCTTTTTGTTTTGATTTTCAGTCTGGAGCATGGCTAAGACGCTGTTTGCATGACGACAAATTTTGTCGAAACCACGATTATTCTGTTGCGGATTGGCCTCTTGTTTACACTCAAAACACAAAAAAATGCAAATATTTGAAACCAGCCAAAGAGGTGTTTTCATTTTGTTGCGGCTGCCACTCCACAAAAAGCAAAAAGAAAAGCCACGCCCTACTTGTCAGGCATACGTATAAGTGGCTCCATGTGATTGCGGATTCTGGTAACGTTGTCATGTCCAAGTGTAGTGTTTTTCTGACCAGCGTTCTTGTGTAAACGGTCCCTCATCTAAAGCCTGGCACATAGAGATTTTAAATATTTACCACAAACATGGTGACTCCTGGAGTTCACAGTGGGCCATGGTCCAGACCGTGGTCATTATTCAGTGAGTGGTAGGAGCCACTGTGCTTTAAAATCAATGTTGTGGTTGTGTTATTGCTCTTGTGCAATAGGACGGTCTGGCAGTATTTCAGCACATGTTGGACATTTAGGATTTTAAATTAGAAGTGTGTCACCATTCTGTCTTGTGGAATATATATATATATACCTGAACACAAGTGGCGGGCCGTGCATTTCACGCTTAGGCCTTCAGTGACGTCCCACTTACACATTACAACATCACCTCAAGATAGGCTAGTCAAGCAACACTTAATTCAGGGGCAGTTCAAACCAATAAGCATGCATTCACAATTAAGAGTAGGAAACTAAGTTCACAGATACTGTCATAAATTAAAAATAAAAAGGCGATTTAAAGATGCCAAACAAAATGCCACCAATTTGCAGCGTTTCTCAGAAGCTGTGAGCCATGGGTACCGTTCATAGTTGCTCGTCTGGAAATGACGGACAAACCCTTCCTTGCTGGGACAGGCTAGCTGGCACAGCACAGACCTCTTCTCAAAATATCCAGCTTTTCGTGAAAGGCCCGTCTTGAAAATGGTGTGGAAAGTATATCTGCAACCAGATCAATCTCTTCTCCTCCTTCAGCCATTATGAGTTAAAAATACAGAGATAGCTGTTGAATCTCCGGGTTTAGTTCAATATTCTGACACTTGCCGCCTTTCAGGCTCTAGTAAGTGCTTATCCAATCACAGGACGCGTACACGTCCAGTTCAACATAAGACCTTCTAGCTGGCCTTGGTCTGCAGAATCGAGATCTGATTGGCTATTGCAACTGACTGTGTCCGTTCACTTACAGTGCACAGGGGCCTGCTCTGTTGATTCTGAAGGTCTCAGGCAAATGAAATTTGCCTGACAACACAAGCTAGATGAAATATAATTGGATAAAAACTCTACCATAGTAAACCACATTGGAAGCCACTCAACTAAGTGGATTTAATATGACATAAAGAGAAGAGAGAATAGAGAATAATTTTGTTTACATATTTATGACAATAAAATAAAATAAAATAACTTTTCTGAGCATGTTTAGGCCAGCAGAGAAGGCCTTGCTGGCCCTGACGGCCCACCACTGCTGAACAGACCACACAAGAATCAGTGGAACTCTTAAGACAACTGGGGGCTTTGCAAAGACTGTTGGTCAAAAATTAGAACAAAAAACAGCTAGAAATGTAACTAATAAACATAAATCACCAAAAATAACTGTAACAAATACATAAAAAGAAAGAGCTGTTTATTTGCAGCTGGTGCTGTAAGCAGAGTGCACAGAGAGGCGAAGGTTGGAACTCTTTTACTCTTTACTTTTCTCTGTTTGGTTATGTATTGTACATGTTACAAAATAAATAGTGTCAACAGACATCCAATTATGTTCTTCATTCAGGTTCAAATATAGCTTAGACTTTGCATTGTACAAACTGTGAACAATTAATTCATTCAAGAAGATCCACAAATCAACATACCTCAATTATCATTAAATAAAATAATCTGATATTCATGTCCAAGCAGCTAAAAACTACAATGCGATGAACACAGGAGACATATTTTTAGTTTTCAATATTCCCTGTCAACTATAATACTTTTCCTTTATTCACCAGAAGAAGGCTTGTCTGAGACTGTAAATGAGGTGTGCTACTATAGTCCATGCAGACACTGTAAATCTTGTACCCTTTTCCTGGACAATGCAGTATGAGTAAACCTGGCCAATAAAGGTTACCAGAACTCATGCATTATTGGATTAAATCAGGACACAGAATAGTTTTGCTTTTAATACTGTCTGAGTAAGATCCAAATCAGTGCAGTGTGTATTATACAAAACAACTCTAAAAAAACATTTTCTTAGCTGCACTTCTCTAAAGACAAACTAATCTGCTATTACAAGCCTTAGCCGTCAGTAGAAAACTAAGTGATTTACTTCTCTATTATTGTGAGCATGGTAGTTCTCCGCTCTGATGAATAGCTTTGCATTATTTACCAAAGAAAAGCCTCTCTGAATGACGACTCTCACATCAGTCTCAGTGCTTGGAAATCAATACAGCTCTTAAAAACACTGATCAGAAACGGACAAATCATCTCTTTGTGGCAGAGCAAGAATATTCCACTCACAAATACAAACAGACCAATAATGAAAACACAAGGTAGTTTGAGGCAGAAGAAGAGAAACGTTCCCTCTGTTTTCTCTGCTGCCTCTGAAACAAGAACAATCAGATCTAGGAAATTAGAGAAAATGGCTTTATTCACATCAGACTATTTGAGCAAAAAGAAAACAGAGCTCTTGCAAGTAAATGAAAAACTGGAATTATCCCAAGGGTTTGGTTGATGGCATCACAAAACCGCACTTAGTCACAACAACTTTAGTTGTATACTCCTGCAATAAACAGTAGAAGAAGAACAGTAGATTGCCTGGTTCATTCTCAGCATTTTCCAGAGTCACTGGTTTATGTTATCAGTTCTCATTCTGATGTAAACAGAGGACACAATGTTTTTAATTCATGAAAAAAGAGCCATTAGACACCAACTAAAAAATGAAAACAGGTGTTGCTTATAAAGGAAAGGTTTCACCTGCTAAGAGAGCTGATGGTGGTGGTTTCAACTCAGTCTGTTAAAACCAGTCCAAAGCCTGTCAAAAATTCATGAAAGCTAAAGTTTAAACCCTGGTTTCAGTGCCATCAAGAGTTGAATGAGCTTTAGGACTGTGAGTGTTCATGGCCTTTTTAGAGTGAGACTGTTTTGGTTTCAACACACTATTGTAAATGAAGGAAAGATTGTGTCTCAGTCCACCTCTTCTATTCATCGAGGGATGTTCTGATTTTACATTGATGGTTTTCTTTACTCCTCTTTTAAACCACCTGGCCAAGATGGAGATGCAGACTCAGGTATGGAAACTATTGCTGATGAACATTTTTTCCCCTAGAATATGACATTCACATAACTTTAAGTCTATAGCTCTGAATGTAAAAAAAAAGTGATGTAATTATTCATCTTTGTCTTGTTGGTCACGTAGGGGTCACAGGTGACTGGAACCTTTCCCTATAGCTTTGGGTCTGAGGTAGGATACACCCTGGACAACAGCCAGTTAGTCACAGGGCTAAGAGTTTAACTGACCTATACATGCATGTCATTGGGCGGTGGGAGGAAGACAGAGTACCCGGAGAGAACCCACAGCATCATGGGAAGGACATGCAGACTCCTCACAGAAAGACCGTGTGAGAGGCAGGAGTACTAAGCACTCTGCCAGTGTGTAATACTGTATGTATGTTCTTGTATTTGTGAAAAATTAAAAACTATTGACCTCAAGACGTCATCCAGGCTTTATTGTAAAGAAGTTTAATAGATGAGAATATTTAGCACATACTGGAGGCTTTGACCAATAATGCTTGTGTACACTGTGTTAAAAGTCAAATATACTTACACAGAGAAACAACACGAGGTTAGGTTAGGTTTCTTCAGATTATGAAAACATGTCTGTCATTTAGTGCCTCACACTTCAGATCAGTGTAGTGTCCTATGTGAGCTACAACTAACCTGAAGGATTGTCTGATTGTCCAATAAGAATTTCTTTGCATAGCTGTATGCAGGATTTTTAGAATTACTTTAGGCCCCTAAACACCATAACAGGCAGATTCTGCGTTCTATTTAAAGCCTCCATAGCTATTTTTTTACTGGGATTATTTTCATTAATAAACAAACTGGAGGAAATAATGCAGTGCCCTCAATGTTTTGTATGGCCATGGGGCAAAAAAACAACAAAACTGCACTATATTTTTTTTTCTTTTTTTTTTATCTGGCCCCAAAAGTTGAAAGAGGAGTTGCTTACCAAACATCCAAGAGTTTTAGGAATATTAAACGTGAAATACATTTTGCTGGCATGAGAAATTCTGCTTCAAAGCTAATAAATGCAGCAGGTCTTTGATTAAACGTGCTGTTTCCGCAGTGTAAGAGCACGTCTGCTGCACAACTGATGCCGCTGGCAGCAGATGTTTCAGATAAAATGAATGAAATGAAATAAAGCATCCCCAAATGATTTGTATAACGGCAGATGAGTGAAAAACATGTGAATACAGCATTTTATAAACACATTACTGCAGGGTCTTAGCAACAGCAGTGGGGCGTGCTCTGACATTGGGCATTAAATATGTAGGAATATTACATCCATCACACTGTATCAGGTATATTCTACCCATCTGCACTGATTTCATTTGTATCTATCGCCTCTAGATAGATTAGACAGATTTAAAAAACTGAAGTAATGTGGTTCTACACTAACCACTTGGAATTTTTCAAACAAACCTGAGAGTTGAGACTTGATGTGAGGAAGCACAGGTCCTTGTATAATGCTTGCTCCTTTATTTGGTGTTAGTTGGTGTTATTTGACATCCTTCACGTCCAGTCACTTGTAGCCAGCAGCTGCCTTAGCCTAAATGCTGTTTGTATAAATTGAGTTGCTAAATATCGAACCACTTGGGGATGTACGAACAGGTGCTGGTTGCTGACTTGATGGTGCTAGTTAAAGCATGGGGAGTGGCAACTGGAAAAAAGAGCAACATGGCTGCATGGTGTGGACTAAAGAGCACTTAGCTCCAGTAAACAATTTTTTGGTTTGTTTGTTTTTTACCAGTAACTTTTTACAGAATCTGGAGACATTGCCATAGCAAGTCACAAGTAAAAACATTTATTTATTTTTATTAATTATTTCATTCAGTTTTACCACTTGTCTTTTTGGGTTGGCGGGGTTAGAGCCTATCAATGCTGCTTTTAATGGAAGGCAAAGTACACCATGGACTAAGGCTTAGAGACAGACACAGACAACCGTTCACTCTGACGTTCACTCACAGTGTGCAATCTAGAGTCACCAACTCACCTGTACGCGCATGTTTTGGATGATGCCAGTCTCCAGTGCCTTGAAGCACAAACCCTACTCTCTTTTTGTCTTTTTGCTTGAGTACTAACCAATGCTGCTATGCATGTGTTCAGATAACTTTTTGATGTTTAAATACTTGCATAATTTAGTAAGATTAACCACATGTAAGTGACAACTGCCTCTATCAATTGAATAGACTCTATTTTGTCATTTTGTTTGCTCACTAATGATCCAATGACCAACTGTCAGTATCTCACTGGTAACTGCGCTTGTGTACTTTTTGAATGATCTTATTTGAATCTGTTGGCTCTGGCAAATCTAACAGATGT
This sequence comes from Rhyacichthys aspro, assembly GCA_036850595.1. NCBI lineage: Eukaryota > Metazoa > Chordata > Actinopteri > Gobiiformes > Rhyacichthyidae > Rhyacichthys > Rhyacichthys aspro. Next base: position 21,888,686 of record CM072163.1, on the reverse strand, counting down.
GTTTCTTTCAAAGCAGTAAATGAGTAAATTGAATCAGCTGCACTAATATGAGTCTTCATCTGGGATTTATCTTTGCTGTGTCCAGTATTTACTCTGAGTACATGCTGCTCTATTTAAGGGCTTAACATTTGTGCATATTGTGTTGGACTGCAAAAAAGACTACCTCAAATGTCTTTTGAAACACAAAGACCCTCATTACCCACACTCATTCTCATTATTCATACAGCTTCTTACTTAATAAAAAGGCTACACTTGGCTCAGAGCTACTGTTACACTCCACTTTTTGTCTGTGATAAGGTCATACTCTGCAACACAGTGCTCTTGAGGCTTCTAAGTGTGCTCCTGGAGGAACACTGCAGTCAAAGGTAGAGTGTGAATAAACTCCAGGAGTAATATGTTTCCAGTTCCTTTAAAAAGCTGTATTCTTACACTTTTAGAGAGCTGTTTTATTGGGTCCCAATATAACCGAACTCCAGACAGAGAGTGCAAAGGCTTTTTTAGGATTAAAAAATTATTTTCTTTTAAAATGTGTATACTTGTAACTTGTACAAGTATACAAGTTACTTGTACAAGTTACAATATGTATATAAATTGTGCAAATTGTAACTTGTATTATATATATATATATATATATATATATATATATATATATATATATATATTAGTAATTTCTCCGAAAGCAGCAAAAAGGCAGGATTTTCACACTAAATAATCTTACTCAAAACCTGCCTATGAAGTGTGTGTATAAGTCTGGCACATACAGTCCTGGAATAATCCCAGGGTGACCTTAGTGTCCTGCTGGTTGCTATGGCCCCATCTCACGGTTGTCTTTGTGTGAATACCTCTCAAATATAAAAATCCAATTTATGGGCTCTGAGATGCCAGTCTGTCAGTGCAGCCAACACAGGCCTGATCTAATCAACAGTGAGCCGCTCCAAATCCTAAAGTGATTGCATGTTGTGTGCCGCAACTAGCAGTAGAGTGGGGTTTGTGGAACTCTCCATCTTAGCAGAGGAGCAGATAGAGTCAGTCATCCCTTTTACACAGAGACCCTGGGCTATTCATGATCATGTGTCCCTGCACTGTCTGTGTCTGGAGCAAAAACATAATACAATGTGAGCTATTGGAATTTTTGTTAAAAATTAACTTAAACAGCCCTGTCAGTGTGGTTCTTGCACGGTATTGCAGCAAAAAAAAAAAAAAAAAGTTTTACAGATGACATGGTGCCTACAACCTTCAACCAACAAAAGCACTCACAAAACGTTCTCATCCATTAAAATCCTTGAAAATAAAGCCAAGATGACATCTTAAGGTCTTGTTTTTTTCACCGATGATTCCTGTTACAATATGCTATTAATGCGATTACAGCTTTCCTGCAAAAAAAAAAAAAAAAAAAAAAAAAAAAGCGCTACTCGATACATTTTAGCCTTTTACCCTTACCCACACACTCTCCACTGACAGCTCCATGAAGGCTCACTCCATGAAGGGTCAGTCGTTTGGCTGAAATTTCCAGTGTGAATGTAATCTGGAGCAGGATTGTTGTACAAGGAATCAGCTACAAAGGCACTTTTTGTTTTGGTCTTTGTTCAAACAAGAGAACTGCATGTTTGAACATACACCATCATCTTCCTCTTATCTGGGGCTGGGTCAGGGTCAGCAGTCTTACCAAAGCAACAATTCAGAGACCTATGTCGCCCCAGCGTACTTCCTCTGGAGGATACCGAGATGTTATTATACCAAAGCCATTAATATAAATAGTATACAAGTCAACAAAGATGACCCACCAGAACATGCCTCAGAAACTCATGTATCTGTTACCTCTGTGTTCTCAGTGTTGTGTTATGTCCACTACTCTTACTAAACAGTGTGAGGGGACAAATTAGGAAAAGCAATTTCTATTTTATTTTATGTCTTGTATATAATTTTTACACTTTCCAAATGGTATGTTTAACACCACTGATCTAATGTGTGACACTGACCTCTCCTGTCTGTGCCGTTGGGGAGCGGTGACGTGGTGGCGCTCTTGCTGGCTGTCTCCTGATTGGCCGTTTCCTTGGTGACCACTGAGCCTTTGAGCTTAGTCTTTGGGGAGTCCAGGGCTTTTAGCTTCTTGGCATGTTTGGTCCCCTTGTAGTGGGCCAAGGCCTGGCTCTGCAAGAACCAAGAATGGGGTTTACGTCAGGACAGACACAGCACAACCTCCGCAGTGCAGGCAAGAGAACACAAGAGTCACACAGGAAAACATGTTTTGACCGTCTGCTTTTGGGACAATGAACATTCAGCCGAAGAAGTCGTGAATCAGTCCAAACCAGAGTCAGGCAGTGTACAGTGGCATCAAAAGGACAAACCTGACCTCACCTCACCCTAAGTGTTCAGCCGTGGTCTGCTCCGACTCACTGGCTGCACTGATTTACTGACTGTTCACACGTCACTGCGACTGAAACAGCTCTAATCTACAACAGGCTGTGGATAATTCATTAATTTAAATAAATCAATGAATTGTCGACAAAGTGCTGTGCATCAAAAACCATGAGAAATTGAGTTTATGTCTGTTCCAGCACGCTAGATTTTTAATAAATGGTTCTTTCACTGAATGTTTTATTATATTCTCTTTGATTAAAACACAAAGTAATCCGGAGAGAGGCTATTACAAATATATTTTTTAATGTTTCTATATCCGATGTGCACTACAGCGGAGTCTATTCAAACACAAGGTGTGTATGTGTTATGTTTATTCTCTGTTGCCAGTTCAGTTTTCAGTGTAAGGCAGGGGTGTCTTCTTCTTGTTTAAAGAAGGGTCAGATTTGATAATGTGAAAAAGGTCCAAGGAGCCAAGCTGGTTCAATTCTCTGTCCTTAAGTCTTGCAAATCAGGCAAAAATTACCAGCCCCGCTTTTTAGGGTGAATATTTTACACCATATTTTGACCCACCCTACAACATAGGCTTGCCATGTTTCGTTACATTTCGTATATCAGGCCAGTGTGAAGGAGTTACTTGACTTTCAGCAGTTTGTGCACTGATATCTTGTTGTATGCATTCACTCTGGTGTAGTGTCTAACTTGGCAACAGGCTTTTCAACAGTTTATGTTTTCATCGAAAATAAATAAATAACAATACAATCCACATTTTTCTTTTTAATTTCAGTCGACAAGCTCTCTACTACAGAGTTAGTCACAAAGTAATCTAGCCAAACAGAGCTACCAGGTGCTGCCAATATGTTTGATGTGCGCTGAGGTTTGTAAATAAGCATTCCCACTTATGCGAGGGAACTGCGCAGACGGAGCAAGCCCACCAGAGTCTGTTTAAACTGAACCAAACAAAGCAAGTGTGAACACAACCGGCAAAGCCACAAAGTTGTGTCAAACACAGCTGTGAAAAAGAGACAGGGAGTGTGCACAGCTGTAATGCTTGATGTAGTAATTTTTATGTATCTTTTAGGACACTTAGAGATGTGGAAGAACAGCTAATACTAGTCTTCTTAAGGGTCTATGTTGTTGGTGAATTGATAACTGCTTGTAATTTAAAAGAGCATTGTGTATGTTTTAGCGGCATCTCTTTGGTGACATTGCCGATTGTAATTCCACAGACTACCATTATTGGTTTCAGTGCAGCTAAGCTCTTAATTTAAACCTGATTTAATAGCTTTTAAGGCAGCTTGTTGGAAGTGTTTCACCCACGTACAATTGAAGGGAAGGACAATAGTTTCCAATTAAGCTACTAAACTATAAGAGAAAGATAAAAAAGTTCAAATAAAGGACGTTTTAGAGGACAGCTGAGGTGTTATTATGTGGTGCTTTGCTGTGGTATAACACTAACAAAGCATTAGCAAAAGTAATGAATGTAACAATGAGCAATACAATAAATAATCAATGAAAAACACCAAAAAGCACATGGCTAATTTGCTAAATAAACCCTAGTTTTAAGTGATGTCCTTTCAAACTTGCTGTTTTCTGCTTTTAAGAAATATGAATATAATATGGTAGGATAATGGTATTCTTTGGTAATGGATTAGAAATGTCTAGACTGAATGGATGAATTCTATGAATGATTAAAATGAATAAAGGAGTAAAGTTTTCAGAGACACTGGATGAACTCATTTATTCCACATAACATATTGTAAGCCTTGTCCACTGCTGCATAAAGTGTGACTCATAAGTTGTATTACTGTCCAGTTGGAAGATATTAATAGCGGCGCTGTCAGAAACACGTATAAATCTTAAAGGTTGAAAAGTTCATTTAACACCAACGTGAGGTATTAAAGGAAATTTGAGGCTTGTCCTAATTTACAAAGTCATGGCGCACATTGATTACAGTAAGTGTTGGATTTGTCGTTAAAAGTCCGCACACGTAAGCCTTTCACATTCACCTTCACACCTCTCACTCTCCGAAGTGGGGCAGACTTTGAGCTGTCCTTGTTTACCGCCGCACACTTCCTGCTTGGAGATCGTCACGAGCCGAGCCTAAATAAATAGTACCGCAGCAGGACATGAGTAAGCATCTTTATTTGTGGGCCTCACGGGGCTGTTCACTGAAGACGGCTGGAACAAAGAAACCGAGGTAAAAAAGTGAAAGGCAAGAACACTACGTACATGTTCCTCTGTGTTCTGAAGGTAAAACAAGAAACATAAAAAAAAGTATTGTAACACTCCATTAAGCTCTGGGACATGACGTCACACAAACCTAAATTCAGGCCGTTTGCAAGAAAGCTCCACATCTGTACATTGTATATTTTGTATGAAAGTTTTAAACCCATTCCCACAGTTTTAAACCCATTCCCACAGTTTCCAGTAGATTTGTGTAAAGTGTTCCAATGATAGTTCTCTGTGTGTGTCCCATTTAAAAAGAAGGAAATACAGAGCAAAAACACAACAATGTTAGCTCATATCTAGCAACTGGCCAGATCTGAATTACAAGTTAAGTAAGGTGTATTATAGAAATATTATCAGTGATTAATTTCTGCAGTCTTTGCATAATATACACGCCACACAAGGTTTGTACAGTGGTGACAAAGAATAATAAAAGCAGCACTTGGTGAAATCAATACAGCAAACACAGTCTGTAACACACTGTTTGTGCTAAACATAAAGCTAAAGAGGCTAATGTCTTTGTCTCCTTTGACATTGTAGATAGCTGTTGTAAAGTGGACTCAGAACTAGAGCAAAGAAGTGAAAAATCAGACTTTTTACCGTACTGCTGAAAGCCTAGACAGAGTCAAACCAAAAAAAAAAAAAAAAGAGAGAGAAACAGAGAAAAAGTGATTGGATTGGATCCTACATCACAACATTTCAGAGCAGAGTCCAGAATACTTCTGTTCATATCTTTTTGTTCTTCATTTATCGACCCACACACCTGAATAACATGCTACTTTTGTGACTCTGGAGTGTTGTAGATATAAAGTGAACAGTCTTTTTCAATAAACTTTTTAAATTAATGTTTGCTTGGTGCAATTCATGTCTTACTCTCTTTTTTTCCAACATGTGGTAAATAAATGAATGAAGTCATGTGACATCCAGTGCTCTATACAGTAAATATTTATGTATTTCCACAAATGAGATGCGTAGTGTATTCTAAAGACCCTGTAATTAGTTCAGAGATGTTCATTTGGTCTTCCCCAAACGTAATTTTTTTGCTAAAGTTTCGTAACAGATCAGTGTTTTTGAGTATCGATCCTACTGTGATGGTATTGTCGTCCTAACTGTATACATCAGCTGAGACAGTACAATCACCTGACTCTTCTGAGGAAGTTTAGCAGTGGAAACATGTAGGCAGGTAGCACAGCAGACTTGAGGACTATGAATGAATCCTAAAACTTTTTAGAATTCTTGTTCCATCTGAGTATGATGATCAACACCCATGGACTACACCTGCAGCATATTCACAGCAATGGGGCACAAATCCACTGAAATCCAATAGAAAGACTTTTTTTTAGATAAACTTGCTGTGGTTGTTTAGATTCAACTGAGAGATTTCACACCAGCACAACACTGAAGCATAAATTCAAAGAAACCTGAGTCAACCTGCACGCCTCCAAATGCACATGGGATAGGTTAGGCATGGTACAAGGTGGACTACTGCGCTTTGGACGAAAAGTCTAACATCTGTCTTTGAATAATGCCGTTTCCACAGGAGCAGAACTGTTCATGTCAGGTCGGTACAAGCTAGTGTCCATTGCCAAAAGAAGTCCCAAAAAGCGCACTAAACTACTTTGTGAACCCTTTGGCCTTTGATTCCAACAGAGTGGTCCACTTTTAAAAAGGTGGAGCTCTGTTGATTAGATGATAGATAATCCTCTCTGAGCGACATGTATTTCTTGTTCTTAATAGCCCATGTACCCCTCACATTAAGGCTAGACAAAATCCGATCCCTCTGTGCAGATTTTAGTGGCAGGGCCTGTGTCGTCATTGAATAATGTGCTCATAATATATTAGAAACAGTTTACTCATCTTGAAATTTTCTGGTTATTCCAGTTTTGCAAAAACCACTTCCATTTCTTTTAATATGAAAAGACATAAAAAGGCATCTGTTTCAAGTGATTTTGTCAGCAAAGTTAATAAAATGTCTTTTCTAACTGTTAGGTATAAAGCTACAATTATTCATTCTCGAGCCGTTCAGTCATCACCACATTAGCTCCGTGCGGGACTCAGGTGATGTAGATGGGCATTTAACACAACTGTGGCAATAACTCATCTTTCATTACAGCAATGAAGTGGAAGAATTGCCTCAAGTCTGAGTGTGACAGATGCATGATTAAGCGGCGCGGGGAAATCATTTTTTCAGCCGCACCGTAAGAGAGAAGGCTACACACATCACAGCCTGAGTCGCAGGTATATGAGCGAGGATTGGGGAGAGAGTTCTGAAAGGTCACGCTGCAGATTTGAGGGGATCCATCAACTGCAATGTGCCCTTAAGCAAAACAAGGGCCTTGACATGTGAACCTCAGCGGAGGCAGAGGAACACCAAAAAGCCATCATACCTTCTAGTCAAGTGTGTACAAATACCTACAAGCTGCGGCGTACATTTGTATTTTTTGGTAGGCTACAGTTTAAAGCTAATTGAGTAAGATGGGTATATTAGGAGTATTTTTAGGAATTTATGAATGAGGAAAAAGAAGGGAGAGTAGAAGAGGGGAGTATTCTGGAGCAGGAGGATGAAAAAGAGGATGCAGAGTGGGAAGGTGGTCCTGATGATATACCAGTGGAAGTCTGGAAGTGTCTAGGGGAGATGGCAGTAGAGTTTTTAACTGGATTGTTTAATGAGGTCTTGGAGAGTGAGAGGTTGCTTGAGGAAGGAGAAGTGTACTGGTGCCTCTTGTCTAGAACAAGAGACGTATAAAGCTGATGAGACATTCAGTGAGGTTCAGGGAAAGAGTTGGAAAACTAGGCTAGAGAAGGAAATCAGAATATGTGAGCAGAAGTATGTATGTAGTATGTAGTAGGAAAGTGTTCGTATGACAAAACCTATGACAGGGGGCCAAGAGAAGAACTGTATGAGCAAGACTGGAGTGGAGGTGACCAGAACAGTGGGAGACTGAAGGAATGTTGCATGATTTGGTGACAGCAGCATAGAAGAAAAGACAAGGAGGAAGAGTTAGAAGTAGCAGAGCTGAAGATGTTGAGGTTCTCTTTAGGAGTGACGAGGATGGATAGGATCAGGAATGAGTCCATCTGAGGGACAGCTCAGGTCAGATGTTTAGGAGATAAAGGTAGAGGGGCCAGGATGAGATGTTTTGGACATTTTCAGAATGTTGGAATAATTAGAGTGAAATTTGTGTGTGTTGCAACAGGTTAGTAGTAGTTTAATTTCACTCAAATAGAAATTATTACTTGAGAAAAAAAAAACAAAAAAAAACAAAAACATGCATTACCCTTTATATTTTAGTGAGTACATCTATTGTAGATATAGTCGACTAAATTCTTATGATATTTAGTTGATTAAACTAGACTAAAGAAGGATAAGATTACTAAATTACGACTACAAGTAAATTGCATTTTATTTGTGTTTTGGATCATTGTCCTGCTGCAGAAATCAAGTGCTCTTCAGCTTGAGGTCATGAACTGACTCAGGATTTTTTTGGTCGAGAGCAGAATTCATGGTTTTATCAATTACAGCAAGTTGTCCAGGTCTTGAGGCAGTAAAGCAGCCCTAGACAATCTCGCTACCACCACCCTATTTAACTGTTGGTGTGATGTTCTTTTTCTGAAACGCTGTGTTACTTTTGCACCAGATGTAATGAGACACACAAAAAGTTCCAAAAAGTTCAACTTTTGTCTTATCAGTCACAGAATATTTTCACAAAAGTCTTGAGGATCATCAAGATGTTTTGGTTTTTTTTGGCCAAAGTGAGAGGAGTCTTTGTATTCTTTTTGGTCAGTAGTCGTTTTCGTCTTGGAACTCTGCCATGGATGCCATTTTTCCAGTCCAGCCTCTTTCTTTTTGTCTTTTAGTCATGAACTCTGACCTTAACTGAGACAAGTGAGGCCTGCAGTTCTTTAGATGTTGTTGTGTGTTCTTTTGTGACCTCAAGGATGAGTTCTTGATTAAACAGGTCTGACAGTAACCAGACCTGGGTGTGGCTAGAGAAATTGAATTCAGCTTTCCAAAAAAATGTGATTAATTAATTAATTAACAGTTAGTTCATGATTTTACAAAGGGGGTTACCTTTTCACATGGGGCTAGGTAGGTTTGGATAGCTTTTTTCCCTTAATAAATAAAATCATTACTTAAAAACTGCATTTTGTGTTTACTTGAGTTATCTTTGTTTAATATTTAAATCTGTTTGATGATCTGAAACATTTAAGTGTGGCAAATGTGCAAAAAAAAAAAAAAAAGAAATCAGGAAGGGAGCAACCTTTTCAATTCTATGATTGTTAATTAGAAGTGCTAAGAGTTACACGTGCAACTAAGTCACGCACTTTGAGAACGCTTCATGAATCCTTCATAAGCCTTTCTGTTTTAGGCCAATTTATGCCACACTCTACTCTTAGTAAATTGACACTGTATCTTTCCACTTCCCGGTGTATGTTGCTTCCCTTCTTCTCTTTCAGATCTGGGTTGGAACATTAACCGTTTCCTGTAACTCTAGATGAGCGGTTGCCCTCTTACAAGAACACAAGATCTCATTACATCCTTTCAAGTACGTGTGACTTGTTGATGAACCATAACCACTGTGCACTGTGTTAGGATAGTGACTGTAGTCACATGACACTGGAATGTCACAGTCATTTCCTTAATTTGACTAAAGCCGGCCTCACCTGGTTCATTTACTGGTAGCAATCAGTGGCATCTGGTCATGAAAAATTAAGGGACTGTGTACTGTTCTTTCATTCTGCTCTGCATAAGTACTTTGTTGATTAAAGTCTGTTTGTCTGGCTGTATTTGAGACCTTCTTAAGTATGTTTCCATTAACTACAACTGCAACTTTATTTAACCAACGCATTTAAAAATAACCAGGGTCAACCAAAGTGATTGAAAATAAAAAGAACAATAAAATAAAATACTAATGCCTTAAATACTGGGGTGAAGTCAAACCTGAAAAGGTTATTCCACAGTTTGGGGGCTGCTGCAGAAAAAGGTCTGTTCCTTAAGCCTCGTCGTAGGTCTGACAAGCTTCAGTTGGTCAGTGGACCTCAGTCAACATGAAGGGACATGGAGCAGTATGGGTAAAGAAATGTAGGATGGTGCAAAACCACTCAGGGCTTGAAAAAAGTACTTTAAAGTCAATTCTAAACTGGGTTAAGAGACAGTGAAGAGAGGCTAGGACCGGGGTGATCTGGTCTCAATTACAAGTTCTGGTAAGAATAAAATAATGTTTTTCTGACTGATGTCCTGAGACAGCCTCAGGTGCACTGGCAGTGACTGATTTCTGTACAGAGCTACTTCTGGAGGAGTTTCATGCTCCAAAAAACAGATCAGGAAAAAGCTGCTGCTCCTTCTTCTTTTCATACAGCTTTCCACTTTAGGGATCGCTACAGAGAATTTAATATTTAATTTGGCAAAGTTTTGACCCCTTGTGGCTAGATTGTAACTACTGCCACTGCTATTGACCAGTCACCTGCTAATGTGGAATTCAACTTGGTCCAGTCCAAGTTCCATTACCCTCTTATAAAGGAGTTGTTTTGTAAAAAAAAAAAAAAAGTTTTTACAAGCCAGTTTCACACGGTGCGGCCATCTTGCATTGTGTGCTGTTGGACCAAAACAGTATCTGAATCTGAACACTTGTTGAGGCTGAGAGTAAGATGTTGAGAGGTTCTTTACTGAGTTAGGAGAGGAGTGTCAGAAGTGTTTTGACAATCCAACTGCACTAACCTCTGCCGGGGAAACAACAGGGGAAGTTATGTTGATGCACAGTGGCTTTATAAAACCACACAACTGCACCTTATCCTCCACTGAGTGCTGAGTTTAATAAAGCTCACAAACAGAATAAGTGAGAGAAATAATCCAACCATTGGTCCTGGTCTGATCCTGGTCTGGTCCTGGTCTGGCCAAATAATAAACTAAAGCCACATTATTTGAGTTCTTAGTGGGCATTATTGAGACATAGAGGTTTGTTCACTGAGCAAAAGCCACTGTGGATCTGTGACAGCTTTAAGTAAAAAAAAAAAAAAAAGGTTATGTATTTGACGCTGTGGCTCTAGAGCTGCATTTCTTTAAGCTGTAAATGCAGATAAGGAATAATTATCTATAATAATCAATAATCTATAAGGAATAATTGTTAGCACAGAGTAAGTTCAAACTCATCACATGGTGATCAGCCACTATCATGAGGTTTTTGTAAAGGTTTGTGTGGTGATGCGATGGATTGTGGGATGCCAGTGAGCTCCTTATTTTAAATCAAGAAATGACCAAAGGTTCCTGGTAAGAAAGCATTGAAGCTCCTTTCTTATCTCCTTTTGTTGCTAAACTAAAAGAATTCAGATAGCTCCTAACATGGCGACCATCAAGTATGTCCAGTTCATTATCAAATTTGCCGATTGACCTGGGACGCAGCTTTTAGCTATGGACACCGGTAGCAATGCAAAAAAAGAGCATCTTAATGTAACAAATGCAAAGATGAAAAGTAAGTCCACTGTCGGGACAAAGTTAAATATACTCCTGTAGAATGTGTTGTTTTAAACAGTCAGATGGCTTGGTGTAATCGAGGTGCTCTCAAAAGGCACTGTTCTTCATTGAAATGAAATCATTCAGCGTGATTCAAACAGTTTCAGTGTTATTCCAAACAGACTAGAGGGCTAAACATTTCCAGCAGCTGTCGAGGATTAGCTCTGTTCAGATGAATGAACTCCTGAAAGCATGGCTCGTGCAACTGTTTATCATTATTACATTAGAGATAATCACATGGCCGCCGTGTGCAGTCTGCAGAAAAGTTATAGTCCCACTTTTCTGTGAACTACTGAGGTTTAGGCACCATTTTTAGCCGCTCATAAATCTTCATGCCCCACATTCAGGACTTATATATTTATTTGTGTCGCAGGTAGCTCAGAGGAATGATAGTGGTTTAAGAGAGAGTTCACTGAGGCTCGTCAGAATAATTTCACTGTCCACAGATGACCTTTGGTTTCGCAGATAAAACATAGAAAAAGGGATCGGATTCATGCAGATTAAGGAGAACACATGAAAAAGCCAAATGGGAGTAGTATAGTCTGAGCTGGACACAACAAAATGTTTAAAATCCACCTCCAGTTTTTGTTTCAGTCTACTCCACAACTTTATTTCTTGTTGTGTTGTCTCTGAAGCACAAATCCAGTCTTAATAGCTATATTTATTCCTGGCAGTGGTTTACAGAATGCACCTGCTTGTGTTTTATTTAGATTTTCTGCAGTTAACTTAAAAATGTCTGGAGTGATACCAGTTCTATTAATTTTCTTGGCATCCATTCTTGTCCTTTTCATTTAACGGCAGGGAATGTGGTACACAGTTTTATGACTACACTAACCAGCTTTGGTTTACTCTGAGGAACAATCTCATCAGTTTTAAGGGTTGTAAATGCTGACAGTTTTTTTTTTCTCTGTGTTTCGGCAAAATGCCAACAACATTTCTAGACACAAAACAGAGAGTTTATTTAATTTTATAAAACACTTCAAACATTTCTAAAGAAAAGAAATACTCAGACACAGCAGAGAAGTGTAGCTCCCACTCTTATTGTATAGCTAAAAGCTAACATTCATCTTGACTATTAGTAACAATAGCTTCCAGCCAATAAACATTCAATATAAGTTCAATATTAGAGCCATTAATTAGTAACTGGACAACTAGCAGTACAGGACTAGAAACCTGATTTAACTGAGGTGTGGACCATGTGACCTATTTCTTGGTCTATTTTTTTCTTGTTGAGTCAGTTTACAGAAAATCTTTTTTTTTTCTTTCTTTATCAAAGCCTGTTTCAATTAAAACCCAGTAAATGTGACAAAACATTTGACCCAGAGCACATTCCGCCAATAGTATCCAGCTGGGCCCAGGTTAAGATGTAAACAGGTCATAAAAGCTGCTATCGTGGGAGTGAGTCACAAATGACAGGCAGTACATGGTTTATGACTTTAACTCATAAACAACTGCATCTCATAAAAATGCCACAAACATCTTCAAATCTCTTAAACAAAATGCTCTTTTGATTTTATGATCCACGGCTGTTTTACAAACAAACTGTTGCCTGGTGCACAGCATAATGACAACTGAGGTCTTGTATCTTTCCATTTTGTGTCATCACAAGAGAATTATACAGTAATCTTGAACTTGAAATTGCTCTCTCAGTGTATCTGTGTTGGATGTTTTAAAGAAAACAATCTTTATTTTGTATTTCCATCACTTATGCCACTGTGTTTGTTTCAGCTGTATCTGTACAAAGCTAAGCAAAGAAAACAAAGCTGAAAAATGTATGTGGTCAAAAGCAGCTCACAGAACTATTGCCACTGGCTGCAAACAAAGACATGCTCATTAAAACCAACAAACCTTTTTTATTTAGATTCACTTATTGAATTCATTCAGAAGGACACAATTAAAAGGTAGTGATATGCTTTTGTTTTAAACAGACAAAGTAATTTTACTGCAAACATGAGTCAAAACAGTAGTGTTGTCACCGAAGAGGGTCTGATTTGATGGAAGTGTATAAACAGGAATGGAAATTAAACACTTTTTGTTTTTGTGTAGAAAAATGACTAAAAACCTGTGAGAGGTGTGACCTGACTGTCACATAACTGACATGTAAAGTCTGATGCATGGCTCAAGGAATACTGTACATTTATTGAAATCCAAGCATTCTGTAAACTATTGATATTGAGCTTGCAATGAGGATACATTATTGCAAAACACTGTGTAGTCCTTACACTCTTGGTTCAGGTGAGGTGGACTTATTTAATATTAATGCAACAGCCCCTTCAAATGTCTTTGCTCATCCCTGTTCACCAATTCAAATTAGAATGTGTTCTGAACATCTCTCCCAACATCTTGCACAACATCATCACTGAGATTAAGAGCCGATCTGGAACCGACACACTTTCTGCATGGAGTCTCCTACTGGCGCAATAAGCTGGCCAAAGAACAAGATACAAGCCACTGATGTCAAGACATGGAAGCTCCTCACAATTCACAGATTTAGCACACTGATACTGTACAGTCATCAAAAGAAAGGAGGCAGAGGGCTAGTGAGCGTCAGAGCCACTAGCTAGGTTGAAACAACTAAAATCCATGAATACATCAAGCAAAGATGGCCCCAAGTGATACAGCTCTTAGTAAATTCTTAGTAAAATCCTACTAATGCATTACAAAGTTTGGCAAAGAGGCCGCAGCAGTACAGCACATAACAGCAGGGGGTAAGATGCTCATAGGCAGAGTTTAAATATTTAACCAAGTAGCTGGCATACTCCACAGAAACACCTGCACAGACTGTGGAAAGTACCTAGTTCCAAATGGGCCACACCTCCCACGCTGGTGGAGAACGATCCTGTGGGACTTCCAGATACAGACAAACAGGTGATGGGCGACCAACAGGAGGCAGTGGTGTTGGACAAGCAGCAGCAGGAGACCTTACTGTTAGACGTAGCAACCCGCAGTGATGGCAACATCAGAAGAAAAGAACATAAGAAGCTTGAGAAATACCCAAGACTCAAAGAGGAGATAGATAATACTCTTTTTATCAGCAGGATCTACTCTGATTCTGCAGGATTTAAGGGTATGGGTCACAAGGGACAATCTTGATCTGCTGTTTGAGATTGTTGCTCCTTAGAATTGAAAATTTGTCGCATGTAGTAGTATTTGCTTGGATTTCTGAGTACTCGGGCATTTTGGGAAATGAGTCTGCTGACAAACTGGCCCAGCACATTAGATATTAACATCAGTTTAGGCAAAACCAATGCCTCAGTATCTGCAGGGCAGGGATACACAGTGGCAAAGAGTGGGAGAAACTAGTCGGAAAAAAACAAAGGAATCATCATCTGGAGAGACTGGGGGATTGTTGATTTGCAGCTTCAGAGTGAAAAACATAGAAACGGTGGAGCATACTTCAGTGACCTGCCAAATTACACTTGTCAGGTTGGTCAGACATAGGGCTTGACGCCTTCTCCACTAAATCGAGTAGTTTGTGACGTGTTGAATAGACTGTTCTAAGATACCTTTCCACTACCAGACTCCACTCAAGAAAATAAAAGACATCTGCAATGACTAATATCAAAACATTAGATGAAAATGTGGAAGGTGAAGGCAGGAGTGGTCCACGTTGTGTCTCGGGGCAGAATCTCTCTCTTTTTTATCTTTACACGACAATAATGGCAACTGTTCTAACAATTGACCACTGCTATTTTTCAAGCTTGGCCTGCCAGACCCTGTCATTGTGAGTTGAATACTAAAATTGGTCAGGCTTTATGCCAAGCTCTTTTTTTCTGATTGGTTGAATGTTTTTTTTTTTTCAAATTTCCCTGCAAATGTTGGTCCTGCTCCCTAAATTCTGATTGGTTGTATGTCAATTTGTTCTGCCCCCTGGAAATCAACCTCAAACCAAGAGGGACCAGACTAATTCTTTGCATAGACTAACATAAATACACATAATACTTTAAAACATCTTCATAAAATACAGTAAATTTCTACCAACTCCACTTCAGGTCTCACATTTTGATGAACTGTCACCGGAGCAAATGAAGACACACTCACTCTCAGTCTGGGCTCAAACAGAAATAGAAAAAGATGCCTGAGGTAAATCATTCCTGAGCGCTGCCTGATGATTGACAGCTCACCAGCAGCTGTATATGTTTCTAATAAAGTCTTCACATTATACACTGATAGACAGGACATATACATATCTCTGTGTAGAACATAATAACCTCATCCGCAGTAATCACCGCGGCGCTCCGGTTTAGAATGAATCGATATTAGTTATTTAATGAAAGAATGATGACACTGCTATTTACAACAACAAGACCCGCTGACGCCAAAAATTATTTGATTATACATGATATGGAAATTTGCTACAAGGAAATGGAACATAATCTAAAAAAGGCTATATTTAATGCACCGTGATTAGATAAATGTACTGACAGAAATGCAAACTAGTCTGAATCTCTCTAGGTCTGAGTCACATGGTGGTAGTGGCTTAGGAGGTAAAAAGGGATGTCTAATAACCTGAAGTTTGGTGGTTTCTGGCTGTTTATCTTCTATGTGTTCACCAAATCACTCAAATGCTTCTTTTTTTTTTCAACAACAGCAGCACAGTGACCTTTTCTGCTTTTCTTTTATCAAAAAAGTAAAACTGGACCAAATTACCACGGCAAAATACTAATGCATCACATCAAACTGAAGTTGAGAGCTGACCCTCAACTGTATCTGAGTTCAGCGTCATCCCACAATAATCTCCGCCTCATTAAACGTGTGAATGCCTTGCAATTATTTATCCATGTTTTACTTTGCCTCCCTTTTATTGTTTCCTTTTTTTCTTTTTCTTCTTGCTGTTCCGCTGTGTCAAAAGATGTATCCACCAACAGAATGACCACATTCTCTGTTTAATTGGTAGCCATTACTTCTTTGTTGACATAAGGTTTCACTTATTCAGATCATTCCCATTACAAAATGCTATTGATTGTGATTAAACAGTTCTCCTAAAATGCAAAAAAACAAAACAAAAAAACAAACTCTGTGTTTCTCTTTTGGAAAAGCAGGAAATAGGGAACAAATTTAAAGTGAATTACAAATACAATAAAATACAATAAGTCAATCTGGTCAGGCTTCCAGAGAGTGAGAAGACAAATTGAAATGCAAGGTCTAATGGGGCAATTAAAAACTAAGTATGAAACAGCAGTATACAATAAGTTTATTTTGTTACAGATGACCTGTTGCCATTTACACCTAGCAAAAACCTTACCAACTCTCTGTGTGCCAATATATTTCACAATGCGGATCACTCCAGGCTAGATCAACCTTTCTGAACTATGGACTGTAATGTTTTTTGAGTCTAAGCAGAAATATATACAGTAACAATTGAAGAACTACACTGTAAATAATTACCAGGATTTCACAATAGTCAACTGTAAAATTTCACACTAAATTGCATTAATATCACTTTACAGGATTTAACTTTAATGTTCACAGTATGACACTGTAATTTAGAAGTTTACTATAAAAACAGTGCCATTACAGTAAACTACTGTATTATTTGTTGTTTTAATTATTACTGGGATTTCACAGCATTTTATTGTGTTATTTCACCGCAAAATACTGTATTAAGACTCTCCACACAAAAACACAGCAAATTACATGAACCGCACTGAATTGTGGGACCTGCCGCGGATTTTTTCAAATATTAAAAGTTGGTGCATGGACTTG
This sequence comes from Rhyacichthys aspro, assembly GCA_036850595.1. Classification (NCBI taxonomy): domain Eukaryota; kingdom Metazoa; phylum Chordata; class Actinopteri; order Gobiiformes; family Rhyacichthyidae; genus Rhyacichthys; species Rhyacichthys aspro. The sequence continues at coordinate 21,871,882 of CM072163.1, read as the reverse complement.
ATGCCACCCGCCCGGAGAACAAGAGAAGGTAATTTAGCCTCGTTTTCTACCTTTGCGTTCACTATATTGTCATTTTAAACGAGTGTGATGTTCGTCGTATTAATGACTCTTTATTCTCTGACGCTTTTATTTCTACACAGACAAACCGAGCCCACCTCACCGAAGGCTGCGAGTAGCAACCACATGGAGGATTAACACGGTTAGTTGGTTTGATTAACTGTTTGTTTGAGCTAAAGGGACGTTTTGTGTCACGGTAGAGTGAATCTTTGCTCCACATTTTGATTTGAGGCTGTGGCTGCGGTAACGTTAGCAAGTTAGATAGTTGGTTTGAGACGGCAAAACACCCACGCTAACGTTAGCTGATGTTTCTCTTACATGTTGCATGTGAAATTCTCAGTAGAGCAGCACGTAGGCTAATATAACGTCAGTGCTTTTTTTTTCTTTTTTCCAAGCATTTCTTGATCCATCCATGGCTTGTTAACAGGGTGTTTGTCTTTTACTACTACTACCATTGCTATGGCAACTATTATGATTACTTCTATTACTATAGATGCTCTGATCAGGATTTATGAGGCCGATCACCTATTACCGATCACCGAAATTGTGATCGGCCGATACGATTGAAGGGCTAAATTAAGAATGCTATAAAACAAAAATGAACCACTGAATTAACCCGTTACCACGCTGGAATGCAGCACATCATTGGAAAGCTTAGATTCTTATCATTTTAGTGATGTAAATCTTTTCTAGACACAGCATCAACATTACGAACACTTAAAGCTTCTTTCGAAAACAAACAAACAAATCGAAACCGAAACTTACTGGCGCTTCTCACCTCTGAAGTCTTCCTGCGGCTCAAACATACAAAACAATCCAACAAACACGGTCCTGTTCTGTTAGCAAGTGTTCAGAGAATCAAATACAGTAAAAAATATGTACATAACACATCTTATTGCATCCACAAATCCCCAATGAGTGCAGTTTCGGAGTATTCCCTTATTTTATCGCTCCTAAGTGCGCGCGCATGTTTTGAAACTCGACCACTCTGAGCGTTTGATTGACACCTCTGGCGTTTTTGGCAGGATCGATTAGGGGTTAAACTGTTTAACTGTTCTTTTATTTAATAATTTTGTAATTTACCTAAGGTATTTTTTCAAGTAACAGCCAGGTTTCCCCAAAACAAACATAGGTATAAACCATTAAAGAATCTCTGCCAATCCACAGGTAGCTCTCAACGTTGCAGGACTTAAATAAGAGTAAATAAATATTTCTCCTTTATTTAGTAAAGGTTTTTCAGTTTCTATGGATTAACGTTAAGGACAAATCTCGGTTGTTCTGCGCATGCGCATGATTGGTTTTTCTGATCGGCCATTTTGCCGAGCACCGATCACACTATTTATAGCCGTGATCGGTGACCGATCGATCGGCGCACCTTTATCTATTACTACTATTACTCTTAGGTATTTTATGTGAGATTTATGTATTTTCAGCTACTACTACTACTACTATTACTACTACCACTATTACTACTACTGCTATTACTAAAATCTTTCAGGCATTTTATGTGAGATATATGCATTTTCAGCAGCGGTTTTCATTTCAGCAAGGAGCATTCCCACTGCATTTTTGCAATTTTTCTAGTTTAACATAAAAGATCACCTGATATTAATACTTTATTGTTGATTTACAGATGCTTCCTGGGTATCAATCCAGAAACTGGCTCAAGACAAAGAGGAAGCGTGGAGGGATCAACGCACATGTAAGCAAATTGGTAGATTTCGAGTGGCAGGCAATGTAGAAGGTTGTAGAAGGTAGAATGTTTTTTTTTTTTTGAAAACTTGTGAGTGTCCCTTTTTTGACCTGTGGATTCCATTTTGGCAAATTGGCCCATTGCCATAATCCATACAGTCATAGTAGTAGGTTTGTTACCTACCTTTGGCTCTTACATAAAATCAAAATGGCTGCAAATGGAATCGAAGGGTCATGACAAAAGGGACACCCTTTACAAAAAGCTTTAAAAATTAACAATTTACAATGTGCAACAGCAAAACTGTACAACAGTACAACCACTACAATTCAGGCATGTTTTAAAGAGATAGTTCAACATTTTGGCAAACTGGCCCATTGCCATAACCCCTATAGTCATAGTAGTAGGTCCGTTACCTTTAATTGTCGGTACAAGCTATTTTTAGATCAGTGGAGCCTATGAATGTCCCTGTTAAATGTAATATTGCACTTTGCACTTATCGTAAGCTTGATTAAAAAGTGAAAACAAATCATCATTTTGTTCTGTTTTCTTTTTTGAGCATAAAGTGAGAGGGTGCAGTAAAATTACAATTAACAAATGGATTTAAAAATATATTACACTGTTTATTAAATTGTAAATTTACAGTAAATTATTGGTTAATAATTGCATTACTTTTACAGTAATTCAACGTAAATGTTTTCACAGCAATTTACTGTATTTATTTCACATTAGTTTACAGTAATCATCACGGTAATTCCTTGGGCATGGCAACCATGAATTTACAGTAAAGTGTTGTTGTTTTATTGTAAATTACTGTGGAATAATTACAGTAAAGTACTGTGAATTAATTACGGTAAATTGTTGTGAAAATATTTACAGCGAATTGCTGTGAAAGTAATGCAATTATTAACCAATAATTTACTGTAATTTTACAGTGAAATTTTTTACAGTGTACAAAATTATACTCTCCACATAATCCAAAACCTGCATTTTCATTTTTATTACATCCCACAGTACACTATTATTATTACTAACATGTCTTTTTAGCAATGGCTGACTGCTCAGTGCTGCTGAAGACTGCAGTATCCTTCTAAATAATGTGAAATAAGCAGTACATTTTGAGTCGGTAACTTCACACATCATGCAAGAATCATAAAAAAGGAATTTTGTTCTGCGACATGTGTCTGACCTGAGAGTTGAACCTGAGCTGGCAGATGCTACAGGAGACATGTTTCCTCTTGGTGCTGGGAGGAAGACCCAGAGTGTGGTGTAGGACGGCCTTCTGCACCGGGTCCATCTGCACAGACACAAACAGAGAGAGAAAGGATAGTTAAAAGAGTAAATCAGCCATTTGAAAATCAAGCTCTGGGATTCAGAGGAACACACTGAACCACAGCACAGCATCCATCTCTGCTCGAAATGCAGATATCGCCTGCACAGACGCTAACACAGACAGACTGAGGACGAATGGTCTTCTTCATATCATGGACACAAGTCACTCTCTGAGATATTTTATTTATGTTTCCCTTTTCATATCCCAGCTCACAGTTACGTAAAAGATTTAAAAATACATGACATAGCCCATTTTCCGCTTGTTTTTCTAGAGGCACTCGAGTCCCAGGATCATTTTGGTAACTTGACTTGAACTTGTGAACCGATGACTCCAAGTTGTGTGCAGTAATACGGACTTGGACTGTGGCACTTGCGAGTCCCACTCTGTTGTGACACATCATCAACCTTTTACAACTTGTCAACAGCTCCCTTTACTAAATATTTTTATGAGTGAGTCTGGGGAAATTATGATAAAAAATAGATCTATATATTGTTTTTGCCATAATGAATAACCCTACATTTACGTGAGAGCAAAAGCAATTATTAAATGTCACTTTTGCACCCACATACGTTTTCTGATTTCCATCCAATAACCGGTCTGGAGCATGTTGGGAGGGGTTAATCTTGTCTCATAAACTTCCACACACAGCACGACAAGGACACACAACAATCGTGAAATTCGGCCTGACTCAACAATTGTCTAACGAGCAGAAATTGGGTCAATTCGCGCAATGACTGTCACTTTTTGATTTCGAGAAAGAACGAAAACATACTATCAATGTCCAACTTTCAATTGAAAAGCCAAATAATGTAAAACTGACTGATCAGATGTGAATAGAAACTCATAAACAGAGTCATATATAAACAGCAGTTAATTTATCAGTGAACCAAGTAAAGTATTTAGTTGTAGTATATTTGAGGGAGATGTGTAACATGGTGCTGACTTTAATGTACTGTGTGTAATAAAGATTGAAACCATGCTGTTATTCCATTTTGAAATGGCTCATATTTATTTCAAACACCACTTTAGCCACCAGTTTCCACTTCATAGCATCCACAATGTTTCCAGGCTATAGCTATCAGTGAAGCTTGTGTCACCATTTGTTTGTTTATAACTAATGTAAACAAACACACATGTCTCATATATAATATAAGAATATGTGCAGCTCCAATTATTATTTTTTATGAATTGATTAAGAATAGTTTAAGACAGTAACAGGCATTGAAAAAACAATTATTTTTGCCCCACCTAGTTGCAGTCATATGCATAGGGCATTACCTGTGAACTAGTACACATGTAGCTAAAGTGTAATATCCCCATATCACCTACTGCACATTAAACACACTAGACACTGGTTGGCCTGTTCTCTGGAATACTACTTTACTCCATAATAAAAAGTATAATCACTTTTGTTGCTGCCGTACTCTCTTTTGGGTAAATGGGAAACAGGCAGACAGAGAGTTACACATTTCTTAAGATTTGCTGAAATCTGCTAAAAATGTCAAAATGCCTGCAGGCTCTCCTCACAGTGCGTCCAGGTTTTGTGAAGATGTGAAACTCAAAGCAAAGCCCCGCTGCTTTTAAAACGACTGCAGGACTATGACTAAATACTAGGAGTAATATTTGAGGAGAAAATGTGGTTTAATTTAATTTCCTGTAAAGAGTCATCCTGTGTCCACACTCAGACTGACCTGGGGGCCTGGGGGGTGGTGGGGTGGGGGCTCCTCTATCATTGGACCCATCTGCAGGGTTCAGACTTGGTGCAGCTGACCTATTTACACGGTCCAGTTCCATTGGACATATCAAGAACCAAATAGTCTTTTGCCAGACTTTGAATGTTTCCAATTGTTCCAATGTTTTTCAATGTCGTTTTTTTTAACACATCAAACCATTAAGTAATGTTCCCTACATTAGTCAGTTTCCATTTCCAAAATTATCATGGAATTAAAGAATCCAAAACCTCAATGCAAGTTCCATTCATTTTCTGCTTTTCTTTTTGGAAACTGCTTTGGTGACTGTAGGAATATCAGAGAAAATTAGTTTATTTGTAGGTACAGAGGTATAAATACGTGTTTATAATTAGTTTCCGTACTGATGAAAAGACTGAAACCATTGCTTCATTTGATTTGATCAAAAAACCATTGATTTAAATGTTATACTTTTTAAAATTTATTTAAGGTCAGAGCTGGAAGCTATCCCGCCTGTTTGCAGAGCTAACATTGACAGACAGTAGACGTGCACTTCATTGGACGGTGGCAGGAAGCTGTTCCACTGCGGCACCAGGACGACATTCAGACTCTACACAGAAAGGCCATCGTCAGCCGGCCCAGGGTTCACACTGGGTGCTGTGTACTAAACTATAATGTCTGACTTGTTCACATAAAATCCTTTTCTTTGCACATGGCCCCTGTTAGTTCTTTTGGCCTGACCTCATCCAGTGTGGTGGGTTTACTCCAAGTCCTCCTGTAGGCTTTATTTCCTTTGAGGGTTCATCCAGTGTCCAAACTCAGACTCAGAGTGAACAGCTTAGGGGACCTCGTCTATACAGTCAGACCCATCTGGGATGCTCACCAGACCAATCCAGTCCCACTGGACACACTTGGAACCAAGTACAGCCAGTCTTTCTGCCAGACTGTGAATGTTTCCAGGTCAGTAGTCGCATTTACATAAACTGAAATAGTTCATATTTTGAAATTCTGTAAAATAGATGATTCCCTTTATTTTGCAAAAAATTTACATAAACAAGCAGCACAAAAATGTTCTGAAACATCGACACAAGTACTTATATGGTGCTGCAACAACCTCGAAACATAAAACATTACCCCCTGTAGCCCTGCTGCTTTCAAATGGCATAGTCAGCACTATAAGAACAGTGTTTCTCAAACATTATTTCAGAAGACCCTTATTTTAAAAGAACAATACATCTGTTAACAAATTTCCAGCTTTTTTTTTGTACTTTTTTGAAAATGTTTTTTTTTTTTAGATAATTTTATTTAAATAAATATAGTGTGTGTGTGTGTGTGTGTGTGTGTGTGTGTGTGTTTAGCTTATTGTTAGCAATTTTTTTCTCCTTCATTAGTGTACTTTACAAATATTTTTCTGTTTTTTTTTTTGTTTGTTTTTGTTTTTTTTACTGTGACTCAAATAAAACCACCTCTTACCCCCAAACCTACTCAAACAACCACAGTTTATTCAAAAGGTTACTGAAGTTAATGAAGCGAAGTCAACAGCTAGTTACAACCAACCTCTGCAGAACAGATGTTGCATGGGCACATTTGCACTGATTCACTCGTCAACTATTTAAGAGCAGATAAGACTCTAACAATCCTGGCTCACCTTGGATAAAATGAAGCGCAGTGCTTTACATGGAAGGCCTTCTCTCTGACACACTTTGCTGCTGAACTGACATAAAAAAGCGCACTGAGTTATGCAACTGACAACTTCAGGACTGTAAATCTCACCCAGGTTTTGAGAAGTATAAAGAGGATGACACATGGGTTTGGCAGAGCTCACTGGCGGCGGAAACAGCAGAGGGGCTAATGCAGAGCAACCTGCTGCGAAGGCTGGGCCGCGCCGCTGAGCTCACTCCAGTTTAAACATCTGGGCTCGGAGACAACCCATGAGCTCTCACTAGAAACACGCATCGAGAAAGAGGCATGTTATTTCAGCCTCACTCAGCGGCAGAAAACTTGGGAGTAAATGTGGTTTGAAAAGAACAGTGTTGTTCTACAAAGACATGTAGTTATTAATGACTGGGGAGGAATTGGTCAGAAGGTATCTAAGAATGTGACTTTGCTGTTGTTGGCTTTATCACTAGTTTATCCACAGTTCAGTCCTAAAATCCAATGTTTAATTTGGAAATATATGATTTAATTCCAGACTGAGTATTGGCTAAAAGAGTCATTGTCAAAAAGAGTCCTAAGTCCTTTTCCTTGACCTTTGAGTGTAATGTCATGAGGTCAAGAGGTTAGGAGGTTCCTTATTGAGTTTGGAAAGTAGCCTCAGTAGTGTTTTGACAATGCACTAACCTCATGAGAGGAAACAACGAGGGAAGTTACATTGAAGCACAGAGGCTTAAAAGAAACTAGATATCCCTAAAATGGACTACAACAAGTGCACCTTACTGTCCACTGAGGAAAAGGTACGCTTATGTATGGTTTAAAAAGGCTCCTAAACATGACAATACAGAGAAATAGTGAGTGTCTTCACATCTGTAAAAGGTACTGCCCTCTGTTGAATAAAATCATTCAATCTTCATTCAGAGGCTTTTATAATCTACCATACCACAGTGAACTCTGCTATTAATCCATACAACAGACAGACAGTAAAGTTTCCAAAACACTGTGAGTGTCAAGATTGAACCTTTGTCTTGTTTTGATGATATAGTCATTTTCCAAGAAAAAAGAATAATAAAGCTAGTGTTTATTGGCAGCTGTTTTCTATTTTAGAGTCAGCGTTTTACTTTGTGAATTACAAACATTCCGTTCTCTGTCTAGATTGCATAATCAGGAGAAGAAGTTGTGACATAAAAGAAAGAGTCACAAATATTCCCAAGTCCTCTCTTCTAACAGTCAGTGATATTTACTGTAAATGGATTAACTTAACCAAGTCACTAGTTCATTTGACATCAATCAATTGCTTCATTTAATCTCTGTGGCGCAAGACAGATCTATAGATCTTGTGATGTCCCAGTAACTAATGCATTTATAGAAATTTAAAAAAAATGTTTTTATTTGTTTTTTTCATGATATAATTCAGAAGGTGTGACTAAGCGGCAGTGCTATGAGGCTGGTGCAAAAAGGCCAAACCTCCTAATGATTAGCAGGTCAGATCTCCTTGTGGCAGAAGTGAAAGCACAGAGCAGATATCTGGTCTTTACAGATTGTTTAATGCATCACCGTTCTGTGAACTCAAAGGGGATGTATTGCTGAGATGATGCTTAATAATGTGTGCTTAATTCTGTTGTTCACGGCCGAGAAAACAAACATCAGCTTCAAACCATGGTGCAAATGTCTTTTTTATGTTTTGACTCAACCAAAGCCAGGCATCTCCATGATGGGCTTTAAGTTTAATAACACCTGTGTCAGGAGTAAGATGTCAAACCAGCCATGCTTCACTAACTATTCACCTTAGGTCAGGCCACTAAACCAGAGTCGAGGGAGATGATCACCTCTGGGCACTTCCATTTAGAGCAGATTCAAAATCGGGCTGATTATCCTGCAGTGTGAGCTTAGGCTTGAAATGTAAGAACAGCTCTTTTAATTCAAAGTTTTGAAAAAGGCAAATCATCTGAAACAATTGTCTTCTACTGTGTATTGCAGCAGTGTACACCTTCAGCTCCTTACTTGAACCGAAACCACCACAAAAGAGAAACAGAAGATCCTGGCTTTAGTGAAAGAGATAAACTGACAGTAGTGATAGTTAATAAAAATTTTCTACATGTGTTGAATAGAATATATTTTAAATTTGTTGTAACCGAGCACACTACAACTTTGTGCTTTACACTGCAAACAACAAAGCTAGCCAAAAATCAGTTTTTCTTTTGGTTTTAGTCTATATTTAGACCTAGTGTGCAGAGAGCAGCTGTATTTCCAGACACATCTCCTCTCCACAAACTCCACAGTCCAGGAGCCCACAGCTGCCAGCGACCCACTCCACCACACACAGAGCAGCCACGGCGCATTAGCACACATATCTTCTTCAAGCCTGCAGCAGTGAAGCCAGAGCACTGATACAAACTGCTGCAAATTCACCTCCATCTTTGAAATCACTTCCTAAAGCTGTGATCTGTCATTTTCTCGGCCGGTGGAGTCCCGCCCCGGAACCTGTCAATCACACTGATGAACTGTCTGCTTTGAACCAGCCGGCAGCCACAGGCGCAGGTAAAGCCGTCACAGTCTCACACAGAAAATGGTCAGCACTGACGACTCGACTTACTAATGTTCGCAGTGTCCATCACTTGCCTCGTTCTCACATGGACATCCTGTTATTATGATTAGTAAATTGTGTCAAAGAGGTAAGACCTTAGGGGAAGGTGCACATGCAATTTTCTGCTGTACATGTAAGAAAAATTACATTCACACATTTAAGATTCATCATCTAACTCTAATTTGAGTTTTTTTTTGTAGGAAATCAGTAATGACCTAAGTCACTGTACTGTTGAGTTTTTTTAACTTCACGTCAGACAGAGTTATGGGTTTACAGCACTTTGAATCCCTTGTGGGGTAGCTCTAAATACACCCATTTCCCCCGTACCATATTTGTCCTGTTGTATCGACAGCAGACTGGACCTGACGCCAGACTGACCCTAACTGCCCTACTCTCTCAGCAGTGGACCTCTCTGATATAAAACAACAGTTATGGTTCTATTTTGAAGAATTGGATGAGACATGTTTTTGGAAACAGTACATTTTTGCTGGAGTGAGTATTCATCAAAAGAAAGTGAACAACTTGGACCTCCGTCTCATGGATCTTTATTAATCAAAATTTGTATCCATTTTAGAGAAAAGTAGTGCTTTATGTGTCTTATTTTAAAAGCACTGCATTCTTTGTCCGTTAAACACAGTGTGAAGCCGGCTTGTGTCCACTCCATGAGACACAAACCATCTGCTTAACTATGCCCAGATGCCTCCTTCTGAAACCTTTGTAGTACGTTACATTTATGAATTTTTAGTGTAAAAAAAAAGGTCACATTAAATCACAACCCACTCGTCAACCAAATATTTGGTGCATAACATCAATTCACATGATGTTACTAAAATGACCGAGAGATCATATGCAGCAGCTGTTAATACATGTTACTTTTGCACAACATGGAACGGGTTTTTGGAAGTGCTGGAAGTGGGTAGCAAGGCATTTTAGAAAGGCTCTATTGTGCCTCTTGTCTCTTTAGATAGTTATTGTGCAATGGACTTCAGAAATTATAGATGAAAAGATTTTCACCGTGTTGCCAAAGGCTTGCATAAAGACAAACTGAAGAAAACAGATCGATTTAATCATAGCTCCACTGTAATGAGCACTTCAGACCAGGCAACATTATCTCTGCATTTATAGACCTACAGTCCTTCTTTAAGGACTCTCGAGTGTAGTTCAAGGTCAGGACTCAACATTACTTTATGCTGTATGGTTGCAATGTCATTAGCCTTTTCTCTTATATAGAACCTTTTACTGGTGAATGATAAGGCTCAGGGATATCGATTCTATAAGTAAAGTTCAATAACCGTGGAATTAAATTACCCAATGAACTCTGACAGTTAGAAATCTACGTTGCTGTTAGTCATTTTTTGCTCTTTTACTGCCAATATGATGCATGTATATCTCAAAACACTGCCATCACTCCACAGAAAATTACCACTAGACGTGAATCATGCTTATCTTTTTGCAACATTTCTTTTTAAGTCTTGCCATTCTCTTTTCATTATCGCCATCACTATGTTTACATCTCTCTCTTCCTTTTTATGGCTCCAGTTTCCTTGTTTTGCTTTTGTTTCTCATATAAAACACCCCTTTGGCAACAGCATGTTCTTGTTTTATGGTTCTGTTTTATTAATGCGGTGTGGGATGGACGTCAGTACAAAATGTGTTTTGTTGCCTGGCGTTGTGCGCTGTCTTCTTCAGTTTGTGTGTTTGAGCCCTGTCTCCCGTGTCGGGGTGTTTGTGGGACGTTGTGACAGCCCACAGAAGGCCTCTGTGAGCGAGGCCCTCCGCTCAGCTGGATGCAGTGTGACAGGAGTAGACAGTGATGGACCCCTCACAGCGGACGGCTTTTTATTGGAGACGACTGACAAACACTGAGGGATGGCTGTCTGAGCTTTATGTGTCCATCTAAACCACACTTGTGTCACTAGTATTTATATGACTGCTTTTAAAAGGCCATAAACATGAACATTAGACAGACATTGTTTTTGGCTTTCGGAAAAACTACAACAACCTATCTCCTCTTGCCTTTCTTGGAGCCTGCCTTGGTTCCCTGGTTGCATCTATTAATAACCCAGTGGTTGAACATTTTATAAAGTTTAGAAAGCAGATCGATCTTTGCCTTTTCTGAGTCTGGAACCCCATCACTTCAAACTGAGAATAAACGTTTCTCATTGATGCAGGTTTTTGGCGGTGGCACCAGGTGGGGATCATTCATTTTAAAGTTCAGATTATTTTCCTTTATTTTTGAAACTGCCTAGCCTCCCACGCACCACAGTGTCAAACACAGTGGACTGGGTCATGTCCCCGTGTCCATTCCCAGGGGTCTCATGTCAGACCTTTGGTGGTCTTCTTGTCTCTGCACCCACCACTGGTTAACTGTTTTCTGCACTGTAGTGACTCACACTTTAGGGTCACAAGTTTTTCTAATATTTCTTACAGTAGTCTATCAATGTTCAATAAGAAAGAGCCATAAGTAACCCTTCTGGCTGTCTTGTTATGGTACAGAGTATGTACAGAGAATAAGTTGTAAGGTGCTGTAAGGTACAGTTTGCTTATGTAGACAAATGTTTTACTCAGCCAACCCGCATCAGTCCAGTGGAAATGGGTTGAGTGTACTTGAATGCCCCCCACAGTCGGTTATTAATATACTAATAGAGCACCTTGAGCATGTGGTGAAATCGGAGAGTGGCAAATTGTTGAATCAGTGCCACAAAGAATTAACTCTAGAACCGCCAACATTCCAATACCATCTATAACTGCCAGCTGGTTATTTCTACCCCGCGATACAATAGCTTCAGCATTTGTAGTGTCTCTAACTCAAGCAAGTCATCAGTTTAAATAAAAGAGTACAGTAAACTAATGAGTACTTCTTTAAATTGTCTAAAATTAGCTCATTGACATGGCAAGGCCAGGAGCTTAGCCGAGGTTTGTAACAGGTGCTCCGCAAGGTGAGCCCCTTTATTTTTTTTGACGTTGATTTAATCTGCTGCTAGACTGTTCACAGACTGACTAAATTATTAGTAGGTAACATTATTTGTTTGTGTTTAACACAGCTCTGATTACATTGATAAGAAATACCATTAGCTTTCTTTTTAATTGCACTAAGGGCAATCAGTAGCTTTTCTAATGAGTCCAGGAAAAAATGTAGGTGACAACTAATATCATCACTCACAATCACAATTTATAAACTGTATTGAGACAAAATGACATAGCAGAATACACAAAAAAATAAAACAATGGCTTTGCTTTATATTGATGCACTTCAAATGACATCATGCTGAAGAGGGAATCTGTTGTTAGGATATGGGACTATGCTATATTCCAACATATTCTAACCCAAGACTCGAATCAGGTTTTAGTTTGGAGACTGGTAAAGTAAGAGCAGCAGACACACAACAGGACAGATGCTATATTAAACAACATGGACCTTTCCCGGCATTGGGCTTTTGAACAACAGAGAGCAGCCAGTGGACGTCTGAGATCAGTGAGCTGCACGACAGAACTCTTTTTTCATTTGCCATAAGGCTGTAATCAATCAGTCTACAGATGACGAAGTCTGAATCAATTCATTTGATGAGAACTAAAATGAAACAAAATGAAATTTCCCTTGGGGATTCATAAAATTAAATTGAACAATGTTCTTTTAAATTTCCAAGGACCACATAAATCCATCATTATGCACTTAATAATAATAATAATAATAACATAATAAAAACTTGCAGCTGCTAAAACAGAATATAGGTTTTTCAGCATGCAATATTCTACAGTGTTTTTTCAATGGAGTAAAAATGACCCCAGTTTTAGTGTAAATCAGGCTTTCCCATTGTTTATTCAAGGAAGCTCAAAATACGAAGGTACGGTCAATATAGCCATTTTATAAAAGGACATGAGGCTGGAGAGATCAGAGTTTTATGTGAACAATGTTACATGAATGTGAATTGCAAAGAAGGTCAAAATGTTTCTGTTATGATTCTAGTCTGAAGGCAGTCCTGAAGAGAAAAGAGTGAGTATATCCTTGTGTTCCCGTCTGACAGAGACATGGCAGGTTTCCACTACTGAGACTCATAAAACATGCAGAGTCATAAATAACAAATGATGTCCAACAGATTACAGGCATTAAATAATCACAAAGGTGTAATGTAATCACAGTTATGGACGAGACACAGTTGGAGGATTAAGTTAACAGATCCGCACAACTTTCAAACTACATTAGTATGCTGATTTACGTGATTAACTAAGTGACGGCACTTGCACATTTCCTGCTTTGTTTTAAAATGGTCATCTGGCTATGATTCGGGTTTAAAAAGTAAAAGGTAAGGTTGTTTTGCTCACAGGGAATACAATCACACAACAGGAAACATGTAGAGGACACGCAGAATACATCCTCAGTGTTAAGAGTCATTATGGTCCCTTTTATTCAAGTAGTGTATTTACATGGACATTATTTTTTGGCCTTTATTTTGTTTATTTGATTGGATAGTAGACAGAACCCAGTTACAATCATGTTAAAAAAATGACCCTGTTATTAATATCAATGCAATAAACCATAAATAATGGCGTCCCAGGTTCATTATTATCACTTAAAAAGACACAAACTGCAGTGAGCTTACTGCTGCTGAATGTTAAAATTGCTTACAGGCATTGCTTATTTATTATGTTTCCAGTGACAGAGGTTCAAAAAATAGCCAAAAAAACATGCCCTTACTTTGACAGGAGTGAGCTGTCAATGTCACACCAAAGGACAAGGAGCAACAGGTAAACTTTGGAAAAAAAAATCTACTGTCATTCAGTGGCTGTAGTGTGAGACCAGTAAACACAATTATCAAGAAAAAAACAAAACTGGATACGGCATGTAAGTGCTTAATGTCATCAATGTCCAAGTGCACCTTTTTGTTGTTTCATTTATTTAATGGTAATGGACTAAAGGTTGACTAAGGGCATACTCACACCAGGCAAACTGTTCCGTGTCCAGGCCTGAAACGCCCTTAATGTCTGGTTTGCTTGGCTGATGTAAGTGCTTCCATCCGCGCTTGAGAACGGAATGCTTCCAGGTTTCAGCGTGGCTGGAAGAGTCGTGTGCATGACGTGATATGTGCGACAATTCCCAGTCCATTCAAACCATAGCAGCAAAAGGTCCACGGAGATCTGATGGACCTAATACGACTCCAAAATCAAACTGAGCTCAAAATGAATATCGCTTGGTTTACGTTCTCCATTTTACAGTTTGAGTAACGTCCGTTGAGCCGCTGAACGATTCCGTGCTTCTAGTGAACAAGCGCCGCATGGAGATGTAGGAGTCCCCTGACACCCGACGGAATAACATTACTGGGACCTGGCACAGATTCTTTTTGCATGTGTGAGTGCAGCACAGTGGGGGTAAGATACCCCTCCCCAATCGTACTCAGGCATGGAACGGTTCAAATAGCTCTGGTGTGAGTGCGCCCTAAGGCTCAGTCCCATTTCTTCCACCTAGCCCTACCCCTCGGTCTAGTGCATTCACGAGAGGCGAAGGGGAAGGGCTACATACTCTTCCAAATGGAGATTTTCTGGAGTCACACTGGACCCCAGCTCACAGAGCCTTCACCGACAACATGGCTGCAAAGGAGATACATAAAAGTAACTAATTTGAGCAGACAAAACAGTCCTGTTTTATGTTCAGATGTTGCTCATTTCTTAGGGAGATTATTAAAGCCCTGCCCACTACCCCTTTCTTTGGGAGCCAAGTGGTAGGGCTAAAGGAAAGGGGTAGGGGTAAGAGAGAGAAATGGGATTGGCCTAAGGATATCGATTAGTAAACGCCAATATGACAAAAAATGGGTTAAAATACTCAATGTATTACAATATTCTCAGCAAGCATCAGTCTTTTGCAATACTCATTTTGTATATGTTACTCATCTCAGTGACAATAAATATATGACATTCCCTCTAACCCACCCCTCATTTAAAAAACTGAATGAAACCTTGTTAAATTTTACTTTTTACTAACTGTTTGGGTGTGCCATTTATGTCCTGTGACGTTAGCTGACAGAAATTCCATAGCAACAAGGTGTTTAAAACACTCATTCAAAGCTATTTAAAGTTCATCTGGGAGCACAGTGATAGTGGTCAATGAGGGCTGTACTGGTGAGGTCTAAATGCCGCGCTGAAGCCGCCAGCCCCGTTTACCATTACCCAAAGTGGGATGAATGACCTGTCAGATGTAATCCTCTCTCCGATGTGTCTCCCAATTACCTCTGCCGCCTGACCAGTCACTTATTCACCAGCAGCCAACGTCCACTCCCAACTGACGCCACACGGAATGAGCTTTTTCACAAATTAGCAAGTCTAATCAGGAGGGAGGCTCGCTTTCACTGTGAGAGCAAAAACACTTTCCAGGTGTTCAGCCCAGTTGCTGTGGAGTTTGGTTGTTGTTTATTTCTGTATTCAAAGTCCACAAAATATTTACACCAGTTTGTGGTTGCAGGAGAAAAACCTACTTCATTTTGGCCAACTTGCTTCCAGTTTTTAGTAAGAATTTTGATTGGGCTACTGTTATTACTAAGAGGTTGTTGAAAGAAGAGGATGTTTCACTGTTTCACTAGATGTTGCCAAAAGTACAGATTGCACCTTTAAGGAGTTATCTTTGATCATTTGGCTGAAAAGGGACTGGATACTAGAAAATAAATTCTTTGTCCCTTCAAGAAGGACACGGACAATAATGTATAAGACCACATCATAAGTGTATCGATATCTAACGGAAACACTGGCTGTCCAACACTGGCGTTGTCATAGTTTTAACAGTAACTTAGTAAAAACTAGTTGCCCATATGTCTACAGTAACATTTTGTGAGCATATGCTGGACATTAGTGCAGTATTAATAAGCGTACGATAGAAATTGTACAAATCCTTTATTCAGTCATTTATTCATTGTTACATTTTCAAATAACCAACATACTTGATAGTGAAAGTTCTTCTGTCTTTCCCCAAGCACAACCAGATGTTCCTTCCTAAAGATAATCAGGATTTTTAATAGGTATGTCATCTGCAATGGAAGCATCATACGTAGATATTTTGTGTTATACACTTTCTTTTAAATCTAAACATTAACAATACTAGATAACAGAAGAAACATATCGAGGCCTGTGCATTTATCAGTGAGCACTGAAGCTGCTGTGTGGCCTTCAGAAGTATGAACACACTGGATTTATTTGGAAATTTGAACGTGGAATGCGTTCCTGTTATGGCTCTAATGACTTCAGCAGACTCCGAAGGAAAAGGGTTGTTAGGAAAAGCCACGACAGATTGGTGACATCACCACCGAGTGAATGGGAAAATCCTTCAAATCCTCAATATGGCCCTAAAACGTTGGGACTTCAGTATTTTTTACAGTTGTGTTTTCATATCAGTTACCAGAGAGTTTTACTTAGGGTCAAACATTGGCTAAATGTTCAATTTTACACTGTATGAATCAGTTAATATATTCACGTAATCCCTCATATTAAAGATAAAGTCCACGCATTAAACAGTCTCCACTGATTTGACCTTTAATCCCTCATAAATGTAAATTCTGCACATTTCTATCTCAACTGCCTAGAAATGTGGCTATGAGACTTTTTTTTGTCAGGATCATGTGTAAAAATGGCTGCAGAAAACTCTCTTGGCATTTCATCCAAAAAGCAGCTTGGCGCGTAACTATGAAATGATTAGTGATTTTAGAACAACAGTGGTTCCCTGCTGTGTACTGGACTCATGCGGCGCTGCAGTGTGCTGTTGGACACAGACTTAATGGACTGGGCCAAGTAAAAGTTTCCATTTAACAATGCAAAGAACTGATATATATTACAGTTTTTATACTTGGATTTTTTGGGGGGGATGACGACTGGACGACTGAACGACTGAACGACTGAACGACTGAACGGTGGCGCACTTTGTATGAAAACTGGACATGGTGCAAAAAGGACGAACATACAATTCATTTACAGGTCTTATTTGCTCGTGCCAGAAGTAAAGGCTAAAAAAAAGAGTATCTAAAGAGGTATCACTTAGATGCAAGGTAAATGTGTGTTTTATTAGAAAAAAATGTGTGACATACAGGCTTTTTTACTCTAAGTATTGCTAGTGAATAGGTTGACTTTGGATTCCATGTAATTTTATTGGTCTTGACTTTGTCTAGATCTCTGAAAGCCTTAAGTCTTGATACTCTGGTCTCAGCCTTGGAGTTTTCTTAATTATATAATAAATGTATAATGTATATATATATATAAATATGTATAAAAGGCAACATCAAGTTTTCTGTTTGAAAGTAGCCAAAGCAGAATGCAATCATTATTGTATGTCCTCACAAACTTCCCATGTTGTATGTAGTTTACACAGAAGTGCACTAACAAATGTTACATGATACGTAGCCTGTGTGCAATTGAATAATGTGTATTGATTGTATCTCACTCGTTTATTTGATCGATGTAATGTTTTTTCTCCATGAACATGTTCTCCAGCCTGAGTTTATCTCTCTGACCTTTTCCTGTTCGTCTCTCCTCTGGCTCCCTCCACTTGCATGTCCCCAGGCATGATGTTCCCTCTGCAGACTCGCATTGCTCTTCAGCACTGACCCCTCTCACCACAGCCCGCCTCAGGATAAAATATACTCTTAGTGTGCTCCCTTAGGCCCTTCACAGCCTCAGATTCCTCCACTCCATGGAGCAGAATGTGGTCTGCTATGAGCCAACATATGGCTGTAGCTCTGCTGGCTTTTTATATTCATGACTTTATGTCTTCACAATAAACCTTTTATTCACACGAGTCAAAACCTTCTCTTTTACATCAAAAAGTGCATAAAATATTGGTATCTGTGGTATGCACTATAAAAGTTGTGTCATTTCACGCTCATCTAAACTTCCATAGGGAAACAACACAACAGTACTTTATTATTACTGTATTTTTTACAGTAAGCTGCCAATAAAAATATCACTCAACAATGAATTTTAAGCATCACTGTATAATGAATAACAGTGTGACTAATGTGCCAGTAAGATACCATTATACAGTTTCAGCAGCAGTAATTATTCTGGAATTAATTGCACATGATCACTCATGACACATGACAATGGCACGGATAATGTTTGCATGAAATGACACGTACAATAAAAAAAATATGTGGTGCATTTAGATTTGGAAGTGGCAGATACAGTTGATGAAAAACTGGAGGTGATTGGATGAACCACCATTAGATTTAATAATCTAAACTGCAAGTAAGAAAACACCATTTGCCAGTTTATCATGGCGCTGGACTAAAGAAAAAAACAGGCCTGCTTGCAAAGTCCAAATCAAAATAGAATAGATAGAATGTGGCTTTAAACTTTTCCTTAAAATCAGCTGTAGTTTTAAGTAAGTCTGTATCACAACAGTGTGTGCTCTGGGGCAGGCTGAACTCAAGTGGGTCATGTTCGATCGTGTTTTTACTAAATTCCCTCCCAGTATCATTTCTAATCCATCATTCTCTCAGAGAAGCACCCCCAGGAGCGAGGGAGGGTCTGATTCCTGACAGAGCTCAATACCAGCTCAGATTAAACCATTTATCTTCCCATAATATTCCACTATGAATATCAAAGATGTGCTGGTAATGAGAGAGGAGCCTGAAGGCTGGACGTCTATTGCAAAATCAATGGCTGTGGATAAAAAACGCATGAGTCGTTTGCAATAACTGACCGAACCAAGCTATATTTGCCTCATGCTCCAACTTTCTCTGAAC
The DNA here is from genome assembly GCA_036850595.1 of Rhyacichthys aspro. NCBI lineage: Eukaryota > Metazoa > Chordata > Actinopteri > Gobiiformes > Rhyacichthyidae > Rhyacichthys > Rhyacichthys aspro. The sequence goes on along the minus strand of CM072163.1, from coordinate 21,853,155 downwards.
ACTGTACTTTTAATCCCACTGTTTTTACTTTTAACTAATGCACACTGGTTTTGCAGAGTATGCATTCTTTTATCCACGCTCCTCATTTGCAGCTGATAAATATTTACACCTATTATCTGCTGCATTAATGCTGTGGGCTGTTACAGTATTCATTCTTACTCTCATGAACAGCACTGGCAGAATCAGTTTGGGGTGTAGAAATGGGGTTGCTGTAAAAACCAACATGGAAAAACAATGAGTTAGACACATGAGGCTACGTCAACAGGTTCAGTTTTACTCGAGTCACTGAGTAACACAAAACTGTGGCGGCGAAAATCTTAAATAGTGATTTGATTCAGTTTAGATTCCGAGGCCCAGAGTTTGCTATAAAAATAATGCATGAAACATAATGTACAGCATTTTTATATCTGGTTGTAACCACTGCTACTTTTAAAACATATCTGTAAAAATCACAATGAATTTTGACAGATTTCTTTTACTAGTAAGACTACCAGGACACTAGGTGCACATGAACTCTGTGCCACATGAACTTTTGTGCCACGATCAGTATGTTGCAGATTATTCAGGTTTGATGCTTGCTCGTGTCTCCAGACCCACTCCATCTTAACCAGGAAGTAAAATGAATAAACTGCTTCATGAGGGAAATATAACAGACCACCTTTCACTTAAAACAAATCAAAGACAAGCAACAGCTATAAGACATCTGGCTCATTTATAATGTGTCAACAATCCCCAAACTGTGAGTATTCAGAAGAAATATAACTGAAAATGTGTCACACTCTAAGAATTTGCTTGAGCAGACTAACATTTTTTCTTTTTTTCTTTTTTTTTGGCTGACATTGACCAGTGGAGATCCATACACCACAGGAGGAATGCCCCGCTACTAGTTTTTCAAGTTTTATGAAAGGACAAAAATGCTCAGTCAATGGATTTGTGTTATCTGTGTGAAAATAACCATATAGGATATTATTTTCCCACTGGCAAGTCCTGGATTGTATGTCATATCGACCGACCCATCCCATGCATCCAAAAATGACTGTAAATCACTAAATTATTTGGAGTCATAAAACGATGAAAATGTACACATAGTTATAAATAGTTATTGTCTGTTTTAAGATGGAATCATTATTATAAGATCCTGGGGAGTCATGGAAATGCAAATGAAATATAGAGGGACAGGGTTGGATTTCCCCTCTCAACAGATATTTCAGCTTGTTTTCCTAAACTCCAGGCGACGGCCAAACCCTTGTGGAGCGTTTGGTGCTGCTAATGATTTACAGTTGTGTAAGATCTCACACAGGGGACACGTTTATGTAAGCAGCACCAGAAGAACACATCGCTCATGAGAAAGTATTAAAGAGGAGCCGTGTAGCGTGTATGAAGAGCTCTGAGTAAAGGCACGCACAGGCCTCATCAAACCATGATTTAGTCCTGGGAGTGTTTTAGCCTCGTAAATCCAGGTCGGACTGGTCTGAGGCGCTCCTCTGGGACTTGTGGGGTTTAGTGTGGGAACAGTGGTGCTGCAGGTGCACAGGCTCACTCCAGCTGATTCTGCTGTGAAACATGGTCCGGCCTTTACACACTCACACCACAGGAGGTTACAGATGGATGGAGCTGTGAGGCGGGGAACTCCACAAACAGCTGTCTTTAAAACCAACTCTTTGACTTTTACTGACGTTTTCTCCAAATGTTTTTGAGTTAAAGTTACATAATTGTTTTGTCACAGCTAGGGATTTAATTGCTTGTCCTTTTTTTGCACAGATAAAATGAATGTTGATGTAGTGGATGGGACTTCACCTCCATAGGCTCTCTGTTGTAACTCCACCGTGGAAGTTTACAGGAAGCCCACTCACACAGACTAATACCTCCTGTTTGACTCTCACCACCCATGAGAGTCAAACCATCCATACGGCACAAGCTAGGAGTCTTCAACACAGAGCCCAGGAAGTACCCATAGGCACTGAGGGGAAGTGGAAAGAGGAACAAGACGTCCGGAAAGCCCTGAGAGGCTGTAGATATCCCAGCTGGGCATTTGCCAAATCCAATGCGAGTGCAACAAAATGGTGGGGAGCCAGAGTCCAGAAGGAATACCCTTGTTATTCCCTATATGCACCGAACAAAAATATAAACGCAACACTTATTTTTGTTGCTCCCATTTTTCATGAGCTGAACTCAAAGATCTAAGGCTTTTTCTATGTTCACAAAAGGCCTGTTTCTCTCAAATATTGTTCAAAAATCTGTCTAAATCTGTGTTAGTGCGCTCTTCTCCTTTGCCGAGATGATCCATCCACTTCACAGGTGTAGCATATTAAGATGCTGATTAGACAGCATGATTAGTGCAGGTGGGCCTTAGGCTGGCCACAATAAAAGAACACTGTAAAATGTGCAGTTTTACTGTATTGGGAGGGTCCAGGGGGGTCTGAAAACCAGTCAGTATCTGGTGTGACCACCATTTGTCTTACGCCGTGCAACACATCTCCTTCACATAGAGTTAATCAGGTGTGGCCTGTGGAATGTTGGTCCACTTCTCTTCTATGGCTGTGCAAAGTTGCTGGATATTGGCAGAAACTGGAACATGCTGTCGTATAGGCTGATCCAGAGCATCCCATGCTCAATGGGTGCCATGTCTGGTTAGAATGCTGGCCATGCAAGAACTGGGATGTTTCAGCTTCCAGGAATTGTGAACAGATCCTTGCAACATGGTAGCCTGGCCAGCCAGACGGCTTTCTCATTGTATTACATACAGAGAAAGTCAGTCTGGGTTCGCTCGGTTTAAACAGGATTTCAAGGCAAGACCATGGGCAGAACTAACGCTCGCTGAGTGAACCAATCAGAGAAGCCACGGATGTGACGTAAGGAAAGCGAAACTTATTCTAGTTGTCAACAAACCACAGCGTACACCAGCGTGGCTCGAGAGAGAAGATTCATCGGTGACGGTGAATGACTTCTGTTGTTTTTGTCAGAAAAATCTGAGGACACGGGGTGTAATATCAAGTTCAGTGCTTATTTCGATCGTAGTAAGCTACCTAAACCTGCTACTGTTTTCCTGCTCAATATGACGCGAACCAAAATCCCGCCTCCCTCGCTACGATTGGTCGGAAAGAAAGAGCCGGAGCAGAAACCGGGGCAGATTGGGCGATCCCAGACTGACTTTCTCTGTATGTAATACAATGAGAAAGCCGTCTGGCTGGCCAGGCTAGCAACATGTGACTGTGCTTTATCATGCTGCAACATGAGGTGATGGTCGTGGATGAATGGGCCTCAGGATCTCGTCATGGTATCTCTGTACATTCAAAATGCCATCAATAAAATGCACCTGTGTTCGTTGTCCATAACATACGCCTATCCATACCATAACCCCACCGCCACCATGGGCCACTTGATCCACAACGTTGACACCACCTAACCTCTCACCCACACAGTGCCATCTGCCCTGTACAGTGAAAACCTGGATTCATCCTTGAAGAGAACAACTCTCCAAAGTGCCAGACGGCATCGAATGTGAGCATTTGCCCACTCAAGTCGGTTATGACAACAAACTGCAGTCAGGTTGAGACCCCTCAAAACTTGCGACATCTGTGGCATTGTGCTGCACATTTTAGTGTGGCCTGTTATTGTGGCCAGCCTAAGGTACACCTGTGCAATAATCATGCTGTCTAATCAGCATCTTGATATGCCACACCCATGAGGTGGATGGATTATCTCGGCAAAAGAAAGGTGCTCACTAACACAGATCAAGACATATTTGTGAACAATATTTGAGAGAAAAAGGCCTTTTGTGAACATAGACATGGTCAAGTTCAGCTCATGAAAAATGGGAGCATAAACAAAAGTGTTGCGTTTATAGTTTTGTTCAGTGTAGCTGGGATATCAAAAAAGCACAACAGGGTTTCAACAACCAGGCAACACCCTCCATCAAAGACTGGCCCACCCTAAGGGTAGGATACACAGAACAATGTGGTTTATGGTGTCCAGTGCAGTGAAGAATGCATTGATCACTGGGGAAACTACACAACAGTCTCTACCAAATGCAACAACATCTATCTATCTATCTATCTATCTATCTATACATCTATCTATCTATCTATCTATCTATCTATCTATCTATCTATCTATCTATCTATCTATCTATACATCTATACATCTATACATCTATACATCTATCTATCCATCTATCTATCTATACATCTATACATCTATACCTACACTGGCCTCTCATTGGGTATCAGACTTTGAGGGATATAAACTATTGCAGTGTATAAAGACCTGGATGACTGAGAACCTCCACATACATGCACTCTGACATACAACATAACCGCCCGTTGTCATAACATTTAGACATTTCCCTGTGCACCTTACATGTAAAAAAATGCAAATATACACTGCTAATATACTAACTATATACAAGTACCACATCTAGTGATCTACAGTTCACAGTCTCGTCATGTGAGCCAAATCCAGACTAGACCAAGGCCCAGACCATAATCCTGATCTCCTTTAGAGCCCATCAGATAAACCCGGTCTGCATGTGGTTATTTTCTTATATCAACTTTTAACTGAGCAGTTCTTTTAAGTGCAGCCAGAACAGGACTTTAGTGGATTCACAAAAGTCAGTCAAGTGTATAAAACTGAGCCGAGACTTCAGATCCACATCAGCTCATCTTTTACTAAACCACAAATAGTTAATCAGCTGGTTGTCATACAGTAAATATTCTCTTAAAACAGATCTTTTTATTGGCTCTTGTGGTTTAATAAAAATCAAGCTTTCTTATCTTAGAATATTTCCAATTGGTTTTGAATTATGATCATGCCACAAAACCATATTTTCTGAAAAGCAATAAAGTGTGCTCTATGTTTGAACACAGAGATGGAATGTTATGTTTTGGCTGATTTAGACCCAAAGACCCAAGTTTGGATTTTTAGCTTTATTAGCAGGCAATATGTATGGACCATCCAGACTAGAAAGTCAAACAAGCAAACACCAATCAAATCATTAATAGCACACAGACTTTAATATTTTAATATGTTTAAAAGTGCAGGATTCCCATTAGAAATAAACTGACATTTATTTTTTGTTTATGGGGCCATTATAAAGGTGATGTTGTGTATTGTGTGTTATCTGAGTTGTGTTCTCTCAGAGAGCAGATAAGCAAATACGAATGTGGGGCTTAAAGCTTCATTAATCCAAAAATCCTATAGACATTCTACCGATTGTATCTCTCACCCCCAAAACTATCAATTATCTCCGCCTCGTTAAACATTACATGATTAAATTGATAGTATTTATCAGTGTTTTACATTGCCTTCCTTTTTTCTGGTGATGCTTTTCTTTTTTTAGCTGTTTCTCTATGTTAAAAGACATATTCAGTGCTGAAGATTTTGAAGAGATTAAACTTCCTGGAACGTCATGTGACAAGGCGGTGTAGACCAATGGGAGCGCTCCTTTTTTGAGCATGCGATTGGCCAAGGTTTTCGGTTCCTGAATACAGGTTCTCATCTATTACAATCCCTTATGATAAACAGTATATGGCATCAGAAAGCCTGTTTTTTTTTTTACAAATTGTTGGTTTTACAATATACTATTTGGGGTTACCCATTTAAACCATTGTCCATCTAGAAGAAAAAAAAATTAGGTACAGTCTGTTTAAGCAACTAAGTTGTTAAATAAAAGAAAAAAATCGAAAAAACAAAAAAAAAACATACTCTTAGTTCAACAGAAAGTATATCTCTGGCCTGAAATAATTGTTTTTTGGTCACTTTATTTGCTAATGTATACTTTCAATGTAAGCGGTATTTAATACAACAGAACTGAAACATAACTTTCTAAATCCTCTTTATTAAACCCAACCACGGTGGAGTGTGACTCAGCAGAAAAGCCAGCTGTCAATCACATCTGTCAGGCTTTATCAATATTCCAGTCTGATTAACACTCAGTTCCATAAGCTGATGACCACATGCCACGTGTACTATTGCACTTGTTTTTATCCACACACCAGCACTCACTCTAACGACTACATCAGCTCTTCATGTTCATGTTCACGTTGAGTGTTCGTGTGTTCGCAGGCGGCCAGATGGGCAGTAAAAGCACACATATTTCTGCTATCACCTTAAAGAACCTCCAGCACATGGCATCAGCATCAAATAAGCAGAAACAGATTGGGCCGGTCCTTCATGTCTCACTCTGGTCCAGGAGTCTGCAGCGCTTACATCACACTGCAGTTACATTCAAAGACCTGTGTTCATTAGTGAACAGAATCTGGCTGCGATTTTACAGGATCCACAAGAACACAGAGAGAAAAGTCTCTTTGAATGTAATCTGGAGAAGGGTTTTGTTTTTATGTGACAAAAAAAAGCTTAAAGTTTTTGTTTTGAATTTAAAAAGGTGACCCTGTTTCTGAGTATTCTTCCTGACAAAAATATCTTAACCCCTAAGCAAATGTGTGTACAGAGTACATTTGAAATTATGGCACATTCTTGTTTCTTTACTTCAATAAAGGTATGTTGGGGTGGTGGATGGGACATGATTTTTCTGGGCTTTCTTACCCCACTTTGTTAAGTTAAGCAGCAGCTGGATGCTTGCAAGCGTAAGTAAACTCACAGAAATCTATCTTATCCTCGTTAAGGCAAAGGGATTTCTCTCAACCCACTGCACGACCAATTATGACTGTTAATAATGTAAACTACATGGCGTTGCTCTGATTGGATTCTGCAGTGGTTCATCCAATCACCTCCAGGTATTCACCTAAAGAACCTAAAACAATTTCTGTCGGAGCCCTCCAGATGGTTCTGTGTAACAGTTCACCTGGCCAGTCAGGTTAAAGAGTTTATCCTCAAATTTAAGTGAAGGTGCCAATCAAAACTCATTTTATTTGGCTTGACCTGATAGAGCAGGTCATCCAATAACCGAAACTGCCATTGTGTCCCTGGGCATGACACTTCACTTACCTTGGCTCCAGCGTCTGTGGCACTGGTACATGAATGCATCACTGTGGTTGTGGTGTGGTGTTTGGTGGTGGTCGAAGAGGCCGTTGGTGCTGTTTGTATGGCAGCCACCTGTTCTCTTCTATGTGACCTTTTATTACGTTATGAGGTTATGAACTGGATGATTGCAAATCTCCACATTATTGACACAATGACACCATCACACAGCACACCATGCCATGATGCTTGTACTGCATTAACCTATAACAGTAGAAAGTACCTTCTAACTGAGTTTTAATTACATCTTAATTATATACACCATATGGTTAACGCACCTTTTGTCGACAAAAATGAGCTTAGTTGTAACGGTACAATGGAGAATAGCCTATAAGTATAAAGTATTGATTTTGTGTCTGGAATATGCCTTTGTTTGAAATGACTGAGACAAACAATCGCATCTGTTGAGTCATGTACACGGCTTGTGGTCGTGCAAGTGTGCATGCGTGAGCAACTGTTTTGTGGCTCACCTCTTCTGACCGAGCTAAAGTCCCAGAAGAGTTCTGTTCTCAAGCACGGATGGGAGCACTCACATTAACCAAACAAACCAGACTTTAGGGGCCTTCAAGGGCTAGCCATGGAGCAGTTTGCCAAGTGTTACACCCTAACGTTACATCAAAATATCTGGAAGAAACACCATACATGGAACATTCCTTGCTCCACACAGAGCCAGTGACCCCCATTGCCGCAAGTTGTTTCTATATGTAATAAAACGCACTGCCATTTCATCGCTCCAAACAGACCGTGGTATCAGCGTATATAATCCGAAATGGTCTTCAGTGTACAACAATGCCCAAAGCAGCAATACATCTGAGTATATACATATGTTCACATAGACTCAGATTCTTCTCATGTGTTTGGGGCTGAAAACATTTAGCCATACGCTAAGCAGGGCTTTGACGTCATCTGCATTTTATTAGCCTGATTATTCACTAAAGTGAGTTGTTCTTTCAAGTGGAGCCAGAGCTGGACTTCAGTGGATTCACAAAAGGCAGTCAAGTGAATAAAACCAGGCCGTGACTTCAGATCCACCTGTCACTTCACTGGACTCACTCATCTTTCACACATTCACTAAACTGCAGAAGTAGTAGGTTTCTCTCCACCATGTTAACTAATGAATTCAAGCTTTTTCTTTATAGAGTATTCCCAGTTGGGCCTGAGGTATGATCATTCCTCTAAACCACATTTTCTAAGTAGTCATAAAGAGTTTAATGTTTGTCACTATGGATATTAAGTTGAAAACATATTCCCATGTGTGAAGCAGGACTGTGACATTCCAGATTTAAGTAGGAACACATTAGCTTCAGTTGGTTCAGTTTTTAATATTACCGCATCCCAGGAAACATTTTGCTTTCTTATGGATTCTTGTGGAGAAAAAAAAAATGTGATCTGTAAGTTTTCCAGCACTTTTTCTCCTCTTGAAGAAATTAGATGATGGTATTGCAAGTCAAGAGTTGAGAGCTGATGTTCATCCTGGATAATTATAGTTAACGTCAGCAACCATTTATATCAGTTTTGGTTGGTGAAGAACTTACAACCAAATTTCAGTCAGCTCGCCACAAGTAAGACAAAAATATAAGCATCATAAAGCCTGTTGTAGAGGGACCCCTGCCCCAATTCACACAAACAGACTGATGTAGGGGTGGAACTGGGTGGCTGCACCAATAATTTACATCGTCTTACATTATTTAGTTTAGTAATTTTTAAAATAGTAAAGTAGCGACTGTGTTTTGTTGTCTTTTTTATTGAGGGCATTTCTCTTAGACAGAAATACATTTACAGTTTTGTTAAACGTATGGACACGGAATGGAAGTAACAAAAATTTAAATAAACTTTCACCTGTCATTTTATCTTATCTCAATCATGTGATCCTATAATATTTACTGAAACTTCCCATAGATTTCTCTTACCTTATTGAATTCATCCAATTATCTTTCCAGTGAACTGAACAAATGCTTTATGTTAAGCTATTCTCTCATTTCCCCAACGTCAACCACACTTTATCGACCCGTTTTTAGATCTTGCAGTTTCACGACCCAAAATACTGATGTCATGTAAACTGACGACCGAAAAAACACAACAGAAGTGTGACATTCTTATTGAAGAAGCTTGATGTATAACGGTCCAAAGAAAATACACTGTGAAGTTCTCGGCCTGGGAAGCTGGCATTTAGCACGTCCATAAAAGTCATCTGTATTATCTGTGCATTCCACCGGAAAGCGCTTCGCTGGCGTTGGTCCAGACAGAGTGAAATATTGTCGTGGGAGAACACATCGGGATGTAGAAACTTGAGTTCTTGAGTTCCCTGACTTCTGGGGTGAACCAGTCCTCATCCGCGCTCCATTGCTCGGCTCTGCCCGGACCCCTGCAGGTGTGCGACAGCGCGGTGGTCCTACTTTGATCACTTCCCCTCCCCTCTGAGATACAATTTATCGAGTCCATTAGATGTATATTGGACATGTGTAAATCAAATGAGAGTCTGCAAAACAGCCCCGACTGATGCTTTGTTCTTTTCATTCCATCATGATACACAGAGCACTTTGAACAGTCACAACCCATTTAGAAGATAAAAGAGAGTAATAGGACCAGTTATACATGAACGACTCGATCTAAAAACATGTCCTAGAGTCATTTATGCAACACTGTCACTCTCTGTCAGTCCATATTTTGAGTCACAAATTGGAAACATTTTCTGTAATCTTTTAAACTAAATCCTAGTCTTTCTCTTTATCTTAAACCTAACGGAACCAGTCCAACTCAATCCTGTTGTCACAAATAAAGCCATTATCTATTATTGCTTGGTTTGATATATTGGCATCCGCTCAACCTTGAACTGCACTTTATCTTTAATAATGTTGCATACTTATTGCAGCTGTTGGCGTTTGCAGTGAATAGGATTATATGTAAGTTGTGCAACATCCCAGTGCTTATGCAGACAGAACCATCCCATGCCTTCAGCCAGGGGCACTGGAAGTGAATCAGGAAGTGTGGCTTCTATTTTGCACTGTGATAAATGTTTTCAAAGTCATTTTTGATCTCAAATCACACAGACACAACAAATATTATAAAAGTAGACACAATGTAGTGTTTTAATTAAGTTGTTCTCATGGGCTCATATCGGCTCATTTAGCTTAAATTAGCTAAAACTGTCATCATTAGTAATATTAAGTAGTTGCAACTTAGAGGAACATTTGAACTTCAGCTGGTTTTGGTCCTCTTTAATTTGGGGTGCTTTTATACCACTGTTATTGTGTTGTTTTTAATTTTATTCCGGGATCCAATCGTACCGTCACAGATATGTTGCAGCCAAGTAGAACCCATGTGGATAACCCTAACCCTTTTACTTGTGATTTTACCTGTTCTTTTTGTGCACGAATTTTGCTAAAGGTTTGGGACATTAAACTTGTTTTGTTTCCATTTTCACAGTCATTAAACAAATGGAATACAGAACAGTAAGATGATCACTATGAGCTTTTATCCAGCACCCAGCATCAGTAATAAAAAGCTTTAAAGCCTTAAAAGACTTTCTAGTAGTTAATACCAGTGTGGTGTAGGTTTATGTTATCAATTTTATTTAATAAACATTTGCCTGGTGCAAAAAAAAGAGTCAGGGATATTGATTCTATGACAAGTTCTGTGACACTGAGCTCAAAAGCTTTGAGTGGAATTAAAGTGCTTAATGAAGTCTGACAGCTTGAGATCTACACTGGCACTCTTCCCATTTCACCCACTTTTTCCTAATGTACAGAGCTCTATATAACCTATACATTTTATAATACACATGCACAAAGAATACAAAAATGCCACATTTGACCTTTTTCTGGATATTCTTTTCAGTTATCAACCTCAATATTATATTTTTTTATTTTTATTGTCAATACTACAAAGTTTCTACATTTTATGTATAAAACTTTAGTAAATCAGAGCTGAAAACTGAATCTGGGGTGACTCCACCTGAACTGGACTATAAGGTGTCACCGCTGCGGGGCTACAAAACAATTTCCCAGCGTGCAAATGTGCCCACAGTCCATAAATCACAATCCTGATTACTCTTCAGGGTAAATGGACTTTCTATTGTTTCTCTGAGACAAATGCAGGCTTGTGGCTGAGGCAGATCTTATTTTCAGGAGCAGAAATAGACAGACTCTTCCACAGGATCCACTCTGTTAAACCCAAAACTGCTTCCACTTCTCTCTTTTATTACACTCCCACACTCTGCCGCCGTCTCACTCGCTCTTTCTGCCCTTTTTCTTCTCCATTTCTTTCAATTTCAATATCTCCTCTGCCACTGATTCAATTGGAAGTTGCAGAGCTATCTAAAAAAGTTTACCTCAGCACTCTTGGTTTCTTTTCACTGCTAAATAACAGTGCTGTGTTTGGTGTGGAGATATCCGGGGTCGATACGTGTCATGTTCTAATGAATCTCTCACTGCTGTCAAGGCAGAAAGATGATAAAATGTGACGTGTTTTTCACAGGCCCCAACCTCTCTGTGTCCCAGAGCCAAGACTCCTGGCTGCTTCAATGGAACACTCTTGATGATATGAAAACAAATGAGCCCTGATTGTGACAGATATTGTATGTTTTGATAATTCTATTCTCAGTATAACCTCAGGACAGTTAGTGTATTTTCATAGTGGTCAATCAGTCAAGAAGCAAAAGTTCAGATAAAGCTGATTTAACATGAAGTGACACAGTCCTCTGGTGGTTTAATATCAATGCTGTATAATATGCAGCACAAGAGCCAAAAAATGTCACAGTTAACATTTTAGCCAAACCTTTTAGCAAAGCATCCAGGTATTCATTATTATAATATTGGCAGAGGCATGGGAATATGTCAAGCACAAAAAGACTTCATCAGTATATTTTCATATAAGTATTTCTTCCACAGATGGTTGTGATTTAGCCACACAGGTCATAAGGTCATAAGTAAGTTTAATGTTTGGGTAAATCATTTTTTGTGGGGGTGTTTAGATCCACTTTAACTTCTTTAACTGTATATGGTCCTCAACTTCAATTGGGTCTGTTTATTCATTCAGGTCAACACACCCTGTGAGAGATAGTAGAAGCCTTTCTTCAGCACCAAGGCCATAGTCTGTGTTTCAGCTTAGACAGGTGCGCCAAAGCTAGACTCTAAGGAGGGTTTTTACTATCCCTCAAAGGGGGTGCTGACATGAGGGAATAGACAGGCACTATTGAGGTTAAGGACACTATATAGTTAAAGAAGTTAATGTAGATCTAAATGGGTTCACGTTCCTGGATAAATGCAGTTAAATGACAGAAGATAAATGACAACTTCTAGTGTAGTATCTTCAAGTGGTCTGTTTGGAACAAATTATTGTTTGCCTGAAAACACAGTTACGCTTTCTACAAAAGACATGATGGACATGAGTTATAATACACTGGACTTGGTTCTGGTCTGATCTTCAGTGGTCAGTTCTCTTCTCTGGTCTGTCTGAAGCCAGCACCTGTTTCTAGTGTGCACCTTGGCCCTCAGAAGCAATAAAAAGGGGACTGTGTGGTCTATGTGTGGTCTATGTGTGGTTTATGCACGCCCACAGAGTAACCCACAGTATACACCTCACCAAGTTCGGGCTTAGTCCTGGATATCTGAGAGCAACAGTGGGTCAGACGAGAAGAATCACTGGTTTATTCCTGGAAAACGTCTACAAAGTAAGTAGCTGTTAAAATTGTTATTGTTGTCTTTATTGTGACTACTGAATTGTGAAAAGATGACTTATCAGTGCTGGGAGCAAGAAAAATGGCTGTATTGGAAGAGAGAGGGTGATGTGAATATAAGACAATGGCACTGCTCTGGGTATTTTTTACATGTGTGGCTAAGAAAGAATGGCCTCCCTTTACAAGTTTTTCAAAATTTAAATCCTTCCACTCTGCTGCATGGAACTTAACAAAATGTATGTTGTAATCACATAAATATGTATGCAAGATGCTCCTATGTTGTTGTGTTAAAGTAATCAGATATGCTGATATCTGCTCTGTGCGTTTACTTGTGGCACAAACAGATAAGACCTGCCAGTCATTCCTGGGTTCATCATTTTTGCACCCTTACTTACCACTGAAGTTAACGTTAAATTTGTACAGTTTGTCTAACTTATTAACTGCCTGTGTGCCGTCTCATCACTGCACACCACAGATTTTTAGAAACAAACTGTTAAATGGTTTTGAAGTTTTAAAGTGGCAATGCAAATATGAAGAATGCCCCAATGAAAGTCAGTTAAATGCTTTTTAGTATGTAAAGAGTTGCAAGTAAAGGATCAATGCAATAAATCAAATTGTATCTGATTTAAAACTTGACATTTAAATCATGAAAAACAGTACCTTAAAACATAAATCTATAGTTGCTATTCTAAAGGTAAAAAGTGTAAGTAGGTCATAAATCATTGTCCAGCTTTAAAGAGACAAGCGCTACACGACGACCCGCTGCTAATCCTCTGCGCTCTGAAGGACCTCTCCTCCACAAGTATATACACACCTTCCTCTGCCTGGGGCCACATTCTTCTCTGACATTTTCCAGTTAATGAGGAAAACCATGCTTTGTTCCCGGCGGCTAAACCTCCTGACGGTGTCACCCGCTTCACAACCAGAGCTGTTGTCGGCTCTATTTTGTGCAGGTGTAGACACGTATGCAGCGTTAGTCATTGTAAGAAGTGGGCTCTTACCACGCGCTGTGTTAATGGAACAACTGTCATCATCCACCATAAGATCACAGTGAGTTTTTCTGAAGAAGGAGCATAAATGTTTATAGTGCCCCGGAGGCCCGTAACGGCCCTGACCTGAGCGGAGCCAGTGCAGATGGAAACGCCGCTTCAGCTCCGTCGGTAAATCACTGAAGTCTGCTCGACTCAGTCCAACAGCTGCTGGCTGCTCTGCGCGATTAGAGCCATGGATCTGCCCGACCCAACACATATTGTTCTCTGCACAGTCACTGAATAAGTCAATTAACAAAGTCAGGCACGCAATAAGAATACATAAGGAATCTGCCATTATGGTCGAGATTCTTATGATGCAAGATGTGGCTTCTATGGGCTTCTGTGACCTGAAAAAACCTGGTTTGGAATTAATTATGTATTTCAACGTCAAACTCATGTCAATGGCAATGATTAACTCACCCACTGCTTGGTTAGGCTAAACTCAAAGCTCAATTAAGCCTGGACTCCTGTCTTTGTTAAATTTTAATGAACAGAATTAAAAAGAAGAGAGGAGCTAACGTTGAACCTGACTTCTTTGCAGCATTAAAAGCCTTTGTCAGGATTTAGCTGCACAAAGGTTTGCTACTGGCTCAGAAGTGCTCAGATTCAGGCAGTCTTTATCTAGGTATATAGGCTAATAGCATTCAGCTATCATTCAGCATTAAACCTAACATGTTTGCAGCATTAAACGTTAAAGAACTAGGCTACTTTACTGTATAAGGATTCATTGCATTTCCATGAACATCTTAGTTGGATCACACTCATAGCTCAATTGAGCCTGGACTTCTGTCTTTTAGTGAGTTTACATCCACAGAAGAGTCCAGTATTGAGTCCACAGCCCTCTGTTCAGGCTCTCGTGGACGTGGTATTTAATAGCATTAGGAGTTTTTTACATTAAGTGTGACTTGCATTAGACGCTAATATAATAGGCTAGACTCTAGGCTAGAAGTTGTTGAAGCTTGGACCTTCCAAGGACCATATAAACCATAGAGGTGAGTAAAAGTGTCCAAAGTTGTACTCAGGTAAAAGTATTGTTTATTGGACATAATTTTAAAGTAGAAGTAGTCAAAAAATAACTGGAGGATTAACTTGAGTTGAGGGTATCAAAGCATTCAATGAAAACTGGAGAAATGAGTAAAAAACTGGGCTTTACCTCCACTACTGTTATTACTATGATACCATTTTACACTAGGCAGCCCGCTTAAATGGTTTAAAAATGGTAACAAACTATAAGACATTTAGTTTGTCATTAATTAGAAAAAAAAAAAGAAATTATGATCAGCTGCTTGTTATATTGTGAGTCCATGCTAAAGTGAACTTCAAAAAATAAGGTCATATAAGTTGTATCACTGATACTAAACAAACAAATGACTAGGTTTTCATACTGTTGCTGTGTCCTTGCCTCCAGTGTCCGTGGCTCTGGTGCATGTTTGTGTGATTGTGGTGGTGTGTTACGTGGTGGTCTCAGAGGCCATTGGCGATGTTGGTAGGGCAGCCACGTATCTGTCCTCTGGGCTACAGAGGTAGAATACCTATTTTCTATGTAAACATATCTGTGTGTTCTACTGTTTCCTGCTCAATAATGGTGGTTGAGATCATCATAGTGATATCAGAGCTCCCACAGTTTATCCCTGAAGTAAGTACTGAACTTTTCAAACTTTGTGTCCATTATCTCTTCATGTAATCATTTTAAAGCCAAATCTTAATTTAGTCAGTATCTACTACAAACACAGTCCTCATATGACCAGACGTGCTTAGATGTGGAAATGAACACCAACAAGTGTTTAATGGGATCACACTGTAGCTGTGAGCTTTTATCCAAGAACACAGGTTTAAAGTGCAGTGTGGAGCTTGGCAGAGGCAGATAAACATAAGGTGATAACTCAAACGTTTCACCTCCGTTGGCTTTGCTACATGCTCCTCTCCAACGTGATAATCAGGTGCTCTCTCTATAGTTGCTGTGAATGTATCGGCTCCAGATCATTCCTGGTATTTGAAGTTTAGTCATTTTAGTGAGTTTACACCATACTGTGTCTGAATAATATTATATAGACTTTCTCAGAGACAAGACGCCCGCAGTGTGACTTCTGCACCAGATCAGAAAGATGCTCTGTAAAAAGTGCTCTTCTTTGTGCTTCTCTTTTGAAACTCACTGCTGTGTAACATGCAGCTTCTTATGTAGAACGTCTCCTATCTTCTGTGACAAAAGAAGCACATTGTGGAGGTTGTTAAGAACAAAAAAGGACTGAAAAGTTTGGGAGTGTAAGAGGCGATAGAGTGAAGGTGGTGTTTGTTCAACCCAGATTTTTGTTGAAATGCAGAAATTAAAAATAGTAAAGAACAAAGTTCTGCAGAGAGAGTTGGTTTGTGCCTTCAGTCGTCATTTATTGGACTAATCTTTAAATTCACAAGAGCCAAATGACGCTAATTATGTTTAGCGAAACAGCTGTTGTTAATAAACACTATATTTATTTAAGAAAAGTACATCATTTTGCTTTTTTTCATCTTGGAAAATGACAGTTTATAACAAGGTATATTGCACTGAAAAAAATAATAGATTTTATGATGATAAGCCGTGTGTCCCAACAGCAATCAGGAATGTCCATTGACACTCTCTTTTTAGTGAGCATGTGAATTGCCAAAGCTGTTGTGGATATTTTCATCTATTAAAATCCTTGATAATAAAGCCTAAATGATTCTTAAAGACTTGTTTTTATCATTCCTATAGCAATATTTTATTAGGTGATTAATTTTCATAAAAAATAAGTAAATAATCGTATACCCTCAGTTTTATTGAAATGTCATGTACATGTAAACAAAGTCAGCTTTAATCTAGTCTCAGTTTCCACTCTTCAGTGTTTTCCCAGTGTCTTATTCAATATCTGTGACAGGTTAAATCCACATCAGAGCGCGTGTCAGTCGCTCTCACGCTCTGGGCCCTTCGTGTCTCCTCAGGGCTGTCTCTTCCAGCTGTGATCCATATTTCACGCACACTTTCCAGCAAATTTCAGATTAAGCTATCCCCTAAATTCAAGTGAAGACAGTGTGAGGCTTTTTAGCCTTTTATGTGTCAGCCTTTTCTCTGTTTTCCATGACTCATGGTGTTTTTTGTTTTTTTGATGACCTCGCCAGTTTAGACAGCGCAAGGCCACATATTTTCTCATAATGACTTTGTACTTGTACTAAATCAATCGATACAGGCGTGTGCACCGATCCTTCTCCAGGAAGTGCACATGAGGTGAATGCTTGATTTGAAATCAGTCACAAATCCTATGATTCTGGCGCTGATCACCCCCAGATGACCCAGGGATCAGAAGAGGGATACCATTCTCAACAGTTTTAAAAAGGTAATTTAAAAATATAATTTTTAAATATATACATAATTTTATGCAACTGTGTCCCTCACTGATTGCACCGCTTTACTTTTTACTGACTTTTTACTAAAATTGACACTGGGCTAATCAACAGGCTGTGAATAAATATAAGACCCATCCATCAAATTTAGCGTGACACAAGGTCACCTCTGTTTGTAGCTCTGAACACTCACTAATATCCCTTAAATTCGGTACAAATGAAAACACATGGTGATCCATAGAGGCTCAAGGGGATTACAAACACTTGTTTTTATGCACTGCATCTGATGGTCACCACAGTCAAGTCAATAAACACAAGGAGTGTGTCATGATGTCGGAAACAAATACATATGCATTATCTTAGAGATTTGAGTAGTCTGTTTGACTAACGTTACGATTAGCTTTTTTTATTCTACATAAAAAAGAAAGGCTTTTAAAATCATAAATTATTTGTAATCATAAAACTTTTGATACTTCTTCAAATAAAATGCTAAAATTCCACCAAAGGACAAACCTGCTTGCTTTTTTATTTTGATCCAAACAGTTCAGGTAGACTAATCAAGGAGTAAATTGTGTCAGTCAGGTTTCATCTCCTAGTACCGTACAATCATTCTCTTGTGCTGTTTGTTGTACTCTGTCATTTACCAACAAACACGCCGCGCTGACTGTTTACATGTGTTTGTGATGTGTGAGGATAAATTCAGTCGGTGAACCACAAACCGCCTCTGCCCCTGAATAAACACCTGTTCTCTTCTGTTTATAGCCTCCGTCTGAAAGCCTCACACTCAACAGCTCCAGCACACACTTGTTTCCACACTTTGATTCCCCTCCATCTATATTTCTCCTGCTCCTCGTATTTCTATTACAGGAATATAACCCAGGGTGGAATTGGTTTCACTGTAGCCACAAACACACGGCTGTCCACGGACTGATAACCACCACCACGGCTCTGTCGTCAAGCCATCACACAACACCACATGTTCTTTACTGTGGGCTACAGGAGCTCTACAACATAGGGTATAAGGTCTGTGTGGAATGTAATATTACTATATATATAATCTCAGCCTTACATTGGCCTTGACATAAACATGTACTGGGAATCGGTCAGTGGAGCTAATGCACACATCTCCTCCATTATTACAAGACAATCAGGTGAACTTGAATCATAACATAATAGACTTTTAATCCTGCAGCAACCATATTTACATAGAATTTTTTAACCTCATTACAATGCTCTAGCACAATTGTAAAAGAGCCAATAGTAATTCAATATTTTTATATCCAAGTGGCAGGAACACATCAAAAAAACATGAGCCAGCCCAAAAAGGACAAAAGGATGGACTGCCAACCCTCCTCAGGGCTGTAGAAGCTGCCTGACGCAACACAACCCGGTCTAAACCCCAACAAAAGAAAATACAGAGAATATGACAGCTGCTCACGCCAAGTTAAACAAAAAACTAACCCCAAGCACACGTCAGCTTTCTTGGTCTGGTGGAGGTAGCCAGCTGAAGGAGAAGACGGATGAGGAGAGCTGGGGTTGAGTGAAGAGTGACAGGAGAGAGGCAGGCGCCAGGGTGGCCAATTTATGAGTTACAGAAAGCCACAAAATTGAATTAGCTTGTTCCAGAACAAAGAGGAAATAGGCAAAAAGGTGGTGCAGCGGAAGCACCTAACAAGCTGCCTCAAAGCACTACTGTAATTGGTTTGGGTGCAACACAGACTTTTCTGTTACAAATGTAAACAACACAGTGTTGCTCTGATTGGGCAAAACTACATGGGGATAGATGTTTCACCCAATCGCCTCCAGGTGGTCATCTAAATGCTCTTTGTAAAGCCTTTCAGTGAAGGGTCTGGGTTAACACTGTAGTTTGAGCTGCTAGTGTGAGCTGATATGATCCACCTACTGATCATCATTCTAAAATTGCTGAAATGGAAGGATTTATCTGTTGTACCTTTAAAAACTAAAAGTGTGCTGGTGACACTAGAGTTGCCTTCAACAGTACAAGATGGATTTTAGTGAGGTTTCTGTCCAGCTGAAGGTACTGTGTCAGTGCGACAGATATAATTCTGCCATGTTATGACATTAACTGATTATGATATATATTTTAAGGCTAAAAGTTGAGCAATGCTACTGGCTAAAAGTTATGCAGGGCTACTTCAATATTAGACTCAAGTTGTAGTAAGCGTTCTGCAGTACATTTACACTGTTAAAGGAACTGTGGAACATCGCAGTTCCTTTAACAGTGTAAATGTGTTGATTGATTCCAATACCTAAGGACATTCCATGTAATGTTATGTATTGTTTGCAGTGTCTAAATATTAATGTATGAATATTATGCATTTCATCACAGTTATCACCAAAACACAACATAAGATTCCATGACTTTTCAGCAGCATGTTCTGTTTGATGTAATCCCATCCAAGAGTTCCACTGGTCTAATCCAACAGTGTATTGATACCACATGGAGCGGTTCATCATGCGCTGGCTGACGACACACCACATGAACAAACTGGCTGAGTAAGGACCGACTGCACAGACGACAGAGAGATCCCAAATACTTTCAGCATACTCTCTGATAAATGATGTTTCTGTGCTGGATTTAAAATAAAACACATGTGCGGTTAAACAAGCTGCCTTCACTGTGAACCTGCACTTTTGCACTTACAGCTAAGATCCTGCAAACTGTTGCATTCAAAATCAAACCCGTAACTATTATGCTTATATGATAGTAAAACTGACAACAAACCTAACCTGCTAACGTAACAAACATCCATGTGGCTACTGTACAGTTAAATTCAGCTCTGAGCATGCTACTAGTTTTTACCTGTGTTTGAACCCTGTAAACCAGATGACTATTTAACGAGTTCTCTCTGTCCAAGCTCTATCCAGGCGTTCCCAAAGTGGTACAGTACGCTTTTTGAGGGCGTCAGTCCCAACCCGACCCACATCGTACTGCTCCAGTGAAAAACGAGGCTCTAGTAACATCTCTGAAGTGCTGTAATGTAAACGCTGTCAGAGGACCATCCCGAGGCTCTCCCCATGGACGTGCCAAAGACATGGTGAGCTGATGATGTGTATACTGTGTGTTTGCAGAAGTGTGCTGAAGCCTCATAGTCTCCACTGCTGTTTGTACTGCATGTTCCGCTGTTTGGTTATGCTGCTTAGATGTTCGAAAAAATGTAGTATCAATGTTAGCACATTCATCACGATCACTGTGAAGGAGAGCTTGTACAGTCCAGTGCTGCATACCACAACAAAACTCAGTGGGGGTACCCCCTACCGGAAAGAAAAGAGAGGAGCTATCCGCAAAACACACACTGAAAATCAGACAAGGATGCACTCGCCCTGTGTGAGTCCAGGAGGTGGACATGCACAGTATAAGTACAATAGAAATGTACTTATACTGTGCATGTCCACCGCAGATGTGCTTTCTCAATACTGCACACAGACATCTATCGGGGTCAGCGCTGTGAACTTAATGAACAACAAGAATGCCCCAATAATGGGTCTGTTCCTAAGGCATGTCTCGTTACAGGTGGAGAACAGGGGGCATCTGAGCTGTCATTTGTGTTAAAGTGACTAAACTTCAAATGGAGTCTAAGTCTAAATCACCTCTGTGTAATGAGTTATTATTTCACTACATGACACTGACCTAAACTAATTCTGTTTGAGTCCCATTGATTTCAGAGAGATTATTGGTAGGTTGGGAGTCTATTGTGTATCTTTGCTGCAGACACTGTCACTAACACTGAAGACCAACTGAGGGTCTATGGACAAAACCCGGTCCTTTGTGAATTACATCTGGTCTTCACATAAATTATAAATGTTAATAAAGCTTGACTTTTGTAGCTCAGAATAAAATGCAAAAGAAGCATAGTTCTAATGCATTAATTCTATAGTTTTGAGAAAATACATGAGACTACAGTTGATTAATGGGTTTGAGTTGTAAAACTCACCCAATATTTAAAACTCACCCATCATATATGCAATAAATAATAAACCTGTGTCCAGGCTCATGTCCAGAGTAAATCAAGAGGCAGCTCTATGAGGACTTGGATACGAAGATAAACTTTTTAAACTGCTCATTTAACATATCCATCCCTTATGTAAAAATAATACATCATCACATACATGTAAAATGTGCAGGGTTATAATATCAAACATGTAATCTCTATAAAATAAAATATTATAGTACATAATATCAATATGATTTTGAGATGAGTTAAACATAAAAAACTAACATTTTCTACCATGTCAGCTTTTCCTGTTTTTTTCCTTTTCCATAAATGCATGAAAATATTGATTTATTTTGATATGTTAATAGTACCAGCAAGAATTTTACATTAGTTTCACCCCTGCTGTGAGGTTTATGTTGTAAGGAGTCACGGCACCAATCAACTCAGCTTTTTAAGTGAACCTTGTACAGCTACGTAACCACAATTTTCTCAAAAGCAAATGGCAAGCATCTCAAGCTAAGTCTCAATGATATCAATCTAACAAAACAAAACAAAACACTAATAAGCCTATAAGCTAACGTTAAAGCCTCCGAACTGTGAAAGATACAGTATTTTCCCCCGTGAAGTTGTTTTACAGTTTACTCATTAACACAGTGGGTGGCATTCTTGTAACAAAAGACCTCTTAAGCCATGTTCAAAGATTGTGCTTTCATGATTTATTACCACCATTTACAATTTAGGGAAACAAAAAGAAAATAGGTTCAAGCTGGTTTACTCGGAAAGACCAGGAGACACTATTACTATCCTTCTTCCCAGTGTGAAGGATCCTAAAATGTACAGGTCCTGCTGCTGTGGTATTATGCTCACTATCTTGAACTTTGACAGAAAAAAGCAAGACGCTAAGCAAAGCAAGTGCAAGTGGCCCTCATGAAACTCCTCAGACTATTCCAAGTCTGCAAGCTACAGTCTCATTATACTATTTAAACTGTACTTCAACTCAAATGTTTCTGTCTGCTATAAATGTATATAACTCTTTTTAAACACTTTGCAGCAGTAAAAGTTAAAGTACGGTGGCAAACTCACCGTGTTGAAGCCCGGGAAGAGGCTGATGGCGGAGGCAGTGTCCAGGGGGAAGGGGAAGAACTGTTTGACGGTCATAGAGGGCTGGACGGTGGGCAGCGGGGGGCGCACCAGAGCAGGCATAAGGCCATTCTGACATGTGTTACCTGCAGGAGACAGAGGGACACGGTGAGGGGCACAGCAACAGGACAAGCGCCAGGCTAATGTACAGCAGGAGAACACATACAACCTGTTTATGAGATGCTTGTGTCCTAAAATCACCGGGCACACAATCAGGACTCATTTTTTACATCTTTATACACAGGTCTGTTTTTTGAAAGTGGAAAAACCTGTGACCTGATTAATGTCTTGAACCAACACATGGAACATTACAACTGATATCTAAAGGATTGAGGCCAGACTACTTTTTGAGGGAAATTCTCAAGATGTAGACTGAAAAAGGTGAAAGTATGTGGAATTCTGACTTGTTTGAATACATAAGGATGACAGTATGCAAAATCACACAATATTTAAGTATGTAAATAGCAAGAGAACATTTTGCACAAAAGCAAGAATGGAGTTTTTGTATTGTGGAGATTAAAAATTGTGTGCGGCAGCCATAAAACCAGTGGTGGCTAGTGCTGATGTTGGGTGGATTAGCTACAAATGCATTAATGTGGGTCGACAGTTCAGATGACAGTCCCCAGGCTGGTCAGCAGTAGTCCTTTTTAATGGAGTCTACAGCTCTTTTCACACATACTCTCTGGAATCAGGGTTATTCCACCTGGACTCTCCCCTGATCTGTGCATCCACACATGCAAATGAGGTCCGGGGAATGTGCACACTTACTGTGCTACTACTACTGGTTTTACTGAGAAGCATGGGGGATGGCACTTAATTCACTCCACAACGTAAACGTGAAGCTAACAGACAAATGAGCCGACTCCTGTGTTGTGACGGTGATGAATGTTGAATATTGTTACTACATTCATTCAAACATGTAAGCAACACGCAACCGAACAGTGGAAAGTGAAGTACAAACAGCTGCAGAGAGTATAAGACTTCATGCCTCATCGCCAGCTCACTGTGGACCATCTACTGACAGCATTCTCACATTACAGCGATCCAGAGACGATATCAGGTTCCCCGATCAGCTCCGGGTGTGAAAACTGGAGCGGTTGTGTTCACCCATTCAGGTTTCCCGGACACAGTTGTGGTACAGTGCATGTGTGTCAGGGGCTTATGTGTCCTCTCAGGTCTCTCTGGGTTCTCCTGTTTCTTCCCACCGTCCTAAGACATGCATGTGTGGTGAAGTGGTGAAGCTTAAATTGTCCATAGCAAATGCATATGAGAGTGAAATGGTTTATGTCTTTTAGAGTTACAGTAAGTTCTGGCTCTCGTTCAAACCACTGGCAGGGGAACACAGTTTTGCTTAGACCTGTTATCAAGTTTGGTCACTTTAGTCACTCATGTCATTTTTGGTGTGAATCTCAAGTTAGTCCTGCGATAACCTGCTGTTTGTCCAAATGAATGACAATCTCAGATGTTTGAAGATTATATGAACCCAGCCATTTTTTACCTGCAATCTCTGGGGTTTGTTGTGGTCTTAATCACAACATTCCAGCTTCATTCATCAGAAGCTTTGTGTGATCTTTAACCATAATGACAAAAGCATCGAGTGTTTACCTGAATAAGACCTGTTCAGAACAAAACCACATAATAATTATCATCATCATTGTACACCACTATTAAAAGATAATTGATGTTACAGGTTACATAAGCATTTGGAACTGTGATAAGAGATTTTCAGACAAGATCTCAGGTTCTCTTTTTTTGTTTTAAATGGCTGGTTCAGTTGTAATGAAGCATTTGAACCCTGTATTACTCCCCTGTCTTGTCTTGGCTGCGTCTGGGCTGCTGGAGAATGGTCTCCATTACAGAGTGAAATGTCTCACAGATTTTAGTCAGATTTGCTGGCTGCACGGTTGTGAATTTTCTGTGTTTCATTTTTGTCTATAATAAGTATCAGCTTTAAAGTGGAAATATGAGATACAGAGCAGATGTCCAGTGTGTGATTACCAGTCTGCCAGTCCAATCTCCCAAATATCCAGAAACTAGGATATATCCTATTACAACATTCAGATTATAAAAGAAATGATTGCATGAATGTGTCCTATGTTTGAACTTAACTCTAACCTAAGCCCCTAATGCATCTCCAGGAACTACATTTTGTGATGTTAAAATCTCATTTTGACATTTTGTTTGTAACAGAAAGTCATGATGAACAAAATATTACAGACTATGTTATTTATTTTGCCATCTTTTTTGTCATGTTTACTGTATGTTTTACATAATTCTGGGGTAATTTACTGCTTCGTGATGGAGATGGTGAGCTTCTAACTATAGGCAATCAGCCCAAGCACAAGAGGACCATACAGTGAGACTGACTCATGTAATATTGTTTATTCATTCATTCATTGTCATTTCATGTATTATTATTATTATTAAAGGACAATAAATCATCAAAACAAAGGAAGGACAGATCATTTTTGTCTTGTCAGAGGCAATAACATTGTTGACTTAATTGTAGAGGGAGGGGAGCAAATTTCTCAAATATTCTTCATATCATCTCAAATAACAACAAATGATGCCCAAATTGTTTATTAAAACCCTCATGCTTCTATCCATACCTTTATCAATCTATTATACTATCTGTTCAAATTTAGATTCACCAGTTGACCTTCACATGCCTGTGTTTGCAGGACAGCACAGGGAACCCACTCTGACATAGGATATACAGACTCCACACAGAAATGCCCCCGTGTTGTGCAGATCAGAATAAAGCTACTGTCACACCAGCTGATCAGCTCAATGAGGATCAGAACAAGAACATGGACCGCAGAGGTCACACAAGCTGAGGTCTTCCACCGCACAATCCTCTGCTGTATGTCTATCTACGTCTGAGAGCCGTAACAGGCTGAGTCACATTTTGGCTGAAAATCGAGAAACATGTTAAATTTGAATGAACTCCTCTGACACGCCATAATATTATTAGTTATGTTACAATTATTCTATCACTGACTGAGTGAGTGATTACATCCTTTTGGTGTAAATGCTCTTTAACCTAAACAAAAAGTTCAGTGGATTGATTGTTTAGCAAATTTAATGACACTTAATCATCTAAGTAGATATTATGTGACCATTTATGATTATCTTAACAATAACTAAGCTGTTGATTCATTTTCCAGCTCACTGATGGACAATAAATGCACAAGTCATGGCTGAGAAGAGGGGCGTGCTCTACATATAAACCACAGACTGAACACTCAGCTAAAGTCAGAATGCACTTCTTATTATAGAAGTGAACCCCAAACAAGTACAGCACGAACAGGTAGACATTGTAATCCAGACAGGTCTGGGTCCATCGTCCTGATACTGGCTGGTCTCAAACAAGACCTGTTCATTGTCAATGTGGTCTTGACTACAACACTACGATCAGGCTGCAGTGCTGTTTTAACAGACCTATTCTGCACTGGGGAGGCTTTTTTATCTGTTTTCATAAAAAAACAACTCTAACAATGGTAGGAAACATGTAATAAAGCAAGACTTCTGTGTCGGTTCTCAGTCATCCAGGTAGTCATAATGTTGAGAAGAGAGAAGAGTTGAGAAGAAGGAAACTGGACGTAGTTTAGAAACATCCCTCATCCAAGGGACTTTGTCAGTTCTTTTGTTAAATTAGAACAGCCCTCAGTAAACCAAGGGGGAGGCTTAAGGCACAATTCGTCACATATTTAAAGCCCAGACAGAGCCAGTCTCACAACAATAGGTCATCAACTTCAGAGAAGGTAAGTTATGCTAATGACTCTCAGGTGGGAAACGACTCCCCACTGATACCAACACAGGCCATTCACCAGCTTAATGAGACTGATACTACTTTCCAGCCTCTCATTGGGTCAAACGCTGGTTAAACCACTCCCTCTGAAGGATACAAACTCATCTCGCAGACCAGTCTACTTTAGAACTGACAAAGTCCCTTAGGTGAGGCATCTTCTGTTTCTAAACTATGTCCAGTTGCCTTTTTCTCAAACCTTTTACATGTAATACAGCATATAATAAAAATTATTTAACAAAAAGGAACAAATGAAAAAGCTAGTTTTTGGTCATTGCTTATACTTTTGAGCAGGAGTGATAAATATGCCATGAAAGACTGGATTTCTTAGCTACATCTCTTGACAACTTCAAGATGCTGACGGATGGTGAATATCATTAAAGCCACCTTGTGCCACCTTGCTCCCGCTATTTGAGCCGTAAAGACTGTCACTCACTTAATGTCTGTCTCAGTGACAGGAATTATATTTTTTATTTTGTTTTATTTATTAATTTATTTGGAGGTTTCCGTCCAGCTGAGGGTAGTGTGTCAGTGAGATGATTCTACCCAACACATGTCTGAGAACCATTAAATGATTAAGAGAATATATATATTTAGGGGCTAAAAGTTATGCAGGGGGGCTATAACTAATAATGATTATACACAATCGAATTAATGAAGGCTAAAACGTTAATAGAAATATTTATGAATGAATCGTGATTATTAATGTAGGAGACACTGATGACAAATGTTTAATGTAAGTTTTCCTTTTCATTTCTTTTTTTTTAGATGTAGGTCATTCTGACACTAGATTTTTCTTTTTTTTATGCGGTTGTTTGATTGCAAAAAGATCAGCTGAGAATTTTGGGGCTGAATAGGATTATCTGAATCATCTTTTATCCCACATTTATATTTTATTGTTTTGAGCAGCAGTAGCTCAGTATTTATCACTCACAGTCATTTAAATTCCTGTAAGAAGTGGATCTTAAAGACTAAACACTATAAACCAAAGCTAAAATATTTGTGAACATTGGAAAATAGCTGTTCTGTTTGAGATTGACCTAGACACATTTAATCACTTCAACTAAACTCAGCTCACAAGGTCAGATAAAATGTGACTAATGATCCAATGATTCTACGTCTTCAACATCCAACAGAAAATAAAATAACAGTTCCCAAATAAAAGTGGAATAAGTGATGCAAGTCCAGAGTTTTAGACCAGTGTACTTCAAGTGAGGCCTGCTCCACAAATCACCAGGAAAAACAAAAGTAAATACTGGACTTTATTGTGATGTGTGCCACGCCAGCACCGAGCTGCGATTGGAAACAGCGCTTGGTGATTTAAACACGGCAGGATAAAAAAGAGGCAGCCTTCCAAAACGTTAGGAATTAAAGAAGCCATTTCACAAAGCTGTAATGAGAAGCAGAGCGGTGATTTTAACGACACTTAGACCCAGAGCCAGCAAGAGCCTATACTGTATCAAACTGCCAGCTGAAGCCTAATAAAAACAAGGCCTGCCACGTTTGGGACCCCAGGCAGCGGTAAGAGCCGACTAAAAAGACATGAAGACAAGAGGAGGACCGCAGATTGTCCCGGCCTGACAGAGTCGCAGAGCGCTGCCATCTGTTGGAAAAACAGCACACGCCGCATTCGTGTGGAGGCACGTCCCGGACCCGCTCAAAAACAAAGCATGTCCTTCTGCAGGGGATCAGCCAAGCATCCCATCGCTGACACGGAGCCTGACGTCAGCCCACAAGCACGCAGCAGCTCACCTCGCAGCAGGACACACGTACAGAAAGAAAGAGAGTCGGCAGATCTATCAGAGCAGTGTGTGTAGGGAAGGGTTCAGTCGGTGACGGCAGATCACATGAGATATAATCTGATGATATAATCGGTGCATTATGGAGCTTTCACTGTATTTCTTTGTTAAAATATGCAACCTATTCAAATGAACTTATTGATGTATTAGAACTATAGGATGACACCAGATTTGAAGTAGGACCCAACAAAAAAATAAAATGAGTGCATCATTTGATTTGATCTGTTTATTCAGATGCCTATTCGTTTCTGAGACAGTGGCCCTGTTTCACTGAGCTGCAGCAGGTTAAACCATGCAAAAAATGGCAATTTACTGTAAAGTATCTCTGGTGTTATAGTAATAATATACCAAATAAATGAAAATGTAATGCATAAAATACGTTTTACAGTTTACCATGCCAATCAGCTCTTTATTTCCTATATGGACAATTCAAACCTCTACGTGCAGCAAGTTAATTTAAATTCATGTCTGACAGATTGGGCTGAACAATATTCTAATTGTACAATGAATGTTTTAGCTGCTGAGATTAGGAATATGATTTCAAAGTGGTTTGAAATTACAAAATGCACAGCAGACAAAAATGTTATTTTATCAATTTATTGAAAACTTATTCTGAATTATTTCAGTGAATGGTCAGTATTTTTATTATGTGAAAACAGTCATAAGCAAACAAGCAAGTGTTAATGGCTCTTGCTAATGAATGGTAGCTTTTTTGGTACAATATTTAGCTTTTTTTCTGAGTTATGATACTCTGTTGTCCAGTCCAATGACGCCATTGTTTTAGCTTCATCTTTTATTAACTGTACCTCACTGTTGGAAGCAAACGCCAGTGGAAATAAGGCTTCTCTTTCAGTAACCCTCCAAAAAAAGAAATGGTACTGTATTAGAATTTGGAGCTGAGAGGAGTCGCACTAGAAAGACAGACTGGAGACTTTCTGCATGTCTTAGGCAGAAGAAGTTCATTAACCATCAATGCAGGACCTGAAGACAGTTGAACACTCAACAGAGTGTGACAGCATTGGACATTCTCGTCCAACAATGCTTCTGCCAGAAGTGAAGGAAGGCAGGGAAGTCAGGAGACCAAAATTTCTCCATCATTTAATGTTTATATAGTCTTTACTGAAACTGGACCTGTTCCTCTCTGGGATCCCATCACCTTATGTAAATTAGTGTCAATCCTGACTCTGTCTTACTCTGCTCTTAATTGCATTTTGGTCCTGGTTCTTGTGGTTTTGATGTGAAAACATTCTCTCTCATTATTGGACTGGCAGTCAAGTGTCATGTGTAAACATTGATCCAAATTCTGCGTAAAAGTGCCTTGCTCATTTCCTGCTGTGCATGACTCCACAGAGGACATTGGAGCATGTCACCTAAATAAATAAGGCAGAAACAGAATGTACCATGAATTAGAACAAGGCCGTGGCCTCTTTCCTTCTTTGCAACAATAGCCAGCCGACATGCCCAAACAGAAGTGCATTCCAGCCTCTGGCAGAGGTTATCGCCGCTCTCCTGACTCGCAACTGAGAGTGAAAAATAAGAGTAGAAGAAGAAAAATGAGCTTGTGGGTCCTAACCTGAACCCTTCACCTCACGTTAACCCCTGCCGCAGAACCACACCAAACAAGCAGCGCCGGCACAAAGCCACAGATGGAGCGTTTGTTCAAAGTGCCAATGTTTAACCAGAGATTGCAGTGAAATATTTGAGTTTTGTCGACAGTGTGAGGACAGGGCACAGGTGGGCTAAGCCTGTCTCAGTTTGCACTGTTAGTATCAGCGGTCCACCATCATTACTTCGGTCTACAGGAGCACTGTGTGGGAGACAGACCTGCAATGAGTGCAAACGGATACATTGAAATGGTTGTTTTAAATTGACAGACTACTGCAATGTCTGAGACAAGTCTGAAAGAAGTAAGTCACTGCACTGAAGAGAAAAGTTAGGGGTTAAGCCTCACAATCTCATTTTTCCTATATCCATATTCTCTCATTAAACAACAGCAGCTCACATGGTAGAGTGGGTGATCTACAAAATGGAAGGTATGAGGGTCAACTCCTGCTTGTTCTAACGCTAGGCAAGACACAGCCATTAAATTAGACACTTGTATGCACATGTAGACTGTAGTGATTTTTAACGTCAGCAAATGGAGCAAAAGTGTACTACTACTGTTGCCTGTGTGGTAATTTGCCTAATATATGTTATTAGGCAAATTATAATGGGCATTATGATGTGACACAGCCTTTGTGGGCACTCTTTTGGTGGTAGAATTATGTCAGCTTCAATAGTTATAAGCATTATACGTTATTATTGTCTTCTTAGGTCATGCTGCTCATCTGTAGAACGTTTTAAATTTATTCATTTCACTCATTTTTTACTGTTTTTCCTATTACGTGTCACAGGGAGTTTGCCAAGGTCTGGGGTACAGCCTGGACCATCAACAGTTACCATATAGGTGTCTATGTTGACTTCATAAATACAGACGTCTCATTGTCAGGCTCCTGCTCCACTGACAGCACAGTGTGATGAATGTGATGAGGTTTACAGCAATGTTTGTCTATGGAAATCATGTCCACAAATGTGTGTCTTCGGCCAAAAGAAAACTGTGGGAGTTGACACTTCAGTCTGATATAAAGTGATGCATTAATGGGCCGTTCATGTGAAAATACCCACACGATTCCCCTGTCAAGAGTGGTTTGTCAGTTCAGCCCCCAACCACACATTCTCCTTTTGGATATTTACATATTATACAGTTGACACAAAGACAACATTTGGTTATATTTTTAAGGGAAAAGAGACCAGACCATCTTTTCTGAGCATAAGAAAAATGTTTTAGGTTTGAGAGCAAAATAAACGAGCTTCAAAATGATGTCTTCAGATTTACCAGCACCATCTTGGCCTTGACCTCCTTCCTTCACTGATCAATGGGGAACATAGGGAGTCTTAAAATGTATTCTGACTTTTAAGTTGTTTTTATTGTTACAAAATATTTTTTTTAACTTGCTTTATAAGCCCATGGAAATATACTAGCACATGTAGCTCACCAAGGTTAATTGTGTAATATGAGAACTAATATTAGTTTTCATGTTGATGAAAACTTGTCACATTTTGGGCATATAACCTGTGTTATATGCCTCAGGACAGGCATATAACACATGTTACGTCCAGGTGATATTCCAGTAAAACTGTTTTTTCATCATAAATGTTATTGCTTGCTGAATTGGCAGCAGCAAAGGTTGAGAGGTGAATGGTAACCAATCATTTCTGGATCGCCAGATGATTTTTAAAATTGACTGTTTAAAGTGTAGGACTGTGATTGCCATAAATAACTGCTAAAACCATCCCTACATAGAAACGTTTATTATATACTATTTTATTTGCCTGGTCAACCATTGACTACAGCTGATTAATACAACTGACTAATCATAACTGTTTATTTCAAATGTGGCGGGCTTTATGCCATGCTCTGTTTCTCTGATTGGTTGTATGTTTGTCAAAGAGCTTTTGCCTATGTAGGTACTGCCTCCTGGATTCTGATTGGTTGGTTGTCGATCCAATAACATGCAGAGGAAGTCCATTATGTGGGTATTTGTTCAGGGTCAGGGCCCAGACTAATTCTTTGTAAAGGATAGAAAAAAAGAATTGGTATGACTGGCCAGGCTACTCATCTGAGACTGTTGGTTTGAGAATTCAATCTATCTGTCATATGCTTAAGTAACCAAGACGAAATGTATGGTTGCAACAATGACAACAAACAAATGTTTAGCAAATTGGTGAGTAAACAAAACTGTCAGATCAATTTAAAGTAGCAAGGTCGGTCTTTTACACAAGAAAATGCTTACATTTACTCCCAACTGCACCATAAGCATATAGCTGTGGGTATGGGTTGCCTATGCATTAATTCTCTTCACTTATTGGCAGTGTTGGAGGTTATGAACTATCACATTAGAGTACTCAGATTACTTTTTTGGAGTAACAAGTAACCTAATGCATTTGTGATCCAAGTAATCCACTGTCTCAAAGAGAAACTCTTCATCAACAACATCAATTGATCAGTGCAGTTCTAGGGGACACATGAGTATGTGTGTGAACTGAAATCCAATTCCACTCGAGAACAGGTTCTAAATTTTAGATTCCATCGGAATTGTATGCCCTCGACTTTAACGATTCCTCTTATCAATGCTCCGAGTCCCAGCCGTATATACAATCTGAGAACTCACAGTTGTCCCTTTTTTCCTTTATCAGGCACCATAGCACTGTGCCCTACACATTTGTGCATCAGGACATCGAAGCGATTTGAGCATAGGAGGGAATTATGGAGAGAAGAAATGAAGAAACGATATAAAGTTCGACTTTATTTTCTGAACGTTTGTAATAACTGCAGGGCTGTTTTTCGTGACAACCTTAAACATCTACCCCTTATACTAAATTACTGGAATGCCGTGTTTTTGACCTATTGCATACACCTGCCCAAGCAGCACCGTTTTCTCCACTGAACAGTACTGTAATGTTCAAAATCACCAGCGTCTTACAATAACAGCATATTCTTAAAAACAAACAAAACACTTTATCATGTATAAATATTCTCACAATATCCATTTTAGATGATGACAGACACAGACAGGATGAAAGCATTAGAATTGTTTATGTTTCCTCACATTTGGTTCCAACATTTCATTAACAACCAGTTTTGTAAATGTTATCCAGGCTTCATGACGGATTTTGAAATAGAGAATTTATTCTATATTAGGAAAAAGAGTTAGTGACCTGTATATTTTTATTTTATTTTCTAAATCATATTTATTATTATTCAGGTTTCCTTCTTCATTATATATGATTTGCTATTGTTTAAGTTATTTAGCATACTCAACTGAAAGTGTTAAGACCAATTGTTTGTGGCCTACTTTTTTTCCACACATCAAGAATCGTCAATGGCATTGATATTGATAAAATCCCTCCAACCCTACATGTGTGACATGTTGTATGTGTGTAGAGCTCCATGTCTTTGTCTGGTGATGTGAGCCAGGAGCACGGAGCTGAGCCCTCGTACTCTCTGCAGCTCTCTGTTGTCTCTCAACAATCGTATGTTTTGCGAAGCTGCAGAATCTTTAATTGAATGAATGTATGTTCATTGTTGCAACTAAAACTCAATGCACATTAGGTTATCACTGCGCTGCCTGTTGTTTTCATGAGAGCCTCTGATCAAAGCAGCTGATTGGAGTCTGTCTCCGCTCTATTTGTAGGACAAAGTGTTGTGTTGCTGCCTGTGTTTCTATCTAACCTTTTCATTGCTGTTTAACAATACAAAGCATGCACTGTATGTGTTAAACTCCTGTTTCCACTAAACAGGCTGTGAAACTGAAAGTATAAATGAATAAAGCTCTGTCATTATCAGCTGCAGTCTACAAAGTATATGTTTATTCACAGCCTGGAAAATGAAGCCTTTTATAAGTAGCAATGGCAGTAATAAACACACAGAGGTTTGAGTAATACGTTGGTTTTATCCAGAGATGGGGACTCAAAATAGCAAATCGGACTCAAGTCGCACATAAGTCGCTACAGACAGAGACTTGTGACTAAACTCGGACTCTCAGTTTGCGACTCGTGGACAATGGACCTTTTCCTACCTCTCTGGCTGCTCTGGTGCCGTTTATAATAAGTTTTGCCTATAAACAGTTTTAACAGAGAAGCACCCAAGAACACATTCTTGAGTGAAGATTGTTGCCGTTACAAAGACAAGATCATTTTTACTAAAGGAGTGTTCAAGGATGTTCATGTATGAAAAATACATATACAAAATACAGTTAAGAATACTAAAAATCTTTTGTTGTTCTTTCTATTTTTAAATTAACTATATTGTATAGCTTACTTTTTCAATAGGTTCAAAAGGTTTATAAATAAGACAGCAGTATTATGCTTTAAGTTCACATTCACATTAAGCTACATATGCAAAGAGACTTGTGACTTGACTTGGACTTGTGACCAAAAGACTTGACTTGTGTACATCTCTGGTTTTATCAGAGGGTAACAGAGTAATAAAATACTTTTTTGAGAGCAGTAACAATGTAAACTAATGAGTTAATTTCAAAAGTAATTCTACCCAACACTGCCCATTAGCACAGCAGTGCTTTCAGAAGTTATAGTAATAGTTTGGCATGCCTTTTTTGCATGTAAGAAAATTAACTGTTTAATCACCCAACATCATATTGTAATAGGAGTCATCTGTGAAAAAAACAAGACCTTAAGACGTAATCTAGGCTTTATTATTATAGATTTGAATAGATGAGAGTTTTCAGTCCTGAACAGGATCTTTGACCATTTCCTGCCCCCTCCTGGAAAAGGAGCTCTCCCACTGGTCCACACAGCTGTCAACAGAAGGTTTAATGGCTGCTGACAAAACAGAAAGTACATATTTAGCACTAAATACGTCTTTTAACACTGCAAAATAGATCAAAAAAGAAAAACAAGATGCAATATGAAACTGGAAATTGGCAATTCAATCACATCATGTTTAACGATTTGGGGATACTTGCCATTATGGCCCTCTACATTACACTTTGATGGAATGTATTAGTATTTTGTGCGGAGACAATGGTAGTAAATGGGTCTATGAGTAAATTTTTAACAAAATAAAAGCAGGAAAGGACGCTAGGCTTTTTTTTAGTAAAAAGTGTTCACGTGGCTTGCTTAACTTTTCTTCTCAAACTGACAAATTCAAGCAGATTATAACTTAATTTAAATGTGTTACAATTATATGTTAGTACCCACCCAGGTTTAGAAAAGCTCAAACTAAAGTAGACTTTTTACGAAATGAGTGACACGTCTTTTGACTTGGGAAAAAACTAGCCCGAGAACAAGCTAACCTGCCAAACGTTTAAGACCTGTTTAATAAATCAGATCATATGTACACACACACACACGTATATATATATATATATATATATATATATATATATATATATATATATATATATATATATATATATATATATATATATATATTTTACACAAAGACAAATACATGGTGAATACTAGTTAGTTGCAGAAGAAATCGCTCATTTGTTTTGCTTTTTGGTCATAGTTTACAATGCCTAAACAATTCTTAGAAGAAAATATTATTCAGGTCCTAAGAAATGTTGGGAGCTTTTCAAATCAGTGCGTTTTTTCTATTTCAATCTTCAAAAAAGAATTCTGGCTCCCATTTATATGGTGCTTTAGAGGCTGCATACACATTTATTAAATTCATTACCACACAGCCGCTGATATTAACATAAATTTGCCCGTGGGTACGTTTCCCCCTCGGTGGCTGCAATATTGTAATGGGAGATGAGGTTTGACATTTACAACAGCGTAAAACACAGTATGTGTGTGACGACCCGGCACGTACAGGATAGGCTGCCTCAACTGTCCTCTGCACTGCCCTTCCTCAAACACTCTCTTATCTGGTCTCAAACGTCCGACTCACTCCCGCGGCAACAAGCGGGAGGTTAAAACGACGTCTGGAGCACGGCGTCTGGCATTCATAATTAATCATCTTATGCCATATTCCGCCTCCACTTGGTGTCCTGCTCCAGGATAAAGATCTGTCCAGTGAGAGGCTTCCATTTCCCTTCCGCAAATACAAATCCAATTACTTGATAAATCGGAGTGGTTCGTATGCCGATGCCGTCCGTGATATGATTAAAACCTCTTTAATGGAGTCGGCTGATTGTGTTCCGTGGCCCTAAACGTGCACCGACATCAGTAGCTGGCCCTCAAGTGAAGACGATAACATCATCTCACCCCTATTAAAATGAACAAAGTCAGTACAAAGGGTCGATATTAAACAGTCTTACCAACGCCGCGTTTTCCAATTAACCTTTAGAGGAAAAAGCTCAGTATTCTTGTGAGAGAATCAGAGGAACATATGAGTGAGCGTTTGCCTGCGAGCAGCACAAACGGTCTCGGTCTAGTGCGGATTAGCGCCGTGGCTCTCTGCTGTCATGACTGGAGCTTGCTAATAAACACAGCTGTCTCTGAGTGGGATCCAACAACAATTCCACTGCTCTCTGTAATCTGAGGTTAACCCCAAAGATGCGTAAGACTGATTTCAACAGCGCTAATCGCGGCTATGATTGCGGCTTACTTTCTGGATTAAGTGTGGTTGGGTAGATTAGGTAAATGTGACACCAAACCTGGGCTTTTATGTCCTAAGAAGTTAATGTCTATTTACAGTTTCTGCTCTAAGAAGAAAGTGGTTTCCCATTTTAAATTTAGAAAGTAATTATTCCATCTTTTAGCTGTAAAAAAATAAATTAATAATGCTAATCAATATTTGCCAGCCTTGTTCAATACTAAACAAAACCCTTTTATCATTCTAGAACCATAATTCGGCTTATTTTTTGCCCAAACACAGCCATTTAAGATGATTAAAATCCTTACTTTGTTGAATTTATACATACCTGAACAAAATATCCATCTTGAGTGAGTATTTACACTATATTTCATATTCCAAGAATGCCATTTGACCCGCAAAGTGACTTACTTACTGAGTCAGATTTAAGGTGAAAAAAGAGAGTGGTTTTGTCCAAGCCAAGAAACAAACATCATGAGTTAGTTGTTTATCTTTCTCAAGATCACTTTGTAAAAAAACAAACAAACAATACAAACAGCAGTTAGGTTTGGCCAGTGGATGGGACACCAAACCTAGAGCAAACAATGATTTCATTTCACTCCAAAAGTGGTTATATTGTTTTTGATTTTAGGGTAAGACCTAGAAAGTGCTTGTGTAAGTTTGCAAATTCTAACAATCATATGGTCTATCCTTTGCAAAAAACTGGATATGTGAAGTATTCATCAAAAACATATTGTAGGAAATCAAATGTAAAATCTAAGTGAGCAGTTCCCATCAGATAAGATTATTGTGATTCTATAGGTAGAGTATGCAACAAAATTAAAGTACACCATCGGAATATACATTAAAAAAATAAGTAAGAAAAAACTGACTTTCCTTGACACTCAATAAAGTGTCCATATGACACTTCATGGCCGTATTGGGATACATTAAAGGAAAAGGAATACAAAAAAAAAAATTAAGATAAATTGTATTGGACAATGATGTTGTCTGTGGGTTTTTAATTTGTTATTAAGAGAAAATGAATTACAAATTTCATACAGAACATTGAAATAAGTGAAGTTGAAATAAGCCTGAACCTCTTACATCAATGTGTCCGGTGAGCTACAGCACATATTTCGGATTAGCGCTATATCTCTGTGCTGTCATGACTGTAGCTCACTAATAAACACAGCTGTCTCTGAATGGGATCCAACAAATAATTCCATGGCTCTCTGTAATCTGAGGTTAACCCCAAAGTCATATTCCTAAACTCAGACCGCAAAACCAGACGCGACATCTCAACAACACTAACAGTATGATTGCGGCTCACTCTCAACACTGTTCGTGCACAGCCTGCACATTTCTTTCTCAGTCTGAGTTTTTTGTTTGAAAGAGGTCAGGTGTCACCGGGACTGGGTTTTATGGCACAGCACCTGATATAAATCACTTGGACGGGAAACATGCTGCAGTTAAACGGCAGCACTCCGCCGTTAAACAAACAGCGTTATTAATCTTTGAAGAGATTCCATCTACTGTGTGTGTGTGCACGGCAGCTGCACTCTGAAACGCTAACAGGACGCTCATCTTCTTGATGAATAACACACGCACTGACCTTTTCTTCTCTTGTTTTTATTGTTCTCTGAGCAGCACTGATTACTTATTCTCTGTCTGTCTGTCTGAAATGCTCAGTGGCCAGTGCAGTCAAAAGAATAAAAACTGGAGGATGAGGGATAATTGCAACTATAGACTAAGGCTATGGTTCTAAAACTTTGGATCAGGCTCAAAATTGGATCTCTGAGGAATTGACTTGGTTTGTCTAAAATACTTTAAAGTCAAAAATCCAGAACAAATGTGAAAGATGATTAGCATATAATGAAAAGAAAACTGCTTTTGGAAATTGGTAAATAAAAAATAGACTCTGCACTAAGCTTTCATGACATTTACTATGACTTTTTTTAGCCTTTTGTGGAAACCAGAGTATCAAGAGAAAACTCATCCAAGAACATGCAAAGAAAAAGGTCCCTTTAGGCACAGGAGTTGAACTGTGGATCTTCTTGCCGCGAGGCCACAGTGCTACTACTGTGCTAATGTGCCACTGACAACCTGCTGATGACAACATAACCAAAGTCCAACGTAACAGGAAGGCACTACATTAGAAATAAAGGGATAAAAATGACCAAATGATGCATAAATATGCTGCTAAAACTGACCAGGAAGATGGGTCTTAGTTCTTTTGTTCTCTTTAGTTAAGAGTCATCGTAAAGAAATTTGGGAAAGACTGGTCTCAGCTATAGACAACTGCACACTTTCTTTTGCAGCTGCACATTTAGGACAAACTGAGCACTGCTGGAGTGGAAGCACACTGTTTCTTTTTGACACAGATTCTTGCTGAAGGTTTAGGACATTTTTGAACAAAATGTATATTTGTTGCTACTATATTTCCACTGGGTTTGTTCATAGATAACAGCATGTCCCTGCAGAGTGCCATGGCTGTTCACATACTCTAATAAGGAGGAGTGGGAGGCATGAAATTGCAGTCTACAACAAAAAACACTGCTTTAAATGACAGAACCTCTCCAACAGGCTTATTTTGATAATTCTCTAGGACGTTAAATAAGTGTCGAGTGGTGGCTGGTGGTGATTTTGGCTGAGTGGCCTCACAGATGCATTCATATAGATTGAGAGTTCATACTATTGTGACATCTCATTTGGGAAACAAAACTTTGCTTTATCAAATCTACAAGGGCTACACAGGACTGAGAAGTACCAGTATGATGCCAAACAATCACATTCTCTTTTACATATCCTCAGAAATTAGTTTAGTTTTTTTTTTCTCCAATAGATACTGCAATTATCTAACTACAAACAATAATATGTTTTAAAAGAAGGGTCTTAAAACAGAAGTCAGACAGGCAACAGGAAGAAAGATTTGAAGTGAAACTGTTGGTGCATCAGATAATGCTAATGCTTAAGGCTAGTGAGAGAAAATGATGTAATGAGTGGCGTGCAAGCTCTCTGTACCAAACATAACTGTTTTCTAGATAAGCAATGTTTACTTCCCATGGCCCGACATTAAGTTATCAGAGAGGGAAACCTGACAGCAGAACTCTGTTGGCTGCTTCAAAGGAAAGAGGACCAGGGACATGTGGTCCACAACTCACAGGCTACCTAATGCAGCCTTACAGACATGCATTCACGGACTTGTACAAACAGCGTAGCATGTCCCTGACGCTTCCCGTCACATCAGTGAGCTGTGAAACAGCTTTTGTGTCTATGTGTCTGAAAAACAACCTGAGGAACAGCAGAGGTGACAGTCGGACCAGTAACATGGCACTTGTTGCTGCAAACGCTGAGGGAACACTGACAATGGACAGCAACAAAATCATATGGATGCTTTTGCAACAACAGACGTATTGTTCTGTTGTGAAGACTTTTTATAGTAAGTCCACAGTTTCTTACACTCTTTTTAACTCTAGGCTACTTATTTTGGATTTAAATTTAGTTTCAATGTTGGCCTTCTTCGGAGTAAGGAATGCAGTTTAGTATTTAGATATTGTCTGCAGTGGCGCTGAAATACATGTTACCTTTGTTGCTTCCCTGCTTTTGGTGTTTGGGGTAAGGTCCGGTGTTGAATACTGTATAATAAAGCTAGAGAAGGATAATAGTGGCAGAACTGCTGTCACATGCATACATGCATCTGTATGTATAAGTGTCCCAGTGTTGTTAAAAGACTATTAAATCCCCAAAGGCCTGAGCACCCCCACTGAAGACTACAGCACCCGCATAGCCCTCCCTGAAAAAAATCTCTGGCGCCGCCACTGGCCATATATGACAGCTTATTCATGTATAACCGCTCCGTCCCTCTCCAGTCCTCAGTGTGTATGTCATAACAGCAGAAAATCCTTCTCGCTCTTACACGCCACGCTCTGTAACTTCAGATCGCTTTAATCCGTCTGATAGAAAAAAAAGAGAGGCTTTCATTTAACAAATCATCCCGCACTGCTGCGGATCCCTGTGTAATTATTCCTCTGGTGGCACTGTAAGCCAGCCGTGAGAAGAGCACTTGACGGGGAGCCACTGGCGCATTAACTCTGCCTAAGCCTTCTCCAGTCTCTCGGTAAGAACTCAGACAAGGGGCCTTCCTTCAGTGTCTAAATACCACTGTATTAGGCACTTCTCAACAGCTCTGACTCCCTCTGTGGATGGACAGTGAAAGTAAATCCTTGCCCCTGGGATTTAGTCTGGACAAGGACAGTATTATCTGGTGAGTACATTCACGTTAGATTTTAAGAAGCCAAAGTGTCAGTCTTACACTTAGTTCCTTTCTTATGTCGAGACTGCAGTAGAGACCTGGGCTTTACAAGTGGAATACAGGATATGATTTGAAATATTTCAATTTCCTTGTTGCAGTAGCCAAAAACTCTGCTCTCATCAAAACACAAATACATTACATCAAACTAACGTTTAGAGCTTACCTTACTTTTCTAGCTCTGATTTCAGTGTCAGAAACATATTAATAATTAATTAATTAATCAATCAATCAATCAATCAATATGTATTTTAGTAATTTAATTAATTTATAATTTTCTCTTATATCTATCTCATAAATGCATTGGCAATATTTAGCGTGTTTTACTTTGTTTCCCTTGACTCTTTTTCTC
Source organism: Rhyacichthys aspro (assembly GCA_036850595.1). Classification (NCBI taxonomy): domain Eukaryota; kingdom Metazoa; phylum Chordata; class Actinopteri; order Gobiiformes; family Rhyacichthyidae; genus Rhyacichthys; species Rhyacichthys aspro. The sequence continues at coordinate 21,812,665 of CM072163.1, read as the reverse complement.
TTTTGCGCTTTTTTGTGTGAAAGCAGTTGTAGCCTGTGCTGGAATAGACACTTTCCCAGTAGAATTTTCTTCCCTCATGTATTGAACAATGAAAAGCCAAGAGACCAGCATCTAATGGGAGATTCAGAACAGAAACAATCCCACTTATACCACAAAGTGATTGGCTAAAGCTTGCAGAGCATTCTCATCTGTTAAAATCCTTGATTGAAAGAAGCTGAGATCTTGTTTTTTTTTCAAAGATCAGAGAAGATGTTTTGGGGTTTTTTTGGCAACGCTGCTTCTATTTGGATTATTGATTATAAATAATAATTTCATTCAAATATGATCCATTTACATTCCTAGTAACAATGTGTCACTGTGTCACTAGGTACCATACACTTTGGGCAATTGTTTTGTTTGTTTGTTTTTGTTTTTCTATTTTTATTACATTCCTGGTTCAACGATCATTCTCTGTGAATGATTTGCAACATAATAGGCAGCCCACCAGTAGCCAAGCCACTACCCACACTATATGTCAACACCAAGGCAGGGCAAACCCAAGACAAGACCAGTGCATAATTCAAGGCAAGAGGTCCCAGAGAAGGCTTCTAAAATTCCAACACTGCTCATCCAAACTCTCCAAAGACAGCTCTTCTTCTTCAGCGACAAATGACACTGATGATGTTTCCCATTTAATATCACAGATGCAATGTACAACTGATCTGAGACCAAGTAAAAACATGTTTGATTTCACGGCTGATCTCTAACAATACAACACTGTTAATGGTCCAGAGAATAAGTGACGAGCAAACTGCAAATTTCTGACAAGCCTTGAGCACACTTCGGGTAAACCCAGGTGTCTTCTACTCTCACTGCTGTCTTTCTGGTTTTTGCTGTGCCCCTGCTTTTCTGACTCAGAACACACACAAACAATAACAGGATGTGAGTAAAGATCCATGCACATGGACGATAGAACGGAGTATTGACATATTCCTATGTAAGTATGTGAATTATCATTAAATGCGTAAAAGGAGGTGACCACTTTTGTAACCCCACTTGGACTGGAGTTAGGCAATTTTCACTAACATTTGGATGCTTTTGTTGGTAAAACAAGGGAGCTACATTACAAGTGTCTGATGGAAGATTTATTCTGTTAGATGTCCATTCAGAATAGTGGTCAGGAATAGTCACCTGGAGGTCAGACAATAATAACTTTACTGTCAAAGTTCAAGAAAAGACTGTGACTTTTTAACAGATGTGCAGAAAAATAATGCATGGAGCGATCGAAGTCCTTACAATTTTTTTTTAAAATCAAACTCATGCCATTATGTTTCCATGTAAGCAGTGCAGAGACTCACCGAAGAACATGGTGCTGTCCATGGCTGCTCAGGCTTGGGGCTGTTTGGGGGATCCTCTCTGCTGCCCTGCCTGGGTGTGTGAGTCCATGGACAGCAGCACGGGCATGTCTCGCAGCGTACACTCCTCAGGGTTCGGTCTCACTGTGAGTGTGTGTGTGTGTGAATCCAGCGGCTGTAGCTTCCAGTCTGCACGCTGCTGCCGTCTGTGGACCTCGCTCTGTGTGTCTCTGCCTCTGTCCCCTCCCCTTTCTCTCTCTCGCTCTCTCCACTCTTTCTCACTCTTCTCTCGTGTGAGGTGTGTGTCTACAGCTGCTTCCTCAACATTGCCGTTCCCAGGCGCCTTTTTCCCACAGTCAGATGAGACAAGGAGATGGAGCTTGGTGTCAGCTCATATGTGACTTAGTTTTTTGAAATCCGTTTTATAAAGATAAGCCCTACTGTGAAAGTATTATTAAAAATTATTTTGCAACATACTCCAATTTGACTATTTTATCCTTATTTTTTCAGGTGTAGCATAATGGAAAATGTAAACTCCATTGTTGATGGGGTTTAACTGTGAGTTCTGGGATCAGAACCCTTGGAATTCACATGTTGTTTATGTCAGACCTGGAAGGATTTATCTATTAAAACACTTTTTTTTTTTTTTGACTGGTTTTTGATATAAAAACATGAAGCTTACATTACGTTACATTAAGCTAAATCAATTAAATAGTGTTTGCCTCGCAATTATCTCTTACTCATAAAACATTGCATACATGCATTATCCACATGTACATTTCTCTTTGCTTCCCTTTTTCTCTATGTTTATTTTATTTAAATTAATGTATTTATTTTGTGTGTGTGTGTGCGTGTGTGTGTTCTGTTTCTCTGTGTAAGCAGACATATCCAGCACTCTAACAGACACATTCTTTGTATTTTTCCACCACCTCATCATTCAGAGTTGTCCAAAAGCCAATGGAAGCTTTCCTAATCAAGTGTGTGAGAGTGTGATTGTACTAGCACATTTATCTATTAATAACATAACAGAAAATATAATAATTTTGCTGTGTCTACATTTTAACGACTGTCAATTGCTTTGACAGTGTTTGATTCAGTTGGAGGGGGTATGTTAATGTGCTTGATAATATAATTGGTGCTAAGTACTTATATGTTTACGTTGCATGTGTGCTTGCATACCACGTGGACTGTTCACTTCTGAACATATATGCTCTTTAATTGGCAGCATTTTAATTTTCTAATGGAAATGAAGATATAAAGTCATTGGACCTGAGTAAAACAACAGCAAATGAACCCACCTTACCCCGGGCCACAAAACATGTTTAAAGTAAAAACTGGCATTTGACGCCTGTGGAAATCCAAACGCAGTCATTTGACCCGACTGTAATCAGCAACAGGGAAACATCACACCTACAACAACCAGCTAATCTTCTCCACTGGAAACTCCTGCCACTCTTTAATCATTAAACCCTAAACATCTTTATTTAATCAGCCTTGAACAGTGCTCAGTTGGAGCTGAAAGTTTATTCTTTGAAAGACTTCAAACTTAAAACACATTTCTTCTGTTCAATACATTTAGTACATGCGCAGAGAGAAATTCAAATTATTGCTTTAGACCGATCAAAACTGCAGTTTTAAACTGCTGTAAACACCTTTCTCTGTCTGGGGGTGCAGTCATTCGGTTTTCTCGAAATCTGAGTAACACACCTGGATAATGTGGTTCATTGTTAGAATACTGCTGCTTGTTAACAGCTTACTCCGATTAAGGTTGGATACAGCTCTGAGCAGCTCCAGAGTTGAACAAAGACAGAGTAACACAAATAAACAGAAAACATAAAGAGCCATGACATACTCTAAGAAACGTATTTTTAAGCCATTCTGCCACTGCATATCAAGTTTGCTATTTTGTTGTCACGTTGTAAAACTTTTTTAGAGTTTATGATGTGTTGTTGTCATGTGTGACAGTGCTGCCGTCGAGTAAGGAACGTGTTGTTCTTAATCTGTTGTGTTCATGTGTTTTAACCTGTAAAGTTGGTGTGTTACCGAGGATATTTATTAATGACTCGCTGATTACTGAGCAAATTATTTTGGTATATTACCATTGAATGCTATGAACGAATTTAATATTAGCTTCTTTTCTTTTTATTAACAAAGTTTTAATGCTGTTAAATATAAAGACCACATGGATTCAGCATTAGCCCGAGTGGAGCACTGCAGAAATATACAAGACAATACTTGTACATGTACACTCGCACATGTAAAGGTCGGAACTCCAGCTGTGAAGGCTTAATTGAGTTATGGGCATATAAACATACTGAGTGACTCCCCTTAAAAGATACATGAAGATATTCTAATTTTTCCTAGAGATTAATTTGTTGATTTAAAATTAAGTGTGGGTTTTATCTGCAATAAAACTAGACCTGGGTCAGTGCTTAGGTCAGTGCTTCTCTTAACCATAACTGCTAAAAGAAGGCTTGTCTTTCCTAATCACTGGAATGTAAAGCATCACCATTTGTCACCAGTAGGAATGCAAATTCAAAGTCAGCAGAGCCATGACTCCCGATCTGTTATCAGCCTCTGGCTCAAGTGGGAAAGTCAGCTGCTGATTGCATTATCGAGGTATTTAAATATGTATCTATGTTTGTGTATGAGTAATTGAACTGTGATTAAAGATGGATATTAAAATGCATTTTAAGTGTTTGGTAACAGAACTATGGCATTAAAAATTGCCTGTAACTTCTACATCTTCTCTCCGTTTTTTTTTTTGTTTTGTTTTTTTGCCTCAACATTGTTCAGTCTGTGCAGAGGGTTTTAGGACATTTTGAGCGAGAGTAATTCTGACCCGTCGCCTGTTAGAGCGGGTACCATATATGCACAAGGTTCCATCTTGGGTCTCTTTCCTCCACCTTTCTCTGATCCCCATTTCATACAGATACTGTCCTTGTCAAATTAAAGGCAAACTATGTGTGTCAAATGTTACACGCTGCTGTTTGCCTCTTGCCTCCCTTGCAAGGTTCATACTTTGTAATTCCAGTGAAAACCTGACTTTTTGCTGTATATCCAAGCAAAAGTCATTGGAAAAGCTGGGACACCCAACTTAAGTGGTTAGCACCAGTGTGCAGATGTCAAACACAATGCACTAGAAGCTTGTTGCAAAAACCTGGCTCTGTGGTTCTAGGAATTGTTAGCGACTTAGCCTTAGTTTTTAAATGACCTCGATGTACAGATTCATTTTGTTGGAAAACGGTAACATTGTCACAGTCTTCTAGTAGGTGTCACATCATTGTTTTATGTGTCAAGCCCTGTTCTCCTGCTGTTTCTCCTGTGTTTGATCTTATTCTCTACCTCTCTCGGCGTTGGTGTCTTTTCTTGCAGTACCTCGCCTGTTCCTTGCTCAGCTTGTCGTCCCTAGGCTCTCCACATCGCTCATTTCTCTTGTTCTGCCTCTACCTCTGCAAATACACCTCCACTGCTGCGAGAGACCTATTCATCGTCCATGTTCCTTTCTCATTTGCAGCTTTCTTTGTTGGTGACGGTGTTGAAGTCTGTCTGATTCTCACACACACACTGACTCAACTCTGACTGGGAGTAAAGTATTGCAAGTGTGGATGGGAAATCACAAAGATATGTTTTGTAAAAAGCTGCAGCTCTCCATTGAAATGAAAAGCTCCATAAAATCAAATGTCAACACTTGATTAGCCTGTCTAACTGTCTCATGCCCATGTCTTTTTACCAGCACACAGCGCTCTTGTAAAGTAAATACTGCATTCATGTGGTGTTAATATACAACTGAATCTAGCTATTTTAAGCAAAGGTAAGCTAGCATTAGACCTGACCTGTTTTTTTTTTGTTTTTGTTTTTTAAACCACTGAATACTGACACCTGACTAACTAATCACAGAGTCATTTGTTAGGGTTGCAACAATATCCAAATTTGGCAATACAATAGCATCACAAGATACTGTAGGAATGTAATGAACAAAACCTCACAATTAAAGGGCCACAAAGGCTTTTTTGTGGAAGCTTAGCCTTGACAGCCTCATACCACATTATTTATTGTAATATTTCAAAACAGTATTGTTTGCCTAGCAGACCATGACAATGAACAACAAAAAAACGTCCAAAAAACACAGGAACCAATGCCGCACATTGATGAAGGCTGTGCAGTGGTAGATGGAGGACTTTTATTTATTGCTGAAAGATCAAAACAACCACAAAAAATATGTTTAGCCTGTGGCATAAGCATTATAAATAATATTTATTCAACGGTCTAATGTCAGTGAATCAGTCTTTTGTGTGGAAGGGGTCATATGGCAAAGCTCTCCGTTTACCTGAGGAGAAGTCATGACCTAGTCCCAGATAAGCAGAAGAGGTTGGATGATTGTTTGGATGGATGGATGGATGGATGGTTAGTGTAAAAATGCATAGGTATCAAAGCCTTCGTCTTTCTCTCATTTGTTCTACACTGTGTTGTCAGTGTGAGGCACAGATTATTATACAGTAATTATTGAGTTTGCAGTCAGACTTAGACATTTACAAAATCCAGTTTTAATCATGCCATATTCTCTATGGCCCTGTAAACTTAGCGACAGTTGTTGCATCATGTTTGTCCAAGTCCCTGTGCTTTAACAGGGAATAGAGAACTGTTGTGTTGCACATGGTTGCTGCCGAGTTGCTTCAATTGAAACTTGATATCCAGGTCAGTAAGTAATATCCACCGGGGCTATTAGAGCTGCACAAACTCTACCTATAAGAGTGGAACAGATTCAAGTTACGTGTAATCAATTTAACAAAACATATGTAACATCACAACAACCATATTAGGAGTTGAAATTCCATTTAAGTTTAAGTCTAAGTCTAAGTTGGAGATTTTAGAATTGTCTTGTTTTGGTTGCCTTTTGAAAATAAGTGAGTTGTACTTTTGTGAAATGTTTCAAACTATTAAATCTGTACATTTTATTAGATGCATCTGGTGTGTGATTTTGGTGCGCATTGTACCGAGAGGAGAAGCGCAGCAGCTTCTGATATGAGCCTGCATCACGACTGAAGAAAATGACTAAATGAGAGCAAAAGCAGACAGTAGGAAGCCACAAACGCCAAAAGGAGTGTGAACATCGGGACAACAACCAAAGTGCCATCAACAGAGAGGCGACAGAGTGCTGTTCTTATTATATTTATATATGGTTGTGTATAATTTTGCATCCTCTCTAAACATTTCTGCAGAACTCGTGTGGTTCTGTCGGATTATTTACGTCACACGGCCAATGAGTCCTTTTAAGAGGTTTGTCTCATTTTCCCATAAAGATTCATTTCCCCTTCATGGTGCGGTGTACTTAACATGGAAATACATGTAAACCACAGTAATCATCAGACCATCAGAGGTGCTCTGTAATGTTCAGCTCTATTCATGTCATCTGCTTTGTACAAACAGCCAGTTCTCCATATGTACAGCACAGCAGCTATGTGTGTCTAACCAGATCACTTAGACCTGCCATTCATTAAGACCAGCTACGTGGATGTCAACATGTCTCACTTCTATCTGCACAAAATAGTCTTTGTTCAATAGGAAATTATGTTCTAATCATCTAGACAAGTCTGTTCCACTATAGTCAATATGTTCACCTAGGGCCTTGGATTAGAACTGCACATTAAAGGTGTTCAGAAACAAGCATCCTTTATTACACTTCTCCCACCCACACATCTATTTGGGCTACAACTGATTGAAAAGAAATCTGAATTCATCAACATAGCTATAACTACACCAGGAGTTCCCAGATGCCAGAGTGTGGTCCTATTGAGACTCAGGTGTCCTTCAATTCAGACCAAAACCTACAGTGGATCTGTTGTTTTTACAGTGGCTTTAACGTCCTTTAAAACTCACTGTAACACACTAAGTATAATGTGTTATTATTTCTCCTCATGATTTTGAGCAGACAGTCACATTTCAGAGAAACGAGGAGCATCCGTGAGATAAACAAAAAAGTTCAGAAACAGAGAGTCTTACACTTATATGTGAGACATAAGAGACATTTGTGTTTTAAGTGATAAACACTGATAAGTATTTCTTCCTGAGGTTTAGCTGGTGCCTCATACATGTTCTGACTGAAACTGTCATTTAAAGCATCACTGTTATATTATATATTATATTGTATATATTACACTGGGGAACAATTTGAAAAAAAAATTCTGTTGAGTTAGATTTTTATGCTGATTAAAACTAAAATTGGCATTCTGATTCCAAAATTGCAGTCAGTTTTTTTCTTGCACGTCAAGTTTTTTCTCCACAGCTTACCCTCCAGATAAGCAAATTTCCACTGTTTAGCTGTAGTAAGACTTGCCAGCTGATTACGATTGGACTCATCTACAGCTACGTGGCAACGTTTGTGCAGTCACAATTGAGACGGTGCAGTGAGAGGTGTGTGCAGCTCCCAATAGGTCAGTACTATCAATATCTGCAAACAGAAAGCTACCATAGTAGGAATTAAGAGGATTTGTGCTGGCTTTTCTCTTAACCTTGTAACCATGGGCATACCGTTGTAAGTTCTATTTTGTTTTATGCTGTTTTTTTAGTTTTCAAAGCTTGTAACTATTTCATCTTAGTGTTTTATTTACATAGGTATATATTTCCTTTGTTCCAGATCATGTCTGCTCCTGCTACTTCTCATCGTAAATGCCTAAAAAACCCTGACTCCTTTTGCTATATTTGTGGTAGTTTCACCATTCCAAGTCAGAGGGCAAACATCAGTGCATTTGTCAAACAAGCATATTTTGCATATTTTAAAGTAAAACTCTGTGGCCCCTCACAAAGTGTGCAAGCAGTGTGTCGAGAGTTTACGGATGTGGACCAAAGAAACACGTGAAAAGTTGGCATTTGATATACCCATGGTTTGGCGAGAGCAAAAAGATCATTGCAAAGACTGTTACTTTTGTTTAGTGGAAACATCAGGATTTAACAAGAAAAATAAAAGTAAAATAGAATATCCTAATCTACCCTCAGCTATAAGACCAATGCCTCATTCAGCTGAAATTCCAGTGCCAGTTTTCAAACAACTAAGTGATGTTGAAGAACGCAGTGACAGCAATGATGCAGATTTTGAAATTCACGTAAATTTTTACCTTAAATACTTGCACACAATTATAATTACAGTATCCATATCCTTTGTAAAAACATAATAGTGTTAAACAAACATTGCAGTCATGCCTGTTTCTTTCATATTTCATTGTATGTCAATATTTGAAATTTTTTATAAAACAAATACAGTATTTTTCATATTTTTTAAGAAAACGGGGATCCTATAGTTCAAAAACTTGACGTGATAGAGAAAAACTGAGATCAGTTTTGGATTCCGCACCCAAAAATGAGTTTAAAAAAAAGTTGTGTTCCCCAGTGTTATTATATACAAGTTGTTGCTCTTTCCCACTCTTCCCAGATGTCTGGCTGCTGTTAGACGTCCCAGTGATGACTGGACCTTAGCTGTGGCCTATCTGTGATCCTGTCTCGACCCATGGACCCCTCCTGACCCAGTCCCTCTCACTCAGATGAACTGTTCCTGCTGAGATTACCATGGACTTTATCCTTATTAACTTCATTCACTTGTGTGTATAACTGACTATCTGACAGTGACATCTATTACACGGCCTGTCCGTCCTGGGAGTGGATCCCTCCTTATGTGGTTCTTCCTGAGGTTTCTCTTTTTCCCCGGCTGGGTTTTTTGAGTTTTTTCTTACCCTGATGGAGTGTCTATGGACAGGGGATGATGTCTTGCTCTGCCTGTTTGTGCATTTACTGTCTTGTGTGATCATTTACTGTGAAGCCCTTTGAGGCAATTGTCATTGTGATACTAGGCTATACAAATAAAACTGAACTGACTGAAAATAAATCATATTAACATAACATAGATAAAGAAGAAGTTCAAAATTTATAGGGGATACTTTCACACCAGCACTGTTCTTGACCTGATTTCCAGGTGTAAAAACGCCCTAAAAGTCGCAATTCAGTAATACATGGAAACTGGTGTGTGATCATAGAAGCTCCTTAATGTCATTGTCAGTGGTTTGTGCTTGTCAAACGGAACAGCTTTGAACATAAGGGTGTCTGTGTCGCCCTGCTGTGTTCCCCTCACTCTTCTCTGATGTGTGGCTCATGTGCATATAGATCAAATACTGGCTCAATGAAAGTTCAAAGAGCGTCATTTCTTGAGAAGAGCTGGAGGGCTCCATGGTGCAGTAAGGGAAACTGCTTTATCATATTTAAAGTAGCTATATGTCTGTATAATTATCCTGCATTGAATGTATCATTTCTTACATTAACCTGGGGTCTTGAGACGCAACACAGAGAGAGACACTGATGGCCTTTAGTTTAAAACCTCTGAAGAAAATGTGTTTCTCTGGCAGAGGTTAAATGAGGTTAGCTCCACTCCATTTGTCTTTGCCATCTGTTTTATGAGCAGAAATGGAAAAAGAAAAAAAAAAGTTGTTAATATCAGAGGATCAGCTCCTAATTTACACATCCATTTACAAGTGAAGTTAAAATGACTTTCTTGGATAAAAACAAATCAGAGCAGTTATGTACAGCACTGGTTGACTGTCAGTGTCTGAGCCAGGTTTACACAATCTAATGTCGAAGGTGACTGGAGTAAAGTGCATTCATTTTTAGAGTGTGTCCAAAAGCTGGCGCACAGCTTAAGGAGACTGGACATGGCACTAAAAGGACAAGCTATACTGATGATTGGCAGGTTGGAACTGTGTGTTCCAGAAGTGAAATCACAGAGGAGATATCTGATCGCACATTCATTCACAGTTTATTTTTCATTTAGGACATTTTCACACCTAATAGTCTGGTAGACTAGTCTGGTTCACTTTTACATGGCACTTATTAGCAAAAAACACTGGTGTGAATGTACCTTTAGATTCACCTACACATTCAATTCAATTAAACTTTATTAATCCCCAAGGTGAAATTAAATTGTTCAGTCTCTCCATATGATTTTATGACTCAGACTTCATCTGCCATTGACTGATTGTACAGTCTAATGGCAGTTGGGAAGTTTTTGTGGCTTCCCATCCTGCAGCTAACTGATATACACTAAAAAGAGGATAGCAGCAGGTTTGGTTTTTTGTTTTTTGTTTTGTGTGTGTGTGTGTGTGTGTGTGCATCTTTTGTTTCTTTGTTTGTTTGTTTGTTTTTAGAGTTGGTGTTAACATGATTTCAGCTCTTAAAGTTTCACATTCAACATTCTAAAGAAAGATGGACTAAGACAGAAATATTATAATATTTTTAAATGAGTTAATACAGTCAAAGTAGCAATTATTAGTAGTGGTTCAACAAATAAGCCTACATGGACAAAAAAAAACAGTTGTTCTAACATATTATCAAGTTATTCGGGTGCAAAACATGTCTTGTATTATTAAAATACCTTAAACGTTTGCTTTCATCCGCCATGTTGATGACGCAAATAACGTCAACACAGAATCTCCCTGACTCACCCGAGTTTCCCAGCAATTGTTCCAACTTAAGCAGGCTTTCATGTGCCTTTTTTAATTCGGAAAAATGGTTTCCCAAGTTACTGAGGACCACATGAATGCACCATAAATCACATATACAGTCGCTGGTACAACATATTGTATCTTGGTTCAATATAAACTGTAACAATGATGACATGTAAAAAAAGGATGTACAGTATGGTGCATTCACAGGGTTGTCGGGAACTCTGGAAAACATTTAAAGTGTTGAAAATGCAGACAAATGCCTTTTCAATTATAAAAAATACATCTCAGAAACTTGGGTAAGTCGTAAGTGCCAGAAACATTACTTGAGTCATCAACATGGCAGAGGAAAGATATTTTAGTAAAATAAATCATTAAAATGTTTCATACCAAAGTGTTTGCACATGAATAACTTTATAATATGACATAATATTTTTGGTCCATATAGTCTTATATGAACTATACATATATAAACTATATAATAATACTTGTTGCTTTGACTGGATTAACTCATGTTTCAACTTTCTGAGCTGAAATCACTTGAACACATCAAAGTAAGAAGAATGACCTTCTAACTTAGATATTCCGAGTTTCTGATGACCTCCTCCTCTTTTACCTTTCTCACTTAAGACATTTCTATCTGCTCTTGTGAAAGTTCACAGATAGTCCAGGATGTTTTTGTTTGTTTCATGCATGTCTTTGGCATGTGGGAGGAATCTGGAGTACCTGGACTAAACCTGTCATGCTAGAGAGAACATCACCCTAATAGGATTTATCCCAAGACCTTCTTGAGGAGGAGGCTCAGGTCTAGGTGTTAAAATGTCACAAAAAAGTTAATTTACACAAGTGCATTTTGCTTACTTTATAGCTAACTCTAAGGTTGCCAATACAAGGACAGTACGTTGGATATGTATTGTGCAAATTGAAAACATTTACCCTATTAGCACTATTACACCAGCATTAATGAAAACGAGATGCAAGAGGCCATGTCAGTGCTAACAGATGTTGATTGTGGTGAAATTCGACTTTCTGCTGTTCCCTTTTGTTCCAGTGTCTCATTGTAACTGTATCTGTACAAAGTGTGGAAAAATGTGAGAGAGGTGGGAGACAACTGAGTAAAGTCAGAGCTGAATGTGAGCAGAGTGAGGTGGAGAACAGTGTCCCCAACAAAGACAAGTCCAAGGAGCTGCAGTGAGAGCAACAGAACAGTCATCTGGAGAAGTGTTTCCATTTGGCGCCTGTACCGTATGGTCCATGGCTTCAGCCCACTGCCACCAGTAAAGGACAACAAGAAAGTGAAAATGGTGCTGGTCTGTAGATATACTATAGTGTTTGAGTATGTATTCATTTCAACACCCCACATATCCCTGCATATGTTTGTCAAAGGACTGGATCACAAAAATGATGCATGTGAATGTCACCACTAGGTTTGTCATGTGACCATATATCATACCATCAGAGAACATTCACCAATGAGGATTTCACAGAGAGGTTGAGAGCAGGTCTGCATGTATACCTTAGCAAAATGTGGCTTTGCATCTGCACACAAAATACATCTCCTCGCAAGTTTTAATGCATACCCCAAAAAAACCTGCTTTTATTTTATTAAAGTTCTCCACTGCAAATATAATTCTTAGAACTAGAAGTTTGAAGCTTACCTTAAACTTACAGCAAGTTCCGCTTTAGACTGATGTCCTGCAGTTATATCTACCTTGTGAGTGTGAATGCTTTGCCAGTAATTATGCCTATTTCATTTTGCTTCCCTTTTCTCTATTTCTGTTCTGCTTCTTCCAGTGCTCGTATAGACAACTTCTCAATAGGATTTTCCTCCGCCATTGATTCAGTATTGACAAGCCAAATGCACATCCATTAAGCGTTTCTTATTCAGATCGAAGCAGACCACATTTTTATTTTTTTTTATCTGACCTTTATTTAATTAGGAAAGCCTCCAACCTCATTTCATGGAAGTCCTGGCTCCCTGAGGGACCTATTGTACATGTTTTAGTAGAGTTGGGGAAACCAGAGTACCCTGAGGAAACCTATGCAGAAATGATGAGTACATAGGAACTCTTTACAGAGAGGCCTGTGATCAAACCCATGACCTTCTAGCTGTGAGGTAGGACAAGGTAATACTCTACAGTGCCACACACACACATTCAGGAGTTATCATATATAAAAAGCTTATATTATTATAGATCTTATTATACCTATGTGTCTACAGGTAAAGTGGTGTCCCAATTCTTAGGGGTAGTCTATAATCATATCCCTACACTTTACTCCTTCCTTTGGAGGCACACATCATTTTTAAAATTACATGCTAGTTTTTCTCAAATTCAAGAAATAAAAATGGACCACTGCATGTTTAACAGCCTAGCTTGGCCTTGGGTGAGGCTGTTCGATTAGGATGCACTCCTAATGGGCAATCTGTACTATTCCCAAGCAATAAAAACTGCATGGTTATAACTTTTGTTCTCAGAGAATTCACTTATAACATGGTAACACACAAGAAAGACATATATTAACAAATACACGATTCAAACACTGGCACAGAGAGGCCTATTAACACAGGCGATGAATAAAATAGTCCAAGAGCCTAAGTTAGCAGCAGAACAGGCCTTGTGTATTATTGAGCAGTAGGAATGTCCATGCATCCATTATGTATAGAGTAGCCATTGTGTAGAGCAGTAATCCTTGTGCATGTCTCAGCAGCTGCAGATAATCCACACCACACTGTCCTCATGCACGTGTCCAGCATCAAATTTTATCAGCTTCGTTGAATGGAAATCAGGGGTTGAGGGGAAAAAAATGTGTCTGTCCTAAATAATGAAGAAAATGGCAATTCAAATAAAAATTACAGTAGATAGCATAACTTACTAAAGACTTTTGTTTAAAGAAAAAAAATCACCCAATACAACATAAGTATTTATATAGTAAGGAATCTTGCATTATTCAAATTTTACTTTTGAGTAAGGGAGAGCACCAGATCTGAAAAAAATCCCATGTGGTGGTTTAACTATTAAATTTCATCCTATATCAGAAGACAGAAGTACAGTCTCAAAGAACAATGTTATTTCTTCATTGCAGCAGCTCTGGAGGTGAATTTTCTGTTATTTTCAGTTCTTACTCTTGATTAAAATATGGTGGCTTTAAATTGTGTCTGCATATTCACCTCACTTTGCATATGTTCATCTTAATGCAGCTTGCTTCAAATTCAGTATGCTTCAGTGTGCTTTTCAGCACGCTTTTAATAATAAAAAAAACAAAAAAAAACAATACAGACATCACCATAGCTTTTAAAGTAGTCTTCTTAAATAAATGGGAAATATAGGTAACCTTCTTCTTAATTTTGTTGACCATGTGTTAATTTTGTCAGTCTGATGGATACTTCAATAAAGAGACCCCAGAACTTTAGGCTCAAATGCTAGCCCCAGCATTTGAAAGACAAACACAAATCAAAAAGAATGAAAAAGTAAAAAAAAACTGTTTTAATCCCCCTTTAGCGCGTGTAGCAGGTAAAAGCCAGATTTACGTGGGTTCATGAGCAAGCTTTACCCACTTTACCCACTTTGTATTCACTGTGCATTCTTTTCTTTGCAGTGAAGTCATGCTAAAGTTACCTAACAGCTACTAATGTCCTGAACAGGTCAAAATGAGCTGTAAACAGTGAAATACAGCCAGAGGACAGACTGTGTGCATATTGACTCACACTATGTTCGTACAGAAGGCTGTGGGTGTGGATTAACATGGGTGTCCACTGTGTGAGCATCCATCATTATTAAACAGAATAGGCATATATATATGCATTGACTAGATACATTCATTAGCATTTCTTTAAGCTCTTTAATGTTTTAACAGGGCATAATTTGTACATTGTACTTTTTATGCATAAATAAAAAATAATCTTGGACTACTGCACAAACAGTCTGCCCATATTTATTTACGTATTTCGATGATGGCTGACGTCCAGGACTCTTATCTCTCTCCCCCTCCCTTCAGGATATCAGTCCACATCAAACACACACAGACTGTGATTGGTCCACTGTAGTGCCAGCTCTGAAGGTCAGACAGAATTGACCGCTCCTGAGCCCTGGCCACTGCTATCGACTGCTGATGAGATGCTTCTTGATCAGAGAGATGTCTGTGGCACACAAACACAACACACACACCCTGGTCTCCATGGCATTGTGAGGTCATGACACGACCATGTTTCTTGGGACCACCATTTCTACTGGTTCTGACTTTGAAAAAAATGTGCAGAATCCAGATGTGTGTGGAAACAGCCTTGTCACTTCATCATCAGAAGAGATCAAGTATTTAAGGACATGGGAGGCCATAACATACAGACTGGTCATATTGTCATTTAAAGCTTATTTATTGCAACACGTTTAATTTTTGCACAATAAAAATGCAAATTATGTATATCCATCAGATGTTGAGAAGTGACTAAAGTTGAGACTTGAGGTTTTCAATAGATTTTGCATACATTGGATGGAAAAAAACTGAAATTATGGTGTGGTAACTCAAACAATTTATTTGTGCCACTAAGCAATGTAGAGATACAGAGTGGTTACATAGTGGTTACATAGTGGTTACATAGTGGTTACATGTGCAACTAGAGCAGACCTGGGCATTTTAAGGCCCAGGGGTCACATCAGGCCATTGATCCACCCCTGTTCAGCCCTCTGGAGGCTTGTCAGAAAAGGAATTAATCCAAGAGTGTGGACCATGTGCAACAATAACTCACCTTTTCTCTCTGTTCATAAACTGCATGTGTTCTATGAGCTGAGGTTAGGCGGGTATTTTGTATGTCAGCATTTGTAACTTCCTGTTTTTTGTTTTTTCTCCTATTGCAAATTTAAGAGTATGTAAGATCGTTTTTTAAACTTGTACTGTGTTCATAAATGATTTGAGTCCCAAAAATTCCTGCACACCATTTGCAAACTGGACAGTGTGAAGGAAACCCTGGTTTTGTAACACTGATTTTGGCCTGTTCCCTCCTCTCCTACGCACTTGTCCTAAGAAGTAGATATGCTCACTTTTTATTCTTGATGCAATATTCAAAAATGTGAACTAAATACTTTAATGAAAATGCAACTACCACTTTTTTCCCCTTTCTAAGTACGTTTTAAAACACAACACAATCCATGACATCATCAGCAGTCTCCTTGGGCTGAAGTTAAATAAATGAGCATAGAAAGATGTCATGATGTTTGCCGAGAGCTGTGTGTGACTCTCTCTGCTCTGCCCCCTTTGGTCTTCTCCGCTGCAGCTATTTTGTATTGCTCAGATGTTTTCAATTAATCCTGAATTCCCATTATCCCTGTCCACCCCCTCCTATGACCCCCCTCACAGTCTCGCAGTAAATAAGGTAATTGTATCTCCTCTCTTTCTCTGCCTCGGTTTTGTCCTTCCCTCCGTTTATAGCACTGTGGTGTCGACCTCCGTTCTGCCGATGTGTTTTTTAACCTTGACTCGCAGGTGTCGGTGGCGGCGAGGGGCATTATTTGTCACCGTGAATAGCGGTTAAGCAGCGGTGGCGGCGCTGCAGGGAAAGCACCGGTGCACACTGTGAGAGTGCAGCCCAGGATACTTCATTAATCTTGCTGTCACTTCCATGACGCTTTTCATTACTTATAGGCCTATCTGATCACAAGGCTCCCACCGCACTCTGCAGAGCTGTCCAGCACATGCACGCTACAGAAGAAGAAGAGGAGCTGGAGGTCTGGAAGAACAAAAGGCAAAAAGGCAAGAATTGTTTTGTAGGTTTTGCTGCTGTCTTGAACCAATCAGAGGTTTCCGGGAGGACGCGATGATGAATGTATCTCTCATGGAAATACTTACAAGCAAAGCCCAGAAAAGGTATTGCACAAATCCATCCATCCATTAAGTCAAAATACAGCAGCCAGAAAATTGGATCTTGTTTTTTGTGGGCCTAAATCACATATTTGAGTACAAAACTTCTTAACCTTTTCTCTTAAATTCTAGGTATCTAGTGCATCTTGCAAATTGTTCACAATCATGAATTAACAACGCAGCATATGTGTTGCACCTATTTTTTAATACTTATGGTTTTGACTCTAGCACAGGTTTTAAGGGTTTAAAGACTAATAAATTCTTCCATCGGATTAACTAACTGATTAGCTGTTATTAGAGCGTCAAGAATTTCTCAGAATGCTTTGCACAAGAAATTCCCAAACACAGGGAGTTTTCTCTGTTGTTTCCCAAGAAATATTAACATAGTTCAACTCTAAACATTAATTCTTATGTTGTTGTTTTTGTAAAACTTTTTCTTTTTTTTGCAACAAAAACATTCTTCTTTCTTTTTAATTAATTTTTTTTTCACTGTTATTTTTCTTAACACACTTAGTCAGCCCAGGTTCTACAGAAAAAAGATGTATAGAACGTCTCATCGTAGAAATAATATTTATGAATATGTAATTTATTCAGAAAAAATCTAGGCAAGAGAAAATGGTAAAAATGTGACAACCCTGATCACTGACCACTGACAATTCTTGCCAATGAACATGACAGGCAGTTTATCAAACTACAGAAAAGTATGTTGTATTTCTATATCCAGATGTTCTGATTTCATAGATTGTTTAAGCAAGTTATGATCTATGAAAAAGATACTGTTTGTAGTGTATAGAGTTTGCACAATATGGAAGTCCTTACTTACTTTACAGGCAACCTTTAACAACATACCATGACTTATCTTCTAATCATAACCAAAAGCTTTCATTTTCTGAACATAATTACCTCCTGAGTCAAATTTAGCTCCAGTGTGAACAAACAAATTTTGATCTACTCAAAGTCCTGGGTTTTATGTCCCATCCACTGCTCAAACCAGACAAAAAGCATGTACACTACAGTATAACATTAAACAAGATGACAATGATATTGTTGTGACTTTGTGTTGTTCATGTGTTGTTGGAGCATCATTCTTGCATACACATTGGCAGAAATATCAAATGGCGATAATCACTGACTTTGACTATAAATGGATAATAAAATTTGCATTGTAAAATCCTCTTCAGAATTTGTTGTTATGACAGGCACAGGGAAGTGGGTTTTTCTTTTCCCAAAGCACTACATTCCGCTGTGTTTCCAAACAAAGAACTAAAAAACTCAACACTCTGATGTCATATTAGCAGAGACTGAGAAAATGAAAGATTTAATGAGCTGAAGAATTTTGTTTTCATTTGCTGAGGATCATGAAGCGATTGTGAGTCAGTGATGTAGAGAAAAACACTTAAGTGGAAAGTGGACACCAGATGAGGCCCGCTGGAGCCACTCTGACACTGAGGCACTGATGACTCTTTCTGAACCGCTGCATTAAGTGCGTCATGTTTAAATCGCCTCGTGGAGCTGTGGGCACCGCGCTGCGTCCCTCCCTCTGAGCCTTCGGGGATCCTCTCTGATTTCCCGCTCTTTCCTGACCATGTGTTTTACATCAAGTGGAGAATAGCGAACAGACGGGAGATAGCTGCTGGTACCTGCAGGCTATGGCACTGCCCAAACAACCCAGCGTGAGAGCTCTTTTTCTGAAACCTGATATAAACCGTCCAAAACAAGTGGCATGCAACTAAAGCACACAACTGTTTCCAGTTACAGCCGTGAGTCATCAGTCAGCGCTGAGCAGAGAGCAGCTTATTCCTGAGGACATCATCTGTGAGCGCTGAACTGTGGCTGGAGGAATGGTTCCTTTCCTCTGACCTGTCTTTGTTTTTCACTGCAAGGAATGTAGTGTGGTATAGAGAGGTGCATCAGTTATATATATGGTAACATAAACTGTCACAGTACAATTAGTATTTTATCAATACTGCTTTTGCTTTTTCATTCGTATTGATCCTCTCATTACTGTTGTAATCTTGTTATAGCAGTTGTGGCGTGTGTCATCAGTTTGACCAGAGATGAAAGTAACCAGTAACATCGACTTTTATTTAAGTCTTTAGTCAAGCACAATTCCTAAACTTTTTCTTTTCTTTTATGTGACAGGACAACTAGTTACAGCTAAAAGTTTCATACTACTCACAGGAGAATTAAGTAAAAGAAAACTCTAACTTATCATGTGTCCTGTCATTCAGTGCAGCTTCCGCAGCTGCTCACATGGTGGAGTTTTCCATATGACTTCCATGTTACATAAAGTGCTCCCATGTACATTTTTGTCCACTACAAAGCATTGTTCAGTGTTTATCTGGAACAAAACACAGGATCTGCCTTCATTTCAATGCAATCTGTGTAGTTTCCTGTCACAAGACTAATCCAAAATTTTCTGCTTCTTCTTCTTATGAAACAGACAAATCACAAACATGCATTTTCTGACGCATATTTTTGCATGGGCAGCCATTGTGACTAAGTCTATGGTGCATCCTAATGGAAATGACTAATCAATTACTAAAATAGTGTCCTTTTGTATCATTTTAATCATAAACGGGTTTTTTTATTAGTTTTGATTAGTTTGCTATTGGAAGTGGGGAGATTCAGGTAACTGTTGTCCCATTTCTCACTCCATGCCTTGCACTTTCTGCACAGACAGGATCAAAGAGTTCCCTCAGTGTTTTCAACCTCCAGCATCCTACCCCCTGCTCTACCCACTGAAGTAATTGGAAACAGACAGATGTGATGCAGCAGCATGTTGGGGCACTGGGGTTGTTACTGGGGAGATCTTAGTGAAGAGGTTTAGTAACTCCAATACAATGGGTGAGTGTTTAATCACATTTTGTGGGGAACATCCATTTGGGCTGAAAACGTAACGTTCTACAGGAAAACATTAGGTTTTTATCAGCTGTCTGTGGTTATGCAATTAGAGGGAGCTTGTACACAGTCAACGATTACACAGTTTAAATGACATCCACATTGGTACAAAAGAAAAGCACACACTGTAACATTTCTTGTACTTATATAGTAAAACATGGCTTTAAAGTTAAATACTGGAATAAAATCAAATGAGTTGTATGTTAAATAGGTGGTTCTTAACTGCTATCGTCTGGGCACCCAACATTTTCACTGAACATTAAAACATTCACTGAGCAAAGTTCATTTTCAAAAAAAACTATTTCACAACCTTTTCCACAACCACTTTCCAATATTCAAAGAGCTAATATAGACTATATTTATACATGCTTCATCATTTTTTTTCAACTAAACAGTTATGGTCCCCTTAGGTTTGACTGTGCACTCCTTGTTTATGGCCTTGGCCACAGTTAAGTGTCAGCTGCTTCACAGCTGGGGCAGGGGGTAATGTGCATGCACAGTTGTTTACGGAAGAGGAAAGTAGTTCAGTCAACGAAATGATCCGGGCCAAAATGATTAATTGAACATAGTTAATGCAGAATTATGACAACTGCAAAAATCAGATTTTTTGCTTTTTTCTTTAGACACCTAATGTTAACAGCTTCTGTAAGGTGGTAAAGGCAAATTCACTTTATATATTAAAAAATGAATAATAAAAAAAAAACATGAAGAAAAAAAATAAATGGAAAGAGAAAGAGGCTCTTCTGATGTAAATGTGATTATCAGGATGTGGGAGACATCAGCCTCAAAGTTGTGCAAGTTTCATTTAAAGCCTAATCTGCATTGTTACACAATATGTGGGTCATTCTGTCTTCAGCTGCTCTCCTCTCTTAATGGAATGAGATAACGCTCAAGGATGGTTATATGAAGACTGTTCTCATTTCAGAAACTAAAATACTGTACACATGTCCAGTACTGACGCAGAATGCCAAAATAAATGCCTATGCACAGAAAACGTGACATGTTGACACTGCAGTTTTTTGAGCTCTAGCAATTTGTGCATACTTGATGAAATTGAATTATGTGGCATTCCAATAAAACAAAACCCCATTTGTTTCTGAACAGAAGGCAACATACATCCTTCCAGGTCAGGTTCTGGCATCAGGAGATGAAAAAATAACTTATCTATCAGACATAAACTTGGGTCTACCATTAATGAGGTTGTTTGAGCCTACCTACATGCCAGTTATAAAAACTTCATAAATTTAACTTAGAGGATGTTACTGTGGTGTATGGCACACTGAGATGAGGTCAGTAATGTTATTTTGTAAATGGGAATAGCTATTTTTGTCCTGCCTTGTGACACATTGAGCAAAAAGTACATTTGACCTTAACCTTTCCCGTTTTTTAAACACTTTTTTTGTGTATACAAAAACACATGCATGGGTAGTGTAATTGACTACTTTCTTACAAAAAAGGATGAGTTCAAAGCTGGCTCTGAAAAGTATATGCCACTATATGATTTATGAAGCCTGCCACTCATCCCATTTCAACTCCTGATCAATGTTCTATGACACACATCATGCTGTGCTCTGCTTTTCACTTACTTTTTCAAACTCTTTTGCGTTGCCTCTACAGAAAACAGGTCGCGGGTGGCTGGAGCCTATCCCAGCAGCTTTGGGCCTTAGGCGGGGTACACCCTGGACAGTGGCCAGTTTGTCGCAGGGCTGACACTTAGACGTATACATTGACAGACAACCATTCACTCTCACATTCATCCACTAGGGGCACTTTAGAGTCACCAATTCACCTATACATGCACGTCTTTGGGCGGTGGGAGGAAGCCGGAGATCCCGGAGAGAACCCACGGTGACACGGGGAGGACATGCAGACTCCTCACAGAAAGACCAGAGTTAGCCAATGATGTTTTTTGGGTCGGCCGGGATTCGTACTCACGACCTTCTTGCTGTGAAGCGGGAGCGCTAACCACTCCGCTACCGTGCACCCCTCTAATATTAATATACCATTATTTTATCATCAGTTTTTCATACTGTTACAACTGTACAATATCACATTAAATATTATACTGTGGAGCACTAAAGTGAAACTTTACTAAAGCTAATATACTTTTTACCACATACAACTCTCTAGAGACAAAATTTCCATTGGCCTTGAGAGAACCTTCAGAGACACTTCAAAAATCCTCAGTGAAAATGTTTCTTTAGTCGTCTTTGCTTCAGCACATGACCAGCCCACCAGCCCTGATCTGAAGATTAACTGGCCAACCACAAAAACATCACAGAAGTCATGCTCCAGCAATAAACCAATTCCCTTTTACTCACTGCCTTCTGTTGTCATCATCTCTGTCCACTTTATCTGTCTGTGCAGTTCCTGAAGCTGAGCAGCACAGAACGAAGCCGAGGTATTGATCTCAGGGCGAGGTGGCCTGCTGCAACACAAATTGATGTCAAAAGCTCATCAGTGCACTGACAGAAGTTTGCTTCGGACGAATGTTTACATGGTTTAAAGTGTTGTAAAGGAAAAGAGCAAGATTAGACAGAATACTTAGAATAATAAGTGAGGAGAGCACAATAACTAAGTGGCATATAGTGTCTATAAGAACATCAAAAGACGTTTCATGTCACAAGTTTTAAATTTGAAAAGCAATCCACCCAGGAAAGTGTTGATTAAAATCCACAGAGAAAAGGCTGTAAGGTAAGATGTCAACTCAAAGTGGGAATATAGACAGCAGACTTATTCATGAAAAAGCAATAATCACCCCTTTGTTGTTTCGAAGGTATTTACACACATCCACGCAGCTGCTTAAAATGCTGTAGAATAGGCCAATAAAGATTATTTTGGGGGGCTTTTATGGCCTTTATTGATAGTTGAAAGTGGCTAGACAGCAAACAGGTTGACAGAGAGTGGGGAATGACATTGGGCAAATGACCCGACTGAGACTCAGTCCTGCAGGGTTGCCAGATCCAAGAAATAAAACCAGCCCAATGACCTCTCAAAACCCGTCCAAAAATGAGAAAAGTAGCCCAATTCTTTAAATCTATCTATTTTAAGTTTTTTCTGCAACAAACAATGAAATTGTTGTAATAGTGTCTGTCAAACAACAGTTAAACAGGTAAATACATCCCTTCTTAAACCTTTTTTTTAAATTATTCTGCTATATTTACTAATTTCTCTTTTTGGTGGTCTGCTCAACACACATTATCATTAACCAACACTGCAAAAGAACACGTTTTTCTTTTGTTTGTTTATTCTTAACCAGTTATTCAAACAACATTCATCCCTCCTGTCCCTCTTCTGCTTCTGTCAATCATCAGTCCTCTGTGTACACACAAGCAGACAAAGAATTAACCTCCCATGTAGTATATCAATATAGTACCTATAAAGTACTAGAAACAAATAGCAGATTTGCTACATTTATTACTACTATTTATTTGTATATCTTAGCCATGTATTTGGAACACTTCTGATCCACTCCTTCAATCCTTTTTCCAACTCCCATTCCTTTCATTATTTTTTCCGTATTCCCCCATTAACCTGACATTTTTCTTTTTCTCCCTCAGACCCTCAGCAAGCTACCTTATGACCGCGCGTCAGTGCGCTAGCAACAGCAACGACTAGGCACGTCCTGAAAAGAGGAGTGACCTTACGGCGTGACTCACGTGCAAACACTTCTGACACCGGCAGGCTCCAGCGGTTGCCAGGTTTTCCTATCCAGAATAAGTACCTTCTAGAGTATTTGAATATTTTCAGAATTTTTGTCAGTTTGTCCAATATTTTTCAGCCGCATTACGTTTTGAAATCAGCCCAAGAAAACCGCAACCCGCAGCCTTGTATTTTCTCCCGCAACTTCTTTTTCAGAGAAGCCCAATTGTGCAGGAAAACCGCGACCCTGGCAACACTGCAGACCTGGGTCTCCTGCGTGCTGGGTATATGCTCTACCTGAACCTGCAGGGGCGTCCAATAACCAATAACTTGAGTGAGGCTAATAACTTGACATCACTTCCTGGAGATGATGTGATGCGAAATTCAGATAAAGATATTTCATTGATTCTATTAAATGCATAGCAAAAATATATTCCCAAAATAATTTAATAGTTCTTAGACATGACACAGTACCCTCAGCTGGACAGAAACCTCCAGTGTAACTTTTTGTCAGGAGGAGCAGAGTTGAACAATGCTTTTTGTATTGGAGAACAGTGGGCTGCTTGTATGTGTGTGTTTATATTTCTGTTTATGACTCAGTTTAACTGTTGTGTAATTTAAAAAAGACAAAACAACCTCGACCTGGACGTGATGCTGTTTCCTGCCTGGTCAGTTAAAGATCTGTGCTGCCTTTTATTAAATGTGCTCAGTATTAAAGCTACTTGTATTTTCTAGTGGAATTTCCTTGGGTGGTGTCCAACATGGGGGCTAAAATGTCAGGTCACCAGCTTAAGCTATTTTTCCTTTTCACTCACTTGTTTGATGTATCGTGGACATGTAAGGTCCTCAAAGTCACTCTGCATCAGGAAAAGAGTGTCATTGCTCAAACATGGGGCTGATGTGAGCATTTCAAATGTATTTTACTGCTCTACACATGGACTGCCAGCGCTCATCACTCCACACGCTGCACAGATTAGCTGCTCGACGCTAACGGTGACACAACCGCTCAAAAACTAACCCTCCAGCATTCAGAGTCTAATTGGATACTGATGTGTAAGAGCTGTCTCCAGTTTCTTTACATTCCATTGGTTCTAAAGTGAATGACAAAAGCAACAGTGTGAAAGGGAGACACCAAAGCCATGAAACATGTTTTAAAGGGAATCCTGAGAGTTAAGAGCACAAGCCTCCTCTTTTCATACCAATAGTAACACTCTGACCATTACACACAGAGTAAGGCTACATGATTTAAAGAGTCAGCTTTGAAGAATTTAGGAAATGTGTCAAAGGAAAACAAGAGAGATGTCTAAAAGTAAGAGCTACATGTAGAGCAGAGTTTTGTTTCCAGGAATTTTGTGGCACTTTTCTTCTCTTGGCATTTTTCTTCCAATATTTCTTCAGAAAACAATACAAACATAATGTAATAATACATTTACGTTCTTTTCTTTTCTTTTTTACCCTTTAACTGTGTCACTAAGGTAGAATGTAAAAATGGCACATTTCTACACAAATGGCATATTTATAATTTCAATTACATTAGCCCGAAATGTTCCTGCAAGATTCTATGTTCTCAGTCTGTCCTCTATGTTCTCAGTCTGTCCTCTGTGTTCTCAGTCTGTCCTCTATGTTCTCAGTCTGTCCTCTGTGTTCTCAGTCTGTCTTCTATGGACAGTCTGTCCTCTATGGACTCAGTCTGTCCTCTATGTTCTCAGTCTGTCCTCTATGGACTCAGTCTGTCCTCTATGGACTCAGTCTGTCCTCTGTGTTCTCAGTCTGTCCTCTATGTTCTCAGTCTGTCCTCTATGGACAGTCTGTCCTCTATGTTCTCAGTCTGTCCTCTATGTTCTCAGTCTGTCCTCTGTGTTCTCAGTCTGTCCTCTATGGACAGTCTGTCCTCTATGTTCTCAGTCTGTCCTCTATGGACTCAGTTTGACCTCTATGGACTCAGTCTGTCCTCTATGGACTCAGTCTGTCCTCTGTGTTCTCAGTCTGTCCTCTATGTTCTCAGTCTGTCCTCTATGGACAGTCTGTCCTCTATGTTCTCAGTCTGTCCTCTATGGACTCAGTCTGTCCTCTATGGACTCAGTCTGTCCTCTATGGACTCAGTCTGTCCTCTATGGACAGTCTGTCCTCTATGTTCTCAGTCTGTCCTCTATGGACTCAGTCTGTCCTCTATGGACAGTCTGTCCTCTATGTTCTCAGTCTGTCCTCTATGGACTCAGTCTGTCCTCTGTGGACTCAGTCTGTCCTCTATGGACTCAGTCTGTCCTCTATGTTCTCAGTCTGTCCTCTATGGACTCAGTCTGTCCTCTATGGACTCAGTCTGTCCTCTGTGTTCTCAGTCTGTCCTCTATGTTCTCAGTCTGTCCTCTATGGACAGTCTGTCCTCTATGTTCTCAGTCTGTCCTCTATGTTCTCAGTCTGTCCTCTGTGTTCTCAGTCTGTCCTCTATGGACAGTCTGTCCTCTATGTTCTCAGTCTATCCTCTATGTTCTCAGTTTGTCCTCTATGGACTCAGTCTGTCCTCTATGGACTCAGTCTGTCCTCTGTGTTCTCAGTCTGTCCTCTATGTTCTCAGTCTGTCCTCTATGGACAGTCTGTCCTCTATGTTCTCAGTCTGTCCTCTATGTTCTCAGTCTGTCCTCTGTGTTCTCAGTCTGTCCTCTATGGACAGTCTGTCCTCTATGTTCTCAGTCTGTCCTCTATGGACTCAGTTTGTCCTCTATGGACTCAGTCTGTCCTCTATGGACTCAGTCTGTCCTCTGTGTTCTCAGTCTGTCCTCTATGTTCTCAGTCTGTCCTCTATGGACAGTCTGTCCTCTATGTTCTCAGTCTGTCCTCTATGTTCTCTATGTTCTCAGTCTGTCCTCTATGTTCTCAGTCTGTCCTCTATGTTCTCAGTCTGTCCTCTATGTTCTCAGTCTGTCCTCTCTGGTCTCAGTCTGTCCACCTGTTGTCCTGACAACAAGACAGTTGTCTCTCTGTGACTAACTGGAACCTGTTTGCTTTATTAAATGTGTTTTTACTAAAGTGGATATAACACCTCTCCTCTTCCAGGCGACCCCATGGGTCCCCAAGTCAGTAAATTTAGATTTTCATTATCTCCTAAAGGGGCTTGACTTTCACTCTTTATATTTTCTATTGTATTTTTATAAACCAGATCTCTGGCTTTGTTTTGTTTTTCTTCCCTTCCATGGTGCTTTTACGCTGGAAACAAAACGTCAGACAGTTTCAGTTTGTTCCAGATGAAGACTACCCTTTATTGTAGGACCACAGATTTATGGGCCACTGGATCAGCAACAAATTTAGTTCAGACCAGTCTGAATGTATAACCAGAGAGGACAGGTGTAAAGAGTTTTAATGGTTTTGAATTTTTAGATCGTGTCATTTTGTCCAAGGACAACCATAATTCAAATGTAGATATTCGTCTATTAAAGATGATAGAAAACTTTTAGTATTGTTTATTTATTCTACATCATATTTCTTTACAGATTTGGGCTTGTCTAAATCCCTTGACATTATTTTGTCTGGAGTCTTCAGGAGTAAAACCTTACATTTCTGTCCAAGAGGCCATACTTGATCCGTCCTAATCTGTGCTTGGGAATGTTCCTGTTGTTGTTGGCCCACTCAGAGCTTAATTAAATCTGCCAGGAACAGGGCGTTTCTGTGGGAATAAATCAGATGGCTGTGAGTAACACAGAGCGCTCGGATCGATTGCAGCCTCAGCTCAAGCGAAGCCTTCAGAATGTCTGCTCAATGTGGATCTGATTTGCATCAGCATCTCAGAAAAGTGAGTTGGAAGTTTCCCCTGAAGCGTCCAGATGTACTCTGTGTGTAGCACTGCTGAGGTCAGTGAACGCAGCATGGCTCTGACAGCTGACACTAACCACCACTCAAGTTTTCTAACTCACTACATTTTTACTCTGAGCTCCATACTTATTATAAACCCTGAAAAATACATTGTTGCAGGGAAATGAGCTCAAGGTTCTCCTTCTCAAACCAGTCAAACTCAAGGGTTTCCTGTTAAAACAGGTAAAACAGGTTTGAAGTGACTTCAGTCAGCTATGAGTCTGTTCACTCAGAGTTTATCAGGAGGGAGGCAGACCTTATCAATGGAGACAAAAAAGGATGAAGGCCGCCATATTAGCGGAGAGTACATGTCATGTGACATGTTTACCGTAGATATGAAGATTGATGGTTTGTTTTATTTATTTTTTCAATCAAAGTGAAACAAAATTCATTAGAGAGAGTTTTGTTTGCTCAGAGGAACAAATCTGCAACAAATCAGAAAAGAGAGCATTACAATATTCCTGTTGCTTCAGTGGAGGGATACTCTTAACTTTGCAGAATTTGCTCTGCAGATTCACTGCTGCAGACTCACATGGGATCTTAATGTGAGATTTTATTTCAGAGTTATATAATATGTACAATAACTGGTCAGCTAAGTGCATGGTCTCTATAATAAAGGGCCATACTTCATTTTGGAATTTTAGGCTATACCTTTTTGTGATTTTGATGTATTTTATGGTGAAATGTCACATAGTGTTGCTTTAACCTGAATTTAGACAAACCCACAAAACATGAAATGCTGTACTTTTAAAACTTAAAGTAAGTGTCTTTTATTAACATCTTTTCCGGTTCTGTCTGGTGGGCATCTTAACTTAACTTGTTTTGTTCATTCAAAACTTTTATCTAAAATGTTAGAAACTGCTGCAGATCTAGATTTCCTTCTACTGTTACTTGCAGTAGTTTTTTTTTACTATATCTCCAGGATTTTGCTCCACTTCCAATTTAGTTGAGGTCTTCAAGTCATTGTTTCATATTATATATGTTTTTTTGTTAAATTGTCCTTTATTTTCACATATAAGTAATGGACTTGCACACGTATGCACTGATTTCAGACTCAGATTTGGAAGTCATGTGGAGCACATTCTTGGCACATTAAATTCTTGGTCATACGTGCATATGACTTATCCAGCAATGACAATATTTCTGGCACAACTTAGCTGCTGTGGCTTTTGTCAGATATTTATTAGTCACGGCCAAAATTAAAGTTTTGGATAAAAAAAAATTATGCAACATAACATATGCTACATTCATTTCATCAGAATTCTCAGAAAACATTGGAGTTATTTAGAGTTTCTAGAATAATTCTTTTGTATCTACTGCGTGAGGAGGTCTCTCTAAATCCCTACATGACGAAAATATACAGAGAGCCAAGTGAAGGTATTTCTTTTTTCTCACTTTTAGCACCAAAGTATCAATGAGAAGTGTGATTTTTTTTTTAACCCAATTTACAGCAATTTCTGTGGATATTTGTCTTTTCTCAGATTTTCTTGTAAAACAATAAAATACTATATAATATAATGTAATGTTAAAAGTTAAATCTACATGTACAATATGCATTCTGCAATTTTTTCTTGAAATTTAGGAAACCTGTTAACCAAGGACATTCAGCGCTTATTGGAAGCTTTGGCAAACCCCATGCTTTCATGGAAGGAGACATGCTTTCTTTGGCTGTCTGTCAACACTGAATCAACAACAACAGAAAAAATCCTACTGAGAAAGTGTCTATTCCAGCACTTACTATGTCTGTTTACACAGAGAAACAGCACAAAAAAGAAAAACATATGTAGAGAAAAGGGAAGCAACATAAAATATGCAAAAATATTGGCAATGGCAATGACTAATGGGCTGGATATAATTGCACTGGTCTGAGGTCAAAATTAGAAATAGATGTTTAAGGTAAGTCAGATGCACTATAGAATTTTGTGATGGAGATTTGTGTGGTGCAGAGTTTGGAAGCATGAGGGATGGAGTTTATGAGTAATGTAGCTTTGCATTGCAACAAAATATTTTACCTGAGATGATCAACAAGCTTTTTGATCAGAACAAAGCTTGAGTTTTAATGTAGCTGAGGCGCAGGTCAATATAATAATATATTATAATCTTCCATATTGACAGGAAAAAGAAACATAAGACAACAGCACCCGTGTCAATATCAAACTGCCAGACTTCATTAAGCCCTTAAATTTCACAGTTGAGAAATAAGATAATCACTTAAACCTACCACACACGTAGAATAACTATTAGCTCTGTCCAGCACTTCATCAGTAGCTACTATACTTCAGTCACTAAAGACATGTTGGTCCCTAAATATAAAATAAAGAGATTGCATTTTGTAACCTTACGTGATCTAAAGTGATCACTACAGTTGAGTTACAGAAGGACCACTCACTACGTTTTCTTTGCTTTGTCTCTATCTGAGCTTTTACCAACACGGTTTGTTCTTATAGTCTTTGACTATTTAGAGTGACACCCTTAAAATTTTACACAATCTCAAATATTATCATGAAATATTCGTGGAAAAATCTGTGTTTCAAAAGGTGTGGCTGTATTAGACAGAGACAAACAAATACAAATTATTGTTTACAAGAAAACTAACAAAACTAAATTCTTGTCAGTTCTCAACATTGTCGGTATCAAAGTCAACAAATAACAGACAATGTGTTCAAAACTGGGAAAAAAAATGCACTTGAAGACCTAAGAGTGATTCTTAATGTAATATTTAACAAATGCATTGGGTGTCTGAAATTTTTTTCCCACCACTGTACAATGGCAGTGTCTGCATTTTTCTTTACTAACTCAAACTTAATGTATAAACTGAAAAATGCTTTAGATTTGGCTTTTCTTTGAACCACTGAACTAATATTAAATGCTATAACCACAGCTTTTGAGAAGCTGACACATCTGTGTTGCATGGAGTCGACCAGCTTCTGGATCGTGAGTTAAGGTCTGTGCTGGCCACTCTATAATGTCACTCTTGTTGGTCTGTTTTGTTGGGGTCCACAGATGACCCCCAAACAATGAATTCAAGCCACAGTTCACTAAAAAATAGATTATGTGCATCTATGATTAATACTCCAAACACATTTAATATATTTACCTTTTAATAAATGTGCTGTTTAGACTTTGGATAGTCTCACTTACTTTGTCTTCAGACCACACTGTGAATATTACTCACCCTCTAACTGTAACAGCTGCTCCACGGCTGGCACAGACATTCTCTCATAACTGTCCCATTTTTCAACGTTTGGAAACGTGAATATGGAACAAAAGTGAGTGGATATTTTCCTCACGGAGCAGTGCAAATCCCCCGCTTTAGAAGATCCATTTTCCTATCACTTCTGTCTTCATTTGTTTAGGCAGCAGCAGAGAGAGTTTCCTGACACGGAGAATGAACAGGCCTGAGTAAGCACTTCGCCGCGATACAAGCATGTCACACATCCACTCGGATTTGTGAGCCCATCCCAAATTTTCTTGGCTCCTCAACAAAAGCGGTCTTTGTAAAGCATCTGAGAGAATGTTTGCCGTGTTTTCCAGCATCGTTGGAGGAGAGCAGGGAGCAGGCAGCAGGTTAGTGTTACAGCGGCCAGCACTCATGTATCACCGAGGCCTCTGTGAGACCTCATCTGTGCCAGCCCTCAAGCATTTTGTCAGGAGTAGATGTATTTCTGTGACAGTCTATTAGTGCTACGTGAAGGAAAAAATACTGCGTGATGAAAAGATGTCTCTATAAATTGTAACAAAAGAGAGACGCAGTTTTAAGGCCAAAATAAATCTGTTTATTTGTAACTACAATTGAAGAGCTGAACTTAAAGAAGGGGTTATGTGTGAGAGAATCTTTAAACCAGTGGGAGGTGTGTTCATGTGTGAGTGGTTGAATGTTTGTTGAAATGGAGCTAAAAGAAAATTGTGGTACCAGGAAATGAAGCGCTAACGGTTATGAAGTGCTGATTTTTTTAAGACATTTGGTCCAGGTGTCTCCCGTTACATAAAGAAGACTGACAAAACATACTTACGTACATACAACACTTGGATAAATCTACTACACAATCCATACCTCTTTTTACTATTGCTAATTTATGGCATCAAAGGGATGGATATAATTTGTTATGATGTCTGAAATAAAAACTTGACACTGGCACTGACAGCCCTTGTTTGATCATGTTATTATTGATTGTATGTCCATGCATTTCTTTATGTTTAGTTAATGCAATTTCCCCAATGCATTACACTGTACATGGAGGTGTGTGTAGTCTAAGCAAAGATGCCCAGACTTCCTTTTCCCTAGATACTTCCTCCAGAGATCCCAGGCTAGCTCAGACGCAATCCCTCCAGAGTGTCCTGGATTAGGGTCCCCTGGGGCCCCCTCCCAATGGGACATGCCCAGAACACCTCCCCCGGGGATGTGTCCAGAACAGATGCCAGAGGCTGAGCTATGACTCTGGATGTGAAGGGGCCCCCACCAGTGACTAAGCTCCTCACCATATCCTACCCCCATGATGAGCAATCCAAATTCTCTCCTCTGTTAGAAAGGTGATGACAAAAAAGGAGCTTTAATGGTTAATTTCTTACCTCTGGAGGCTTACTGGCATTGCACCACCAGCGCCACCAGAGCCGGATCTATATGTGATGAGTTTATGAAGTTTGAGAAGTTACTGTACAGATAAACCTGCTCACAAAGGGTGAGACATAGTACGCAGGAAATGACTTAGGAGCTATTCTGATTAAGCCAGTTTCTTGGTCATAAATACTGACCGGAGGAATAGCTTTAAGGCTAAAGCCAAGTTCAAGACGTTCTTGCTCTAAACCATCTTACTGCTGTGCCAAAAACTGAGGCCTCAGACTTGGAGGTACGCATTTCCTCCACAGACGCTTCAAACCTGGTTTCAAACAATCCCAACACATGCTGAAAAACTGTAAAAACATAAAAACTAATAGGCAGTGACAAGATGCGTGTGAATCAAACAAAAGAACATAAAGCAGCCTCTCACAGGAACAGGCTGAAGGAATGGCTCTTCATTGCTCTCTGCAGCTGTTTTATCCAGCAGCAGACACTCTTTTCTTACGTTAATTCTAACAAACCCTGAATCCAGATCTGATCAGGGAGTCAATGGGAGCCAGATGCTCTCTGTTCAGCTTCTTCTTCCTACTGTGCACCAGAAAAGTGAAGTACTAATTTATTTGGAATTTGAAAGCTATTCCATGTGTGATTCAGGTTTTGTCTGTTCTTACCTTGCTCTTTTTCCACCTAAAGCAGACTGAAGGCATTTCTTTACCTTCAGCATTTGTACATTCTTTTTACATTCTCGCCATAAATGTAACACAATGTGTAACTCAATAAAAGACCTCGAGGTTATTTACAGCCAGACGACGAGGAGCATGATGTGAGGCTATAACGCCTGGAAAGAATGTGCACCTTGTCAAACGATGACACCCAGGGCCCAATAAATCCCGGTGCGGCGGTCGCAGCACAAGATGAATGGAAACCTTCTTCAGTCAAAGTACCGACCTCCTCCTCCTGCACCGGTCCGACTGCTGCTACTGTCAAGGCTCATGAGGAGCACTTTGTCACCACTTTGTATTCCATCAGTGCAGCATGATCACGGAGAATGCAGTTTTTATCACGGTACATTTGGTCCGTGTCACATCATTCACAAAGTGATCTTCCAGAATTTCACTGACTATATCACATTTCTTGAGATCCCCAGGATGTACTGAAAAAATGTTTGATATGTGCAGAAGTATTGGGTACATGGTTCAGTAAAGGTTTTTATGTATGTGATGAAAAAAAGCAATGATAAAGTTTTCAGTTCCAATATACTAGGACTCCTTAAAGACTTTTTTTTTGCTGTGTTCACAAGTCCCAAACATATGTATTATGGTTAGTGTTTCTTTCCACCAGCACCAACATTTCGTTCATTTATTCATTTTGATTTGAGGAAACACATATAAAGGACAGAAGAAACCATTGTGAACCAAGTGAACACAATGCTCAGAAAGGAGTTGGAAGAAATGTCTGTATACGTCTACAAACTTGTCATATACACTGATCATACATCACAGGCATACAATAACTTAATGTCCACTGAAGGTGAAGTGAATAAGACTGACTATTTTAATCATGGCGCCTTTTAGTCAGTGGGATATATAAGGCAGCAGGTGACATTTTGTGCTCAAAGAAGAAGCAGGAAAAATGAAACAAAACAAAAGTGAGTTTGACAAGAGTCAAATTGTGATGGCCACCACCTACCTAAGCATTGTTGCAGACTATGTACACCCTTCATGGAGATGGTATTCCTGAGGGTTGTGGCGTCCTTCAGCAGAATAATGCACAGTGCCACAACGCAAAAATGTTTAAGGAATGGTTTGAGGAACACAACAATGAGTTTGAGTTGTTGAATCAAGCATTGGTGGGATGTGCTGGACATGGGGTCTCCACCTCACAACTTACAGGATTTACAGCACACGTGTCAAACTCAAGGCCCGGGGGCCAAATGCGGCCCTTTGCAATGTTTTATGTGGCCCTTTGATACATTTAGTAGGAGATATTTTAGATACTAGGTTTTAATTGGATTTGAAGATGTTTTAGATGGATTCGATTTTTGCTACAAAAATAAAATCTGTTCAAATCTGACAAAAATACATCTAAATCCTGTTTAAATTCAACTATAATCTGTTCAAACCCATCTAAAACCTGTTGAAATCGGACTAAAACCTGTTGAAATCTGACCAAAACCTGTTCAAATCAAACGAAAACCAGGAAAGAAATTATTGTTTGTGTGATAACTTCTGTAAGACTCAAATGAAGATTAAATCCAACATTCAACATTTAATAAAAGCTTCCAAATGTCACCATCTTCAGCCCCTGAAAGGATTCTTATTAACTTTTGCAGCCCCTCACCACTTTGAGTTTGACACCACTGCTTTACAGGATCTGGTGCTAACATCTTGGTGCCAGATACCCCAACACACCTTCAGGGGTCTAGTGGAGTCCATGCCTCATTGGGTCAGGGATGTTTTGGAGCAATAGGTTAACCAACACAATATTTGGCAAGTGGTCATAAGGACAAACCTGAAGTAGATTTGTGTGTGGTCAAGCTCTGAGAACTGGTGTTCAATTGACCTATTGCACCTTTTGTTCACTCCGACAGTCATTCAACTTCTACTTCACTGATATAACGCCCAAAAGCACTTGAACACATCATAGGCAATGGTGGACTAGCTTTTTCTTTTTAAAAGATTTTTTGGCAGAGCATGCCTGGCTGGACATTCTAAAGTGGGCTCACCTCATCCAACACCTGCACTGACCTGTGGCTGTTTCCAAATGTAGTGCGACATTGACCCATAAAGCTGGATGTCTCTCTCAATGGTTTAAGGTCTTTAAATTGCAAAGACAAACACTATAAAAATAATACTAAATAACTAAATGTAATGTAAATGTAAATGGCGGCGTGTAAACAGAAACTTGCTTGTTGATATTTCTGCTGTCAGTACATTTTAATTAAAATATATGGTTACAGTTAATGGTGGGAAGGACACTACAATTAGTTATCCAGCAGTGGTTTGATAAAACATATTCATATTCTATCCGGCACCAGCTTTACTTCTCATATTGATTTGTGACCCAGCCTCTACTCTTCTGTCCATGCTTCCATTGTTATTGAGAACACATCAATAATCCGAGCTGAGACCAAAGCTTTGCCCCATTTTTTTCTTCTTTTATGTATTTGCTTTTCATTCAGCCGTCATGCACAGTTTCCCACACACAGATTGGAGGTTTAGTTTGACAAACACAGCCATTGCAGAAATAATCTAATTGGTCGGTGAAACTTCAGCAGACAGAGTCAACAAACTCAGTTTTTAGGCCACAGCGAGGTAAACGGCAAAACATATTAAAATTCAAATGTAGGATTCCCTAAAGGCGGTCTTAGCCTCTGTGAGTTGTGCACATCGGCGGACGTACTTGAGGTGATTATAAGCTTAGTTGGGGCTTGTAGGAAGAGCGGTGAAGTTCAGCACTGTTTGCACTCGGCCTGTGTGTAGTGTGTGCCAGGAAACTCTGTTCATTAGAGATAATTACCTTAAAACTGTGTTGCTAGAAGTTTCTATACAAATCTCTTGATTTTGATGTAATGGCTGTTACAGAGTCAGATTTTCCAGCCGCTTCAGAACATGCTGGGCAAAAGAGAAAGAAAACTAAAAACAAACAGTTAGCTCTGATGTAATAAGAAAAGATAACAGGGCTCAGTCTAAAAGTGGATCAGAGAGACCAGTGTTTAAAACAGCACACAAAAAAGTAGAAGGACATTACACTGTATCAGTGACATGACACAGTTTGGAATTTGGACTGTTTGTGATCCACTTGAGCCTCGTGTTCATTTTGGCTGGTTAAGCAGAGCACAGTATACTTTCAATAGACAAAAGGACAGACACCCAAAACCACAAATTCTGCATACACAAGATAATCTTTGTAAATGGCAACTGACTGACTAAGTGTGTGCTGTCAGTGAGTGGGTAGAGAAGATTAGCAAGCAGCTTGACTCATTTGCACTATTTATGTAAGCATTTAGGCAGCACTAGCTCCAAGTCACTGGAAAATCTGACACTGATAGTTATTTAAAATGACCCTATTAGCACTTGTTGGCCTTAATATCTTGTTATAGTCCTATTCTACTAAAATTAATTGTTTGTGGCACATGAAATCTCCTAATTACTTTAAAAATCGCATATGTTTATTACCTTTTTTGACCTATGAAAGGCGCCATTATTTTACCTACGCAAGCATTCTGGGATGATGACATGATTTGGCCACAACTGAGACAAACTTTAAGGAAAAGTTACTGTGTTTCGGGCTACGTTTTCTCTTAGTTAGCCTTAAAAGTGGAAATAATGCCTCATTGTTCTGCTTTTGGTTACAATTTCAAGCCAAAAAGTAACAAAAACAGCTACTTAAGTCTTCAGTGCTTTCAGATAAAAAGAGGAGAAAGTGGGAGAAAGCCTGTGGATGAACACAACTTCATAAAGACCCGCTGTACCCCCCTGTAAAGTCACAGCTCAGCCATGACACACACATCAGTCAAACAGTTGGACAGGCCAGTCACGACAGCATGTCATATAGAGCATCAAGGAAAATTCATAATCGTAGCTTTAAAAACTGTGGTGAAATCAAACACATACAATAGAAAAAATGAATTCTTGGTGTGGTCTAATTTTTATTGCAGGCTCATCTCCTGCAGAGGAAATAGCACTTCAGCAAGTTGGATCAAAGCCAATTTGCCAATCTCCTGCAACAGCCCTCCCTCAATTGGGACAAATTTTAAGCAAACAGCTGAAGAAAACAACTGAAAAAAAAATAATGCAATTTTGTTTTTTCATGTTTTTGAGAAAAAACTTGCCTAAAAGTATATTGGAGAGATCATCTAGTCTTAATTTTCAAAGATTTTAATCGATAGGAATGTTCAGCACATACCGGAAGCTTTGGCCAGTGATGCTCACAAAGAAGGGTGTCTCAAGTTTGGGATGCTCCCATTGGCTGTTGGTCTACACAGCTTGTAAATGGCTCCCGAAAATATGTTGTGTTTTCAAACTCTTTCTACATCTGTTTATTTTATATATGTCTATCTGAACATGCAATTATTACGAATATTATCAGATAGATTAAACAAACCATCTTCAAGACTGGATCATATAAACCACTTAAAATGCAAAACACCTGCTTTGTTTTTTTGGATGAACAAATTTACTTTTGTGCCAGTTTCACTCCAGGTTTTGGAATAAAGGCTTAGGAGGAAAATTGATAGCCTTGATTCAGTCACATCATTAAAAAAGATGATAAATCACAGCCCATTTTCAGTAAAGTCTTTGTTAAGAGAACACTACAAACGGCGTGTTTGAATGAAGGAAAGTTGTTTACTGCTGGCTCCATAAACCCCACAAGCTGCCAACACCAGCTCAGCACAAATCATAAAGCGCCCTGGCCCTGTGGGTGAATTAAATGTACCACTAAACATAATGAGGGCGCAAACACATTAACAGTAGTTCATTTTACACTCATTCAATACTGACCCACACCCAAATGTTTGTGGTTAGCACTGCTCGAGCCAAAGAATAGCCAGTCTATGAGTCAGTGGTGAAAGTTGCTGTGGTTAGTTGACCAATCATGTTTTAATATGATCATAATAAACTGTAGAGAAAAGACTATCATATATCTCTCTGTGTTGTTGCGTTAAATTTTCGATTTTCATGCAGTGTCCAAGCTACTTGAAAACTTCAGTGTTCTGTTGGAGTTTTTGTGAAATAATTTCTGCCAAGTGGTCTCTGATTGGCTGTGAGAGACAAACTATTGTGGTATGTTTGAATAATGTTTAGTCTTTAAAGTCTATTCAAATGTTATCTTATCCTAAATTTTATTCTCAATAAATTAGCTTTTTTTAATTAATTCAACCCTTTGAAAAGACTTAAGAGTAGATATACCCTCAGTGTTTTGTTTTGTTTTCTAGAGCTTAGCTAGAGTTGGTTGTACCTATTAACTCTGAAGTCATTCTTGATCCTATACCGTACATCCTGACAGTAGGGTTTATCAAAACCTGTGTTGGAAGCTGCTTCCATTAAACAGCAGCTTGGTAACTGAAGGTTCTACCACATGCTGTATTTTTGGAAACCCTGGGAACTGCTAGTAACCTTGCGTATATATTTTCAGGACCTGTATGTGTGAAGAAAACCCATCTAATTTTCTCACCCAGAGCTGATCCTTGGAGAAGCCTAGTATCTCTGGAGCACTGGAATGTGTGAACGATTTACAGGAAAGCATGACGTGGGAAGCGTCCGTCTCTCCAGTTTGTATGTTAAAGTCCACTATTTGGTAATGTTGCTTACATGCCCATCCCCCACTGCTCATTAAACCTTCCCAGATCATCTCCTGTCATGAGTGAACACAAGTGAGTGAGCTCAGTGGTGCTTAGTCTGTGCACAGAATACTGCAAGGATAGGAGAAATTAAAGAATGCAGATGTTTATCACTTGTTAGGGTCCTAAACTGGCAAGTCAAGTACTCTATTTCATTTGAAGAAAAAATATAGCAAAATAACTCAGTCGTGACCCCTGCAAAATCAAGACGTGGTGGCCCGCTTTCACTGCTTGCAGTTTTAATGGATTTGGAACATTGTAAAAATTAAAAAAAAACACATCTATCCAGAAATGCTCTTGGGTCAGAAATGGACCATGTCAAATTAAGTCAGCACATGGCTGTCATTCTCCACAAAAGAAGACTTCTAAACTATTGTTTCATTATTTGTGAAATTACTCCACAAAAGCCCAAACACAAACAATCTACAAGAATGCACCTTAACTCTACTACTGACTATTTAAGCTCTTGGATAAATCGCCCTGTATGTGTCCCATTTGTTTATTTTTAACACATACTATCACATTTAATAGTGATAAAAGTGATGATAAAAGTTATGGATATGCATTTCTAATTGTGATGATCTCAAATGAATGGCCTGCGGTCTGTAATCTTTAGTGAGAGACATGACAAAAATAAACATCTCACACTTATCATGTGACACAGCCTGTGAACAAGGACAATGCACAAAGACAAATGGTGCATTTTTGTTGGGCTTTTCAGGGAAGCAGCACTGTGAGTTATCAGTGAGCCTTCAGTCTGTCCTGCAGCCTCCTGCTTATTCTGTGAAGCTGCCACATCTAAAGGACATCACAAGTTATAATTATTGTGAATGACCATTTCTCTTTATTTAATCACATTAAGTCTGTTAAATAGTTTACTGTAATGGTACTTGTAAATGTTTACTTTATACTTGCAAATGAATAATGTATATAATGTAAATATATAGAACCAGTGTCTACACTGTGTCCACAACTCAGTGTTGCAAATAAATTCATTTGTTTTTAGTATGTTTTTTTCTGGGCATATTGCTGTATGCTAAATGTCTGGCTATCAATACAATGCAATAAAAAATTACAATAAATTTACGAGACTGAGTAACATCCCTCCCCCAGATGGGTTATTACGCTGAATAGTAAGAGGCAGGTCTGTACAGGGTCCCAGCATTTCTGCCTCAGCGCACAACAGGACTGGACTTTGGTTTTCTAGTAAAACATTGAGTGTTAGCCGGTCCATCCATCCTTTTCTGCACAAGGAATTAATACATTCCAATTCCTGTCAATTCCAATTTGATTTTGAGGAGGCAGAACAAATACACTCAGCTTAAACTATCCCTAAATGTAATTGGATAGACATGCAACCAATCAGAATTCAGGGGCAGAGCCAACAGTCACTTTGTGAAGAAGGTCAATGTAGAGACTGCAGGCTATAACTTTGTTTCTAGATTTTAAGGTGAACCTATTTTTTACTGCACATATTTCTATACAAAACAATGTCCCTGTGGGGCTACCATAGAAGATATATGAGCTGGAGAACTGCAGTCTGATTCAACAAAACTACTCACTCCACCTTTAACACATGTACACACAGAATATAAATATT
Source organism: Rhyacichthys aspro (assembly GCA_036850595.1). NCBI lineage: Eukaryota > Metazoa > Chordata > Actinopteri > Gobiiformes > Rhyacichthyidae > Rhyacichthys > Rhyacichthys aspro. The sequence continues at coordinate 21,773,103 of CM072163.1, read as the reverse complement.
ATTAAATATTTCTGGACTTCATTTACTGGTGGATGCTACTGCTCCGGCTCTGCACTGCTCTCCAGATTGGGGCATCATTCAATTCTCTGTTAGAGCCAATAAACTATTAACTACCACAAACAACCTACTGAGAGGAACCACTCCTATCCCTTTAAAGCATTATCTTCCAGATGGCGCCTCTTTGCTCTGATGGAATCTGCAGCCGGGCGACACCGACACGGTCTTATTTCACCTTGCTTTTAAAATGATGAACGCAGCATTTCCCCAAAGCCTTATCAGCAGCCACAACGCTCTGTATCTGCGAACATATACGCAGAACACTGTGACACCGTTGCTGTTATCACATTAATACCAGTCATACACCCCACTCCTGCCCCTCTTCTGGCACGGGTACGTCTTCAGGAGGCTGATGGATACTCATATGAATCATGCAACAGCAATAATGTGTTCATGTTTTACATACAGGGGGCTCGCGAACCCCTCACCTGACAAATAGGAGCTGACAACTCTGAGGTCTGTTCATTAATCAAGGAAAAAAAACTACATGTGTTTGCATACAGATTGCAGAGCCTTATGGAAGAGTCAGTGGGCACAGAGCCACATCTGTGAGATTATGGATTGGATTAAATGTGGCCAACCTTAATAGAATCTGTGGGCTAAATGCTTCCAGAATGTGTCCTGAGGAATGGAGCAATATAAAAATCTCACGGTACGGTATTATCATGGTATTATCTTCACGGTAAGATATTTATTGCAGTATTGTTTGGGTGTTTACAACAACAAAACAGATTGTACAATAAGGCCTTGAAAAAAAATGTATTTAGTCAAAATTTCAGTCAAGTCATGGAACATAAACTGCCACACAATGAATGAATGAATGACTTTGATGTAAGTATTTTTAAGCAGGCTACCTGTCCCGGGCCAAAACTGTGTATACAACTTCACTTTTATAGGCTATAAACCCTAATGTACCTGTCACCAAAATGCATGTCCTAAAAAGTTTTAAATTGGTATTTTAAAAGCCCAGCACAAACACATTGAGCAGTAAAGTGATTTCAGTGTGAGGTTTTAAGTGTTCACTCTTCAAACAGAGCAGTTTGTGATGAAAGGAGAGAGAACAAAATGTTGTTAATCTCATTAATGAAAAATGTATTTCATTAACGTGCACTAAAGATTACTTTGCTTAGCCCCTGACATTACCTTTTGTTTTATTGTATTGAGCTGCTAAATGTTTGTTAAAATATGTTTGTGACAAGGTTTTAGACTTTAGCTGCACCTTTTTTTCTTACCTTGTGAATCCTTTGGTGTCCATGACAGAAAATGGCTATAAGTCTTAAGCTGTATGTTCACTGATGCATCTTGGGATTTATTTAGCTCTTGTTATGAGGTAGTGGGGCAGTAAAATGCTTGCTTTGAAGTCTTTTGTGTCTAAGTGGACATTTTCTGACACTTTCTCAAAACTTTTGAGGGTTGCTGTTGCTTTGTCATTTTCTCCACTGCTGCTGGAACAGAACCTCATGTTTTGCCCAGAAAATCTACCATTTGATTCACCACGACAATATTGAAACACTTTAGCTCTTGAGATATTTCATGATATTTTCAATACTGTTATATTCCTAGTCCTGAGAGATCAGACCTGAGGACTTATTTAAAGGTGTCCTGGGTCACATTAGTATTTGGATTGTCTGGTTGTTGTAATACAGTATTCAAAAGGAATGATAAATGTTGCTGTGCGTCTCAAAATTTGGTGCAGTTTTCTGAATTAAGAGTTCCTTAAGCTACTGGAAACCAAAACAGCAGTCCCTATCATGAAGCTTCATATGAAGAAATATCTACTTAAGCCCCTGTCAGTAAAAACACCATACTTGACACTGGTATAGGCTTTATACAGCATTTATGCACTCATAGTTTCAGGCTTTGTCCCCTGCAACAGTCTGTTCTGTATGGTATAATTAATTCTATTTTTAATGAAGAAGAGAGGCACATGGATGTACATTCCTACAAATGAGGCATACTCGCTTGTTTATTCTTGATGATGGCAACACATTTATGTTATAAAAGTTCCCATTAAATACTAATTATTTGTGATGTAGAAACAATTAATGTACTGCTTGCATGATGTCTCTAATTACCTTACAGATGAAGCATTCTTGCCTCTCACTGGAAATGTGCCCTTGGTCCATTCATTTCTTAGAGCACTTTGAGAGGACTCTAAGTGGAATCTTTGAAAATAGATCCCAGAAGTTGTTGATGTAGTCAACGGTTTAATTTCACATTACAGCAAGCAGACGTCAGAGTAAACTTTGAAACCGATTTGAAACTCTCCATATCTTTAAAAGACAATCTGACAAAGAGCTGTCAGGCATGAGCTCAGAGGAAGCGGGCTGTTTCACATCAGAGCGATTTGCAGTAAAACAGACACACTGTTCTGGAGCTGGATCACATATCAGCAGATAACTGTAACCCAATCTCAGAGCATCTCTCAAGCATTTATTTATGTGGGAACACGGCACGCCGCTCCATCTTCAGTTGTTTACCCACAGCTGCCTCTGTCGGCCTGATGCTGCTCACTGAACTGCTCCGATGGGCCTCTTATGAAGGTGGCGCCTGTGTAGAGAGCGCCAAGTCTTATTCATTTATTTCAGCCTAACCACACTGAGCAGACAGAGTGGGAAGCAGCGACCAGCCCGCTGCCCGTATGACTCCCCATTCTGCACCAAACGGCTCATCTCACATTTACTGGAATGACTCGTCTGTTCCTTCAGGCCAGATCTACTTTCACAATCCGAGACTTTATATGAGGCAAGGTTCTCTGCATAAGATGGATCAATACTTATTAATAACAGATCCGGACTGTGTTATATCTAGTATTAAACAAAATTGAGGCCGGACATTTTGATTGAAAAGGGGCAACGTCATCTCACATGTGGCCATTCACTGTTAATAGTCGCCACAAGTGTTGGCTATTAATTAATGACGAGGAGGCCCAGAGTAAGTGGCACAATCAACTAGTATCAAGTGTCTGGAGACCATTCATTTCCTGTGTACTATGGCATGACGGTACAACACAGATCCATAGATTTTGTTGTACAGAACTAAACTTTATGCAGACAAGGAGCGACATTGCCAAAGCGCTATTCAAAAAGTAAAGGTTTAACCCCCTCCTCGCCCACTGCCAGCGACCGGAATGAGGGCTGGCGACACAAATAGAGAGAACTGAGCTTATGCAAGTGATTTTGTCACTTCTGGGGTGAATCCACCCTAACTGTGAATGTCAGGCTGGTTATTTATTATTATTTGAGCCCTATATTTTTATCTACAAAAGGTCAACAAAGTGCAAAGCTTATCCTGATGTCATTCCCTTAGGTCCTGTAAGCCTGTTAAAGTTTTTATGTTTCAAAAAGTGAGTAACGCTCTAGATCCTTTTAATAGTTTTTATTTTCATACACACAAAAGCATTGGGAACACTGCACTTTCCATTCCAAATCAAAACATGATGAAAAAAAAAAAAAAAAAAAGATCAAATTTGTTATTCCTTTAAAGAAAGAGAAGAAAATGGAATATTAACCTGTTCCAAAAAAAATAGCAGAGTGAATTTTTCTTTACAAACTCAAACACACTTCACTTTAGATTTATCTTTCCTGTGAATGACTGAACTAATATTTCATTGTATTTTGAGAAGCTCACACATCTGTGTAGCATGGAGTCAACCAGCTTCTAGCTCCTGTGAACAGCCCTGGACCACTGGAATATTCCTCTGCATTTCTTGGTTTTGCCTCAAAAACAGCATTTTCAAAGTCACCAACAAGTTTTGTATTGGATTTATGATCTGTGGTTTGCGCTTGACACTCCATAACGTCAATCTTGTTGGTCTGAAACCAAGATGCTGCTCTTACTGGTGTGTTTGGGGTCATTGTCTTGTTTAAACACAAATTTCAAGGGTATTTTCTCTTCGGCATAAGGCAACGTAACTGCTTTTTTTTTCTTCTCTTATTCTGGTGTATTCAAACTGATCCATGATCCCTGGTGTGAGATAAATGGACCCAACACTAAAGTATGAGAAACATGTCATTAATCCAATAGAAAACTTGTGGATGACTTCAATAATGCTGATTCTGAGGCAAAACCAAGAAATGCAGAGCAATAATCCAGAGGTCCAGGGCTGTTCACTGGTTATACTATGAAATATTAGTTCAGTGATTCACAGGAAAGATAAATGTAAAGCTTTTTCAGTTTGTACAGTAAATGTTTAATATATAGCCTAATATTCTCTTTTCTTCGCTTTCTTTAAAGGAATAACAAACTTGATCATTTTTTGTTCATGTTTTGATTTGGAATAGAAGGTGCAGTCTCCCCACTGCTTTTGCGTGTATGAAAATAAAAGCTATTATAAGTATTGTGAGCTTTACTCACTTTTTAAACACACTGCTATTATTATGAACACAACTTTACATTATAATAAATATATGCCTGTTTTAAGAGAGCTAAAACAATCATTAAGACACACAGAAAAGAGCAGAATGTACCTGTAAACATTCAGCTCCTAAATGGTGTTGGAAAGTGATGGAATTAACAACTACAACAAGAACAGACACAAACACTTCTGAGGTGAGAAACACATTGAAACTGATTTTTATTTCAGGGCAACACTCTTTTTGTAGTATAAGTAAGATGCTGATTCTGGTTAAATGAAGATTTACTTCAAATAAAAAACAAAACAAAAAAACATTGAACTAATTGTGACATTGCTGTCTTAATGGACATAAGACAAAAGATAAAAAATCTGATAACATTTTATCACAAATGACTGTAAAACATGCTGGACATGAAACAGTGTGACTTTCACAGACAATGGCACCATTTTAGGTTAGGTTTCAGTGGGACACCATCAAACACAAAACTGTTATAACTCACACATGCATGGTCATATTTTTCTTAGATTTAAATCATTTGACCTCTCTCCATTTTTGAACACATTAAAAATGAAGAAAATCAAACTGAGCTCCATAGTGCCCCCTGCAGAGCAAACATGTGTGCACCAATGGGAATGCCAAAAATGTAATTTATAGTATGTGGATGAAATTTGGTCTCTGGTACCCATGAGCTCTCCACAACTCTGCTGCCATATCTGTAAAATGCTAGCTTTAAAATGCATGCTTATACATGAACACACATCCTCGGGTTGTCCTCAAATTTATCTTTTGAAAGGGTCCTGTATGAGCTTTAGTTCCGATGTGGGTCTTAGATGGTCTCGGGTGACGTCACTTAGTGAACATGGCGTGATATGATTGTGTGAAACGTTGAGCTCACATTGTTGTGCTGTACGTTGTAGCTTATATGTTATTCTATCCATGAGAAAATACATATACAACTATTTTGTTAACTATTTTGTTGAATAAAAAACTACAGGACGTTCGCCAATTGAGGTTGTAGCTGCTTGTTGGAGCTCCTGACTGTCTATACAGATTCACCTCACGTAAACACAAAAAACCCTTCATACCCTTCTCATACATTATGAATATTTAAGGGATAATATATATAAGGGATGCAGTAATTTCCAACCTAATGTAAGATGACTTAATTATAAAACCTTCATATTAGCCACAATACATACAAACAAAATAGGTAACGTTTATTCTGACATGCATTGCTGTTTATTTTTTATTGAAGACACTGTCAAATATAGTTCACTGACGTCATCAATATGGGCCAACCATCTCTGCCTGCAGCAATATTTATTACAATTCTAGGTGCTATTTTCAACCCTACTTTATTGTTTAAAGAAGCTATCTATCACTATATGAAATCAAATAATTGGAATATCAGACCCTTTCATCTTGGGAGCATAGGCAGTTAATCTTTCTATCCCATTACAACTACCCAAGTTTGTCTAATGAATACAATCTTCACATACAATAGCCTACACAATAGTCTATGATTCTGTACATTCACTTGAAAATCTATTAACGCACAGTAATATCTTATGAAGTGGCTTAATTATTCATTGCACATTACCAGCTCTGTAGATAGCAAGTTTGCAAGTTGCAGTTTTCTGAGCTCAGTGTGAGAGCTGTAGACTGGCCCAGTTTGAAGAACAAGTGGAGCCTCATTTGACTGCACCGCTCCAGCTTTAGCTCCGGCTCACTCCTCAGACATGGACCTCCTGCTGAGCTGATACTGAGAGGACAACAGGAAAAAAAGCCCAATCCATAACACAGTGTCTAGAATTACATTTCCTCAGAAACAGAGCAGTGATGTTCCTGTTCAGATGGAAGCTGTCTGGACCTGCTTGGCTTATTCTTAAATGCAGGGATCTTGTATCTGAAGGGTACATTTACTCGTTCCATCCATATCAGATCTGACCAATCACAACTGTTTATTTAAAATGGGGCAGGCTTTAAGTTATGCTCTGTTTTTCTGATTGGTTGCGTGTTTTTCAAATCTCATTGGTCAAACCGAGAGGGACCAGTCTAATTCTTTGCCTAGAACAGAAAAAGAATCAGGATGGCTGGCCAGGCTAGCTCTTATGACCAAAACAACTGCAGTAAAATAGTGTAGAACTCCAACCTCTCAGTACTTAAACATCTTAAAATAACAGTTTAAAAACAAAACACTTTATTCAGATTATTGGAAGATATCATTGGAAGACTGTGCTGGAGCTCTCACATAAGTGAAAGAGCACAGAGGGAGAGTTGTCTGCTGATTCACACACATGGATATTGAACAGGGTGTCAGTGTTTTTGTCCAATGGTTATTTCATAAATCCAGCTGCCAGAATAGCCCTGCTTCAGTTCGCTCCACACTCAACAACCGGAACATGACACAGAGCCAGCTCCGGTGAACGTGCACGGCTATGAACCTCAATATAAATACTGAGCAAAATAGCGCTCTTGATATTTAACACGGCACTGCTACTTAAATGTTTACGTTGGAATGAGTTTTTTTTCAGGAGAAATTAAGTTAAATAAAAGAATATCAAACACACCAAACTGTCATTTGTGAAAACCTGCTACAGAACACCTCCACACAGTGTCTATCTCTTTTGTGCCTCGTCTCCAAAATGTGTGCACGCCTGGGTCAGAGCTGCCATAAGGCTAAGCACAGTTTCACATTTAATTTAGTTGGACTTTTATAGATCCCTCTCTTGTTTCATTGAGCACCTAAGTCTGTCCTTGGGGTGAAGTTAGTGGGACTCCTGAGATGCTTTTCATTTGTAAATAAACCTTCTCACCGTACAGCTTTCTGTACACCTGCCAATTAAAAACAGCCTAGTGATTAGCAGCACCTACCTGCATTTTAATTATATGAAAGCAGTAGGGGAACTGACATTTTCATTTTGCCTTAAGTTTTGCACAGTGAAATAAGTTATGTTATAGTTCATTGATCAGATTATTATTCATTTTATACAAATATACTGAATTCAAAGACAGAACTGCAAATTAGTCATGCACACCTTTAGTTTTATTTATTGATATTATTTAGTGACAGAAATGTGAGGAAAACAGTGTTTGAGTCTGGAACAGATGGCTCCTCTTGAGAGGGAATGAAGGGTATGATTTCATTTACAACTGAAACAATCTGATGAAAACTTTGAAAGTGCATAGGCTATTATCAAGGGACAGAGATAAACAATAGACATGGTGTGAAACAAATGTTGACTGTGTGGATATTTGCTGTAGTTTATGATTCTGTGGGACTCATGACCAGTGTTTTGGGCAAAAACAGCACTAAAGTGTAAAGAGGTCAGCACAGCACCGAAAAGCCTTTAATACATCAGCACAAAAGTCATGGATTTTCAGGTTGTGACATAACAGCTCCACATGTTCCTGAAAATAAACACCAGATATACCAGGAAATACATTTAAGAAAATAGCAGCCCCCTAAAATGTAAAATGTGATTTACATACTCCGTAGTGCACTGCAGGAGCTGTGCAATACAAAAGCATTGAAGAAACAGCAGAATGTTGAATAATGCATTTTTCAACAGTTTGAATCTATTTATTTCATGATTTTGTGTGTACACATTTTTAATACTATTTTATAAGCCCTTGCAGCTAAGGTTGCTGAGGACTTTTTGGATAGATTTCATCTAATACTCTGCATCACCACTGCTTTTATCCATCACATAATAACTAATACTCTAAATATGATTTCATCATCACATGTATTCCTGTGAAAAGTCCAGTGAACGTTCTGTTTTCCTTAGATGCAATGTGGGTCAAAATAAAACTGAATAGCCTCATTCATCAAGCTTCTTACAAAGGTGAGAACAAAGGTATTTAAGATTTTAATTAAGAATTTAAGGTAAATTAGGGAAATTCAATATTACATATACTTTTTTTAAAAGTTTTATAATATTTTTTGAGTGGGTTAAGTACACCTACAACACATAGTTAAATCTGTTTAGTCAGACTAGGTTTACTAGTTCTGACGCCATTGTATTTTTTGAGTAGAAGAAGAACTTTAGATACGTTTTTTGGTTATCAGACTAGTCATTCAGTTTGGCCCTGTTTTGTTCTGTTTGGTTCCTTGATTTGGCACAGCTCTTGAGTCTTCCTCCCTCCACTCAGTTCATTCATCTTTGTTGTGTTTTGGTAACAACATAAACAAAGCACTTTCACATTTGACTTTGATTCTTTGTCTCAATTGATTGTCTTTCCAACATTGTCTTTTATTTAATAAGAGACACAACAACTTTACATCATAGGCTTTAAACAGTGGACAGTCACAGCCTCAGGTACTGTCCTGGACCACAATGCAACCCTCCCCACGAGACTCATAAAAAAGCATCACACATGAAATAAAAGCTCCCATTAACTTTACTTGCCCCAGGTTTTTGTCCATACATGGGCATTGGCAAGGCATTCCTTATGTTCAACATTATGTTAATTTTATGTTAATACTTTGTGAAGGCATAGACCAAAGACATGTTCACTGGAGTAATACATAAAGCTGAAAAGCTTCTCTCTTTGAGGTCATTGCTCGTTGGCACTACCTAAAAGTAATGTTATAATGCTATGCGTTGACTATTTTTTAGCAGTTGAGACAAATTTAGCTTAAAAAACTGTTAAATTGTTATTGGTGACAAACCCAGCTGAACAAAGTTTTGCTGTAACCTTCAAGGTTCAGCAAGACTTAATCAGTTACACAGTATGGGTCTAATATGTACCTATTACCACCCAAACAATAGTATCAGTGTGTGTTACTTTCTTTAAATGCAATTGGTATACTGTCAAGCCCCAGTCCTTCTGCTTTACAGCAAACAAAGAACCCATTTTCTGGTATTCCATCCTCTTTTATCCAATGATCAGAGAGAACTTCTTAAATAGGCTGCTTTGTTCAAACAATGTTGGAGAAAGTAAAAATAGCAGCAGCTAAAGACCCATAAACCAAAATCTATAGGAGAATGACTTGGCGCAGACCTGTTCTGGACTCATTTCTTTTTGTCTGCTGCGTTAAATTGTGTGCTGTCAAAACAGAGCTCTGATATTATTTCGTTCTTGTCTTGTATCAAAGTCTGATTGCAGGGGCTTCACATAGTAATCACAGTGTCGCAGGCTGGATTTGTGTTGGACACTGATTACAAAATAACTGCTTGCTGTAGAGTGTCAGTGGTGACATGGAGCCAGAGTCCACAGTTTATGTACCGTTCATCAGCACTCAGTCAGCTGTGATTAACTATTCACACCGGAGTCGGACGTTCTCAAACGCCTCTGTGCTGTTAGACTCTGACTAATGTGGGCCGCAGGTGTGTGTTCAGAAAAGAGGCCAAACACAATCAAGAATCCATTGTAGAACTAATGGTTTTGATTACGATTCCAACAATGACAAACTGAAAAGAAACTCCAGCCAGTTCATCAGCACTGACTGGAGCAGCCCAGTGGAGGTGTTTTAATGGTGGAGGGAAAATTGGATGAAGGACATAATGAATATAAGCACGGCCAATGGTTTGTGCAATGGACTGCACCATATATCCTTAAAAGTAAGAAATAGTGAGTGGCACCAGTGTGACCAGAGGAAGCAAGTGTAGAGTTTAGGGGTTTATGACATGATGTTTTGGTTTTTCACCTTCTACATTCTACATGATTCTCACATCTGCCAGAATATCAACATCTATGTGTTGTACATCTACCTGCAGGAAGAGTGGGTGTGTCTTTGTTCATTCATTGAACGCCCCTTCTCTGCCCTGCCTCCTGTCTCCACTCGCTGCCGTATTGCTGATGCACAGGGAGCACCAGTGTCTGCTCAGGCTCCTCTTTTTCTTTTTTTAGTTTCTTTTAGGTGATGAACGCTGTGGTCCTGTTTTCCCTGTTTGTTATGTCAGAGTCAGCTTTTACACTATTTAGAGACAGGGGAGGTTAGTCGGATACAACGCTCTGGTTTATTTCCCTCTTTTCTTTAGTTCAACCAACCCATCATCACCTTTGTGTTCCCCTTTGGTCTATTTTTTCATCAGTTAGACAGTGATTTAGATGTTTAATGGCTGTTGTTGTTGCCAAATCCTTGGTTTGCCTTGTTTGAGCTTCCAGTATCTTTCCTTCATTTGCAGCATATCTATTTTCATGGGAACAGTTCTATTTATTTCTAACTGATTCAATTTCCTTATGTAAACAGTGGTCCCTCGTTTATCGCGGGGGTTACGTTCTAAAAATAACCCGCAATAGGCGAAATCCGCGAAGTAGTCAGCTTTATTTTTTACAATTATTATATATGTTTTAAGGCTGTAAAACCCCTCACCACACACTTTATACACTTCTCAGACAGGCATTAACATTTTCTCACATTTCTCTCTTGTTTAAACACTCTCAAAGTTCAAACCTTAGCATCTTCCTCTGCCTTTTGGGTGCGACCGCAGGTGTCTTTGTCGGTGCAGAACGTTTCGTTGACATTGTGGGTTTTGTCGGGGAGAAAACTTGCAAACATACAGCACTTCAGGGTCACACTGCTAGAGATCGAACATTTATGTAAATTTGGCAAGTCGAACGCATTCTGTACTGTACAGGAGACACGGCACGGAGGAGATTGATTGACAATGGTCTACAGTCCCTTAGCCAATCAGGACGCAGAACACAATGCGCGAGTTCTACCTTAGCCAATCAGGACGCAGAACACAATGCGCGAGTTCTACCTTAGCCAATCAGGACGCAGAACACAATGCGCGAGTTCTCCCTTAGCCAATCAGGACGCAGAATACAATGCGCGATCATAGACTGTTAAAAAAAAAAAAAAAAAAGCATGCAAAATTGCACCAAAAAAAATCTGCGAAACAGTGAGACCGCGAAAGGTGAACTGCGTTTTAGAGAGGGACTACTGTAGTACATGAGTAAGTACATCACAGAAGAGGATGGGGCTGGGAAACAGAACTCATGCTGGACTAAATCAGCAAGACCCAAGAAAAGGTTATGAATTTATGACTAATAAACAAGACACTTTATCACATTGTCCCAATCGTGTGACAACGGACCAGAGAGAAGTAGAGAGAGAGTATTCATTGTCTTTTGTGAAGTTCTTCACTGTAAAATCCTCATTGTTATCCCAAAGTCAGCACTTTCAACATGAGCACTACTCTGCTGATGCTGCTTTTTGAAAAATATGAGAGAAAGTTAATCCATCAACCTCAGCAGTCGTATTAAATTCAATTATTTTAAACAACACATCTGTTAACCTAACCATGCTCAGTCTGCACATGATGAAGACGACAGCATTGATCTGTTTAGATTCTCTTCATGTGTGGGATGCCACCAGATTTTAAAATCAGTTAAGATCAGTTGAGCCAGGCCTAAGGCAAAATGTGTTGCAAATTTGTACAGACAGATCCAGTAGTTATGGTTAATAGAACTGCATGATTCGGTGAATGGCATTTCTAAAATAATTTCACATATTTCCCCAAGGCATGGCATCATACTTGCAAGTAAGAGCAAAAAGTTATATGGGGCTTTCCAAAAGGCTCTGAAATATTTAGCTGCTGTTTCACATTGAACATGGAATGACTTCAGAAAGACAAGTTTTACTGCAAACAATTATGCAACACTTGATACACAGCTCGACATGAGGATCCTGTTGGACTCATGTTTCAGACCGCAGCAGAGCCGACTGGAACTAATACATTTTACACTCTTCTTTGGCTTTGGCTCATTGTAACTGTTAAAAACAACTAGAGAGGATTGCACAATTACCATGTTTACTGTGCAGATTTAGTTAAGTTTTCCTTTATCCCCCACCTTTTCTGTTTGTGAGTAGCAGTGTGTGCTCAGTTTGGTATTTGTTGTTCTGCCAGCTATATTTCTTTTTGTAGTTCACCTCACTCAACTTTCTGAGATAATAATTGACTTGCCAAAATTAAAAACTAAAAAATGGGAATGCTTTGCAATGTCCACACTGCAGATGCCCCAGTATCATTTGAGAGCAGCCCATACACACAAGCACATTCCATTACATTCACTAATCAATAAAATATGGCCCTTTGTGTTGAGCTTAAAATGGGACGCCAGCCCCAAACTCTTCCTGACAGTGACCCACATGGAACATCAAGTCCCTCAGAGACCAAACAAGTGGCTGCCTGAGACCTGTCATATATGGACCACTGTCTACATTTATTACTGTGGGACTAGTGTACCTGTCAAACATAAGTGTCCAGTCTCCTCATAGGCTGGGATGAGCTGGTGTTGTCCACAGCCCCTGCATGGATTTGGCTACAGTGCACCAACTTAAAAATTCAACCTAGTTTCCACTGCTCTGACTAATGACTAAGTTTTTATGTGTAAATCACCCAAAAAATTAGTTTATGATAGACAGAAAAAACCAACCTTTCTGGTGCCAACGAAAATTCATTAGAAATTGCTAACTGATTTGATGCTATTGCAAATTTTATGTTAAAATGTAGAAAGATCACTGTTGCTTGTGCTAAATAGTGTTCAGACAAAAGTTTTATGGTCATTTAGGGCTGTTGCTGCTAAGTTAAAAACATTCATCCACAACATTCAACTGAAAAACTGGTGTTGACTTATTCACTAAACATGTGGACTATAGGGTTTTTTCTAGATATCTGCTGAACATGGGACAATGAAACTTTCAAATGGCACGTACCCTTGTGTGAAATCAAACCAAGTGGATACAGCTTTCTCTAAAATCTTCAACTTCTGGTTTGGATTGGAGTGTTTAGGAATATGCTCCAGATTTGTATTGACACCAGCAGTTGTTGGTCCATCTCTGTGCAGACCTCCTGACATCCGAGGAGATAGAGCTAAATTGAATTTCCTGTGGACCTTGTGAAAGCAGCGTGACTCCACTTGAGTTTCTCTCAAAGTGGAGACAGCGGCTCCTTAAACGCAGCGAGACTCAGGAAGCAGCTCTGTGAGACAAATGCTTTCTTTGATCCCATAATTCCATCTGTCTCTAACATGTGCGCACTGGGCACGACGAGGTAAAATGGAGGGGAATTAAACACTGTGTGTCTTTACTCCGACTGTGAAATAGGATGTTCTGTGAAATATATTAGCTCTCATTTTTCCTCCAGAGACAGATGCACTTTTGTTCAGACATACTCCTGAGGGAATCTTCTCTTCTATTTGTTTAAAATATTACTTGGAATCCCTTTGAATATCTTTATAATTACAATAGCATATATTTAAATGTTTGCTGAGGGCCATAATCTGTGTTAACTAAACTGACATAATAATAGGAGAAAGTGGAAAAGCCAGTACTTAGCCTTTAAACTCATGTGTCTGTGTGATTAGGGTTTGTTTACTCGAAAAACATATTCAGCAGGCTATGTTATTCTTTGGGGAAATACAAAAGGGACTTTTAATAAAGGTTATGTTATTGAAGTGATTTTTGGAATAAAGTGCACGAATCTACAAAAATATATGCCTTTTTCTTTCATAGAGGCAAAGTCTGCTCATACTTGTCTTTGAGCCTTTACTTTTGTCTTTATGCTGTGGTCCTAAGTTAAAAAGAGATTCAACTTGATATGTTATATATTATTTGTACATGTTCTCTATAGATATATACAGAAGATAAATATTATGTATAAGGAACTTTTAATTCTTGTATTTCCAATTACTTATATTTTGCGGTCGTTGTAGTATTTCCAAGCTGCTTTGGTTTGATGTTGCTGTTTTGATTTGATTAATATCTGTTGATCTCCGAGCCTTGGAAACAGACACTGGCAGATGACCATTCACTCTCTCTTTCATTCACACGGGGACTTTAAGATTCACAAATTGACTTCATTTCATATTATCTTCTTGCAAAATTATAAGATTGAGTCAATATTCCAATTTACAGTCTTTGTCCAGTGAACTGCTAAGGAGAGAACTCTCAGTATTCTTTATGTTACACACTGCAGAGAACAGTTGGGACCACGGCAGAGCCTCTTGGTCACGTCTGGCTCAGCTGGAGAGTAGCTTGACTTTTCACCTCATAATCTAGTGTTCCTTTCACACATCCATTTGAAACATCATGTCTTGTCTGGATCACTGAGAGAACACTATCTTTAGACCCAGATTAGACCAGGGTCCATAGACCAGGAGAAGGAGCACTGAGTGGACTGTAGTGTGCAGATGCTCAGTACTCTTCTGCTATACTCTACTGTCTGTATATAGTTCCACTTATTGGGCATACAGCTGATTTCCACTGAAGGGTGTTATAACCAATTTAATAATTTTATTAAATTGGTTATAACAATTTAATAAAATTATTAAATTTTATTAAAATAAAAAGAAAAACATTGAAAAAAAAAAAAACAGACTCGCGCATACACAAGGTTATAGAAAGAAAAAGTAACTAAATAGTCAGGGAAGGCAATCAGATCACACACTATAAAATGTTCATGTTCAGTAAAGTGTTAATAGGTTAAAGTTTAGCCACAGAGAACATTTCATGAGGCAAATTGTTGAAAGACAGGGCAATTGGTAATTTCCAATCTCTTGGAAATTGTTCAAACCAATCTTAAAAACCTATATCTTTTATTAAACTATCAAAAATTGTTTTAAGAGAGTCTGGCCCAATTTTAACATCAAAATATTCACAGAACCACTTAAATATATCAGTCCAACATTTTTGTAGGGCTGGGCAATGCCAAAATAAATGAGCAAGTGAACCTTGGGAGATATTATGCACATTAAAAAATAACAGATACAGAGTAAAAGATTTTGTTAGTTCAATCTTAGAATAATGTAATCTATGCACTACTTTGAATTAGTTTAATCCGTCACTGGACTTCTTTAAATTGGATTAATCTATGTCTGGAATTGATAGAACAAGATCATATATTAAGAGCCTGTTTCCATATATCCAATCCTCACAAATAGGTATACCAAGGTCCTCTACCAGGCCTCCCTGAGATAATCAGTGCTTACAGACTGTCCAAAAGCATTGATAAAACAAGTAATGAGTGAAGGTAGGATTTGTGTAAAGCAAGTAAGAAAAAAAAAAAAAGGACTTTCTGGTCTGAATATATAGTATGGGATTTGTTGAATAAAAAGCCTGACTTATAAATAACAATAAAAATGTAACTATGGAAGAGAGTATTTAGTCTGGACCTGAGAAAATGAGGCAATTTTGTGTATATTTTGTAATATAAATGTTTTGAACGCAAATTAGTCCTCTTTTTCTCCACTCCGAGAAAAAGAAAGTAGTATCTAAAATGATTATCTACTAAGCCCAAGGCTTTTTCATTTGATTTAGTGCCTTCTTAACTACCAAATTCTGTAGACATTTAAGTAAGTTTTGGTTGCCAGTCTAAAGAAAAACAGGAAGAAATTATTGTATTGTGGTTGACCTAATTTTCACCCAAAGGGTAATGGGTGTAGACCACTTATCCTCAGGGAGACCTAGCTGCCAGAATGTACAGTTCTGTGTGTGTTTAAAAAGTGACTAAAGCTGAAAATCCTTGTAATAGCCTTTATTTCCATAAACACAAAAGTTGGGAACACTGCACAGTTTATTCCAAATCAAAACATGAACAAAAAGAGAATCAAATGTGTTATTCCTTTACAGAAAGTGAAGAAAAGGGAATATTGGGCTGTTAAAAAATAGCAGTGTCTGTATTTTTCTTTACAAACTCAAATATTTATTGTATATACTAAAAAATGCTTCACATTTATCTTTTCTGTGAATCACTGAACTAATATTTCATGGTGTAACCACTGCTTTTGAGAAGCTGACACATCTGTGCAGCATGGAGTCGACCAGCTTCTAGCTCCTGTGAACAGCCTGGTACGAATGGACTATTCCTCTGCATTTCTTGGTTTTGCCTCAGAAACAGCCTTTTCAAAGTCACCCACAAGTTTTCTATTGGATTAATTTCTGGGGATTCTGCTCGACACTCCATGACGTCAATCTTGTCAATTAGGAACCAAGATGCTGTGTTTGGGATCATTGTTTTGTTGAAACACACATTTCAGGGGCATTTTCTCATCAGCATAAGGCACTGTGCCTTCTGCTTTTGGGGGCCGCAGACAGTTTGTCAGACGACCTTCAAACACTGAATTCAAGCCACAGTTTACTGTGAGGACCGTGAAGCATGTTGGCACAAGCATCATGATCTGGGGCTGTTTCTCATACTTTGGTGTTGGTCTATTTGTCACACACCAGGGACCATCGGTCAGTTTGAATACATCAAAATACTTAAAGAAGTCACGCTGCCGTATCCCAAAGAGAAAATGCCTTTGAAATGTTTGTTTTAGCGAGACTCCCATCACCCCAAACACGCCAGTTAGTGAGCAGCATCTTGGTTCCAGACCAACAAGATTGGCAGTATGGAGAGTCCAGCACAATCCACTGATCTTTAATACAATAGAAAACTTGTGGGTGACTTCAAAAATGCTGTTTGGAGTCTGGACTACAGTTGTGGAATGTAGTCCAGACTCCATGTTACACAGATGTGTCAGCTTCTCAAAATACAATAAAATATTAGTTCAGTGATTCACAAGAAAGCTAAATTTAAAGCTTTTTTCAGTTTATACAGTAAATGTTTGAGTTTGTGAAGACAAATAAACTGCTATTTTTTTAACAGCCTAATATTTCCCTTTCTTCACTTTTTGTAAAGGAATAACAAATTTGATCATTTTTTGTTTATGTTTTGATTTGGAATAGACTTTTTCATGTCTGAAAATAAAGGCTATTATAAGGATTTTGAGCTTTAGACACTTTTTTTCACTGCTATTATTATGAACATAACTGTTGGTGCTCTAACATTAGCAGCCCAATAATAAAGCCTGAAAACAGGCAAGTCAAGGCCACCAACATAATCCATTAAAATAACCCATTTAATCTTCAGTGTGTTGTTTTTTGGTAGCATCTAGTGATGACATGGGATACTAACTGCACACTTCAACTCAACTTCACACCTCAGTTACGGTTTCCCCGTTGGAAAAAGAAGAAATTGAGGTGTAAACCTATGTGTCCATAAAAAAATAAAAATAAATAGAAACAAAATCAATGTCTTAAGCATTACAAGAATGTGTTAAATAAAAACAACATGAATCCACTTCTTTTAAAGCAGTGCTCAGTTTGTTTTTATGAAAATAGACTTCTGACATATACCTACATGTACTGAGTGATGGCGACATGACTAAAAACAAAAGTTCTCTTTAAAATATGTCATAAACAGGCTATAGTGGTGCTCAATAGCAGGCCTTATCTCAGTTTGGGATAATAGTCTGAACTGAATCCCATTGCGCTCATGCTCAAATGTGTCTGAATGGTGATTGAGCGTCACACTGTGTCTGGATTTGGAATGCATCCCCAAAACCAGCAGTGGTCATAAGATTGGGAATGACAGTGTTGAATATGGCAGACACTGTTTCCAGTCTTTCTAACCATTGCTTTATTCTCCAGAGCCCCCAGTGTGTCAGAGTGACAGCTCCATTGACAGCAGCAGTGACCCTCTGAACTGACTGAATAATAACAGACTGAGAAAGGCTGCCCCAGTCGTCTTGTGTCAGTAACTCCACCAGGATTTAGAGGAAAATAGCAGAACAAAAATGTAACTGAAGCACAGAATTAAAGTGGAATCCTCCAAATAACCACTCAACATCAATTGGAGTAAAGACACTTGGCCAATGCTTACAAGTGAAATATTATTATCCTTCAATCCTAGTTTAAAAAACAAACACACTTGTGATGCTTGTGTCTGTGGACCAACAGCAATTGTGTTTGTAACCAACAACAGGGGACACTTGAGCCCCTTTCACACCTGCACTGAGGTCCAGACTGTACCCCGACTGTGTCGGGGGACCTGAATGTGAAGTGAGCCAAGAACTGAAGTCTAGGACTCTCTGCAGCTGGTTGTACTTCATGTTCCACTGTTTGGTAAAGTTGCACATGTTGATATACAGAGTGTTTATATTAGGGCATTAATCACGTCCTATTTAGATATTGGGCCTTTGAACACATTAAACATGCGATGCAACTCTGGCCAATCACATGCTCACATGTACAGACCACTTCCATTCCAACAGGGGGTGCATTGGCTTGTCTGGCTGGTGCACATGTGAACAAATATCCACCAGACTCTGGATAAAATGGACTCAAATGCCTCAAAACAGAAACCGTTCTAGCAGTTCCACTGACTCAGTTTTTGAAGGAACTGGGCAGGATCTGTACACACATTTGGAGAATCCCAGAAAAAAACAGACCAAACTGGAGTAAACAGAACATCAAATCTCTGAAGGAACAAGGTGAAACCAGACCATGTAATCCCAGGTATAACCAGGCCAGAGTCCACCATGTTGTGATCAGGTTTCCATCATTACGTCAGGAGACTACTTAAAAATTTGAGTTTTTTCATCACTCACTTTTCATTGTACTGTATGTGATTATAATCTGTAGTAGTGTACATGTGATATAGACTTGCAATTACAATGACCTCTCAAGAATATTTTGGGCATCACAGTCATAGTATTTTTTTCATATCACATCATATACAACATAAAAAAAAAAAAATCAACAGCAAAATTGTAAAAAGCCCTGGAGGTATCACAGTTCTTTACATTCATGTATATTTATTTATATAAGTACCCTGTTCTGGATGATTACAACTCTCTTTCTTTTCAAGAAAAACATCATTAGGCCCGAGCCGGCGATGTCACTTATTATTCCGCTTTTTTCTGCTCTTTGAGCGCAAATTTCGCCCCCTGAACATGCACGAAAAGTCAGGGAAACTTGGCCCAAAATTCAAGCCTGGCGAAAAATTAATTTACATGGAGTCTGCGAAAAAAAATATGAAAAAATGACTCAGTGGCGACCCCTTTTAAAATCAAAATACATTGGGCCTATGGAAAGTGAAAGTGCATTTTTTCCAACATAGACAAACAAAACTTGGTAGATACATAGGCTATGTCAAGGCAAACAAAAAATTATATTATGGCCCCACCCCAAACCAAACAGGAAGTCCGCCATTTTGGGTGGAACATGCAACGCCAAAAATCGCATCTCTCATTCAAAATCTTATTTCTCGTAGGATTTCCATCCAAAAGGCTCTAAATTTGGTCAGAATGATCTAGACATGTGAGCCAACAAAAATTATCAAATAGTTTTTTGATATCTTAATGGATGTGGCTGCAATGAGCCCCTAACGAGGAGGCCATTTTTAGGAAAATAAAATCTCCTGTAACTTTCACAAACATTGTTGGATCTGATTGGACCCAATGAAGCGTTTGTGCACATTAATGACCTGAACACAATGATATGCAAATGATAGGGCTGTCTTCAAAACTGGCTCTCCAGCGCCCCCTTAAAATTTATAATGGGGGCCAAAAATTTAGTTTGTCATAGAGAGAGGAAATTTGGTACAGAGATCCCTTATGTCATGACGAACAAAAAAGCCAATCACAATGACCCCCTATCTACAACCATGTTGTCATGGGAACGGCCAAAATGTGTAATGTAAATGAATGGGAGACTAAATTGAACGCTAAATTGAGCTCCTAAACGTAACTGAAAGTGCACCAAGCTTCACCCAAAATTCAAGACCATTGATTAATAATTTTTTTTGGCAGAGCCATTAAAATCTATGAAATGGGGGCGCAATAGCGCACCCTGGAAAATGGAAAATACATTGGGATCTGGTTGGACCCAATGAAGCGTTTGTGCACATTAATGACCTGAACACAATGATATGCAAATGATAGGGCTATCTTCAAAACTGGCTCTCCAGCGCCCTCTACAAATGTATAATGGGGGCCAAAAATGTAGTTTCTCGTAGAGACATGAAATTTGGTACACACATCCCTTATCTCATGCCGAACAAAAAAGCCAATCACAATGACCCTTTGTCTCCTACCGTGTTGCAGTGGTAACGTCCGAAATATGTAATGTAGATGAATGGGAAGTGAGACTTGAACACTAATTTGACCTCTTAAACGTAACAGAAAGTGCTCCAAACTACACACAAAATTCAAGACCTTTGAATAATTTATTTTTTTTGGCAGAGCCATTAAAATCCATAAAAAGGGGGCTCAACAGCACACCTTGGAAAAGTGAAAATACAGTGGACCTATGGAAAGTGAAAGTGCATTTTTTCCAACATAGGCAAACGCAACTTGGTAGATACATAGGGTGTGTCAAGGCAAACAAAAAATTATATTACGGCCCCACCCCAAACCAAACAGTCAGCCATTTTGGGAGGAACATGCGACTGCCAAAATCGCACCCCTCATGCCAAATCTTATTTCTCCTACGATTTTCATCCAAAAGGTTCTATATTTGGTCTGAATCATCTACACACATGAGCCAAAAAAAATGTTCAAATAGTTTTTTTTTATTTTAATGGGTGTGGCTGTGACAAGCCCCTAACGAGGAGGCCATTTTTGGGAAAATAAAATCTCCTGTAACTTTCACAAACATTGTTGGATCTGGTCAATGAAGCGTTTGTGCACATTAAAGACCTGAACACAATGATATGCAAATGATAGGGCTATCTTCAAAACTGACTCTCCAGCACTTTACAGTAGGACATGCAGTCCTGCCCACAACATTTGTCCCCGCGGTTGTAAGCAAAGGCGGCATGCAGTTTTCCCGAGGACACGTGCCCGGGGCTTTTCTTGGGGGCCGGGGGGGGGGGGGGCACGGGCCGGGGGGGGGGGGGGGGGGGGCCACAAACCCGGCTGGGGGGGGCCCAGGGAAGGAAAAAAAAAAAACCCCCCCCCCCCCCCCCCGGGGGGGGGGGGGGGCCCGGAGGGGTTGTGCCCCCCCCCCGCGCTGACACAATATATAAATATAGGTCTCAAAACTACTCTCCAGCACTTCACAGTAGACATGCAGTCCTGCCCACAACATTTGTCCCCGCGGCCCGTAAGCAAAGGCGGTCATCAGTCTTCCGACCTCCCGCAAAGGGATAGCAATAGAAGTCCCCTGTATAAAGGAATATAGGGAATACATTTTTTTACACATAAAAAATGTAATCAATAGTACAAAATCAATATTAATCGATAGAGGTATAAAATTGTGATTTTAGTATGAAACAAATCAGACATTTTTAACATATCCCCAAGCCCAACATATAAAAATTTACTTTATTATTTATTAGCAATAGTAAAACAAAAAAAAAAAAAAATCCATTCAAAAGTATAGTCAGATATGTAACCATGGAAACAGCATTCTAAAGCTGATGACATCATCAGCGCATGATGATGTCAGCAAATGTTTAGAGCTTTAAAGTCAACATTCCGTCAGAAGTTTGACCACAACATATTCAACTCTTGAACGAGACAGTCGCACGAAATCGAGCAGAACAAAGCAAACATAATGACATCTTTAGACAAATACACAGCAGAAGAAGACCAGAAGCTGTACGAAAACGTTCTCAGCACCACCTCAGACAGCCCACCACCAGCAGCTGTTGACACCGAGGATACCACCACCTCGAGAGTCCAGCTGGAAGAGATGGAGGCAGCTAGTTTAATGGCGCAAGAAGAACTTCAGCAGCAGAGGAGCCTTGTCACCGAGCTCCATGAGAAGTTGGCAAAGGAGGAGGAGGAAAAGAAGGCTCTCCACGGTTTGGTCGACCAATTAAGATCAGAGGTCACCACTGAAACCCGTCTGAGGCAGGCTGCCGAAGACGAACGTGGAATGAACCTGGTGTTCCTAAAGTTGGAGATGGGAACCAAAGCTCTTGCGGCTAAAGAAAGAGAGGAGACACTTCAGAAGGAGCTGAATGAGATCAAGTCCCTACTGGAGAAGGAGAGACAGACCTTCACTACCATCATAAAAAGGACCAAAGTAGCATATGACGCCGTTGTCAAAGACAGACAACAGGTATCCAAACAGATCGATGACAACCTTGCCAAACTTCATCAGCTGCAGGACATGAACAAAGCCGAGTATGAGAAAGAGAAGTGGCATCTGTTGGACAAGATGGCACGACTGAGAAGCTCACACAGGCGCGAGCTGGATGACCAAAAGAAGGAAAGGGAAGAGCTGCAGGCAGCTCTGGAGAAAGCTCGAGAAGAGATCAAAAGAGCATCTGAAGAGCTTGAGAAGACACTGAAGGATAAAGAGGATGAGTTTAAAGTCCAACTGAAAGACAAAGAGGATGAGTTTAAAGTCCAGATGAAAGACAAAGAGGAGGAGTTTAAAGTCCTTTAAGTCCAACTGAAAGACAAAGAGGATGAGTTTAAAGTCCAACTGAAAGACAAAGAGGATGAGTTTAAAGTCCAACTGAAAGACAAAGAGGAGGAGTTTAAAGTCCAGATGAAAGACAAAGAGGAGGAGTTTAAAGTCCAGATGAAAGACAAAGAGGAGGAGTTTAAAGTCCAGATGAAAGACAAAGAGGAGGAGTTTAAAGTCCAGATGAAAGACAAAGAGGAGGAGTTTAAAGTCCAACTGAAAGACAAAGAGGAGGAGTTTAAAGTCCAGATGAAAGACAAAGAGGATGAGTTTCGAGTCCAACTGAAAGACAAAGAGGATGAGTTTCGAGTCCAACTGAAAGACAAAGACGATGATTTCAAAGTCCAACTGAAAGACAAAGAGGATGATTTCAAAGTTCAGATGAAAGACAAAGACGATGATTTCAAAGTCCAACTGAAAGACAAAGAGGATGAGTTTCGAGTCCAACTGAAAGACAAAGAGGATGAGTTTCGAGTCCAACTGAAAGACAAAGAGGATGAGTTTCAAGTCCAAATGAAAGACAAAGAGGATGAGTTTCACGTCCAACTGAAAGACAAAGAGGATGAGTTTCAAGTCCAACTGAAAGACAAAGAGGATGAGTTTCACGTCCAACTGAAAGACAAAGAGGATGATTTCAAAGTTCAGATGAAAGACAAAGAGGATGATTTCAAACTCCAACTGAAAGACAAAGAGGATGAGTTTCACATCCAACTGAAAGACAAAGAGGATGATTTCAAAGTCCAACTGAAAGACAAAGAGGATGATTTCAAACTCCAACTGAAAGACAAAGAGGATGATTTCAAAGTCCAGATGAAAGACAAAGAGGATGATTTCAAAGTCCAGATGAAAGACAAAGAGGATGATTTCAAAGTCCAACTGAAAGACAAAGAGGAGGAGTTTAAAGTCCAGATGAAAGACAAAGAGGATGATTTCAAAGTCCAACTGAAAGACAAAGAGGATGAATTCAAAGTCCAGATGAAAAACAAAGAGGAGGAGTTTAAAGTCCAGATGAAAGACAAAGAGGATGATTTCAAAGTCCAACTGAAAGACAAAGAGGAGGAGTTTCAAGTCCAGCTGAAAGACAAAGAGGAGGAGTTTCAAGTCCAGCTGAAAGACAAAGAGGAGGAGTTTCAAGTCCAGCTGAAAGACAAAGAGGAGGAGTTTCAAGTCCAGCTGAAAGACAAAGAGGAAGAGCAGCAACTTATTCTTCATACAGTCGGTGAATTGGAGGAGCAAATAGCGAAAGAGAAGAGAAAGAAGTGGTACCAGAAACTCTTCAGGCGCTCAACCTAAACCGTCCAACCTTACCCCTTTCTGTCATTTTTCCTCTCCACGGAGAGGGAAAATGGCAACATAAATTAAAAAAAAAAAAAAAAAAAAAAAGAATATCAGAAATGTTTATTGAAACTACAGATGCTCTGAAAACTCTGAAAAATTATGTATTCATGTGGTGTGTGGCAAAATGGGTTAGGTTTTTAATATTGAAAAAGTAATTTTGAAATGCAACGCCAAAAATCGCATCTCTCATTCAAAATCTTATTTCTCGTAGGATTTCCATCCAAAAGGTTCTAAATTTGGTCAGAATCATCTAGACACATGATCCAACAAAAATTATCAAATAGTTTTTTGATATCTTAATGGGTGTGGCTGCAACGAGCCCCTAACGAGGAGGCCGTTTTTAGGAAAATAAAATCTCCTGTAACTTTCACAAACATTGTTGGATCTGGTTGGACCCAATGAAGCGTTTGTGCACATTAATGACCTGAACACAATGATATGCAAATGATAGGGCTATCTTTAAAACTGGCTCTCCAGCGCCCTCTACAAATGTATAATGGGGTCAAAATGTAGTTTCTCGTAGAGACATGAAATTTGGTACACACATCCCTTATCTCATGCCGAACAAAAAGCCAATCACAATGACCCTTTGTCTCCTACCGTGTTGCAGTGGTAACGTCCGAAATATGTAATGTAGATGAATGGGAAGTGAGACTTGAACACTAATTTGACCTCTTAAACGTAACAGAAAGTGCTCCAAACTACACACAAAATTCAAGACCTTTGAATAATTTATTTTTTTTGGCAGAGCCATTAAAATCCATAAAAAGGGGGCTCAACAGCGCACCTTGGAAAAGTGAAATAGTGGTAAAAGTGCATTTTTTCCAACATAGGCAAACGCAACTTGGTAGATACATAGGGTGTGTCAAGGCAAACAAAAAATTATATTACGGCCCCACCCCAAACCAAACAGTCAGCCATTTTGGGAGGAACATGCGACTGCCAAAATCGCACCCCTCATGCCAAATCTTATTTCTCCTACGATTTTCATCCAAAAGGTTCTATATTTGGTCTGAATCATCTACACACATGAGCCAAAAAAAATGTTCAAATAGTTTTTTTTTATTTTAATGGGTGTGGCTGTGACAAGCCCCTAACGAGGAGGCCATTTTGGGGAAAATAAAATCTCCTGTAACTTTCACAAACATTGTTGGATCTGGTGCAATGAAGCGTTTGTGCACATTAATGACCTGAACACAATGATATGCAAATGATAGGGCTATCTTCAAAACTGACTCTCCAGCACTTTACAGTAGGACATGCAGTCCTGCCCAGGACGCTTGTCCACACGGTTGTAAGCAAAGGCGGCATGCAGTCTTCCCGAGGACACGTGCCCCCCGCGGTCGCAAGGGAGGCGAGGGCCTTTATCGCCGCTTGCGGCTTTAATTATATATTATGTTTACAAGCTAATGTAAATGTACATAAGGCTTAATAACAATTTACAAATGATTACACAGCAGATAAATCAAAAGTACTTTGTGCTGGTCCCCAGTGGTAAATCACATAAAGTATTATGGTCTATTCTGACCCTCCAGGAACTATTGCTGTTCGCTACTGTTACTGCACTACAAAATACAATAATTATTACATAGTGCTGGACACTTTAAATATAGAAACAGTATAGTATATATTTCTACAATCACACACTTTTGATTCCAAAGTGGACAGGGACAGCCACTGGGCCCGGGTCTGCTTCTAGAGCCTCTCCTCATTAATCCCTCATTGGTGTCCATGCCCCTCTCCTCTCAGAGTATCATCTCTCCTGGATTTCATCTCATTCTTTCTGCAGGTTATTTGTCATCCCTCATTTGCTCTTTGATCCGGCTGCTCTCCGCGGCTCAGGCTCTGGAGCCGTCCCCATCACCCTTTAGTAATTAATACCAGCCTTCGTTCAGGGGATTTCTACTCATTTGTTTTCTCTTTTCTCCCTAAATCCACCCAGCTGTGTCTGTGAAAGTCCCACAATAATCATTTTTTGGCTGGAGTTGGTGCAGCCTTGCAGGCAAATGTATAAAAAAGAGTTTCAGAGACATAGAGGGGTAGACTGTTGATAGTGCCATTGTTCTTCTCTGCTCTGTCCTGTCATGATTCCATTTCCTATTAAAAAACAGTGCTCTATATAAAACAAGAGGGTTTGCTCTTGCATCCAAAATTATGAAAGTGATTATGATACAACAGCAAGAGCTGTTATTTTTGCTGAAAAGTGGAAAAGTGTATTTGTTTCTGCAGGGATATATTCTCGCTTGTTAATCAAAAACAGCATATAATCAGCAATGAAGAGTTAATTAGAGAAGAAATAGCATCCAAACAACACCGGGAGCAAGAAAAACATTAGCTGCAAGGATTTTGGCTGGGAAGTGTGCCAGTGTGTGTAAAATAGACTCTTGTTCTGAGCACAGCATGTGGTGCACTGTCAGGCCCAAAACTTTCCTGAAAATCACTCAAATGAAACATGAACTGCATCAAACAAAAGGCAATGGGTTCATTGTCCTTCATCTGTTGAAAAAAAGACTGGACTCCTGTGATAGACTGGACAGGAATATAGATTTTAATAGTACATTGAATAAAAGAGGCTGTGTGTGAAAGTGTTGCATTGCACAATGACAAACACATCTATATGACATTGTACCACTAGAGGGAGTGGTGAGCTACTTTTGTTAATGTGTTAAAGGGGTGTTTCTGTGGGTGGACATTCCTCTGCTGTAGTTTCTTTAAAGGCTTCATGTAATGAACCAGGCTGCACCTGGCCAAACTGGACCAAAGCAAAATGATTTCAGGGCTCAAGATAGTTCCTAATGACATGGCTGTGTGTTTGGGATCACCCACTTTAAGCTTTTTCAGCTTTTAAAAACAAAATAAAAACAAAAAACAATTAGATTTAAAGTGTTTTTAATGCATTCATATTTTACAGCTTTCTTCAAACACGCCTTGTTTTGTTCATAAAATGTTAGCGATAGATACACATATATTTAATGAAGACAGTGTTTATCACAATGCTAATGCTGTCTCTACAAAAATAGCTGATTATTATGAGACAGGGTTCAGTATAAGTTCACAATCCGTACTTGTGTAACAGTTATGCAACATTATAATACAAACTCACGAACAAACACGGATAATGAGACACATACTTTAGATGCAGACTAACTCTCAACTTAATAACATTGAAATGGCAGGAAGTAGGTCTATAATTAAACCCTGAAGACAAACAAATAGTGAATACTACTTCAGTGGAATATTATTTGTTTCAATAAAGAGGAAACTGGAAGTTCCCACAGCAATGAACACACCAAAGCACAAAAACAAATGTCAGAGCCTTACAGTCACAGAGGGGCCTGCAGCACTTCCTCGGTGTCTTCCACATCCTGACAGACACAATACATACTGAGCATCATTAAAGAGATACAGCCACTGTGAAAGCAGCATGGAGTATGAGCTCAGTGGAATTCAAAGAAACCCTATCCACAACAAGGAAGGTATGAGAAAAGAGGCCCACATAAGCAACAACAACCAACTCTTAAGTTTAGTTTACCAATAGTCTTATTAAGTGAATGAAATGAAGGCTTCTATGTAGTGAGGTCAGACATGGGAAACCTGACACTTTTAAACACAAAACCAACCTGTCTGCTCCACAGTTTCCTATCCTCTATCCCGAGAGCGTCCCCGATTCCGCAGCACATTCATTATAAAAACATGATTTTATTACAAAAGGCAAAGACTTGCTGGGTTATTTTGTTTTCCTGACAGTGTTCCTACTCCTCACCAAAGTCTTTCTAGAGCTCAGATCTTCCAATCCTGGGCCTTGGTCTCTGAATATACTCCTTAATCAAAGTGAATATTCCAACACTCTGGGTGTTTTTGTGCATGATACTCCAGAATTTCTTTGAGTTCTTCAAGCTGCTATGTTACAGCTCTAAGAGCATCTATCTTAGCTGCTAAATACAGAGCTGTGAAAAAATATTTCCCCTGAATTTTAAATTTTTTGCACATTTGTCAAAAATAACAGTTTCAGATTATCAAACAAATTTAAATAGATAGATTAAGTTAACACAAAATGCTTTGAAGTGATGATTTTATTTATTAAGGAAAAAAAGCAAACATTGCCCCATGTGAAAAAGCATGAAATCTTGAATTTACTTGGATTAATCACTTTTTTTTTTTTTTTTAAACAAAGGGTTACAAAGCCATTTATAAAGATTTGGGACTCCAGCAAACCACGGTGAGAGCCATTATCCACAAATGGAGAAAATATGGAACAGTGTTGAACTTTCCCAGTAGTGGCTGGCCTACCAAAATTGTCCCAAAAGTGCAGCATCGACTCACCCAAGAGGCCACAAAGAGCCCTCAACAACATCTAAAGAACTGCAGGCCTTACTAGTCTCAGTTAAGGTCAGAGTCCATGCCTCAACCAAAAGATAGAGACGGGGCAAAACTGACAATCCATGACAGAGTTTAAAGACAAAAACCACTACTGACCAAAAAGAACATAAAGGCTTGTCTCACTTTTGCACAAAAAAAACCTCCCCAAAAAAAAAACATTTTGATGATCCCCAAGACTTTTGGGAAAATATTCTGTGGACTGACGAGACAAAAGTTGAAATTTTTGAAAGGTGGTTACTTCTGGTGTAAAAGTAACACAGCATTTCAGAAACATCATCCCAAGAACATCATCCCAAGAGTCAAATATGGTGAAGGTAGTGTGATGGTCTGGGGCAGCTTTGATGCTTCAGGACCTGGACAACTTGTTGTGATTGATGAATTCTGCTCTCGACCAAAAAATCCAGATAATGTCCTGTGACCTCAAGCTGAAGCACACTTTGGTTCTGCAGCAGGACAATGATCCACAACCCACCAGCAAGTCCGACTCTGAATGGCTTTGCAAAAAAATTAAAAAATTAAGATTTTGGAGTGGCCTAGTCAAAGTCCGGATTTGAATCTGAATGAGATGCTGTGACCTGAGGAAGGAGTGTTCATAGCACTGTATATTGGTAGTAAACCTGTCAGACTCCCCAGAAGAGGAATTGATGTGAAGCAAAAGTATTTGTGAACTCATATTAAGATCTGTCTGCCCATATTGAGATTTGTGTGTGCTTCAAAGCTTCAAATACACACAGCACTTTTGCTAGAGTCCTGACATGCCATATTTGTGTTTAGTTTTATGGCCCCGTGTTTAGATTTACAGGCTATGGACTAGTCAATAAGCTGTGTGGCAAAATCAAACAGGACATGGCTCTGTTAAAATGGACTGTGTGCTGAACAGTTGCTGTATTTGTACTGAGTATTGAGTATATTTACTTACATGTTAATATTTAAAACTTCCCAGAATAACAGAATCTACTAGTTTGTTTTCAGAACAAAAGAAGAACCCCTAGTGCACTAACAATATCAATTTGCTACATCAATTTTTAATCAACTAGTATTGTTGAAACGACCGAGTGTTAGAGTGACAGTTGTCTGTCAGTGTCAGCCCTGCAACTGACTGTACTTCACCTTAACCCAAAGATGCTGGGATAAACTTCAGCCCCTTTTACCCCAAAGGAAATAAGCAGAGGGTGATGGAATGAATAGTGCGCAGCTTGTAAGTTTAAACTCGCAGCCATAAAACTTAAATCTTTTGGCTTTTGTGCACTGAAACATTGATCATATTACATTCACAGAAATCTTCATAAATACACACAGATCTTGATACGCAGAAATCTTATTACAGACAAATCTCAATACAATCAGTTCCCAAATATTTTTGCTGCAGTAATAGCCCCATACAGTCTCTCTCCCATAAAGGTTTAAATCAGGTATTTGACATCCAGAAACGTATGTAATTATAACTAAAATGAGAACGATTAAAATGTATTTTAAATAAACAAAAACACAAATTTTAATAAATATAATCGATTTTTAAAAAAAATTCTATTTTATATATATTTTAACAATTATTATTTATTATAACAAGATTGTAGATTTTGTTGTTGTTGTTGTTGTTGTTGTTGTATTTCATTGTGATTGTCACATTTTGTATAAATATAATTGTATCCCTGATGTGCAGCCTTCCATACCCACTGTCACTACTGTATTGGTCAACCAATTGGTGAACTGAAAGTATACTTTATTGGAAAAGTTGTGGATGAAAAACATTTGACCTGAGAAAGATCTACAAAACATTGAAACATTATGAGTAAAACTGGAGAATTCAGAGTAAGTGTGAAGGTGTTACTTCTTTTCCCATGTCACTATAGACAATGGCCATGTACCTGGAGATGTGTGTACTTTCTGACTGTGACTTTGTCCCACCCTCAAAGACATGCATGTACAGGTGGATATGACTTCAAAATGTTATCTTTTCTTTTTATATCACAGATTTTAATAGATGAGAATGCTCAGCACACACAGAAAGCTTTGGCCAACCAGAAGCTGTCATAAAAGGGGATCTACTACCTTATTCCCCTTGGCCGCTGATCAGCACCTCTTGTTAACAAACAGCCTGCAGTTTTAAAATAAAAATGATATTGGTTGAAATGTCGAAGGAATTATTTTTTCAGATAATGCAGCTTTAAAGATAAGCAGGGGAAAAAAAGAATGTATTTCTGCATTTACAACTGTACTTCATATATACTGACGTTAGCATATACATTTTGAGTTGTTTATTTTTCCTTATTCATTTCCACGAAGAAGATAAGAAAGAAAAGAACTTGTGCTCTAGTATCCTTGTAAACTTTTGCCTCTGACAGCAGCTGAATCCTGGAGGTAACAGCTCTGTAAATGCCTGCCCTCTCAGAGTTTATGGATCCTCAGCGCGGCCACAGTGGACAGATATGGACAGAGTGACCTTGCCTCGCGTCGGCCGCTTGTTGTTCGGAGGGAATGATGAAGCGAGTGTCAGCCAATCAGAGGCGTCCGTCGTGATGTGCTATTATCACTCTCCCTGGTGTGGCCCTATTTCATTCCAGCGTCCCGTTGACCTTCATTCTACAATGCATCCTGCTGACTTTAAGCTTCCTCCGTCCTCTCGGCGCAGATGATGGACGCCCCAGCTGTCCACTTTCACCGACACTGCATCGGCCCGCACCCCCACCGACACCCATCAGAACCCCCACCGCGACAGATGTCCTTTAACTGGAATCGACTGCACGCTCCTCAATTATTCAAACTGTTGAACAATGCACTTCCCGATGTCTGTGTGACCTCTGATACGGATCTGATGGCTGAGTAATGGCGCAGTCGATGGGAGCGGACAGCACTTCAATAGACACACTTCACTGTTGTTGTCATTGGACGCTCTGGAGGAACTGCGCTGTGTCTCTTTGGGAAACAGTGAGGATGAGGAGTTCACAGCACGCTTCATTTAACCAACTGCTACAAACAAACAAGGCAGTGTCCCTGGAGATCTCCGAGACTGTTCTCATGTGTATATAGCATATATAGCTGTGTCAAATATAAGGATGCTTGGGTTGAGGAAGCTCCATTCATGTATGGGATGTTCCCACCATGGATGAGCAATTAGACCAGAATCCTCAAAAAGTCATGGCCACTCTTGACTTTGGATGGAAGGTGCTGATTAGCATATACTCAAAAATTTATTTTCATGTTATGGCACTCATGACAGTCAGGTACAGTACGGCCTTTGAACATGCAGTCTTGAGTTATCCACCATTGCATTCTTCATCAGTTCTGAGCAGTGGACTCATTTCAGTTTCATTATAGCCAATTTGATCATTTTTAACAGAAAAGATCAAAATGATTAAAATGATTTTTAACCTAAATATCTTGTGTTTCCACTGAAGTGCATAACTCCAGTCAGAACTTTTTATAACAAGAAACAATCTAATAAACTTTTTTTTATCATTTTATTTCTTTGCTTTCACTTTTTGCCTTATGGCCAAATCAACAGACTGCAGATAGCTTTACCATTTTGAAAAGCAGACCACCCTGATGGAACCAAAGGCCAAAGGGTTCCTAAAGTTGAATGGTACAGTAACCCTAACCACTTTCAGGGGATGTTTCAGACCCTTTTGACAATGAAAACTTACCTGTACAGACCCATACCGTTTCAGTGGAAATGCCCCTGACTCCTGGTCAGGGGTGACCAATGTGGGACACAACAGTACACTTATTTGCCTTTCACAACTTTTTTGACAACTGAAACACCTCTAAAAACATGGCGCCTGACCTCAGTATGGACATAGACAAGAAACCATTCCCCTACGGTCTGAATCTAACCAAAAATGCAAATTTCTGTGTGCGGGGTTTACCCTCCTCACCAGGTCAAAGTATGAACTAATGAGCTATTTTTAAATGTCACTTTCCACGATGGGAACACTATTTTTTCATTATTCCACATTTCAGGGATTTGTGTAAATGTCGCATAGTCGTGAAATTTCACTGAAAATGGTTTGGCATTTTACAACTTCATTAAGACGTTTTACAATTTGAGTTAAAGAGAAGAGGTCACAAGAGTCAAAGTCACTCTCAGAAGGTTCGATCCCAGAGCTGGACGCCTTTCTGTGGGAAGTCAGAATGTCCACACCGTGTTACTATGGGCACTCACCGTATAAAGACATGTATGAAATGAATATGTGAGTCTTAAAGCCCAAAGCAGCTGAGATAGGCTCCAGCTCTCTACAAGAAGAAGGATCTACAGGTTCTGTAGACAAGCTACAATTAAACGCTGAGTGGATGCTACATATAGGGGTGATCCAATCAATCTACCACCAATCATGATCAGCCACCAATAGTGTGATTGCCAATCAAACAGAATGGCCGATCAGCAGGGCCTATCAAACAACGCAAAACACGCTAGACTTTCACTTGTTTACCACAAAAATGGCATCTCAGGTCTGGCGTTTTTTTGACATGTCTCAGCAGGACGAAGAAACTTGCTGTTTGCAACATTTGTCCACCGTGGGGGAAAGTGACCAAAACCTGACAACACCACAAACCTCATCAGACATTTGAAGGAAAGTCACGTCAACGAATATGAGAAGTTTTCAAAGCTGGCTAGCACTAAGACCGAGCGCAGCAGTTCTCCAGCACAGACGCCCCTCAAGCAGCGGAGTTAGAAACTATGCCACGACAGCAATTTTATGGTAAGGACAGTAAGAAACAAAGAGAAATATCAGTGGTCCATGCAAGTGTTGATAGTGAGCATCTTTTTAGCACAGCAGGAAATATTGTGGATGAGAAAAGGAACAGACTTTCTTCTATAGTCTATATTTTATTTTATTTTCTGGTTTATGTAGCACTCCAATTTGTGCCTGTTATTTTTTTCCTTAATTTAAAATTCAGTGAAGTAAAGCTACGTGGTTAGGATAGTAAATAATAAAATAATAATAAAACACAAAAAACAAGTTATTTGTTGTTTTTTTGTTTGGCATTTTGTTGCCTGTGGTTATTGTGATCAAAACTTACTTTTCTCGCAGAATAAAACTAAAGAGATAAAAGAAAAGAAAACATTTTCAGTTGATTCCCTTTTAGTTTTACCACCGCCTAGTAATTAATGTTTAAAATAGTTCTGTGTTCTTTTATTTAACCACACACAGATATTTTTGTTAACAAGGTTTACTTTATTGGAGAAAGGTAGTGTGTTGTAAAAGGTTACCTGACTCTAAACCATCGTACTGCCGTCAGCGGAACTGAAAATCATTTTTATGCGAGTGTGTCGGCGAAGGTCACTTGTGCGGAGCTGCGTTTTCCTAAAGCGGACCCAGTGAGAGGTGAGAACCAGGTGATTTATAAAGATTTTGAAGGCACATTATCAAGCAAAAAATGAGAGCCATTCTTCAACATGACAAGACACCAGCTCGGCTTCCCGCTCCATTCAGAGAGAATGTTGACAGGGAAGAGCAATGCCTGCGTCTCCGAACAGACAGCGCATTCCCGAGCTGTCAACGCACCGGCAGCTTCAGCTCACAAACAAATCATTACGCTGCAGGGGACCATGCATGAGCACACCTACAATACAATGTCCCAACAAAACTTTCTCTGCCTGCAAGCCTGATTGAATTTTTCCGATATAATGAAAACATAAACACTCAATTGAATTAAACTGCGACCATAATGAAGAAATCCCAACTCTTTTCGAGGGCGAGTAATCAGGCAGCAATAAGCCTCTGGACTGACTCATTGCGGAAAATGTAATTTGAAATGAGAAGGAAGACAATCAAAGTCTTCCCAGAAGCCGCTGCTGGTGTCCATTAGGCTCAGTAGATTGTGTCCTTTGATAACGGCGATGCCCCGAGACAGACAGAGAGGAAGAGGCCCGTCTGAGGCTGGTGACTAATCTCTGAGCTGTTCAGAGACATACATAATGTGCCGTCATTAGCCCCGTTCCTTATGTCGAGCTAATTGGTAATAACAGCAACAATCAGGCCCAAGTGGAAAACAGGATCCTCACAGACATTTTACTTGAGCCTCGTGCTTCTTTTATCAGTCTGTCTTTATCCACAAAGAGGTTTAGTGGCTTTTCAGTACAAGCCATTATTTTGGATGTCTGCAGTTTGGTAGAGCTGGTATTATGAGGGTTACTGTGAAGATTTAAGTGGTTATGTCAGGGAAGTTC
Organism: Rhyacichthys aspro; assembly: GCA_036850595.1. Lineage (NCBI taxonomy): Eukaryota > Metazoa > Chordata > Actinopteri > Gobiiformes > Rhyacichthyidae > Rhyacichthys > Rhyacichthys aspro. The sequence continues at coordinate 21,738,602 of CM072163.1, read as the reverse complement.
ACATCTCATTGTTCAGGATAATACTCTTCCCCCATTTTCCTCATCGTTTTCAAAAGTGGTTTCACAAACAAACTGGATCTTTGGATCAATTTGGTTAAGACCGGGACCAAAGAGCAGCTGTTTGGTCTGAACCATGATCCGCTGTAACTTTCACAGCTGAAAATTTAGTTTGGGCCAAATGTGAAAGTCTGAAAGTCTGGTGTGAAAGCCTCCTAAGTCCAAAACTTCAAAGTATAACCTGCTCTCATGTGCTGGCCGCATACAGTCATATTTTGGCACAAATTGTTTTTTTGGCCACAGAAAATGCCATTTATTTCGAGATGAAAACATGTTGCAGTTCTGCTGACAGCATGAGTGGACTAGTCAAATAGAGCGTATCCTAAACCTGGCAACTCTAAAAACAGTGAAAGGTGGTGTGTATAGGCTTTGGCCCACATATGGCAGACAGGCTTTTTAGTCAAATCTTATTGTATGTATTTTGTCCTGTATTTTGAAGCCGGTTGAACCTATCCCAAATGTGTCTGTTTTACCCAGTGAGACAGAAACAATCCCAGTCTGCATCAGTGGTATCATGAAGCAGCTTTGTTTAGTATCACATATATGTTATAACTTGATTTTACAGTAGCTACATGGATGCTTGTTAGCTCAGTAAGTATAACAACCATTGCACTGAAGGCTGAGGCTGCTCTGACTGAATTCAGAAGTGGAAAGTAAACCATGTCAAACAGACCAAAAGTTATGAGTGATGTTTTGTTGTGATTGTGGAGAACTGGCAGCCAAACTTATCAGATGAATGTGTACCTCGCAGTCACAGGGGGCGCCCTGAGTGACAAACCTGAAATGAGGTTTTGGCAGCCGTCACTATCAGATGTTTTAAACAGGAGTGATAATCCCAGAGTCTCGATGCTCACCCAAATGAGTTTAAATAAAGAGTGATAAAAGCAAATGGAATGCAGATATCAGACTCTCAAACGGCTTCATTTTCCCTCTTTGGCCTTATTATATTTTATTTACTAGCTGCTCACTGTTGTTCAAAAGCCGGGGTGCTAGGGATGGTCCATGTTGTTCAGTTTGACATCCATCCTATTGTGTGTCTGTTGCTCCACTGCTTCATCCAGAGTCTGCAAACTAATACCTATAGCTCACACATGTCAAACTCAAGGCCCGGGGGCCAAATGCGGCCCTTTGCACTGTTTTATGTGGCCCTTCATTACTTTTAGTAGTTTACATTTTTGGCACTAGGTTAAATTCAAACATTGATTGATTTTTGCTACAAAGATTAACCTACCACTACCTATTACAACTAAATCCTGTCCAAATATGACTAAAACCTGTTCAAATCAGTCTAAATCCTGTTCAAATCCAACTAAAATCAGTTCAAATCCAACTAAAACCTGTCCAAATCTGACTAAAACCTGTTCAAATCCAATTAAAATTTGTTCGAATCCAATTCAAATCTGTTCAAATCCAACTAAAACCTGTTCAAGATACAATCTCTCTAAATTTAATCTCCATCTTTGGCCCCTGGAAGGAGGGGACTATCGCGGCCCCTCGCCACTTTGAGTTTGACACCTCTGCTATAGCTGAACCAGCCCTCTCTATTACTTTTTCAAGATCTCAAGATCAAGATTTTTTACAATGTCTTTTTTCTGAGACGGCCCCCAACAGACTGCTGCATAAAAAACGAAATTAGCCAGTACTGCTGATAAAACATTTGCAGCAGTTTATTGTTCACATTAAAAGACCTTTGCTTTCTTAGAAAATGTAGCCAGCTTTGACCTTTCCTATAAAGTACATCTGTATTTATAGACCAGTCCAGCTTGTTGTCCAGATGCACTCCCAGGTATTTATAGCTGTAATGTATTTCAAAGTCATCTTCACTGATGGTCACAGTTTAAATTGAGGGTGTATTGCGCCTGAAGTCAGAGTCAGTGTAGAGCTAAAGTTTAGAGACTGTTTCCTTTGAACCTTGTGCCAAGACTAACTCCCCTGCATTTTAAGACAACGAGGGGAAACTGGGAATCTTTTGCTATTTTTCCATCCAAGGTGAGACTTCTGCTGGAGACACAGACTGCTTTACTGCAACTATATATTGACAATCTTTCATAAACCTTTATTTTGGCTTTACATGTATGTATACCTACTGGATGTCCCAGTGATGATGATGATGAAGGAGAGCCAACCAGCTTCTAACATTAAAATCCAGGTCTTATTTGAGAGGTATTTCACTATACACTTATGAAGGACCCTGAAGTCTTTCTATAAAATGCTTTAGGCCAACAGCCGCCCTGGGATGAGAATTAGCTTTACATTTTAGCAGTTCCTCTTAATATTTACCTTGCTTAATTGGGCAGTTGAATCAAATAGTCAGACTCTGTCCACTTGTGTGCACTGTTAAAGGTCACCCTAATTACTTCAAGATGGCTGCAAAGTTTTTCTCAATGTGTGTGTGTCATTCTGGTCCACACTGTCCAACTAGTCTGCTTACTCAGAGAGAAGGGTTGGAACCACACTTTCCAGTGCAGGTACTAGTTTAACAGAGATAAATCATGAAACTCAAATGCATTGCTGTTAAACACAACAACAAACACAGTTTATTATGTTGTGTTCTGTCAGGCTGCTGTCCCATATCAAGAGCTGGGACCTGAGATAAGAGATGTGCTGTGTTGTTTTACCGCTTTTATTAATCACTCTGTGCACTGTCATAAGCAACAGACAGCAATGGTGCAGAGATGTGGAAATCCCCAAGACCAAATCATCAGTTTACAAGTCAAGTCACGAGGCCTTGCAACTGAGAATAAACAAATCTCAATCGGAGCCATCAAAAAGCAAGTTTGAATCCAAGTCGAGTCATTGAGGCTTACGCTTTAGTCTTGACATTGGCCTCATTTTTGTGACCAAAAGCTTTTCACATCCAGTGACTTTTAGCTTGCAGCCTTTAGCAAATGTGGCCTAAATACTCATATAAATAATGCAGCTAAATATAGAATCATGCTCAACGTTCTCTACCCACTCACAGGACAAGTCAGTTATTTGCCACATGCCAAAATCATCTTGTGCGGGCTGGTGGCCATTGTTCTTTTGTCTTTAAAAATTTTCTCTGGTGTTTTAAACTTTCATAGCCATAATGCCCACACAGCTCACAATTTTTACATTGAAAGGGTCTCTATGAAAACATACTAACAGAGATTACATATTTACAAGAAATTCAAAGAAGATTGTAAACCCTAACGGAAGGACCCCTCCACTCCCTTTCCTCTATGAATATTCCTGAGCCTGAAGCCTCTCGGCCTGCGGTGTAGTGATCATCAGATTCCTGACAGCGCTGATTGGAGATCACAGGTTTACCGCTCCAGTATTCCCTCGTCCACTTTTTGATGTGCTGTGTTTGCGGATTTTGCTCCACATGCAGCACTCTGCAGTAGATGTGTGGAATGACCTTTGGCCTCAGTGGTATTTAAAAAGAAGTGGGAGCCTCAGACCTCAACGCACTCTTAAAAATAAAGGCCCATCTATGCTATACATTATTGAGCACAAACTGAACCTTGTGCTAAGCTGGAGGAAGTTGGACAGGAATGAACCCTTTGAGGCACTTACACATTTAATATTCAATATTCATATTAGTATTAGCCTCCAAAAACCACAAAGTAAGTATAAACAAGACAAGATGGTTTTGTCTAATGACACCCGACTGCTTTTAATGTTCCTTGGGAGAGAAATGAGAAACTGACTTCATATAAAAGAGCATTTAAAATAGCACAATTAGCGCTACATAAGCTGAAGGCTACATGCTAAAAGTCACTGACATCTTATGTTAAGTTGGACAAGCAAATAAGCATGGCAGACCGCAACAGTTGTCAATGTTCACAGGGTTTATTCATCAAAGATCATAAATCCTTCTTTGATGTGTTAACTTTGGCTGATGGAAATGAACTGCCAGACCCATTAAGAAATTAGCTTAGGTTGACATTAGGTTGATTTTGTGCCTTAAATGCTGTCAAACCATTGATCAGACCAGCTTCATCTTCCTTTTCTGCTGTTCCTTTAGGGGTCCCCACATTGAATCACAATACATTTATATTTAATCTGGCATGTGTTTTAGACTGGATGCTCTTCCTTGATCTAGGCTGGGCATCAGCAAATACACTGACTTGTGACCCCTTTGGTTAGATTAAACCACTGATCAGATGAACATAACTGATTAATGCAGTAAAATTAGTTTCCCACAAAGAGCTGACTATTGACTACAGTATTGGCATGTTTAAAGACCACTTTAAAAATACTACATTGTGATTGGAATGATTTTTTTACCCAAATATAACTTTCAAACATGAATTGTAAATACTGCCTCAAAAAAGTTTGTCACATAATTTAATTTATTGCACAAATAAACATTTTGTTTGTGCAATATATTGATCCTGTTCACTCAAAATGTTAACTTGTTTGTAGAATCCCAACTAATGTAACATTTTGTGGAGAAAATGTTCAGATTTTTGGTGGGGTAGTTTGCAGTGTACTTGGGTGATAAAATTAATGACCCATCAGGAGACATATTCACGGAACTAAAAGCATCAATATTTTATTCATCTAATTAATGTTTGGTTAATATGTTTTAGAGCCCAGCCAACAGTGGGTTATTTTTCCATTGCCCACAGCAACAGACCCAGGCTCAGTAATAGCTACTGACAGACAAAAAACAGTATCCACATTCATTTTTAACATATACCACATATTATTTATTACACATTACCCAGTATGGATTAAATGACTATATTACTGTCTCTATCCTGGCCCTATTACCTTTTATTTGCCAGCCACCACTGCATGAAAGTATGATACATCTATATTTGTCGGTAAATGGAGCTTAAAAAAGCCTCAATACTGACCTACTGTAACTCGTCAATAAAATCAAATATGTTACCAAAATGGAATGACATAATGCAATAAGCACACTTTGGTTTCTTTCCCAGTTTTGTGCCTGGAGGATACAGTGTAATCTTGGCCGCTTTCTTCTTTATTGTTCCAAGTGGACCACACAATGCCAGATTTGCTCAACCTGGATAATTAGAGCTGACCTCAAGTTACAGAGTTAAAGCCAGGGCTGTAGCGTGACTTTGGCATGAGTCGTCAGGGAGACATTGTGCACTCAGGCTTTCCAAAGCCGTTGCTTGTTATAATCCCATAGAAAGAGTCATATGGAATCAATATGCCCCCAAAGCCCCTCTCTGAAGGGTTACGTTTGTGCAGGCCCAGACTGTCATGCTTCGCGGATATGAGGGCAGTGATGGAACACCTCAGAGCTGCTGGGAACTGGTCGGGAGTACTTTGCGGGAACATCTGAGGTATGTTATGACACTTTAGGGAGGTAATGGAGCGATCCAAAGCAATTGTTGGTTCAACCCAAGCATTCAACATGAACAGAAAACCAAAATGTATCTGCCAATTGTATTTTTGCCAACTCTACAAGTATTTCTGTTTGTTGGAGATCCTTTATGGCTGTCAGAGGTCAATTGGCTTCACCTTGAAGCATAGCAAAACTAACTCTCCAACAGAATTTGCATAATGAGCAATTTGGGTGGAAGTGGGAGTTGATTTTTTCTCTGTCCAACATCAGTGTCTAAATTATTAACATGGCTTTTCTTGAGATGAGGATCATTTGGTGATGCGATAAGTTATTGGCTTATTTAACCACTTTTGGCCAGATCTATTCATGGCAACTTTTGTACTTTTCACTTGTAAAATAAAGAGTAGTTATATCTTCCAACTTGACTTCGACTAGAGTTTCCACTGGACAAAATTTTATTTGTCTGTTTTCCAAAGAAAGCCAGACAGACAAAAGACAATAAATGGGTTTAGGGTGTGATGGATCACATGTAATGGGATTATGTAATAGGGATATTAAAAATAAAGACACTCTATCCCATTGCACTATAAAAGAATATGTCATCAGACTACAGGCTGTTGAAAAAAGGGGATTAAAATATCTGCACATTAACAAATCTGACTACTGTTTGTTTGCATAAACCACTTACAGATGGCCCAGCTGTGCGTCTCTCCCCCCTCCTGCTGCAGGTTCATGGAGCATCTTTGTGCTTCTGTGGAACTTGCTTTATTTTAATAATTACATTTTCTTTGTAGTAATTAGTAATTATACTGGAATACTATTGAAGAAAAACCTTCACAACTCTGTATGTACAAGTATGTTCTGTGTTTAAGATTATCATCCTGAGCAAGAACTGAGCCGGTATAGTCACTTCTGTGACATTTGCCCAGGCAACAGCTCAAGTGGTAGAAAAATGCCTTTTTGGTCTGTGTTTATACCTTTTTAAAACTCCTTTCAGGCTGGACACTACCCATAACAGAATAAGTGGTAGAAAATAAATGAATTAATGAATGTGTATTAAGATATAGTGGTCCCTCGTTTATCGCGGGGGTTACGTTCTAAAAATAACCCGCAATAGGCGAAATCCGCGAAGTAGTCAGCTTTATTTTTTACAATTATTCTATATGTTTTAAGGCTGTAAAACCCCTCACCACACACTTTATACACTTTTCTCAGACAGGCATTAACATTTTCTCACATTTCTCTCTTGTTTAAACACTCTCAAAGTTCAAACTTTAGCATCTTCCTCTGCCTTTTGGGTGCGACCGCAGGTGCCTTTGTCGGTGCAGAACGTTTCGTCGACATTGTGGGTTTTGTCGGGGAGAAAACTTGCAAACATACAGCACTTCAGAGTCACACTGCTAGCGATCGAACATTTATGTAAATTTGGCAAGCCGAACACATTCTGTACTGTACAGGAGACACGGCACTGAGGAGATTGATTGACAATGGTCTACAGTCCCTTAGCCAATCAGGACGCAGAACACAATGCGCAAGTTCTCCTTTAGCCAATCAGGACGCAGAACACAATGCACGAATTCTCCCTTAGCCAATCAGGATGCAGAATACAATTCGCGTTCATACGCTGTAAAAAAAAAAAAGCACGCAAAATTGCACTAAAAAAAATCTGCGAAACAGCGAAAAGTGAACCATGTTATAGTGAGAGACTACTGTACTTACAAACGGTGTATGGATGTTATTGTTTTTGAAAAATTAACACAAGTAAGACAACAACCATAGCCATCATGTTATTCAATGTCATACCATTGAATGACATGATGGCGCCAGCAGTGTGAACGGCGTCCTGTCTGTCAGTGTTTCTTTGCTTATTGTTTGTTCTATGGATATGTGTTTGCTGCTCAAAGGTTTCAGCTCTACTTGTGTATGATTGCCAGTCACTTCTAAACATCCTAGCATTGCAAGAGACCCTGTTAAAGCACTGTTTTGATCGCCAGTATTCTTGTCCTCCACCAACCTGGATCATATCCATACCAGCTTACCAGCACCGCACACCTTTTACCAATCCCCGGAGGAGATGCCCGAGGAGGAAAAGGGGGAAGTGGGCAGGCAAGTCTTCGGCGTTCTTTGAACTTCTTCCTCCAGACTGTTCTTTCATTAGTTCTCCGCGAACCTCTGGGAAAAGTGGAGGACTAGCTTCTGTGTTCAAGTCCAAGTTCCACTGCAGACAGGTTTCTGCAAGTACTCTTTCTAGTTTCGTGCTGCAGCTCTTTGAAATAAAGCGCAAAGTGCCCTTACTGTGCGCACTTATCTACCGTCCAGCAAAGTTCAACAATAACTTTATCCAGGACTTTTCAGATTTTGTGTCAGGGATTGTTTTTAAGGCGAGACACGGCAGGTGAAAACATCGTTTTTTGATGCAGTGGTTAATTTTGAGATTTTGTGCCAGTTTGCTCCCTTAACATGTAAGCTTTCAGGTCAAAACAAAAAAAAAAGTCAACATTACACAGTAAGGTAGTTATTACATTATTTTTGTCAACTTGCGCCTTTAGATTTTCACCACTTGATACGCGGTTCCGGTTCCGTGTTTATACTCCGTCTGAGAGAAAATTCCGACAACGCCGAAATCCACTCATAAATTCTCACAGAAAAGACGGCAACAGTTGTCACTAGCAAGAGCTAACAAAAAGAATGTTAATATCAATACAGTAGACGGTGAAACTCGCCAGCGAGTGCCTCAGCTCGTAAGCTTTCGTTTGGAAAGGGAGACTCTGTTGGCGCTTATGACAGCCGCGCCACACAGGAATGGGTCATAATGCACGTCACGCAATTAAATGAACTGGATAAGTTGTGGTTGAACTGTACAGTTATAGCTGTAAATACATGCAGAGAGACTGACATGGTTAGGCTTTCAAAAGCAAACAGTCTTCAGTCCACCCGTGTGAAACACAGGCACCAAACCCTCAGCACAGCCAAAAAGGCTAACGCCTCATTTACACTGACTGCGAAACGGATTCCGTACGGAATCCGTATGTTCCCGTTTAGGGGGGGGGGGGGGGGGGGGGGGGGAACCCGCAACCGGGGCCGGGGGGCCCCCCAACCCCCCGGCTGGCGGGGGGGGGTTTGGGTTCCCCCCCCCCCCCCCCGGGGGGGGGGGGGGCGTAAAAACCCCCCCCCCCCCCCCCCCCCCCCCCCCCCCCCCCCCCCCCCCCCCCCCCTTTTTTTTTTTTTTTTTTTTTTTTTTTTTTTTTTTTTTTTTTTTTTTTTTTTTTTTTTTCCCTCTTCCCCCCCCCCCCCCCCCCCCCCCCCCCCCCCCCCCCCCCCCCCCCCCCCCCCCCCCCTCTCCCCCCCCCCCCCCCCCCCCCCCGGGGGGGGGGGGGGGGGGGGTCCTTTTCGGGGGGCCCCGCGCGGGGCGGGGGGGGGGGGGGCCCCCCGGGGGGGGGTGGTTTTTTTTTTTCTTCTTCCTGTTTTTGTTTTTTTTTGGGGGTGGTTTGGGGTTTTTTTTTTTTTTTTTTTTTTTTTTTTTTTAGGCGTAAGGTAGTTCTGTTCAGCTGGAGGCTATTACTATTAATAATTCATTCATTTATCAATTTCCATGTGTTTTAAATATTATACACTACTGTTATTTATTAATTGAATATATATTTTCTTTGTAGGTTGGGTGTTTCAATAGAAATGTATGAAATTATTAAATATAAAACTTTAAAGGCCGTTTTCTCAAAATTAGTTTTTTCTCACACTCTGAGCACGAAATCTCCACTTCAGTAGCACCCACAAGCACCAGATTTTCCAGTATTATACTTAACTATATTCTGAAGGCTTTTACAGAGGGATTTGTTGATATATCATTCCTGTCTTGAATTATAGGTCTTTTTATACCAAAAATCATGGCAAAAATTTATTTTTTAAGGCTATTATCAGTTTTCTCAAATTTACCAAAGAACAAAATAAGATATCCAGATTCCCCTCTGTAAAAGCCTTCTCATATAATATGTCAACAAAATGAACCAAAACATTTAAACCTGGTCCTTTCCCATTTCCAGATTTTGTGTTTGGAAATGTATGCAAATTAGCGTATATTTAAGTATATACAGCCTCATTTGCATATTAAAACATTAATTTACACAAAACTTGTAATACATTTTTTTCTTATGTTTATGCCAGTAATGAACTGGAGAGGTTTCACAATGATATCTTTTAATTTTAAAAAATACCCTATTCACCTGTAGTGTCTCGCCTTAACACGGACTGTTTTTTAATTTTGGGTGATTTTAACATTTGTGTGTTGTGTCTCTAAGCCTTTGGTCAAGGACTTTTTAAACATCATCGATTCTTTTAACCTTACACAGTGGGTGACTGCCTCCACACATGAAAAAGGACACACGCTAGACCTTGTTTTATCACATGGTCTTAATGTGAGCATTGAAGAAATTTGTAGCGCACCTGTATCAGACCATATGCCTGTTCTGTTCAGTTTAAGCCTGCCCCACTCTGAAGCTAAACCATGCGCCCCGATGTGCTGCCGGCGGCTTTTAAACTCGTTAACTGCAGCACAGTTTTCTAGCGCTTTTAAATCCTCTGTGCCTGCTATTCTGGGGGACTCTTGTCTTACGGACGTTGATGAAATTAACTACTTGTTAAACTCTACCTGCAATATAATCCTGGACTCAGTCGCCCCATTCACCATGAGGCATCCTAAGCCTGCTTCAGAGCCCTGAAATGACACTATGCGTGAGATTAGACGCGAATGTAGATGAGCGGAGAGAAAGTGGAAAAAGGACAAACTACATGTCTCCCTGGGATTTCTTAGAGACTGTTTATGTAAATGTCAGAGAACAGTCAAGCTGGCAAAAACTCAATATATGTCAAACCGTGTATCAAATAATAGTCACAGGCCTCAGGTTCTTTTTAATGTCTTAAATCACATTATTAATCCTGTTGATTCTTCCTGTATTGTTCTGTCAGATGCAGATGTGTGACAGTTTTTTTTAAGTTTCCACAAAATTTCTTTTCATTGTTTCGCAGATGACCTGCAAGTCTATCTGCCATTAAAACCAAACTCTAACTGTACCCAAGCCTTGCTAAACTGCCTGCAAGACAGTAAAGACTAGTTGTCACTAAATTTTTTAAACTTAAATCAGAAAAAAACAGAAATAGTTGTTTTCGGAAACTCAAAAGAAATTATTGATGCCCTTGATCCACTAGCCCCCTATAGTCACCCGTTTGTCAAAAATCTTGGTGGATCTTGGATGGCTCTTTCAAACTAGACCATCAAATCAGCTCTGTGGTCAAAACCGGATTTTTTCAGATGCGCTTGTTGAGCAAAGTCAAAGCATACCTGCCTCCAAAAGACTTTGAGCGTGTAATCCATGCTTTCATAACCTCTCGCTTGGATTTCTGTAATTCTCTGTACTGTGGGTTGGACCAGTCCTCTTTACGTCCTCTTCAGCTTGTCCAAAATGCAGCTGCTCGTCTTCTTACTGGTACAAGGCGTTTTAACCATATAACACCTGTGCTGGCCTCTCTGCACTGGCTCCCTGTCTGCTGCAGGATTCATTTTAAGATTTTATTAATTGCCTTCAAATGTCGTAATGGAGCCCACATACCTCTCAGAACTGCTGACCATCCATGTTCCCACCAGAACAATGAGATCTACAAACCAGTGTAACTTAGTGGTACCTAGAACTCGGCTCAAAACCAGAGGTGATAGGGCCTTTGCTGTAGCTGCTCCTCTGCTATGGAACAGTCTACCTCTTAACGTTTGAGAGGCACTTTCCCTCAGTGTTTTTAAATCCTCACTAAAAACTTATTTGTTTGCACTGGCTTTTAACACAAATTGAGCTGGCCTCTGACTTCCTTATCCATTCTTATTACCTGTATTTATTTCAATCAGTTTTATTGTTGTAATTGTTTTTACTTGTTTTTATGTGCCTTTCAATTTGTTCTACCTTCTAATTTTAGTTCACTTTACTGAGCCTGTAAAGTACTTTGGGCAGCAATGGTTGTTTTAAATGTGCTATATAAATAACATTGACATTGACATAATCGAACTATGTGTCATGTCCAGTTTATTTAAATATTTGTGAAGACTCACACACAAGATCATCTCTGTAAGTGTTACCGCTTTTTGAATGTCTGCCTGTGTGACTGATGCTGAGCAAACATGACTCTGAGGTCTATGACATCTCAATCTTCTGAATGAATCCTGCTACTGTCACTTCTGATGTCCAGTGTCCACCATCAGGACACTACTGAATACTTAAGAGTCTGACCATGAAGTGCCATTTTGTGTAAAATTATCATTATTTGTTCATGCATGCAGTTGTGTGTACTAAAGAGAGCTCCTCACTCTGGAAGTTTTGTTACAATTTAACAGTGAAAAGTCACTCATTTCATCAGATCTAGAGGCTCTTTTTACACAGTACTATCCTTCATGTGTGAAAGCAATCCAGACAGCTTTCTCGCCCATTATAACCCAAGTTGAGTGCCATGTATGAACAATGTCTAGAGCTCCTCCTCATTCTCTCTACAGCTATGTAACTATGATGTATATTGCAACTATATTTGAATATACATAGTACTGATATAAGCGCATTAACTGTTGTCACTTGCATCAGCCTTTTGTTGTGAACATTGATATTTTAGTCAAAGTAGTTATGTGTCATGTCCCGTTCCCTTATACTGTACACTGCTTAGGAAAACCCTTTTTTGCTGACACATATAAATGCAAATTCTGTGGACATCCTCCAGACTTTCAGTGCATTTGAGAAGTGTGCCCTTTCCAGACTAGAGGAATTTCTTTTGATATCTCTTAGAGACATGTGAAAAGGGCTATTTTGGCTTTGCCTAGAAATGGGTTGGGCTTGATTATGAGGCATAAAACCCAGGACTTTCCGAAGGAGAGACTGGATTTTGCATCCATTCAAACACACTGGCAGAAAGCCATGTTTATAATCCCTTCACTGGGGTCCGCATTCCCACCTCAGGGTCCTGTGGGTTCTTTCTAGGACCAGCTTTCTCGGGTCCATGTTGGTAACTATGAATTGCTAATAAATAAAAATGCCTGTCAGTGTATGTCTCTAAGTGTTAACCCTGCAATTAATTGTTGTCTAGACATTGCAGCATAACCAAAGCAGCTAGGATAGGCTCATAAAGGATGAGTGCAAGAGAATGAATCAATGTTTCAGATGAAAATAAATAAATTAAATCAAAATATTTATAATGTCTGTTTTTTACATTTTTGTGTTTTGTATTTCCCCATCCATAAGATATAATAATAAGATTTCTTTATAAAAACACGCTGATACAGCATGTGACTAATCTAACAGAGCCTTATATGAACATTTCAGTAATGAAAAATACAGATTTACTTTCTTCTGGAATATTCATTGCATTTATGTTTCTTGAAACAATGTATGGACTTCATTGGGAGGCTGGATTTTCTCTCTTATACCTGTGTATTTGATGTGCCTCTAGAAAACCACACAGGGAATTCCCAGACTGCACCACTCTCTCATGTTGACCATCTCTGTAACACGGCATGAAGGTATATTCTGATCAAAACCAGATCTCACGAGCACAGGTTTTCAGACTGACCTCTCAGTGCCAAATTATCGAGGCCCTTGTCAGATCTGTGCAACATCTCTCAGCCCCTAAAAGCAGCTCACATTACAAAGCATATATGAGCCACATGGTTTCCTTTGAGCAGCACTGCTTGTGCACATCACTCTGCTCTGTGTGTGTCTTTGTCTTTGTATAGTGTCCACACTTCTTTAAAACCCCATAAATTATTGTTATTCTATGTGGAGAGAACAAACCAAAATTGATTTCTAGATGATTGTCTGAAACATGATAAGAAAATATATACTGGAGTATGTAAGTGTACATTAACTTCCTATGTTGGTGAACAATGTAAAGTACATTGTACAGTGTCTGTCATAGACCCCACCCACACTGACTAACATCAAAGGGGAGGTTGGTCATGCATATTTGATTGCTTTAAGGAGCCAGTGCAAACTTCATGTATCAGCAGTGGACCCTGTTGTCTGCTGCAATGTTACACAATTCACACTGCACCAGTAACATTAGCTAAAAGGTCTGTCTTTTCTAAGGTTAGTTCCTCTCAGTAAAGAGTTCACGTCTGCCAAGCTTTTCACTCAAAAGTTGGGCAGATGTCAAACTGTGATGCAACAATGAACCTGAACCTTAAGAGCTAGTTTGCTTTCTAACTTTTGTACAAAATGCTAGAACATTACCAGGTACAGGTTGTAGGAGAAGAGTGATGGGTGGAGAGAAGGAGAGGTCATGTACAGGATGCAGAGGGAGGTTGGAGGAGGGAAGCTGATGGTGGCGTTCATTACACGCTCCAGTGCTTGCACATAACCTCGGCCCGGGCACAGCCATCACTCACACATATCTCCACACACAGGTTATGACTCCATGAATTTCGGGGACACTGGGATAGCTCCTTTTCCTTGAGCTTAAGTTAAATTTAACCACAACCTCTTCACTTCCAACCTACAGAAAGCCACGATGCAGCATAAAAGGGGACAGTCGCTCGTCCATTGGCTGTGGCACTTGTTGAGCATAAATGGCGCACAAGGCTGACCAAGACCGAATATTGGTCAGATATTTTCAACCAATATCAGGGAAAAAAGCAAACAAGTGGCTGTTTCATTAGAAAAAGTACAAAAATGAGAAAGCAGCCTTGTTGCCACAGACTGATAGAGGACCTTCTGGAGCTTGTTGCACTCCTTTTTCTCTTTCTCAAGGCTTCGCTCCAACAACAAGCTCTGGAGAGCTAACAGTTGTTCCCCTCTATAAACAATGGTGGAAACATGGCATTGCTTTTCTCCATATGCAGTTGTCACTCAGGCACACAATAGCAGATCCAGAACCAACCATTTTATTTTCAACCATCCACGATGTCATGAATTGTCTTCAGTTATCAAAATGTGCAGTATACAATTTCAATGCACACTTGTCAGAGAAAAACAATACTGTGATCTATCTCTTTACTGGTTTATGTCTTGTCAAAAGCAAAAAAAAATCAAAAGGTGGTGGATATTACCATCAACCATGTTCAATTTAAAATGTAGCATGCTATATGCTAAATTAGACAGATGCTTTATTATGAATCCATGAAATTTCCAAAGATTTCACTATAACATATTTTCTGTTGTATACTTCATACGACTCAGAGTGGCGAGCCAAGTCAAACTCAAATGAAAACTTGCTGCAGCAGAGTGCCCATTAGAACATCTTGGCATTGATGTGACTTCACAGCAATTCGTTGAAAACAACACAGTAAACTGTAATTTGGAGAGCTTCATTCTAGGCTTACCATTAATCATATTCCATCCATTTAAAATGTCTAACATTACTATTACCAGTGGCAGCTGGTAATTAAAAATTTAAGGGGGTGCTATTGGATTTCATGGCTGGTAAAACAGACTCTTTCAGAATCACATTAGCAAATATACACACTAAATAGAATAGGATAAATTATTTTATTTAGCAGCCTGCACATTGGCAGCTGGCTTTCATATTTAACTTCCTCATTCTTTACACACACACAAGTAAGATATTTGGCCACTGCATTTTTGTCTTTCCTTTACAGGTCTTCACTCACCTGTCTGCTGCTAATTTTGCTGTATTCTGTACTGCATTTCTGTAGTTCATTTGCCTCTTCTTTTCCACTTAAACACTGTAAAAGCCAAATTTCTCTGTATCTCCACTGTTTGTTTTCACCATTGAGCCAATGAACCGATTACAAACGATATAAAGGCATGATCACATTATATGATTGGTATAACTTGAAGCCAATTGGAGACCAGCATGAGGTCACCTGTTTGTCAAAAGCATTGCCTGTTCTGTGTATCTCCATTATTCCAGCCACACGACCAGAAAGTGCACATTTTCATCTGAGATAAACCCAATAAAAAGTTTTAATGTTTAACTATTCATTTAAAACTGAGGCAACCACCAGGTGCATGTTATGAATAAATAATATGAATTTGATCGTTATTGGCATAATTTCAGTTATTTAAGTGAGTCGTCCTGCACACCTGCATTCCTTAATCCTGACCATTACTTTTTTTTTCTTTTTTCAAATAGTTGTTTATTGTTTGACACATTTTGCAGCTTCCCCTCAGAGCTCGATCCCATTGCTCCCGATCCAGGTCAACGAACATGACAAACGATTGGCTTCATCTGGGTGACCCTCTGAGCCAATCAGAACAGGGCAACGGGACGAAATAGCCGCACAGATAATGTCGTTGGCCATTGCGTCATTAATTACTGTCTTTCTATCAATATCTAATTATGTGAGCTGTCTGGCTGCACATGAAAGAAGATTAACCTCCTAGTGAGAATCTTTATGTTGGCAATAGAGCCACCGAGCCATCGCAGAGTCCTCCGTAAAGCGGCCGTTCCCCAGCAGCTCATCAGTGTGTAGTGAGCTGTGTGGACCTTATGTGAGCTCTTTTAATTAGCACTTCTTTTACTCCTGGAATGGACAGAAAATATATCATTTTCATTAACAGCCTGAATGGAAAGATAAAAGCGAGAGTAGAATGAGAGTGTGAGAACCCTGTTTGTATAGTGTCCCTCAAGTGACATTAGAACTGGATTTGTTTTACTAGCCTCACATGAACCCTCTAATAAATGTGTCATATTATAGAAGAGTTATAAGGCTAGAGTACTGTTATATTGTATTCATCATGAAAGTAACATACATTGATTTAAAACTGTGTATGCATATTTTAGAAAAATACCACTATAATAAAAGGAGCTTGAAAGATACTAGCAAGCTGGCAGCAAGATGAGACAGGAGGCAGAGCAGGGGAGGGGCGAGACTGGGCCTCTTTGAAACAAACATCCAATCAGAGACCAGAGGACTGTCACACTCATCTCAGGCAAATATATAAGTTATAGATATTAAACTAACTTTTTCCAGTAGAGGGCGCAGATTCCTCTACAGACTCTGTGTTGTTACAACAGCAGCGTCATTTTAGGAATGTCAGTTGTTTCAAGAAGAGACAATTAAAGAAGGCAAGTTTGAAAGAAAAAAAAACATGTCTTCTAAAACGGTAGAGCAATGATTGAATAATATATACAGTATATAGACATACTGTATGCTGTCAAACCACAACCGACTATGTGTGTTTAATGTCAGTGCCTCTGGCGAGAACATTAGCATCTAGCTCAATATGTAGCTTTTTTAATTAGAGCAGTTATCCCTTAATAAGGTAAAGGCTACATTCTTAAAGTCTCTGAAATGTTTTGTCATGCTGGACAAGTGCAGCTGCATGACATAACACAATAATTTCTCAATGTTTGCTCTGAGTTTATCCATCAAAGATACTTCAAATCCTACTTAAATAAGTGAACTTAGGCTGATGGAAACCACCAGATCTGTGTGGTTTTAAGTGGGTAGAATATATGATGGTTTCTTCTTATATAACCTAAGTTGTTCAATGCAAGAATAGAAGTACAGCGAACTTGTTATCAAATGTTAGCGCAAGTAAACCCAAGGTAAAGATGTTCATTTTTAAATTTGTTAAATTGTTAAATTTTAGATAACTTTCCATATGTTTACTTATTCACTACAAGCTTTGTCCATTTATAAAGACTAATACAACAAACATCTATTACGTCATGTGACTGAAAACAATGGATATGCATAAAAACGCGACTTGGATTCAAACGTTGTCATTGATCTCTGGCTCCCTCTTGAAGTGTAGCTTAGTGTTGTGTACACATCCAGGAATCCAAGAATCCACCAACTTGTAGCCTTTAAGCCTCAAGGCTTGTGTAAATACAGAGCAGCTAAATAACAAGCCACTTGCTAATGTCCCCTACCCACTCACCGACCTCACACATGCAGTCAGTTTCCATTTGCTGAAATCATCTTGGTCAGCAGTCTAGCCAGAATGTCCATGCAGCATATTGTTTAACAGCAAAAGGATCTATAGCGTTTGTCTCTCATTGTTTGTCAAGGTATAAACTGCTAATGTCAGGTGCTTGTTTTCTATCCATTGTGTTTTTATTGTCTCGGGAACAAATCTAATCATATATTAATTTCATAACGCAGCAGAGGCAAAAGCTGCAGGCCGATAAAGGTCTGGACCTCTTAACAGGAGCCCATTAAGGCAGTAATCAGCTCTCTGTAGTTCTCTGCCCAGCGCCGACCCGAGACGCAGTGCATTAGCTTGAGTACAGAGCGGGGAACAGGCTGCTTGTTTTGGCAGTTAGATCATTGTTCCATTAATGTGTTTCCCTCAAGAGGACGGTGCAGCTGTCCTTGAGTAAAGCACTTAAAGCGTATTGGCTTGGTAAACAGTCGGCTCCAGAGCGGTCGAATGGGCGAACGGCTGTCCATGCTGCTGCTGCTGCTGCTGCTGAGGTGAAAGTCAGGCGAAGAGCACTGATATTTTAATCTTGGCGAATAAAAGAAGGTGCAACAAGTGGTTAAGAGGTGAGGAGTTCAACCTGACACTGCCAGTTCTGATATTTCTTGGTGCTGTCTCTTTTTGTATGGTTCTCTCCACTTCATTCAGTTGGGCCTGCCAAATTATAAGCCATTTTACACTCACTTTTTTCATGTTTAACCTCTTTCTAAAATGTATATTGCTGGTATGGAGAGGTGAGATTGACCCAGTGTTTTTCCAGCAACATAATGTAGAAACTGAAGTGTGCTGAGACCAATCAAGAGCAAATAAGTGTGCTTTTTAGTTTCACCCTGTGCCATCTATTACTTTACCCAATACTTGATGCCAGCATCCAGTGAACAGTGGCTCATCTTTATGCTAAATATCACCACAAGGCCAAGACAGGATATTATGGTAGAAATCCATACCAATGTAACAGAAGGGAGCATATCTTCAGGTGTAGGTTTTGCCCCAACAAATACGCTCGAGTTTATCATGAGTTTAAATGTGCAAGGGAACATAGGTCCACAGGAGCAATTTCAGTTGCACCACTGGGTTCAAACATCACTTCTACTCACTAAAATGTAAATTAAAACGTTTTAATTAAAACTCAAGACAATCCATTGGTTTATCATTAAGACAGTTCAGAAGTCATCTTGCAGCCTCTGGTAACGTCTCAGATGTGATCAAATTGGTTGGTGTCTCTGTTTTTAAAGGATCAAGCGCAAAGGGAGCAATATAAAGAACAAGGTAGTGGCCCATGGATTGAGCTTTCAAAGCATATACTTTAGACAAATACCTGGTCACTGAGTGGAGAACCCACCTGTGAGTAACCACAGTTTCATCCAGTCAGAGCAGTGTCATGTTGTTTATGTTACTAACAGTAAAAATGTCACACGTCTACAACTGTTAGTGCTATCACATCCTTTGTCTGAACATGCAGCAGATCGCGAGCAAATGCATAGTCCAGAATAGAACAAGATGGATTTCAGGGAGTTTGTGAACTCACAAATCTCAGCATACCTTTTTGCCAGTAGAGGGTGCAGACCCCTCTACAGACTATCTGTGTTGTGATATATATTTAGTACAAATACGACTCTGCTAGAGTCCAATGTTTTGGCCTAGTTCTACCCCCTCTATTTGAGCAGTAAAGAGGGAGTCACTTACATAATGTCTGCCCATTTATATAGTGAATTTATATTAAATTTTGATTGGAGGTTTCTGTCCAGATGAGGGTACTGTGTCAGTGAGAGGCTGGATTCTACTGATCTCATATCTAACAACCATTAAATGATAATGAGAATATATGTTTTGGGGCTAAAAGTTACATGGTGGTACTGGCTAAAAAGTTACAAAGGTTGGCTTCAATGGGTGGATTACATAATAAACTGCTAAACAGTTTAATGGAGACAGAAAACAACTGCTTTCTGTCTCCATTATTACAGAGTCATGACACTATGACACATGAGGGAGTAGAAAATGATGAATCTAAACTTACCATAATTATATAATTATAAGAGGACAAATAGAGTTAACTTGTTTCATTTAGAAAACAGAGAAAATAAAAACTATGAATAAAATATTATAGATGCTTACATTTATCAGACAGTAAAAATTATAATATAATAGACTTTGGAGCAGAATGGTCTAGTTTCTCTCAACAAAGACTCTCCACTGTGCTGCAGCTCCTGGGCGAAGCCAGGAGCCAAGAATTTATACTGATCATCAATCGCATATAGCATATAAACGAGATGTACACAGCATCTGCTTTTACAGCAATCACTCAAAGCTCATATATTTAATGTCCTTTTATGTTTCGACACAAAAGCTTTAAATGTAGTGAAAAAATACCTACCTTTGGTCTCTGAGCCAGATTTAATGAGACTACAGTAATATAACAGCTCCATCTGTCAGGTTCAGGCTGGAGCTGTTTTTGACCTGAAGACAGTTTTCTCAGGTGAATCAGTTGCCTCTCCTCTGAACTGCTGCTCACACTGTCTCGAACCTGACAGAACACACTTTTATGAACAGGATGAACAAATATTTTGCTTCTGATTTATTTGAGGGAGCTTTCACAAATGCTCTTTTTGGTCCAGACTTTTGGACCTGTTTATTGAAAGCTCCAGCAGACCATTGTTCAGATCAAACTGCTGCCTGTGCAAAGGTCATACACATTCATAAAATGTCATATAGTCCCAACAGAGACCTGTATGGATTGTTCCTCCATAATATTACAAATGTGTCCGTACATTAAGAGCACATTCACAGTGGATGGGAAATAATATGTTGATTGCACATCTATATATTACAATATGGAACTCGTTGACTTGTTTAAGTCAGAAGGACTTAGTCATTGGTGACAAATAAATGCTCTGAATCTTGAGCCATTGCTGTCTTTTGACTGGGCAATGTCAAATCCTTGGCCTCCCATCGTCCAAAGACATGCATGTTTGCTTGCAGGAGAATTAGTAAATCTGCACTGCCCATAGTCAGTGGACATGAGAGTGAATGGTTGTCTGTTATGAATGAATGTTTGAACGACTGACTGTGTCACTGTCTGGACACTTGGATCTAGATGTCAGGTATGAATATAGTCACATTAATGGAACCAAACAGATAATTTTGAGTAATTATGTAACAGTACGATAGGGTCTGGTTACATTCATACTCATGTTTCTATTTTCAAACACTTCAAAACAGTTTTACAGTTCAAAAACTTTGTTTTTCGATTTGTTTTGTTTTTTAGTCTTTATAGCCCAATATGTTCCTTTCCGTTCAAATAAAGATGGATGTTTATCAAGCTTTTTTATTTAGAAAAAACTGGGCCAAAGGTTAAGTTTGTAACTACTAACATGTTTTTAGAAATTAAAACCACTTATATGCCACCAATGCCACATGCCACACAACTTCTGAAATTCTTAGCTAATTAATTCTGCAGACTCCTTTCTTCATGTTGACAGCTGGTAAATTGAGAGACGTAGCTGCAGCCAGCTGTGCGGAGGATTTAGCTTCTTTGTGTTCCTCTGACTGTATCCACCAAACAGTGACAAATGAGAAGCAGAAGGAACACCAGGATTATCTGAGTCAGCAGAGCAATAGTCATAGAGGTGGTCCTGCTCACACGTGACCTTAAGTAAAAAGACCCACTTGACTCCTCCAATCCACGTCTAGTGTCACTGAGGTAAACTGGAATAAACCGTCTTCACATAAACCCATATCTCTGCTCTGCATACGCTGAGAAGACCAGGAAATCTGCTTTGAGACTGCAGCACATCCACATGAATTTTGTGTTAATGAGTGTTTAAATGCCATTAGATGAAACAGAAGTGTATTGTGCAGCACAATGTCAAGTGGATGTGCATTACATAAAGGTCAATGTAATTTAAGAAAATGTCAGAACTGGGCTTGGATAGATGAGTAATGGAAAGAGTGGCATGTTTAGAATATTACCCCGACTTGAGACTATTTCTGTTCCGTAAGAAAAACCTAGAAATGACACTGCTGCTCTTTGTTAGAGCCACTTGTTTTATGTAAATTACATCAAAACCATTTTAAAGGACTTTAAGAAGGAGAGAGTAAACAAAGCCTTGTCAGCTTTTCATTTACTCTATTGCAACAATATTGTTTTTTAGCATCTGCTCAGAGCTGATGCCAAGTTTTACCGGCACTATCAGATGTGTCTTAAGCACGTCGTAGAAGAGAACTGTACAGATCAGCTGTCTCCCCACATCCACTGCAGCCTGCACTGAAAAAAAAATCCATCAAAATTACAGTAAAATACTGGCAGCTGTGGTTGCCAGAATTTTACTGTATAAAATAAGGTGACAACATAAAAGACTTTTACAGTTAAAAAAAACTTTTATCTTTCTAGTATAATACAATAAAAAAAACAACAACAAGAAATTACATTAATGTTAATGGTAACTTGCCTTAGAATAAAGGATATAATGTAAAGCTGTTTACGGTCATTTGCTTTAATAATTACATTTATAATGTAAAGCTATTTATGGTACATTGTTTTCAAAACAACAGGCCTACTGTAAAATAGATTACTGTCATGTCATACTTACGGTTCTTTATTGATTGTTACAGTAAATTACCAGCAGCTGTGGTTGTCACAATTCCAGCGTGATAATTATGGTAAAAAAAAAAAATGCAAAATAGTTTAATCTATTCCAGGTTTGGAATGGAGAAACTATTCCAAATCTGTCACTTAAAGTGATTTTTTTGTTAAAACGGTCTGTTTTTCAGTAACTTACTGCCCCAAACATGCGAATTCAGTTCAATTCTATTCAAAATATGTATTTAAACTTCAATTATTCAGAAGTGGAGATTGAAGGACTGTCTGTGAGTGATGTTGTCTCAGCAGCTGGACACTCTCTGAAGTCTGTGAGCTGTTAACATCTTTGTGAAGAAGTACAGACCTATTTCGTCCTGGTTTCCATTTCATCTTTGTTGCCCCTGTACATTATGATTTATTAGGCCCGAGCCACACACCGGTGGCGACAAGCCTATTCGAACTGTAAGTGAACTAAATGAATGACGAGCGCAGCAACTAATCGACTCAATGACGAGCGCTTATGCTGCACGTGCGTGGTGTCATGCTCTATCTGGGCATCTACATATGTGATATGATAGGGAACCGGCATAATTGTAATTGCTCTTGCTATTACTACGATTTACCCTCCTCTTGCCCTCAGATCCGTCTCTTGTCTGTCTCATGGCTCCCTCTGACAACCTTACAGCCAGCAGGACAGTTGAGGAGGTTGCAGCAGAGTATGGCCGACTCCTGGCCTTTGCCTGCAGCCGCTGGCAGAGGGTAAATGTTATTATACAAAAGTGTTTTAGCTGTGGATGTGATTTTGTGCCTTCACAATCTGTGTACAGTTAAACTTGATTAAACACTCTTCCTTTGTGTTTATAATGTTTAAATGTTTGTGTTTTAATGATGTTTTAGGTCCATCTAAGTGACGACCACGGGATGGGGATCCTCATTCAGTTGTTGTGGCAGGCTTGCTACAAGGAGCTGGAGACCTCTGTTCCCACCGCCCCTGTGCCGTCCCACCGGGAGGGTCTCGCCAAAGGTGGTTGTGACCAGTCCGCTCCCGGTGCCACATCCGCCCCCTCCTGAGTGGACATTTGTTCGACAGGACAGGAAGGTGATAGACTCATACCATTTTGTGTTGTGAAGTACCTTTTAATGAATAAGTTACTTGCTCTCTGTAAACCCCGGGTTTAGTATGTGAATTGCTGTTATATTGCTGTTTCTGTTACAGAGTAACCAGCCTAGGGACCCGAAGCCCTCACCCACGGGACTCAAGGAACAGCTTGTTCCTCAGCAGGTTAGTTGAGTGGGTACTGTGTCTGAGTAAAAGCATGATGAAAATTATTTATATGTACTATTTAATTTATTTATTTATTTTTTTAATGTTTTCTCCATCCCCCTTTCACCTGTCCTGTTCAGCCCTGCTATGCTGTTGGAGATGGAGAAGATCTCTCCATCTCACCTTGGCTCTGTTGAGGGCAAGGCCAGCTTTCCTGTTGGAAAGAAGGTACATTTTATTTAGAATATTGAAAAAAAAAAGTCATGTTTGTTATCTTTCAAGTACCAAAAGGAAATTATATTTGCTTACTTTTCTAGACACCTCAGGTGAGATGTCGCAAAGGTGTTGCCTCAAAGAGACAGCAGCCCAAGCGGCAGGTTGGTAATTCTTTTTATAGATAGCAATGCCCTTTTAGAATGTCCAAGTAAATCAGTATGTTAACTTTCATATATTTTAGGCAGAGGGAGCGCCTGTGGTTGTGGCGGAGAGACCCGGCTCACTTGCCAAGTTCAGGACTGCGATGGAGAGGGACCAGGTTTGTGCTGCTTGGAAAAAAAATTAGAAATTTTCTACTATGTTGGCTGTAAAATAATTCACATTTAATGCTTTTTGTTTAATAGGTGGAGCCAAAAGATGTGGAGGTGACACCAGAAACGTCACCTACCAGCGTCTGGATCCATGATGGGTTCCTGGAGGACGAGGTTTGTAAGTGTGTTGTAAGTGTGTATATGCGTATATACACGTGTGTATATATGTTTGTGTATATATATGTATGTATATGTGTGTGTGTGTGTGTGTGTGTGTATATATATGTGTGTGTGTGTGTGTATATGTTTCTATATATGTGTGTATATGTGTATATAAATGTGTGTATATATGTGTGTGTGTATATATATATGCGTGTGTATATATACATATGAAACGTGTCAATATATACAAATACACATTTATTACATACACATATACACATTTATATACATTTATTACATACACATGTATGTGTCTCTGAATATATGTGTAAGTATATGTACATATACATATAAAACATAAATATATACATATAAAACATCTAAACATTTTTGTATACATATTATATATATTTATAAATATATACATAAATACACACGTATGTAAATATGTGTGTATATGTAATGTTTATATATATATGTATGTATATATATATATATATGTACATATAAAACAAATATATTTAAATAATTATATATTTATGAATTATAAATATATAGTTAATGATCATTTATTTACGCATATATTATATTTTATGTGTATTATATATACATAGTTGTATTAATATATATTAATATGTATATTACTGTGTATATGTATGTATAAATATATATAAAATAAAAATTATGTATATATTTAAAGGTCCTATATTATACTATTTTGAACATTATACAGTGTATTTTGGATACATTTAGGTTACCATATCACGTTTTGCAACATGAAACACACAATAATGATCTTATACAAGCGGTTTGGATGAGCGCTGTCACTTTAAGGCTCAGCTCTCCACCCTCCACGCTCCACCCACTCATGACGTCACGCTAGAGCTACGCTGGAAACAGACTGAAGTAAACATGGTACATGGTAGTAATAACTTTTTCACTATTGTAAACACCTTGCAACAGTGGGGATCATAGAGTATTTTAAATGATAGAAAACAGTTGGTATCAATGTAGCCAGTAGTTGTTTAGATGCAGTTTCAAATGCATTAAAGCGTAAGAGTTCCGAGGTTGAGAAGTCTCCTCTACCAATAGGCAGCAACACATAAAAAAAAATTTAAAAAAAGGATTATGATATCACTGAAGCTAATTCTGATATTAAATTTGTTGGTGAAAGCACACATAAAATGTATTTGAGACCACTAAATGAAAGTATATGTAAGGACTTGTGTAAACACGTGTAAAAGTCTACAAGGAATGTAGACTTTGAAAAAGTAGATGTAAACGAATCTGAACAAGGTTTATTAGGTGCACCATGCATGAATGAAAAAATAGCGGCAGATGACAATTGCTTCTTCCATGCCATCTCTCAAGCAATTAGTGGCACTCAGAAAAATCACAGGAAGTTAAGACTTCCTGCTGCAGTGTTGTTATTCTTCTGTTATGGAATATATTAATAAAACAGAAATGAGAAATGTTAACAGTTGGGCAACAGAATTAGAAATACATGCAACTGCCTATTACTTAGGAATTGATCTGTTTACATTTTACAATGGTTGTTGGCTTAAATTTACCTGTAGCAGTTAGCTTCTGTCAAGTCAGTGCATCTATTTAGAAAACTGGTACGGGAATCATTATGAAACTGTTACTTGTGTTAAACAGCCAGGTACTCAAACGTATTATAGCCGGTGCAAAAGCTCCGCATCACATTTGAAGGGATACAACTTAAGAAGGCAAAGTGTGCCCAACCCGTCATTAATTAATTTGTCTCAGAAAATGCATATGGTACACAATACCATGGAAGGACTGAAAAATTACGAAAGAAAGCTAAATACAGGGGTAATATTTTACACAGGGAAAATGTAAGGAACAAAATCAAGAAATATCAAGAAGACCTGATGTTTAAAGATAAAGCTAAAATAAAAAGTTTGCTTAAATACAGGGAACATCTTCAATATAGGAAAAAGGTAAAGGCATTAAGTGTTGCAAAATTCAAGGACATTGCTGAACATAGACAAAAAGTAAAGTCACTTAGTATTGCAAAATACAGGGAGAACATAGAACACAGACAGAAAGTCAAGGCTTTAAGTAGTGCAAAATACATGGAGTACACGGACCTGTAACGTGTGTTCCAGCAAATATTGTTCAAACGACAAATTTACTGCCACAGTATGATATGGGAGGCTCATTATTGCCCGTGAAACTGAAATGTAAGCTCACATACAAGGGGCATTATGAATATCAGTTTGTAGATAGTTTGCACATAAAAGAAGCATTACAGAACCTTAACCAAATTAATAAATATTATAAAGACAAAGATTTTAAGGACGAGTGGTGTAACCATTTTGTATAGAACAAGAGGAAACTAAAGAACCTGGTAGAGATGATGCTCAAGAAGAAACTAAAGAACCTGGTAAAGATGATGCTGAACAAGTAGAAGAAGTGGCAGTAGATGATGAGCTTCTACATGATAGACCACAACACTGCATGTTTCAGGATACATGTCTTATGCCAGTTGACATAGGTCAAGAAACACTAGATCAATATTTTGACAATATTTTAAATCTTGCTCCGGCTGAAGGTAACAGTCCATGAAGAATGAAGCCAAAAGCTTTCCAGTCTTGTTCCCACAAGGTCGTAACACTTTCCATACTTCAAGGCCGCATCGTCTGACATTGTCTCGCTATCTTAACAACAGAATTTTACATGCAGATGGCAGATTCGCGCACAATGTGGAATACATATTTTATGGTCAGTATATGTCTGAAGTGCAACAGGTTGTGTCGAATGTTTCTATAGCCCTACGAAAAGAACAAGCAGGTCATGGGTCCAGATGCCAAAGTTCTAAAAGTAATAATCAATCTCTAAAAGACTTGTTAGAGTTTGATGATGGGTATCGTTTTTTGAAACCTATAAGAGGTACTCCAGCTTTCTGGCAGACAGCACAAAAAGACTTGATAGCGTGTGTGCGCCAGCTTGGTATTCCGACGTGCTTTTGTTCATTCAGCTCTGCTGATATGCGATGGAACAGTTAGGCAATGCACAAAAAGAAGCGTCCGAAGGGAATGTTAGCACAAAATAGGCAATGAAAAAGCTAGGCAGTGTTTATCTACATAACCGTGATGTCTCTGCTCAGGAAGCTGTGTACTGACTTAAAAATATGCACCTCAAGGAGTTTTCACGAAAAGTAGTTTTTGTACCAACCGGGTATAACATAGTAAAGATGAGCAAACCCATTAGTGAATTGAATCAAGCAACTACAACAGATGACATGTGGATGACAAATATAATTGACCGATATACAAATAGGCTCAACAACAGTACTTTTAATGGCTTGTGTATGGCCACATTTGCGTCTGAATATCACGTCCTTACCAAAAAAGTAAAAAATCCCATTCAGCTACAGAATTCATTAGGTATTATTACTAAGCAAACACGAACCAAACCGGCAGTCATTAGGTATGCAAGATTTTCAGAAAATAAAAATGAACTATTTTATCAAAGTTTGCTTCAAATGTTTTCACCATATAGACTTACCAAAGACCTGAAACCGTCGAACTATAAAACTTATGAACAGTTTTGAGAATGGTAGTGTGCACTTGTATAATGGATCATTTCATTCAGTCAAGTAAGTTGTTAACTCAAACAGATGTAAATTTGAAGTTGAAGAACAAGACTTGGATGAGATCCAAGAGAAAATGGACTGTGATGAAATATTAGAAGACGCATGGTGTTTCGTCCCAAGCAGGAGGTTGCATGATTAGAGGCTCAAGGGAACACAGAGACAGACAACAGGGAGAGGATAACTATGAGGATGTGCAAGTAGCTAATATTCCAGATTAAGCCATTAGGAATAAGGAAATTTGTCACATAGAAAAAACAAATAACATCTGTCGACGAAAGGGTCTGGCATTTATCAGATCCTTGAATGAACTCCAGCTGGCCGTCTTTTACAAAGTAAGACAATGGTTTAGACAAAGTTGCAGGTAAAATCCTAGAACCATTACATGCCTTTATAACTGGTGGTGCAGGTACAGGGAAAAGTCACCTGATTAGAGCGAGTCATTATGAGGTAACTCGCTTGTTGTCACCAATTTGCCGTCATCCCGATAACGTGAGTATTTTGTTAACTGCGCCCACAGGGATAGCAGCTTATAATTTGCAAGCAGCTACTATCCACTCTACATTCAGCATTGGTAAAGATATTCGCCTCCCTATACACCGCTGGGTGAGGACAAACTAAATTCGTTGCATGCCAAATACATAGATCTCCACATCGTTATAATAGATGGAATGTCAATGGTTCACCACAAATTATTGGCTTACATTCACAGTAGATTGCGACAGATTAACCCTTTACCGGGCAAGTGACTGTTTTTGGTAATTTCCCCACACGTAACATTTCCCGCCCTTGCCGAGCCTCTGTGATATCTAGAAGCATGTTGTCCCCCTCCAGCGAATCAGCAGTGATCCCCCTAAATCACAGAACACGTGACTGTGGCATTTGACCAATCAGCGGAGAACTGGAACAAACCAAACTTCCTGTTTTTGCCGAAGCCAGAAAAAGAAGCTCATTCGACACGGCTTGTTGTGCGTTTGCAAGCGAAACATCAAAAGTAACAATGGTAAGTTGGTGAAACTCACACATTTTATCGATGAATAGTTGTACTAAGTTATTACATCGGTGCTGTTAGTGGAGGACTTGTGAAATTAATGAAATCACGCCATAAAAAATGCGGACGCCGTATTTGATCATACGCCCGGTTCACCTAAACTTTAACATTCCTTCGTATGTCCGTTTTTGGACATACGCCCGATGCATCTAACAACTCATACTTGGCATATTTTCTTTATAAAATAGCTAATACGGCTTAGGACATTAAGTTTTAATGTGGCAAAAGGTGTTTCTAACACTACACAGTCACTAAGAGAGAACATCTACTCAAATTTTGAAGCTGTACAGTACCAGTCAAAAGTTTGGACAAATTTTGTTATTAATGTCACTCATTTGAGCTTATTAATTATTTTTTTTATGTTCTATTATGAATGATAATACGAGCAGAGGTGGTTAGAGTAACCAAACATGTAATGTACTCAAGTAAAAGTGTTATTTTTAAGATATTATTAATCAAATAGGAAAAAGGTAGGCATACAAATAAAAAATATGTAAAACTATGTGTAAAATACGGTAACAGAATGTTGTATTTACAAATCATAAACTGCAAATAAGTACAAATTACAGTATATTTACAATGTCAGTCAAAAGTTTGAACACTAGAAGTCCAAACTTTTGACTGGGACAGTAATTAATTATATACAGTATATAGTTTGGTTGGATAGTTTCATTCATAATAAAGCATAATTAAAATGATGAATGATGAAGTAAATGAGTGACAGTAATCACAAAGTATGTCCAAACTTTTGACTGGTACTGTAAATATTGACTATTATAACATTGTTTGGTTTTTTTATTTTGTTTGTTTTTTTGTTTGTTTTTTCAGTTTGTGGCTTTATAACAATTGTTTATTGCATGTGTTTTATTTTTAGTTGTCTGTTCGGATGTTTTACGGCATGAGGAGGGAGACTGCGGTCATTCCAGCCCACCCTGCCATCAGTGACGATGACGAGAAAGAAGATGAAGATGTGGGAGACCCTGACTTTCTCCCACCCACCCACAACCAGAATATTCCAGGCCCAAGTGACATGCCAAGAGGAAATATCTGCAGCCTGCAGTGGAGGTGCCCCAGGACAATGACAGTTACAATGAAGACGGTGAGGATGATGATGATAATGAGCAGCCAGCACCAAAAACCAAGAGATCTAGATCCAGCAAGTTAGCAGCCACACAAACCACCTGGCACAAAATTGACTTGAATAACCCACCCCTTCCTGAATACCAACACCTCCTCCCTGATGTTATTGAAACTCCTTTTCAGTACTTTACCAAATACTTTGATGCTGAAATCATCACCCATATCACACAACAAACCAACATATATGCCGTTCAAAAAGACATCAACACCACTTTTTCCACCAACGAGACAGAAATAATGACATTTCTGGCTATCCTCATCTATATGGGGGTGGTCGAGCTCCCATCACTAGACGATTACTGGACCTGGGACACCAGGGTGCCTCAAGTTGCAGACCTTATGTCATCAAAACGGTTCAGGCTGCTGAGAAGAGTAATCCACTTCAATGATAACACCAATGCCCCTTTCACCACTGATCGCTTCTTCAAAGTGAGGCCACTATTTGACCACCTCACTGCAGCCTTCAGACGCATGCCACAGACCCCCAAACGTATTTCAATGAGTGCCCCTATAAATGGTTAAGCAAACAGGTGACTTTTCCTCTTTTGGAAATGTTAGTATAATAGGTATTGGAGATTTCTTCTAGTTATCTCCAGTCAAAGGTAAAGCCCTGCATGGAGATGAACTAGGCGTCAACTTTTGGAATAATTTATTTAAGATTGTGGAGCTCAAATCTATAGTTAGGCAAAAAGATACCACCTTTGCGCAATTATTTAACCGGTTAAGGACGAACTCCAAAGGGACATCCATGCTTAAAAGTGATGTAGAAATACTCAAACGGTATGAAACTGGCAAACAGTCATGCCAACTACATATTTTCCCAACGAATCAACAGGATTACGAGCTCAAAGCAGTTTGTCCTAATTACGAAGAAATTTATGCACAAGATTTTCATGATAAAAAGACAGAGAAATTAATCGAATTAGCCAACTTACTAAAACAAAGCAGACAAATTTGCTAGAAACCCTTACAATTGGCGTCAAGGCTCGAGTTTTACTATGTAAAAATATAGATGTAGCTGACAGGTTAGTTAATGGGGTGTGTGGCACTGTTACACATATAGAAAATCCAAATAAAAAGAGACTTCCTGTTGCTGTTTATGTTCGATTTGATGATCTTAGGGTTGGTGAACAAAAACGGAAACGCACACATACCCCAGCAGACCTGACTGTATCCACGCACGTAGAACCAGATGAGGAACAAGCTAACAAGAGAGAAGAAAAGCGGCGCCAGCTTCTCCTTAAACTTGCTTAGGCCTGTACTGTCCACAAAGTACAGGGTATTACTGTAGATAAAGCTGTGGTGTCCCTCAAATAGGTATTTGCAACTGGTCAGGCGTATGTGGCCTTAAACCATGTACGGAGATTAGAAGGGTTAACTATTCAGGATTTTAATCAAAAGGCCATATACTGTAATGATAGTATTAAAAATGCTTTAGAGAGCATGCCTACTTTCATGGTCGAAAGTAGGTCCTTGCACAGACATGAAAAATACATTTTTACTGTGTTTTTCATGAATGTGCAAGGTTTGGCAAGACATGTTTCGGCTCTGGCTTCATGTGTGCGGTATTTGCAGCCTAACTGCATTGCTGTTGCAGAGACATGGCTATTGGCAGAGTCATCATTTCAAACAGTCCAAATTGAGGGTTATAGGTTCCATAGTTGTCCCCGAAGTTTATCATCAGTACTTCTTGTACTGTGAAGAAAATGTTAACTATGAGGTCTCAGTACCAGATTTTAATTTTGAGTGTATAGTGTATAACTTTGCTCCACACCAAATTTTAGTGGCAGCCATTTATTGTCCACCATCTTACCCCATGTCTTTATTTAAATACAATGTGGAACTGTTATTGAATTGGCTTGGTTTACATAGTCAGACTGTTGCCTTGGTGGGAGATTTTAATGACGACATACTGAAATCTTCAAATTTCTGCAAATTTATGATAGAAAAAGGCTATGCACAGTATGTCACATCTCCCACAACAGAGAAGGGGACATCAATAGATAATTTCTATGTCAAATCAACCCAATTTCACATTGATTTGATGTGCCAACGTACTTTAGTGACCATGAAGGGATTCTGTGTTCTTCTAAGCATAGACAAACTGCAATTAAACAAGGTTCAAATTGGCAGTAGGCCAGCTGGGTGAGTTCATCATCTTGCCATCAGAGTCGAGTTTTATGAAATTATATAATATAAAGTTTTTAAGATATTTATTTATTATCGGCTCTAGTTCAGTTTTGACTGTAAATATTATGTGTGTTTAGGGAAACTGTTGTGATAGTTTGTAGAGACAGGGTTGTTGAGTGGACTTCTATTTGTTAATTTCTGTTTATAGATGTGGCTGGCCACATATATAGATGTCTATATAAGCATTCCAGAACTTAAATTTGTTTTTTCTTGATTGTAGGTGTGGCAGTGGCTATTTTGTGTGTTTTAGGCAACATCTGTGTGTTAAAGTTTGTGGAGGCAGTTACATTTTGAGTGTACTTTGAGGTTTGAGGTTTCCGCAAGGAGTCTATTTTTTCCAGACGCCGCATGCAGATTTTCATGAAGTTGAAGAAATTACACGAGCCAGACAGGAAGTCAGACACAGGCCAGCGAGGTGGAGCCGGTATATTTCAAAATAAAACAAGGTCCGCGAACTCTCACTATGCTGTATTATGTCATATCCTCTGACACAGGGGTCACAAGTACAGTGACAGGGTCCCGGGGGTTATTTGAGACCATGGACGACGTGAGATTCATCACGGAAGTCCAAAACCACACAATTTTATATGATATCTCACATACTTTTTATAAGAACAACACCAGAAAAGAGAAGGCATGGAGTGAAATAGCTGGAGCTCTGGGATATACTGGTGAGTTTTTATCAGCACCTCTCTCTTTACATGGGTGTTATCACGTGAACTCAACTCTTCAGCGTGAATCCCTGTGGTTTTGTGGTGTCGCGGATGCAGATTTCCGGACACGTACAGCACACACACCGCACCCGGTGTAAATGGCAGTCCTTATGGATTCCGTACGGAATCCGTTCCGCAGTCAGTGTAAATAAGGCGTTAGAAGGAGCTAAGGGCAGGGCTTCCGTTTGAAACTCAACTGTCTCTCTCTCTCTCTTGGCTCTGAAAAAGACAATCACGTACTGAAGCTTTAAGAAGCATACAAGTATTTAGTCACACATATAATCTCAGTGTTACTTACTGTGCAGAAACAGCTTTGTATTTCTACATGTTTTATCGGCTAAACATTAAATACTGTTTTTTGTTTTTGTCTTTGTGTGCCCTGTGAGAAAGAGCTGCGCTGGACGACTGTGCACCACTGTGAAGCAGTCACATGAAGATTAGACCCGTGTCAAACCTGTGACAAAGAACAACATGGACCAGCTTCACCTGCAGCTTCCTGAAAATAAAGATCATGTCTGCTTTACCTCAGAATGTGTTTTACTAATATTTACTGTTCATAATGGCTTTGCACTCTTTTTAAACTAGACATTGTCTACATAATTTAACATATGAATCTGATTTGATAAAAACTTACTCCCACTAATTAACTGCTGAAGGTAGTATCAACCAGAATGTGAACAGATTAAATATGTTTTTCTTTATCTTTTGTGATGTTTGTAACATTTATTAACACAATTTACTTTACTGTCTTTAACTGCTGCCTGAAAGTGTTTTAAAATGATCTTAAATGAGAACCCTAAATAAACGTAAGGATTTTATGCTCAGTCCACAATTAGGAAGTCGCGTGAAAAATAAGTGCAATAAAATGAAAAATAAAGCCGTGCATTTTTTATTTTTAATTGACTGCACATGTGGAAAGTAAGGTGAAAAAGTATGTATTGTAATATATAGTACATTAGGATAGCATTTCTGTAATGTACACAAACAAATGCTTGTTATTCTATGTTGTGTAAAATGTCTGTGATGAAATGAAAGTCGAAGTGGCAGGAGTCTGGTCTTCAACACACAAGGGTCAGGTTTGTCTGAATCACCTTCTTCAGAAAACAATACACAAAGTCAGTGAAATACAATGTGAAATACAATTCAACAAAGGCCCCAATTATACTGATTGGTTTATTTTAAGAATGTAATATTAATATAGATTCAAATCAGTCTTTTCTGAAATTATACGATTACTGTATTGCAATATAAAATGTAAGCTTTTTTTTGCCTTAAAATAGCAATGATAAGATTTAAATCTGCATGAGAGAGTAAAGCATTGCAGTGCAATAACTGCATTATTAACCTCAATTTTGTCTAATCACAATATATTGTATTATGTTTAGAACAAATAAACTTAGTATCAAGAGCATAATTCCAGTCAATATTATAAAACTAGTCTAATCACAGTAATGTTCTGGCTTTACATTAACTACTTACATTTTTGAAAATGATAACCACATTTTAATGTCCTAATAAACAATTAAAATAATGCCACCACATCTTTTTATATGAGACTGCACTTCCCCAGATCTAAGATAAACGTAGAAATATTCCTCAAAATTCAAAATATATAGGATTTTTCCATCTCATTTTGAGACTGGTTTTAACTGCTTTGATAACTCTGGCAATAGCCTTAAGAGCTGTTAGCATATCTGCTAAAATGAATTGCTAATAAAGACAAATAAGCAAATATACAATTTGAATGTTACTAACCAAAATACTGGAGCCAAGCTTCTTGGACGGTCTGTTAATGAAGGGCACATAATACTACAGAAAATTAACTCAATAGTTTTATGCAACACTTATCTGAAGAGCAAAAAATGACACAACTAGCAGCTGGCGTTAGCACCGTACAAGCTAGCGGCCGCCATGGCCCACGCAAAATGACACTTGTCAATAAAAGTAGCCACTCCCTTAATTATGCATAACTCTAAAGTTAAACTGAGGGCAAACCAAAGAATTTAAAAAAAAATTCACTCCCCCCAGAGTTGTCACGTAACAAGAACTCAGCTCTAGAGACCAGAACCATCTTTTGTACCAGGCTGTAAAAGGGTTTTTTATACTTGTACAGTTGCCATTGGATTTTACAATATAATTCTTCTTTTGGAGCCTGCCCTCTGGTGGATGGAGGTAAATTCAGGATGGGTTCAATAGCGCCCCTTGCAGAGCAAAAAAAAACTTAAAAAACATGTTTGTATGGGACAAAAAAAGAGTGGGACATAGTTTTAAATGGTCTGTCTGGGGAATTGTCCGGAGACAGAGATACAGCGACCTGCAGTGTCCAAGCCAACTTCAGGAAAAAGGCACATTAAAAACACGGAACAAAGTCACACCTGAAAAAAAGACTCTCCGACGGACAGACTCTCAGAGGGCTCACAATTCTCTGATCTTTTAGCTTTGGTGCTGATATTTTGTGATGTGTCTTTCTCTGATGCTTCCTCTTTTGGTCATTTATGACCAAAATGAACTGACTCCAGTTCATTTGATAACACTATCAAATGAACTGGAGTCAGATACAGTATCAGATTTAGAACTTTATAATTTTATAAGACCAGGGATCTGATTAATTGTCTTTAACTCTGTCCAATGACCTGGAGGCAGCAACAGGTTTATAATGATGGGACAGACTTTCAGAGGACTCAGACTTCTTTGGTCTCTTAGTTTTGGTGTTTTGAAACAACCAGACATCTGAATAAGAGTTTCCTCCGTCAGGTGGACTTTATACTGCTGATATTGTTTTTTTGTGGCTCCACACTCTTAATTCAATTTTTTTTTCAAAACCTCTGGCGGCAGCTGCAGAATTGGGTTTGGGAAATAAACCTTTAAATTGGTCGTCTCTCTCTGATGCTCTACTTTGTCCACATTCATCAGAAGAAACATCTGCTCTGTCAAGTGACCAAGCAGCAGAGTTGAAAGCAATAAAGAGCAGACCTGCATGTTGTGGTGTCCTTCTCTGACCTCACAGCTAGGTTTCGGATGGCAGACCTTTCCCCAATTGAAGCAACATCAGTGAAGCCATCAGCCAAACACACCCACATTGTTTGTTTCGACATCATCAAACTGAAAATAATTGAATTAACATTAGTAACTGAATTATTCAACAACAAAAAAAAACCTTCACAGTGTTGCTCTTGTGAAGACACACAGACAGACATACCAGTCCATGCCTTTAGGGTCCTAGGAAAAGTCTGCCATGGTAATAAAAGGGTGCTGCAGGGCTTGTTGAGGTGGGAGTTGAAGGGTTGGATCAGGGTGTAGCAAGGTCCACAAAAGCCTTTCTATCTTCATATTCCTCAGGCTCCCACTTTGGAAACACCTGCATTTGTTCGACAAGTCAGACATTTTCAGTCAGAACTAAA
Organism: Rhyacichthys aspro; assembly: GCA_036850595.1. Classification (NCBI taxonomy): domain Eukaryota; kingdom Metazoa; phylum Chordata; class Actinopteri; order Gobiiformes; family Rhyacichthyidae; genus Rhyacichthys; species Rhyacichthys aspro. The sequence continues at coordinate 21,702,703 of CM072163.1, read as the reverse complement.
TAAATAAAGAACAAATAGTGTGGTTTCAGTTTTCAGAGCTGAGGTCACCTACATCGACCAGATCATCCAAAGACTGGGGTTCATGGACATAGACGTTGTACTCTTTTGGGCTGGTCTTTGTGACTTTGGTGAAATCCTCTAGTCTATGAAGTCTCCATTTTATAGACCAGATATCCTTCTCCTCCTAAGTAAAAAACTATTTGTTATAAACTCATTCAAAAGCAAGTACTTGGAGATCCTACTATCGACACCATACACCTCATCTGCAAAGTGAACATATAACCACATTAGCTGATGGGTCCACATCTGTCTGAGGACAGGGGCCTACCATCTGGTAATCACAGTTAATGGGGAACAAGTGGCATCTGAGGCAGAGGGAGGCCAAGTTACAGCCCAAGCCCCACATATCAATGGTTTGCTGAACATGTCTCACAGAGCAACTTCTGGAGCCCTAAAAAAAACACAGACCAAAAAACAACACACTGGGCCCATAGTTCATAAAAGAACCAGGAGAAAAGAAAAGTCATTAATATTGAGTCAAGCTGAACCCACCTGTATCCACAAGGCTGTTTCCAGATCCCAGGCCTCACTTCAGAGGTGAATAAGGCTAGACCAAAGTTTCAGTTTGACTCTGAAAGGCTGCTGCTGCTGCATGTTGGATATCATGATGTTGTCTGGTTTCAGGTCAGTGTGTAGCAGACCAAGACCTATCAAGACTTCTAACGCCACCAGTAGCTGCAGAAACAAATAAGTTTAATGGCAGTACATGCTGATGTTTCAAATGTGTATGAATGATATTTATCAGAATCTAAGCTGCACACCTGCTGGGCAATCGGGCTGATCTCACATGGAGACAGCGGATGCCAGTCTTCAGATTTAAGCAGGTCAAAGAGACTCATGTCCAGCATTTCAAATGCTAGACAGGTGAGCCCTTTGTGCTCAAACCTCTCCAGGAACTGCACCACACTGGATTTGCACAATCAATGGAGCTGAGTATTTTCAACATGGCCACCACTATCTTCTGTTATCAGTTTGTAGTTTTGATAAACTCATAAATTAAACTTGAATCTAAGTGCTTACCTCTTCGTCTGCCTTTGGATGTCTTCAAGATGTTTTAACATTTTTACTGCCACTATCTCCTTGGTTTTGGCACCGGGCCATTTTATCAAAGCAGTCTTGGCCAATAAACTCCTCAATGGAATACATGGCAGTGTTTTTCTGCAGAGTCTGAGCGATGCTAATGTCGTCTGCTGTTAGACACTCTGTGGACAATGGACATTAAGGTCTGTTAGTCTAGTGTCCCATTAAAACATTGGATGGACTCAAAAGAACTTTAAACTGGGATTATTGTAATACAACCATGTTTTCATGTCTCTGTCTGAATGTTTTGGCCAATCAAGTCTTTTTGAGACTCATGATTATGATCATATTATGACCATGACACTGTTCTAAAATGAAATCACAGTTTTCAAGGTCAGACAGCAACTCAATACCTTTTATATTACAGGATTCCCAGTGATAAGCAATGGTGAGCTGGTGTTTTTTAGCAAGTGATTTAGTCAGGTTTTTGAAATTTTACAAAATTTTCTTGAAAAAACTATGTTTGGCCTTGTATCTCATCACCCATGCATGAATCAATGGGCCAGTTTGCCCGATACATTCAGGATAATGTATCATCAGATGATGTTTTGGTAAGAGATTCCTAGAAGGAACTATCGATGATGCTCTTGGATCAGATGCTCAAAATATGTTGTTAGACATAACCTGTTAGAGGAGCAACATCAATAGCCAGTGTTTATCTCCCTCTGGGACTATGTCTCCAAATATTAGAGGGATATTTCTATTAGAAACAACGTCTGACACAACGTCCAATGCCGTGTCCTGCTTGTTGAAGGTTTACTTTAGGGGGCAGTTATTTTTGTTCATATAGCCACAGTTGAAAGCATACAGTCTTTGAGGAATTAAATCAAAAGTTCTTTGTCCCATTTGCTATGAAAGAGCCAAACCAATCAAAACATCTTAGAAACTTCTCCCCAGCACTTAGTACTTTATTTTAAACCACCTCCATCTTGTGTCCTTATCTACAATTTACTATTTATATATTTATTTTTTTGTACATATTTGTATGTTTTTAACTATTAAATGCTTCTATGGAGTGTGTGTGTTTGTGTGTATGGAATGTGTATTTCTCCAAGTCAAGAGAAATTTCTGCTTTTGGGAGACAATAAAGTTTATTCAATTCAATGAAATACACATGTCTTATTCGAACCAAAGATAATGAATAAGCGACATAATATAAATGTAATAAATTCATTCATTCATCTTCTAGCACTTAGTCTGTAGGGGGCTGCGAGTGCCCAGAGCCTACCCCAGCAGCTTTAGGCCTGAGAGACCCTGGACAAAGGCCAGTTAGTCAAAGGGCTGACATTTAGAGACAGACATTGACAGACAATTATTAACTCTCACATTCTTTCACTGGCAATTTAGATTCACCACTTCACCCATGCATGCATGTCTTTGGATGATGGGAGGAAATTGGAGTACCCGGAGAGAACCCACAGAACCCAGGAGGACATGCAGACTCCTCACAGAAAGACCGAGAGCCCAAGGATCAATATAATATAATATTAGGGCTGAAACGATTCATTGAGTAATTCGAGTAATTCGATTAGTAAAAAGCCTCGATTCATTTTTTTTGCCTCGAGGCTTCGCTTAATTAACAGACTGGCCCGCAGCCTGGAACTGCGCGGAACCCCAGATTCCACTGCATGTGTTGTGGCTCCACTCTGCCACGCACTCCGCAGCAAATACGCATCCGTTGTTTTCAATGAGAGCATTTCCACTGCATCCACTGCGTTGCGGCTCCGATCCGACAGTGGGCAGCTCAGCAAACGAGATACGTAGCAGTTCTATTTTTCTTCGACGGCGGAGCCGGTCCGCATCAATATTAACAGATCAGATTGCACCAGAATGGAAAACAAACAAGCACAGCATCCAGATTTTCAAAGTAATACAAAAATATACACACTTAAGTTTCTTATTTCGAATATTTATACGTTTATATACACAAGTAAGCATTAAATGCCGTAAAATCTGCAAAAACAAAGCTTTTTTGTATCCAATTTAATGAGGAAAATCTCCGTGAAGTGAAAGTGATTGCAAACTAAACTTGTTTTCTGGTCCTCCTCCTTTTGAATAAACAGTTGTATGGGTCCTGCACACGTCTTTATCTTTTGAGCATTGAATTTTGAGGGTGTTTTTGCCATTTACAATGCATTTAAAATATGCAATTTGTTTATTTGAGGTATGTTATTTACTTGAAAAAAAATCTAGTATCTCTTATTAGATTAATCGATTAATCGAAAAAATAATCGCTAGAATACTCGATTACTAAAATAATCGATATCTGCAGCCCTATATAATATATAAATTTATATTACAAATAGCAAGTGCATCTTACTGCTGACGTAGTGGGGTATACTGCCAGTGTTATCATCAACCTGCCCGTCTCATTCATTCACACATTAGTGTCTTTCTGCCTGGCCTCCCTTTATTAACAGCTGCTGTAATTACACTGCTGTATTTACTCTGCTGTTGCTCACATTCTTAATGTACCAGTCTGGCATACATCTCCTCAGGACACCAAACTAGACCATCTATTGAATGAGTGGACAGCCCCAAGGACATTCCCCAAAGATGCATAAAGCCTGCAGCATTAATTATTCAGAGAGGCTTGGCTGAGGCAGATAAATGTGTTTTACCGTTCCACTCCCGCATTTTCTGTGCATTTTGGGCCAGAGTCAGGAGAATGAGCTCTGAATGTCCTCCTGCACTTTATCTGCGCAAAGTCACACTGCAAAAATCACTCCTTCATTATCAGGATGTACACTGTGTTAGGGAATTGGTCAAATTAGATGCATAAATAAAATATCAACAGGTCTATCTCCAGTCTTGTGTCAGATGTAAACTATCGGTGAGTTACCCATGTAGCCAAGATCCTCTAACTCCTAACCATAACGCTTTTATTAAATTAAATTTATATTCATAGTAATCTTATTTACTATAAAAGAATCGTCTACAACTCTCTTGTCGTGTAATTCTTAAGTAATATTAGTGAACACAACTCAGCCGCCAACTTAAAAATGTTTACATCACTTCCTCAATGATCAAAAACGTGAGTTCTGATTGGATCTTGTCTGAACTCGTCCTGTCTTCTCCTCCTCTTGATTGGATTCCACCTCTGTCTGTTAATTTTCTTTTTTTTTTGTTGACAAAAGTGTTGAAACATTTACTGAGTTTTCATTCTTATTAATTACTTTTTATTTAGTTTTCATTTTGTTTTCGGCCACAAAACTGTGTAGTTGATGAAAACTTATGATAACAATTATTCGTCATCATGTTTTAAACAGTGCATTTGAAGTTTCTGCTGTTTGTATTAATTCTACATTAATAATAACATGTCTCTATAGGTCCTACTCCGATCTGATTACTGTATTTCTGTACAATGAGCAGCTGAAGAGACACATTCACCACAATAAAGAGGCACAACACCCGTTGTCATGACGACAGTAATCAGAGCGTCGGGGAAAGTCCGCAAATCTACTTTTAAAAAACTGTTGAGTAAATCCAAAAGTAACTGAACCAAACGAATATTGCGTAACAGTTTGTGTGGACTTTCAGGTGAGAAAACACCCTCAGAGGAGTGTGGTGGAGTTCAGTTCTCTCCTTGGGCAAAGACAGAAGACCAATTAGACGTCTTAATCAAGCTGACAACATAGTCTGACTAAGCTAAGGATATAGTGACTGTCAGCCATCTTAGATTGAGGGTGTAACCCATCAAATTATCTAACCTTTAACCAATGTTGCTCTCTTATGCTGAAAATTCCCTCATGATAAAATGTCAGTGTATATGCGGATGCTGGAAAGGCTTAAACAGCAGTTGTGTCTAAATGATACAAATGTGCAGAGAGTGTGTGCAGCCTGTATTTGCCCCAGGGACATGCTCAGCTGTGTGTGTAAGTGTACGAGCGCGTCACAAATGCTTCCTCTAACGCCTGTGAGACTTATCTCTCTGGGGATTACAAAGCATCGCAAATAAACAGCGAGCGGCAACAGTGACAACAACCGCATTATTGTAACCCGTCTGTCGATAAGACGCTCTGTGTGGCCTCTGCAGCGAGCACCGAGAGGAACACAGACAGAGGAGAGGTGCCTCTGACGGCTCTGTTACAGCTGTGTTTGAACTGAGTCGGGATGTGATGGAACTAAACCGAGTTCTCATTTTTCTCTGTGGATTTCCTTCTGAGAATTCCCATGGGTCCTGAAAAACCTAGAATGTAGTTTATTTATGTATAAATTCCATTTATGAAGCCGTAGTTCTCTGTAAAAGTAGAAAACTTCAGGAGTATTTTGGATTCTCAAGAAGCACAATGAACGTTTTTTTCAGACATGTTTCTTCTAGTCAGTAAGACTCTATTATAGGTGTTTCCACTGTCAAAAACCCAAATAAGTACTCTATACCATATCGCTTTGGTCCTGTGGCTCCAACAGTGAAGTATGGTTACTAAAAAGTGGAGCTAAACACTGCATGAGTATGAAAAGAAAAACACAAATGAAAGTTGTATCATTACAGGAAAATAACTGCCCTGGAGAAACAATGGTTACCGGCCACTGTAAAAATTTGCAATGAGATGTCAGAATTCTGAGATAACACTTTTCTACAGGTAAGGAACAGACTTCAGTGGGATTGTCAAGGACTTTAACACTAAGTGAACAAATTGACACATTGCATATGCTTGGTTCATGATCTTGTGTTTTCACAACAGAGTTTTAAAAACCACACTTTTCCCTGAAGCTGTGTTTTCCAACAGGAGGCATGTCACTTTTGCACAGTTTTTGTTTACTGACAGCATCATCTCAGAATTCAATATGATAATTATGACATTTTTTTCCTTCAGAATTCTTACTTTAATATTGGTATTCCAACTTTTATCTCAGAATTCCTCCTTTTACTTTCATAATTCAGACATTAATCTCAGAATTCTGAGTAATTTCCTCAGAATTCTAACTTTAATTTAAGATATTATAATTATAATCTCAGAATTCGAACTTTTTTTCACAGAATTCCAACTTTAATCTCAGAATTCTGACTCTAATTGCCGAAATTTGACTTTTTTTAATTAGAATCCAGACTTTAATTCTTCTGTCTTTATTCTTAATCTTAGAATTATCTTAGAATTCAGATTTTTTTTCTCTCACAGAATTCTGACTTTAATCTCAGAATTGTTAAGTAGATGTTTTATGGCTTATGTTTTGTTAATTTTTAAAAAAAGAATATGTTCTCTACTTTTTATGTGATCAATTCTTCAATTAATGCTGACAACATTTTACCTCACCACACCCTTTACCATCCACCTCACCCAAAAAAGAACCTTTGAACCCAAATAACATTTATAAAAGGGCTGCAATTGTGGTTATTGCTTGTTTTCAGATTGTAGTGTAATAATGTGATAGAATTTTCCATCTGCAAGTAATTAGACGCTTGGCTGCTGTAAGACCAACCACCCAAATAAAACAGTATGACAGGTCGTAACTGTTTACAGAACTATTTACCATTACTATTTTAAAAAAAAAGAAAGAATAGTTCATATCATTCTAAGAATGCTGCCACCCCCAGGCACGCCCTCACTCTTTGTTTACAGCATGAAACAGCGTGAAAACTTGTGTACCAGAATTTCAAAAATCCAGTTATACACCAGAAACAATGTTACCAAATTCCACATTCAGCTAAACAAATAGGGTCGAATAACTGCTGTATAAACTAAAAGCAAATATAGTGAGTGTGAAACATGGTAAGGTTAATTATCAGTGGATCAGCAGTTTTGAATGAAGAGGTTTTTGTACAAAGTTGTACTATTATATTGTGCATTAAATTCCTCTTCCTTCACCTTTGCTCTGTGATCATTAAGAGTCTCATATTTCTGCTTCAAAGACAGAAATTCCAGGGCTATATAAACCTGTAGCTGGATGCACTCAGAGTTAGTGCATTATTCTTCCATCAGGTTGCTTTCAGTGAGAGGCTTTTCTTTGAGAACAGCTTGTCTCTGTTGCCAAATCTTCGGCCACATCTCTTTGTCCTGAGTGGATGAAGTCATATAAAATGACTTTATGAGAGTGTTTTACTTCCAAGGGCAATAAAGGCTAAGTAAAACCAGCGGTGGAGGGAGATTTGGGTTTCTCTGTGTCTCCTGCAGCTTTTGATTTGGCTCCAGTCATCTCTAATAAAGACAGTAAAAACAAGAGCAATTGTAGTTGAAGGTGCATTGTTTCAAATGTTATAGTCTAGAGTAAACACAGCAGTAATAGCATATTTTTATAAAAGAGTGTCATCATCTGTTGCTGCAAATGTTGAGCTCTCTATGTTGTTGTGTAATACTTTTCTCTCCCATTTCCACCATTCACAGAAAAGTAGTCCTTGCTTCATTTGTGTGAGTTACAAATTTATGCAAATGATCTTTTTATGTTTAGCATTAATGTGCATTCCGGTAGGCTTTATGTTAAACACTAGATTACTACAGGTAAAGTCAGCAAACATCATTTAACTGAACATTCATCTGGAGTTTTAATAAGATACGATAACCTTTAGTCTTCAGTTCATTACTTTTGCACAGCCCCAACATATCTATTATGTGCAAGAATTTACATGCAAATACAGCATGTAGTGATTGCTTTTGTATCTAACAGCTCTGCAGCACCTTCCTGAAGTGAAGACTTCATTTTCGGAGTGCAGAATGTGAAAGGGGTCACTAATCTTTTTTTTTTTTTTTTAATTGCACTTTTAAATTTAATTGCACATGACACTCAAGAGAGAAGAGACTAGGAACTTTGCTAATATTTTGCTAAAGCCTGTGCATAATTTTCTTGGTTGGCTTGGCTATTTCAGCGAGAAGGGAAGATCTAACTTATTTACTGCTGTGATTGGTTTCTTGTCAGTGTCAATTAACTTACGACTTTCTTTTAATATTACACCCCACTGTTGCGGGTGTTCGCTGCTTGATTGAACAACGTCGCTGCAGCTATTAATTATTAAAGCCAAGCTGGGACTTTTGAGATGCTGTGTTTTACTGAAATACACTTTGTATACACATTAAATAATTACACATTTCTCTTAAACACTAGCATTGGCTGAGACAGTGTTTAGTTTAGAAGTAATTGTGACATAATATTATCCGTCCTACTAAAAAAGGCTTTTAAAGTGTACCAAGCTAGATTAATAGATTGTAGATATGCAAAACCATCTCATCTAAACCAGCTTTTTACTGTCATGCTCGTGAAATGATGTTGAAAACTTGAAAACTTGACCAACTAAGAGACGTTTTAGTGTATTTCTAAGCAAGAACAACAAAAGTACATGGCTTTGTTTAGTTCAGATGTCAAAACGTTTAAATTAAACAAACTAATAGAATTTTGAGTATTTTTAGGTGAGAAGAAGCCTCATCTTCATAGCTACTAGCATGATCTATTATAAAATATACAATGTCTGATAATGTGATAGCTCTGAGTCTAACAATTGGAATGGCTGTAGCTGAAACATCATTTGTTTCATTGGTATCACAACAGACCATGCGTCCGGCCAGTATCACAATGTGATCTGTCCTCAATTGCTCCCAGCACTATATAAACCCACCATGGCATCTGGGTCAACTCACTTCACCTCACCAGTGATGTTATTTCTTCCTGAAGACTGTGAACAAGCCGTCACGAATCGAAATGTGCGCGAAGAGCCCAGAAGATATTATTTCTGTAAACCCAGGAGAGATGTCAGCAAATTTAGTCTCTGCGTTTGGACCAAAGCAAAAATCAGTGACAAACCCCGCAGGAGGGTCTCAGAACCGCAGTAGTCAGGCTTTACAGGGCTCCACATCACCGGTGTATTAATGGGATTGTACAAGAAACCTGCTTTGAGAGGAGTTTTCTGCCACAGATGTGCGGTTTTCCCGTTACAACAAAACAAAAGGCCAAACGGAGAGACTAAAAATGTGTGTGATAAGTGGAAATATGGAGTCACATGTTCTGATCAAAGATTAATGGAAACGCAGAGCCATGGAAAAAGCATTAGGAAGATGTACAGATGCAGACGATTGCTGCGATTGTGCAGCAGCTGATATCCACCTGTATGTTTGAACAGGACACTGCTGCCACCTGCAGGTCAAAGAAAGCACTGCAGGTCATTAAAAATACATGCTCAATCCAAACAGTGTGGTGTTTGCAAGGCACTTGTAAATAACACTGTGGGCTTGTAAATGACTCCACAAAGCTTGTTTGACAGGGACACGACAAATGGAAAACAGGCAGCAGTGAGAGCAGCCTGGAGACCAGAGGAGAGGTAGAGGGAGTCCAGTGGGATTGACACTGAGCTGTACAGGTCAGGTTGGATACGTACGGGCTTCTGTAGAAGATATAAATCATATTTGAAATGAAAAATGTTGGTGCATTAGCATTAACAAGAAGAAAAAAAGTGTTAGAGTCTGGGTAGATATCCAGATTTATTCAGTATCCATTATTCACAGTATCCTTCGATTTCTGCTTCTTGCTGTCTTGAAATTTTCCCACCGGTTTAAAGTTATGTGGCAACACCGGTAATACCAGTATCACCATATGGTGTGGGTGGGTGTTTGTTGGAGTTTCCCTCTTTTCCTTGCTTTCCTTTCCTTTTATAATATAACATAAATGCCCTTGAGTATTTTATTTTCACTTTCAAATTAGCGACAATAGCCAATCCAGGGTCAACGCGTGAATAAACAACAACACGTGGTAAATCTGACTCCTGCTGCTGATCTGCAACCTGTCTGTCGCTTGGCATGCCCAATTGCGCAGCTGCTTCTAGTTTTTAATTGTAGTGTCTGTTCTCTTCAAAGCTAAATGGTGTTTTTTTATTTATTTTTTTTTAAAACGATGGTGGGCAAGTGGTATCGCAGCAAGCCTAGTAGACAGAAGTTTTCATTTTGGCCTGAGTAGAGATTTTCTAACTTCCAGTCAACAGGGTTGATATAACATTTAGCTCCAGGTCCCAGTAACCTAGTACACTGTTGGAACCATAGCCAAAGAGTAACCCAGACTGTGCCACTGAAGTCTCTGCTGTAGAGACTCAAGATACTCAAATTCTTTCTGGTCACCTTTTGTTCCAGTTGGGCAAAAACCAAGGTTCCACTGCAGTTCATATTTCATAAAAGGCTTAGCTTCACAAACTGTGTGTGACTCTGACAGTGGCAGGGGCAGCACGGGACGAGGCTGGGGTTTATTTCAGTAAATGTTCATTCCAATAACATTAATCACACAACACAGTAGTTCCCTCAACAAATGATTAAGCCGCCACTGAACTGATGAAAGTACTTCTACAGTTTCAGACACACAGCAGAGTAGTAACATGCCAAGAGGACTGATACTGGCACAATTTGCTGTAATGTCTTTGATTTTCCAAATGTGCCCCCTGTCATTTTGTTCAAGAACCTTTGTCTGTTCTCTGTGGAGTTCTGTGTGGGGTTTTTTTTTTTAAGTTAAGAAAATACAGCGTAAGTGTAGCATTATTTTGACATAAAAAGGCTATACACTATTGATCTGAGTATTGCAACAGTTTACACAGTGCACCTTTAAGACCCCAGATCAATGAACTTACTGAGAAATAAGGTGAGAACTGTCCACCTCTCCACCTGCATTAAAATGAAAAATCACACCAGGGAGCTTGAAGATGATAATGTCTGTGATGGTGAAAACTCAAGATGTAGGCTGCTCATGTTTAGTTTGCAGAAGTGGGTGCCATGGTTTTGCAGAGTAACATCACAATGCTTTGATTTCACCTGATTGAATCATTCTGCAACATTTACTCTGGTCTTCAGAATTACTCCTGTCTCCTGTTTGAACACAAAACACCACTCGCACGGCTGCTGCAGACCTGTGCTTTCAAATAAACGAGCTTTGATGATGAAACAGCCTGTCCATTTGAAATGTTGCTGATCATTTTAGATTGTGGAAGGAAACGGTTTAGTTTTCGGACAGGTTGTGCAGTCTCATTTCTCTGATATGAATGATGATTAACATGTAAAGCTAGGACTAAGACGTCTCCTTCATCACGTCTTTCAGATCACAATTATACGTGAGTTCAAGGATTCAGGTTCAGGATTAGACTCATGTTGAAGGACTTCAAAAGCCCAACTTTGGTCCGTCCTGAAGGATTATTGTACAAAGCTGCCAGCTTTTAGCCAAGAATAAACAAAACATTTTGCACATTTGCTCTACACTGCCACAAAAGAAGGCAGGAAGAACATTCAGCACATTCTCTGTTCACTCAGCAGGACACACACTGGTAATGTCTGAACATGATGACACATTTGACTGTGGTATTAGGAGTAGTCTGGAGGGCTTTACAAATAGATATCACTACGTTCACAGTGACCTCATAAAAGTGCCACACACAATGTTTTTCTGTATGTAGCATGGCTTAGTTATATGTGAGTACAGGACTATTTATCATTTTTATTTTATTTTAAAAATGAATTGTGTAATGAAATGGCATTGTTCCTTCATTTGAAAGGTGACAAGAACAAAATAAGCTTCATTTGAGGAAGTTTTTTTATTGTATTTTGTGTTAAATATCTCTCTGTAACGGACCAATGTGTTCCTGCAATTATCCCTCACTAAACATCTCAGAAACATCAATATTTATCCTTGTTTCCATTTGTTCTCCTTTTCTTTTGAGGTAGTCAGTGCTGGAATACACACTTTCCCAGTTGATTGTTCCATCGCTGTTGATTCAGTGTTGACAAGTGGTGTGGACCAACAGACAATGGGAGCATACCTTAGTCAAGACCTTCTATGTGTGCATATGATTGCCCAAAGGTTGACATCACACTGAACATTTTCATCTTGTAAAATCTTGATATTAAAACCTTGAGAATGTCTGTTTTTTTTCCACAGATCATTGTTAGAGTAATATGTTATTTCAAGGTGAAACAGTTTTCTTTAAATTCAAGAAAACAATTTGCATAGACATGTGCTTCCTCAGATCTACCTGATGAGATTAATATACATCAAGCAACACTACCTACAATAGGGTAAAATGCAAACCATCATTGACATAAGTATTGCGCATTTTCATAATTGATAATACACACATGGCTTGGTGTGTCAGTGTTTGTCTGCAAATGTTAGCTCAGAGATCAACCTGTGATTGTCCAGGATGTACCCACCCTACCTATAGAAGACTTACATTGTGTCACTCCATTCCCCAGTGTCCCATAAAGCAGCAGTCCCCAGCCACCGGGTTGCAGACCAGTACCAGGATGTGGATAAGTCCACTGCAATTTTTCATGTGTTTTATTTTGAAAAACAACTTGTTCCACGGCAGCCTCTTTCCTGCAGTTTTTCATTGCACCGTTGCGCGCCAAATCCCAGCAATTGAATGATTAAAGAATGTACTGGTAGAATATACTATAACTCTTACCCCATGAATCAGTGTAACCTTCACTGAGAGGTCAAAACATACTTAAAAAATCTATTCTATTTGTTTAGCCTCCTCGTATTTCATAGTTTTCTTTTGTAGCGATGTCAACAGTGCAGTTTGGGAGGTGATGAAAAGTCTCCAGGAGCCCAAACACAAACAGACTCAACTAACAAGCACCACATTATTATTGTTATGGTGTCTGTCAGCAGCCCATTCCTCTCACTCTGTTTCCTATTTTCACATCAGTCCCAGAGGAAGTGTGTTGGCTCCGCTCCTCCTTCACCTCGTCAGAAAGGTTTGTGTCCAACAGTGAGCAGCTGCACAGACCTCAGCAGCAGTGAGCAGCCGACGATAACAAACCATTCATCGATTTGTGCGGAGACAACAGTGGCCCACTCTGCCAGGATTTCACAAACACTCTGTGGTTGCTGATTTCTACCGGGCTTTTAGAGCAGAGGGGGTGTGGGGATGGAACAATCAACGCAGCAAGTCACTGTCTGGATATTACAGCATGCGTCTGAGAAATATGAATATAAATGAGCAGACCCTCTGATCCTGACTATTTTACAATTTACTCAAAGCTGCAGCTTTTTACAGAATATGTGCAGGAGTAGAATGTTCAAAGACTGTCAAATAGGGGTCTCCCCTATCTTCCCACAGCCTAGGGATGCACCGATCCAGCTTTTTCACTACTGATCCAGATCCCGATCCAGATGCTTTGAGTATCTACAGGTATCAGACAGCAATCCGATCCAACTGGTATTTTAAAATAGATCATAAGACCCTCGTATTTGTCCCATGACCCATTATGGAGATGGGGGTTATCATTACATTTTATTGTAATGAGTAGATTGGTCCAAATAAAAAGAAAGTAAAGACCAGCTCTTTTACCATTTTACAAACACACAATATCAACTTAGTAAAGAGTCATATTATTTATGCTTTTTTTATGATTCATCCTCAGGTGGAGGAAAACTATATTTAATAATCCAGCTGATGGATTTTAGGGACTAGAGCAGGGAGTAAAGCAAGTTTATGAGCAGACCCATTTTTTTCTTCTTGTATTATAGTAAACAGATGCTTTAATTTACACTATTTAAATAGTCCAGAACAATTGTTTCTAAAGAAAGGCAATTTTGAACTGCCTTCTATTGTTCGCATACCTTTCTGTGTATTCATTAAAAGGAAGACTTCAGAAAGGCTTGTGTGCCGGTGTAATCTGGTCATAACAATTATTAACCGTCTGCATAAACTATTGTTTGTAAGTTTTAATTTATCAAATTAGGTAACAATTAGGAAACAGAAAAAAAGAAAACTAACAGCACCAGAATCACGGAATAAAAAGTGCATTTGTTGTGCAAATGTTTCTTGTGTGCTTTTTATTCTCTTTGCTTTTTAGCAATGAAACCAAATGCTTCAATCATGGCTACACCAGACACACAAACTTCTGTTTTTTGCCTGTGGAACAAGCTACTGTTGCCGGCGCACTGACTCCAACAGTGGAGATGGAGGAGGAGGCTCTAGCTGGTGCGGAGGCGCTGACTCCTGTGGTGGAGATGGAGGTGAAAGCTTTCTTACCCTAATGGCTGAGAGAACCCTTAAAGCCTCTGAAGTTTCTTCTCCTTGTTTCCTGATTTTTTTTCTGTCCTTTGCTGTAAATATGTTTTCTATCTTGCATAGGAAGAGAGGCACATGCTCCTCATTGCAGGGCTGATTTCAATATTAGGGGGTGTTTTTCCTGTTGCCTTTATGTGGGACTTAATAATTGCTAACGCTTCATACGTCTCAATGTTTAAGCTGGCTCTATCTTTTTCAATTATGTCATCCATAATGTTTAATGGACCTTCAACAAGAGAGCCAGTGAACAAAGACAGAAGAGCTTTCACCAACTTGCCTAAACTAAACCTTTTGGTCTGTTCTCTCAGATCTGAGTCAACCTGGTAAGCACCTCTTCAACCAGCTGACCCAGTTCCTCTGATTTCACCACTTTTGGCAAGGCTTTGGCCAAGGTGATGAATGCATCCAGGACTGTTTCATGGATAATCAGTGATGATGTTAGTGCAGACAAAGAAGTTATGATTTTGTTGTTGAGGGGAAGGTTTTTACGTAGAAATGCTGCTGCTTTAATGTAACCTTCCCTGAGAGAACTGTAAATATTTGCCATCCAAGGCTTTTTTTCCAATTCTAGCCTAGCTTTTGGTTGAAGTGTAGAAGCAAAATCTTCCCATTCCCAACCTTTTGTCAGGGTACTGCAGGTCTCTATTTGCAACATCAAGCTTAAAAGGATGGTAGTAGGCCTCATGAACTTTGACAGGAGTTCCCTCACTGGTAGCACCATCTCAGCATGAAGTGCATGGACCATCGGCTTCTCATACTGTAAAGACGTGAGGTGTGCTTGAGCAAATGAAACGCAGCTTTGTCTGCATCTTCTGATTGATGGCGCATAAGACCTTTTTTTCTGTTACTGCCGTACTGAATTTTCTTGTGGCACACCACGCACTTACAGCTGGTATAGGTAACACAGAGCTGAGTTAGGGTAGGGTTAGGATGTGGAAACACAGAGCTGTGGGAACAAGGACATGCTTCCGCTGATTACATACTCTATTCTCGGTGCAACAGGCCACTGAACCACCAAGTTTCAGTCTGATGTGAACTCAGTCACACATACCAGGCATGAATGAGACAAGGCCAGATGTGCCCACAGAGAAAGAAAAGAAAAATGTGTGCTCATTGGCTGATGTGGGTGACAACTTGCTTAACAATTATTTCAACACAAACAGTTTCTATGTTCTCTTAGAACAACAATAAACGAAGAGAAAAAAGTGTCCTACAGACTTTGTGATAATGGTAAATCCTTAGCATAGCTAATTCGTTTTTGGGACCTGATATGAAAAGAGGAAAAACAAAGAGAAAATCTTTTAGCATGTAATTTATAGTTTTGCAAATCAGGGAGGAAATCCAGTCAGAGGAACACATTAAGATACCAGGTTTGAGTAAAATCATAGAGAAAAAATAACAACTACCTCTGTGTGCAAAATCTCAGATCCTAACAGGTCTATGAAATAATACATACATAAAAAATACACTGTTGTTGAGCTTCTTTATTCGGCCACACTGAACCACAGATACTGTACACACTGAGCCTACATCATGTGTTTGTTTTTACATGAGTTGTATCTCTGTGCAAGCTCTATGTGCAGTGTCTGGAAAGTGCCCAACGCTCACACGACGAACAATCAGTTGGGACTGTGCTGTAATTGGACTAGAGTCCAGTGTGGCTCTGAGGCACAAGAAGACTGATTGTGTTTGAACAGTTACTGACTGATGGTGGCTCTACTGCAGCCAAATCTGTCCCACTGCTCAAATGACCCCTATCTCTACATTAATAATGGGCTGCACATGTCACAATAGAAAAACTCTGTGTTCTACAAGTTCACCTCACTGTTTTCCAAACTATGATTACACTGACAATTGGGGTAGGTGTGGGTAGTAACTAGCTAATTGTTTTAAAAGTACACACTGCTTTCCCATGGATTCAGGTGTTCAGAACAGGTTTGCCAGCCCAGATTGAGCGCTGTCAGTCATTACCCACAAGCAGAAGTGATAGTAGTAGTAATAAAAATAATTATGCTCCCCAACATATGTGTACAAAACACTAAAATGGTCATTGTTGCTCACTGTGTGTAGCAAGAATCTAATAGTTTTCTTGGACGAATGAAGCCATTTCCAATTGACACAACAACAGAGCAGGAGCTGCAACAAAACAAACACACGTCCTCAGTTAGATTTTAACCTTCGTGTTTTTGTGGTGTGAAAATCACAACCTTGACAAACAAAACATAATCTTTGCATTTAGCCAAAAGGCATTGTCATTTAAAAGACCTTTTCTAGAGAAGTAGATCACGGCTTTTCAGTGTACAGGGTATAACAACCAGCAGTGGTAAATTTTGCTTGATTCATTTATTAGTCAAAAGTAACTTATGAGTATCTCAAGCTATGATTTGGTCAGCTACTTTACTTCTAATTGAGGAATATCATTTTGAAGTAACATTAGTTTTACTTTAGTATTAACTTTGACAACCCAGCTCTGATGGCCATAGACTAAATGTCAGAACAGAACAGTCTTCACAGCAGTAAGCTTGGAGGCTGGAGGTTTATAATACACTGTATCTACTGCTTCTGCAATAAACTGAAGAAACCTGGGCTATTTGAATGCCTCTTCTATTAACAAAAAGCTATAATAGTCCCTTTTGCCTTTCTGTGACATTTCTGGAGGCAATAAGGTCCAATTGTTTAAAGCCTTAAAAGACCATAACATAAATGCTTCTCCAGTTACAGATTCATTTTTCAATTTTTAAGACACTAGAGAAGAGCCGTAACACTGAGAGATTACAACCCTCGGTGCCCTTGGTCTGCACCAGTGTGTTTTATTATTGTACCTCAGAACAATGCAGTGGATGAAGTGGTGGGGCCCAGACAAACACAGGCAAAGACCCCCACCTCTCACACTCATCAGGACCCTTCAGTTAAGAGCCACAGCATCTGTTAAACAGCGAACCACCAACATCCCCAACAGGAGGTTTTAAATGCAAATAAACAAGAGAACAGAGCAGAAATGCCTGAGCACAGGTCTAACAGCCCCCTCTTGTGGCCAACAGTTGGGATTGAACACCCCTCTCACAAAAAAAAAAACAAAAAAAAAACATGGTCATTTACTTGAAGAGTAAAGAGGAAGTAATCTTTCCTTAAAACAAATGTTATCATGCACTTTTTTTAAATACATATGATGTATAATCATTACTAAAATCAAGAGTTCAATTTAAAAATTCTTGGAGAATGTTCAGTAATAACATGGTCAGTGGGTTTACATGCAGAGCTTCGTCAGACAATGCCCATAGCTTGATTAAGGTGTCTGTCTCTGTCAGAGTTTTTTCATTTTCTGTTCCTCCCAGTGAGACTGGGCAATCATTTTCATTTCTCTGATGGTCCTTTAATACAAGGCCAACTTTAGAACTCATTCTTGCAAATGAGTTTAACTCTGTCACTCCTTCTTCAAACTTTTTACTCACTTCACGTCCGGTCAGATCTGATGAATCCACTGTGACCCACTGAAGCACTCTCCACACTCCTCCAATCCACAGACCGCTCCAGGACAAGTCTCTGCCCTTATGGTGCTGAGGGCCTCTGGACTGGAGCAAGGCTGAGTTGAGGCTGAGTGAACACAGAGGGGCTGGTGTGGGATTGTTCTGGGGTTCAACTTTATCCTCTGTATTTCCATGACAAAGGGCTCCTGAGCAGTGAGCAGACGTGACCCGGGGCCCCGCAGCTGCAGCAGAAGCCACAGCACACTGAGGAAGTGCACTGTGTTCATGTCAGTCACAGCCCAGAACCCTCCTTAGCCTCTTCATTATGCTGATCTAATGACTGTGAAGGGTTTTCAGAAGACCTTTACCAGAACAGGGTCAGTCCAATTTTCATCAAGCAGGACAGGTCAGATTGTAATGGCACATTTTAAGTGGTATTGCCATTGGTCCCATAATAAAGCTGCATTTCACCTGAGCAGTCTAGGTAGGGTTAATACTGCATGGTTTGGTTTGGGTAACCCCTGTTTTGGTAACCCCTGAAAAAATATAAATAAAATAAACAGACATAGAGGGGAAAAAACAGAATACACTAACCTAATAAACTTTAACCCAAAAGTGTGTAAGTAAAGACCCTAGCAGAGTTGTATTTGTACAAAATACACTCAAATTACCCTACTATTTCAGAAGACATGTTGTTTCGTCCAAACTTGAATGTCTTGGAAAGTCTCCATTTGTAAACAAATGTGAATATGACGCCGCTGTCATAACAACACAGAGTCTTAGCCCACTACTGGCTAAAAGTCATTCAGTTTCCAGAGTTTATTTGGGAAAAAGTCCAACATTTATCATTGTATTATGTTGAAAAGAAAGAACAAGACAAGCTTTGTTCAAGACAATATTACAGTTTTGTATTTTCTCATTTTGATTTATTGTTTGGTCTATTGTCCATTCAGACTACAGCATTTTCCTCCAACTTTTAATAACCATACGTCACTCTTGGAACCACAGCGGAGGGGAGATCACAGTCGTGCCATGCACTTATTTAGGATGCTTCTAAAAGTGTGCTGAACTGACCCATACTGCACTTCCAGTAAAAACATTAAGTTCCAGAACCATAAAATCAGACTTTCTAAAAAGACTTGCACTTTCTTGAACACGGCACCAGCTAAAAGCCCACACTGTTAATATGACATATGGTCCAGTGAGAACTAAACCTTTTAAAGTCAGGAATTATACAGCCTTCGTCAGAGCTAATGTCTTACTGGAAGCACTTTCATGTTTCTAGGATTTCCCTGTTTCTTTTCAAGCGTCAGTCTTCAAAGATATGTGGCACATGCCTGAGGGGAAACCACTGCAGAAAATTGCTCAAGATCGGCTTCAAACCACAGATGCAACTGTACAGTGTAAAATGTCAAACTCCTCTTGTACTGAAATGCCACTTTGTTACAGATTTGGCTTGGACTTCTTCAAAAGCAGCAAAAACAATTCACAATGCTGGTTTCTGTGCAACTGTTCTTTATTCTGGTAAATTCTGTCAATAAAACACATCAAGAGTCAGCGGCTGTCTGTGGCTGTTTACATAGGCTTTTATTGGATTGGGGCAGTTGTTTTCACTCTGATTTGTATAGCATAAGAATTTATCACGTCTGAAAAAGTAAAGGACGCACAACATATTTTTTTTCACCATTGCTTCCCAGAACTTGTTTGTTTAATATTATTTATAGTAGTTTAGTTTATAAGGTATATATATATATATATATATATATATATATATATATATATATATATATATATATATATATATATATATATATATATACCATATCATGATGGATGATGATTACATCTATCTATGTATGCATGTATTTGCAGGACTGACACAACTTGTATAAAGCTAGATTTAACCCATGTGCTTTGGGTCTGACATGTGCTCTACAATTAATTATAAAATTGTTGTACATTTTGAAACATTACAGGTGTACTCATTTTTACAGATAATTTAAGCAGAGTGCAATACCTTTTTTGCAAATTCTGCAAATCAACCAGTTGTCAAAATCATCTGGCAAACTATGTGTACGCTGTCAGTAAGTGTGTAGAGAACATTCGTTAAGGGCTCCATTATATAGCTGCTCTTCTTGGATGAGCATTTTGTCTCCAATAGGCTACAAACAACTTGATGCTGTTTGCTTAGGATTATGATCTGGAAGATCCAGGGTTATACAGCGATGGTTTTAGGACCTGTGCTTCCTCTTCAGAGACTGTTAAACTGATATCTGTCTGACAAGCTTAGCATAAACTTTAAAGCTGCATTACCCAAAAATGTTTCTTTTTATGCAAGAAAAAAAATCAGGTCTGCCTAAAAACATATGTCTTGGTTGTTTCCAAGTGAACCTTGACTAAGGTGAGAAGCAAAGTGAACCAAAACAATGAACCAAAGGCAGAAAGCTGACCAAATTGCCATTCACAGATGATGTAGAAACACAAAATAAACATTCATCTGACAAGAAATGTGAAAAAACTAAGATGTGTTACAAAAAGCTGTCAATAAAATATGTTGAGGATAAGTTGTGTGTAAGTAAGAGGCACTGGAAACACTGCCCAAAACTAATCAGTGGAGAATGAGCACAAGTGGAATCAGCCAATATTGCTCTTCTGGACTTAACAGGTAATTATCAGGATGTTGTAGCTGACAGGGCAGACTTTAGACCATATTGGTCATCAACTAAATTCGCTTGAGGGCCAGCTTGTTTCTTCACATGTGCTGCGGGGTTCAGACTTTCAAAATAAAATATGTAGTTAAATAAATAACTTTGCTTTTTCTCATTATTTTATTAGATTTCTTCACAGTTCAGTATTTTTTCTTGAATGCAAATTTTAATAGGTTTTTTAAAGTCACAAACAAAACTTCAGTTACATAAGAGTAAGATTTGTTTTAGTGCTGTACAATCATCTGCTATAGCTCAGTTCCCAACAGTAAAGAAGGCAAAGCTGCTTGAAATGCTCACTGATTAGCAGATGTGCATTTCTGTACAGAGGATTATGCGTTGTCATTCCAGCTAAATGAGCCTTTTGAGTCATTTTAATAGCTATATTTATGTTTCAACTGGGGAGAGAGATGGGAAGCTGTGGGGGGCTGATTTGGCCCCTGGGCAACCAGTTGATTACTGCTTTAAATCAATAAATAAATGACACAGGAATCTTCTCTCATCTTGTCTGGGTGGGGGTGCACGGTAGCAGAGTGGTTAGCGCTCCAGCCAACTCAAAACATCCTCGGCTAACTTTGTCCTTTCTGTGAGGAGTCTGCATGTTCTCCCCGTGTCTCCCTATTATCTCTCCAGGTTCTCCAGCTCTCAAAGCTCTAGTATGAATGTGAGAGTCGTCAGTGTCCGTTTTTATGTGTCAGCAACTAACTGGCCATTGTCCAGGGTGTACCCCGCCTAAGGATACTGACTGAACACAATGTGAAAGTAATAATTTCACTTGTGAAAATATTTGTTTCCACGAATAGAACTAATACACTAATATAATGTTTTTGGATGTGTTTAACATAATACTAAAATTCATACACAGACTGACTAATGTCAAACCTATGCAGTATGCAAACAATAAAGGAGAAAGACTATCCTTAAAGAACGACATTGACTTTAAACATTGAAAAAGACATCAGCTTTAGTGACAGCAGTTGGCATGTGTCTGATTAATGGCTCTTTTTGGTTTCAGCCCAAAACAAACTGGACACAGCTTGTGTTTGAGGTGACTTTATCTCTCAGAGGCATGTTTCCTGTGTGGGCAGCCCATTGATTTCTGTCTGTTCCTCTGGAGGTGTCTCAGTGATAATGCAATTTTCCATTAAGATCAATGCACACATGCAACAAGAATCTGATAAATAATGTCACAAAGTAGCCACAACTGCTGCTTTCAAAGCTCTTCCTATAAGCAGGTAGGACAGCTGGTGTCAGGTCACATCTGTCAGAGAGTGTTACACGCTGACCCTGCTCTGATAAAGGTCCTCTAAATCCTCTCCACAGTCATTAGATCAGCATAATAAAGAGGCCGAGGCCACTGAAGGAAGAGGAGGGATCTGGGCATTGACAGACAGGACGTTGTTACTCCAGCTCATCAAGAAAGCACATTTTACACCAAGCAGTACAGCACAGTTAAGTTTGGAAAGGCTGTTTTGAATGAAAAGTGCAGTGTATTTCAGAGCACAGAGAATGACAAACTATCTACAAAACGAATCTTTTATCAGCTTCTGCTCAATTAAAAGAGTTTATTACCCTGCACCGCAACTGGATTCTCAGAGAAATCCATCTTTTTTCTTTTTCTCTGAAAACTGTGTGGTAACCACTGCACCGTGGCTGGTTCAGACCAACAGTTTGGAATTCCTGGCAGTTATGGCTGTGTTTTAGGTTTGACGACGAAGCATCAGTTGCTGTTACTGATGTGAACAACATGGCACTGGTTCTGATTGGATAAAATGGCCTGGTATTAGGTAGTTACTGACAGTTGGTTCATCCAGTCACCTTCAAGTTTTAATCTTAAGTACCTGCCTTTTGCAATGGTTTCCTGTAGAATTGCTTGCAAATAGTTCAGTAGAACAGATCATCTGGTGAGTCTTGTTAAAGAGTTAAACTCTGCATCCTAGTAACAAGGGTAACTCTCAAATACTGTTAAAACATTGTAAAAAGACCTTGACGAATAAGTAATGAAGTCATATATGGATGTGTTAATGCAGAGCTGTCAAACTCATTTTAGTTCAGGGGCCACTACAGCCTAATCTGATCGCAAGTGGACTGGACCAGTAAGATAAAAGCGTAGTAACCCAATTTTGTCTCTTTGTTTTAGTGCAAAGAAGTACAGTTACATTATAATTTCAGTGCTCTCATCAATCACAACCTAAAAATGGTAATGTTTTCCAAAAGCCTTAAGGATGTATTTTTTTTTACAAACTCACTGTCACAATATGGCTTTTATACTAATGCTATTTCACCAGCAATAAGGTAGCTTATTTGTACTGCTGCATCACTGACCTCTCAGCTAAGGGTAAAAACAGAACGCTAACAATTAATTTATCTTCTCTCTTCTCAGTTGTCCTTGCAAGTTGTTGTAAGTGTCATAGTGGTGCTGAATATTATATATTCCTTGAGCACTGAAACTTACTACATAGACTACAAGCACACAGGTTTCCCATCCTCCTGTGTGAAGTGGTCCATTTTTCTTGGAAAACTGTGCACCCTGTGTCTATTTTTCTCTTTTTGGACATTTTTGGCAATGAAGGTGCCACAGAGAGTAATTTCAACAGCAAAAGAGTGAGACAAAATCCCCATTGCTGTCATCTGCTGTTCAGTTCTGGGTCTCAATGTTGTGTTAGGTCTTCCAGTCTTATTACAGTACAGTGTAGTACAGTGCAACCCCCTGTGGACAAATTAGCCACTATTTAAAAAAAAAAAATGCAGGTCCTCTATGTAATCTTTGTACTTTCCAAATTCATCCCTCCAGCTGGACTGACACTTATTGAAGTACAGAACAGAATTATCATTCGGGTACTTAAAACAGAGACGAGTGAAATGAACAACAACATGGGTGAATAATAGTGAGCAAAAACACAAGTACTGAAGACTTAAAACATCTATGGAACATTGTTTCTTAAAGTAGCTGACTTAAAAGAAGAAAACGGATCTTAAGGACTTGTTGTTTTTGATGGATATTTGTCAAGCTATACTCCCAGTGCCAGAGAGAAATAAAGTTGAGGCAGCTGTGGACGTGGTTCACAATCTTGGTTATCCCAAAGACCTAAATGGAGGGCACACTTCAACACCACCTGATTTTAAAACAATTCAACACAACAACATACAATGAACAAAGTGGGATGCGATCTGGAAATCTGCAAAGAACAACAGCTTATTAAAAACACGCCACTTGTGCCTTAAAGAGGATCTGACAGTGGCTAACAAAGATAAAAGGAGTCAGCTATGGCCAATAGTGGATAAAGCAAGGAAGGAGGGCACAATTGCTTATTTTGTTGAAAATCAAGTCTTTGTAGACAAGGAAAATGTTTTCGTTGACTAACTTTGACCAGCAGCATCATCTATGGGTCAACTTTGCTCGAACTACAGTTTTAGGTCATCAAAGCAGGTATGACCCTAGATCTACTATGGGCAATCAATTTGACCATAATAACAAGAGACCTCACAAAGGAAAACAATGGATGGCTTTGCTCAGATATAGGTTACAAATTGTTTTCTCTCAATGTCAGGGGTCTACACAATATGTTAAAGAGGAAATCGTTTGGGTTTTTTAAATTTTATTTCGTTCAAGAAACACATTCTGTTGTAGATGATGTTAAATTTGGAAAAAGAAAATTAAAAAGAAATTTGGTTCTCTCATGGTAATAACAAATCTGCAGGTGCAGCTATTCTAATGGGGGATTTTAAAGGCCAGGTTCTTACAGTTTAAACAGATGATGAAGCAAGATGGCTCCGGCAACAGGTTAGTTTACAACCACAGCTGATGTTAGTCAGGATGATACACTGTGTTGTTTTGGCCTCTAGCTCTGGCACAGACAGCGTTTTAGCAGTGTCCATGCAGCGAGCCATGAGTGCCTTACAACAGGTAGAACTGAACTTCAAATCTCGCGATGGTAAAAACGTTATCTAGATGCTGCGTTGCATTTACTGACTTAACACTAGGAAAACTACAAACAGAATTAAACACTACATATATATATGAAGAAACAGCTCAGGTTATGGCCACAAATATCAAACACAGCAATTCTGTACCTAGGGATTTCAACACTAGGTACAGAATTCAAAATTGCCGGATGACACTTTATTGTTTCTAAAAGACAAGGAAGAAGTTTCAAAAGCAATACAATGTATTAACCAGTTTTATCTGTGTCTGGTCTGAAGATGAAGATGAAAAAATCAGTTCTTTTTCCCACTTAAGAAATTATACTCACTTACAAAGTATTGCGGTTAAAAAATAATGCAACTTACTTCAGTATCACAATTTTTAAAGATGTTAAGCTACAAACAAAACAAAATATTGATCCAATAATCAGTTAAACTCATGGTTGTTTAGAGATCTGTCATTACAAGGAAGAGGCTGAAGGCATATCTAACGGTGTCTTCACACGTGCAGTTGGTGCAGTTCAAACTCTTGTGTGGTTGCTCTGTGAGTGTGGTTCACTTGGACAAAATGCTGCAATACGAACCTCAGGTGCATACATACACCCTGACCTGTTCCCGGGGTGCTTCCAAGTGAACTCTGGTATGGTTTGATTAAAGTGTGAGCCTCAACTGAACCACAGACAAACTCAAACAGAAAGAGCACCAAAAATTAGGGAAAAAAATATCACATAACATTTAGTTTTCCCGCAAGTGAAAAAAAAACGAACCAAACTATATACTCCAACAAAAAAAAACGAGCAGAGGGCAAGCATAAAGCACTGAGGGTGGTAAAATACAATGGTAAAAATGCTTTATTAGCATTTGGGCTAACAGCGTCATCTAGTGGGTTTCTTAAAAAAGGCATCTTTGTAGTGTTCAGTCCGCAGTTTGAAATGCCAGCTGTGAGAGCTCAGTGGACTGGGTCTTTATGCTTATGGATTGAGCAAAGATTAAAGATCGCCAACCAAAATATGGGAAGACACCACCTGGTCCCTGGGACATGTGAATACTTTGGTGAATTTGACAACAATCTAGCTCAAGGCTTTTCCTGCTCATCAGTTGAATATTCCCTCCAGATATCAGTGGTCTCTGGTCTGTGTCTTATTAATGAAAGTGTCCAGGTTTTTTCATTTTTTATTGTCCAAAGTTGACATAGTGTTTCAATGTTTGAAAGCTCTTCAGTTTTGAAGAACTGCAAAGTGTTGCATATTCTTTGACTTCTTTGACTTTGTGCTGTGCATTTATCACAATGGACCGATATATACTGATTTTGGGATGTGTGCAGGGCAAAGATGCAGTACAGTAAATGAATTATTTTGCTTTGTTCTGGTATTTTTGCACCACCCTTCCAGTGGCATCATGAAATAACATAACTGGGTTTTATTTAAATGTAAGTGAATTGAAAAATACCCCAATTTTATTGATATTATTCATTCTTATGATTCATATATGACCTGATGAAAAAGAGCTATTAATGCTGTATTCAATCAAACTGATCCAAAATCCTTTCTAAAATCATCAATCTATGGATGTGTTCAAATGAATAGACCAGTAAATCCAAAGTGAGTTTAAAGGCCTGCCTTATCAGATTGACTTCAAGGAATGTTGTTTGAATTTGACTCTTAGGGTGTACTCACAACAAGCAAACTTTTCCGTGCTCAGGCCTGAAACACCCCTAAAGTCTGATTCTTTTGGCTGATGTGAGTGTCTGGGACTATGTATAGAAATAAACACTGTGCTAATTCTGGTGTATTTACGACATACGTATTTACGTATGTACGTTTGCTAATATGCCTAACTGGCCGGCGGACCAGTAAGGTGGCAGTACAGACAGTTATAGGCATGTTTTAGGTTTGAAGAAGCAGTGACCGTTTAACAGTTATGTGAACGTAAACAACATGGCGCTGCTCTGATTGGACCTGCCCTTTTGAAAATGCTTTCCACAGTTCTGTGAAACAGACTACGTACTGTGGAGCAGTTTTATCTGAAACAGTCAGGTTAGTTTACATAGAGAAATAGCATAAAAAAAGAAAAACATAAACAGAGAAAACTACGGTTTACAATGTATGAAACCTTTCATTTACAGAAAAATATTTTGTACATTTTATTGAACAAATTAATTTGGGCAAAACATTTTTACCAATGTAAAAAGAAAATTCTTCTTTAAAACAAATTTACAAGATGGCAGACACATTTACGAGCGTTGAACATCTTGAAAATTTGTTTTAAAGAGGTCAATGTGTTTTGATAGTGGTAAATAGTGGTTTTGCCCAAGTGAATTCATTGTCAATATATGGTTTCATTAGCTGTAAATGTGTTTTGCAATTTGTAAATTTGTTTTGCACTTCCCAACCACTGTAGAAAAGAGAAGTAAAGAGAAACGAGGATACATGATGTCACCCAGTGTTTGCTGAACTCAAAGTTTAAGGAAAGCTCTTACGCCTCATTTACACTGACTGCGAAAGGGATTCCGTACGGAATCCGTAAGGACTGCCATTTACACCGGGTGCGGTGTGTGTGCTGTACGTGTCCGGAAATCTGCATCCACGAGACCACAAAACCACAGGGATTCACGCTGAAGAGTTGAGTTCACGTGATAACATCCATGTAAAGAGAGAAGTGCTGGTAAAAACTCACCAGTATATCCCAGAGCTCCAGCTATTTCACTCCATGCCTTCTCTTTTCTGGTGTTGTCCTTATAAAAAGTATGTGAAATATCATATGTGTGGTTTTGGACTTCCGTGATGAATCTCTCGTCGTCCGTGGTCTCAAATAACCCCCGGGACCCCGTCACTGCACTCGTAATTTCTTCAACTTCATGAAAATCCACATGCGGCGTCCGGAAAAAATAGACTCCTTGCGGAAACCTTCCGGAGCTCCGGATCAGGAGACGTAACACACCGCAGCTGGTGTAAATGCTCGCACTGACTACAACGGTTTCTATTCCTTGTGGCGTCCGTACGGACGCCGTTCCGTATCTGTTCAGCAGTCAGTGTAAATTAGGCGTTATCTTTGGTTTTCTATGATGTATTTGGCAGTGGCAAAGTGGTTTAGGTTTACTATGTTCTTGTGGGGATGGGAGGAAGGAGGGTGCAGGGGAAGTTTTCAGGTAATTCAGCTCTCAGTGATTAAATCTAAATTTCACTGAGCCCACAGCAGCTACAGGCTTTACATGCTTCTCAAACATAGTGTGCTGACTAGACTTCTTTCTGTTGTGTAGCCTGCCACATTAGTTTACCATTACAATTTCATTCCTTCATTAGGCTCCAGACTGTGGCCTTGGTGAGATTACAGTGCAGTCCACGTGCACGTGCGGCGCGCGCAGGCCGGGAGCGCGCACGGGGGCGGTCCGGGGCTGCCTCACTTTGCTGTAATCGCTGTTCTGCTGCTGCTGCCTCCAGTTAAACAGCACGGACACGGGAGCGAGCAGGCGGCCGTGTGAGGATACTCTCTTTACGGTACCTTGGGATTACCACGCCGAATTGCAGCATCGACGGCCAGCCGCCAGGTAATATCGACACACGCCTTCTACCGCCTCTCGTAAATCCGCCGAAAGTCAGCAAATGTCCCGAGAAAGTGTGCTTTTCTCGTGAAGGAGGAGGAGAAGGCGAAAGGGGGGAGGTGGATGTGTGGGACGAGCCTCTTTGTGCCGAGCCGGGGTCACTGCTCCTCACCGTACAATGTGGACACTCACACCGCCGCGGCTCGCTCGTACATCCGCCGCTCACTGCTCTAGGCTCGGTTCTGGTGTCGGTCCTGGTCGTCTCCACCGTCATCCTTCTACTCCACCGGCGGCTGTTTCGACCTAGTCCGTCACAGACGCCTTCTCTGCGTATTTTCACCGGGTTTTCCTTGGCACAGGCCTCTTGTGTCGTCTTTAATTTGTCTTTTAAATGCCCCTCGGCGGTAATGTAACGCACCGCGGGACTACTTTTTCGTCTGTTAGCTAGCTCCCAGTTTGTGATTGTCTTTGTCGGACGCTCGCTTACACTCCGCAGACGACCCTTATTGTTTATATCGTCACATTTATTGACCCATGTGCTTTGACAAATCCATAAAACCACATCTTGCTGCGCTTAACAGCCCTAACTATATTTTGACTGAAACGTTTGTTCTGAGAGGTGAACCAAAGCGGCTACAACATTAGCCGTTGATGTCCCTGTCATTAGCATGAAACGCCCCCTGAAAGCCGACACTCAGCGCTGTGTAAACCGCCACTGTCACTCGTATCTTCTACCGCTGTTTGTATGTTAATCTTTGTACAAAATGGCTATTGTGTCGGTGTCTGGGCTGTTACAGATAATGTTATTAATCAAAAGCGGGGCAAAGCTCTCGGTTACAGATGGCTTCCTCATTTCCTCAGTGTCTCCTCTCATCTGTCACTGATGTGTGTATTACTTGTGTGGAATCACCCTCCGGCCCGTTCGGAGCTGTTTCATCATTCAAGTGTTTGTTAGAATAAAAAGAAAAGCCCCAAGCCTCAGTTTATACGATATTTCTTCAAAATTATTAGCAAGCATTGACAAATACAGACCCCTAAAGTCAAATCAATCAACCTTTGTTGGCCCAGTATAGCCTTAGACTTGAAGGAGTTGTAAGATATCCTTAATAATTTATTCCCAATCTATTTTTTTTTCTCATTTAAAGTCAATTATAAGGAAACTTAATCTGCTGTTTTACTTTTTCCACAAATGTTTTGTAAATTATTGTCAGGTCAGGAGAAGCCCAGTGATGCAGATGCACTAGACTGTTCATTACTGCATGGATGAGTTTAAAGCCACAAAACTTTCAACAATATCGAAACAGAGTACATTTTGTTTTGCATATCAAACTTACAACCTTCATCTTCCATTGTTTTAGAGTAAGTAATGGGGTTAACATTCGACAAACAGACTGATTCAGGGATTCTTTTTTAATGTCTTATTTTTTGTTGAAAGCCAAGCTGTAATCTTTTGAAATGCCAAGTGAAGCACAGGTTTAGGTTACCTTTCTTGCTGTATGAAGCGTGTTTGTTTTGCATGTCACTCAACTGAGTTTGTGCCTGAACAGTTTATCTGCAGCTGTCCAAAACCAGAATATAGTGTAAACCTGAGATCTTCTTGAATTATCTACGAGCAAAAGGAGCAGCTTTTTAATATAGTGGCTTATCTGAAATCAAGACAAAATGGTGTACTCAAACCAACTAGATCAAGTCTATGTGTAAATGCACAAGTACAAGGAAAATTTCAGATTAGTAAATGCATTTGTAATGGCATAAAAAGAAAGAATTTAAAAAAAATTAACAAAAAATAACCAATGTAAGTTTAATGCCAGTCTAAACACACAACTCTCAGCTTGGCTACCCAATTTGGAGCATTTCAAGGACATTTTGTGATAGCCACTCTTCTTATATCTTTCAGGCTGAGGTATGAAAGTCTAGTTCATCTACATCATTTGCCAACACACAGATTTCTGTCACCTGTCTTAATACAAAAACAAATGTGTGACAGGTTTTGGCCTACTGAAGGGAAAATCTATCCTTTGCTTTTCACATTTGAGCAAAAATCTGGTCTTAGTTGTTATTATTATTATTTTCATATTCCATCCTGTCAGTGGCGCCTGGATCATAATTTTAGAGTGACAGATGAATTTGTGCAAAAAATAACTTGATGTATTTAGATAAAAAGTTGGTTTCCAACCACAACCAAACGTAGTTCCTGGTCCCTACTTGTGCACCATGGCGTCATGTTGTTTTCTGGTCTATTTAAATTTCTGTTTACTGAGCTGTATTTTAAATTACATTATAAATAACTTGCTTTTCTACTGACTTATTTTTTATTTTATTACATGTGGCATTAACATGAGTTTTAGTTTAGTTTTGGTACAGACATAAATAATATATCTTTCCTGTATTTATCATCATTATAGGCTTTTGTCTTCATCCACTGTGTGATGCCTTCTGTTGATGTAGGGCTGTGTAAAGGTGGTTCCACTCAATCCAGAGCAAACACATCAACAAAGAGCAACAATTTTCAAGGTCTCTGTTACCCCTTGCATACCCAACAGGCTCTCTGCCAGTTCTGGTTTCTGTACCTAATAACAAACCAGCCACGTGTACACACCAAAATTAACTTAGGAATTGAGTTAATTTTGGTGTGTACACGTGGCTGGTTTGTTATTAAACTAGTTGATTTCCAACCCAAACCAAACAGTAGTTAGTTTCTCTTTGCAAACCACTGCGTCATGTTGTTTTGTAATTAGACACTTTTCATTTTTAGCTTTGATATAAATGTCTTTAGGAATGTTCTGCTCAACCAGCTTCATATATATCTACCGTTAACATTTGTCTGTTGTCTTTTTGTGCTAAACATATAACGTTACACAAGCGGTAATTTTTACACCATTGTCCTGTTCTAAAATTATCATGGCAGTCATCTTATCATCTGCAGTTACACTATTGGACAAAATTAAACTTTTGTTTAAATGTTACTAAACACAAGGAGTCATTTGGCTCTGGAATTGAACCAGAGCCAGAGCCTGATCAGTGTGAAAAAGCTGATATTTCAATGACATAGCTTGCAATTTGCTCTGCTATTAAAACTGTTTTTTTTCTAATAAAAGAAATTGATTCTAAATGCTGTTTTTTTTTCTTGATTTTTCATTGATTGTCCTTTATTTGCCTTGTGACGTACAGGGCCCACGATGTCCAGTGAAGTGCAGAGACCTGACGACAGCCCCAGCACCAGCGGGGGAAGCTCTGACATCGAACAGAGAGAGTCTGTGCCACCAGAACAGGAGCGAGAGCCAGCACAGCCCAAAAAGAAGGAGACCAAGATCTCCAGTAAAACCGCTGCTAAGCTTTCAACTAGTGCCAAGAGGTAAACACCAACAAGAGTCACTATAACAAGCTCTGAGTCTCATCACATCACAGCTCTTCTTTTTCCAAAGCACTTGTTCAAATAGGCCCCACTTAGATCTACTGGTCCAAGCACTTATTGTTAAAAAAGGCAGCCGTGACAGGATTACACAACCCACTGAGCTGAGGTTGGCCGAGGCCGCGCAAAGTTTGTATAACAGCGTCTGGTGTGATGAGCATCTCTATGTGTGTGCTTCACCTTCAGCTGCCTCTGAGTGAACGTTCACAACAACAAAAGCAGCTGTAAAAAGGCTGCGCTGGCGTCTGGGGAGTGTTCACTAATGTGATTCTTAGCCTTTATTGTGTGAATCATCAACAGTTTAAACTAGTGTTGTAGTCAAGAACACTGTGACCGAGGCCAGAGTGTAACGAGACAAAGACAAGACCAAGACCTTTAGCTATCGAGACAGAGTTGAGACCAAGACCACGGTAGGCCAAGTTATAATAATCAAATTAATGTGAGTTAGCTCTCAACCCTATTATGGACCATAGCATTTTTATTTTAAGAAGCATCATTTCTGTTGCTTTTTCATGTAGGAACAGTAAATCTTTTGAATACTGTAAACTCGTGAGTTTGGAAACACTGGTGTTCAGTGTATTATTTTTTTTTGTCAGTGACCATTTACAAGAATGTTAATTGCACAGGCAGAGAGTTACCTACCAGTTTCCATCAGCAGTTCCCGAGCATTGTGCTGACTGGAAGACAAAACAAAATAAAAAGCATAGTTTATTTCATTCAAAATGCAGTGGGGTTGCCTCAGCTCGGTCTACAGTAAATGTGGTACTGTTCTGAGGCCGAAACATTCTCCTCAAGACAAACTAAAAGGTCTAAGAGCAATGTAGTTTCTGTTCTAAAAAATATTATCTTTCTAGGTGTAAAATAACAGAGTTTTAGTTAAAAACGTCTACTATTATAACTTAACACTAAAGTAATAGGTGTTTGTAGACTGAGAAGTGTCAAGTGAGACTAAGGGCACTCTCTACTCGTAAACTACTTCTACAAGCTCAAAAACTATCACTTTTTGTGTTAGTTACAGAGACAATTGTGAAGGAAACTGTAAAACGAAGCCATTTTGTTCCTATATTTCTGTTTGGCATACAGCTTTAATAGAGCAACTTTAGAAGTAAAATTTCATGACACACAAACTCTACACATTTACACAGAAAGCTACTAAATGTGGGTATAAATACCAAACTGACTGATGTGTGTTAGCCTGAGTTATGTTAACTCCTGTTCCTGTCTTTTCTAGGATTCAGAAAGAACTTGCAGAAATAACACTAGACCCTCCTCCAAACTGCAGGTAAGATGCTCTCTTTTCTCCAATCACATTTAAACATCTAGGTAGACTAGAATAAACACATCTGTCTGACGATCTTGTCTCTGATGTGCTGTAGTACACTTACTGCGGTTGTGTGTGCTGTCTCTGAAGATGACAATCTGAGGTGAACTATTGTAGCACTGCTCCACTCTCATGCTGGGTTTGAATGGACTGTTTTTGTACAATATGTCCCATGTATATTATGCTGGAAATATTTTCACCAAAATGATTGTTTGAGTCAGTTGATGTTAAATTCATGTCAGTATCGGAACCTCTTGAGGTACTGAGGTGCCAGTACTCATTTGACCACCTCCAATACTACCACCCAATCTTGGAATAATGTCAATAGAGCCCAGTCTGCACCAGATTACATTCTGCTCATTCTCCTTTTCTTATTCTACTGAAACTTCCTATTTCCTCTCACTAAACCTCTGTATATTGTTCACAAAGGTACAAAGTTTAGTGGTTAGGAAAGGATTTTCAAGTGTTAAGTAGAATTTATTCACTATGTACTTGTCATTTCTGTTAAGTTACTCTAACTGCAGTGATAAAAGCATAATTTTTTTTTTGTCTTTAGAGCAATTTTCCATTTTATTTGCTACTCTTGTTTTAGAACTCTTTCATCATTGTCACTGGCAGTGTGTTTTAAACTGTATTGTAGTAATTTTTCCCCTAGCTGTCCCCAGAACTGTTCTGATGAAAAGCATTGGGCCTTGTGTGAATTCTGGTGTGTGGTCTGCTGGGATCTGACTCAGACAATGGTTACTGTGAACAGCTGCCACAGCTCTAGACTCTCAGAGGAGAGATCTGGTCTGGAGTGACTGTCTTTGGTGATGTGGGATATAGTGTAGGCCTTCATTAAGTGAATTGAGCTGCTGTCACACAGTGGTCAGACCTGAGGATTACAGCTCTGTAGTCACCTGCTGACTCAGCTCCTCACAGCACAATTACACTACACACTCATGGACGTATTTATAAAGGCTTATTTTTCTTCTCTGTTTAAAAATGTATTTCTGTTTATTTGGCAAATCTCTTCAAACTGTGTATGATTCTTTTTAAAGTTAAAGACAACACACCTACAATTTAAATGTTCTCTCCAAATATATTTATATATATACGATTGATAACTTTGCCATTCTGTAGCTGACTCTGTCCAGTGCCACAGTAAAACACAAGCCTCATACTGTACCCTGCCGAAATAGAAATACTGAAACAATACAAATCAGAGCCATGTTGGGTTTTCAGGTGTTTTATCAGTTGCTTGTTTTGAAGCAGACAATTTTTGTGCCCCTTGACTTCAGCAGTTTGCCCATGTTGAGTTGAAACAGGTTGAACAGAGATTGATAATAGATGTTTGAGTGGCAGCAGGCATCCTTGATACCTTCAAACTGTCCCTAGTGTGTGTGCCCTTCCGTCTACACAGGCCTGAAGGGTGTGCAGTAAGTCCTGTGTCATCTGTATTCTGCATGCTCCTGCTCTGGGCCAGGTTAGCCTCAAAGGTTATTCATTTATTCCTCCAGACAAATAGAGTCACAGCCTGTTGGCCCTTCAGGAGCACAGGACTAAAACCACACCAGGCCTGTAGATGTATGCCTCTGTTTTGATGCTGAGAGGCCATCATGTCTGTGTTCTCTTTAGTCTACAGAACTCATTGCTACAATGCTCAACATGCACAATATTGAACCAAACTACAATGATATTTTTAGTCTCATACATATGTCATACGTTGTCTACTGTTGGCTTCAGATCATTTCCTTTCTGTCACAGAGAACGATTCCATGTGCGTCATGTTTTTTATTTTCTAATTGGATGTCATTAATATTATATCAATATTATACTATTATAATTATTAAGGCTGTGGTAAAGGGAAAAAAAAGTGAACTACACAGATGAACTAATGTGCGTTTTCTGTAACAGGCTCACAAGAGCTGTTTATTTGGATTGAACTAAGAACATTTCTCTTACTTACCTCACTGCAGTCTTGTCACTTGTGTTGTGTTGAAGGCAGGCTCTGCCACCGGCCTCTACTTGCGATTGTCTCCCATCTGCTGGTAGGATGTTCTGTCTTGTCCTGTACTTGGTCACAGGGGATTAAGTACCAAAGACAACATTGCCAGAGCAATGACATTAATAATTGGGCTCACAGGGAGCCTTGTTAAATTTACGAGCGGGACAGAAAGAGGGTGCCATCACCAAGACAGATCCTTGGGACTCCATGCCACTGAATAAAGCTATTTAGAGACTGGTCAAATGTAAAGGTGGTGTTTTTGGCTGCATCTGGTGGTGACATTGCAGATAGTTATTCCACACCTTACACACTTCAGTTCTGTTTTCTTTGGGCTCAGTCCTGGTTTGGTCTTTGTTTGTTCTTGCTTGTCTTGGTCCTGGTTTGCGCTTTGTTTAGTCTTGTTTTATTTCTGGTTCGGTCTTGGTTTAGTCTTAGTTTGTTCTTAGTTTAGTTTCGGTTCAGTTCTTTGCCTCAGTCCTGGTTTGGTCTCGGTTTGGTGCTGATTTAATCCTGGTATAGTCTGTATTTAGTCCTGCTTTGGCCCTGGCTTTGTTTGGATTCAGTCTTGATTATAATAACCTTAATCTCTTAATTAAGTCTTCATTTAGACCTAGTATAGCCCTGGTTTGCTCCGGGTTTAGTCTGGGTTCAGTTGTGGTTCGGTCCTGCTTTTGTGTTGATTTAGTCTTGGTTTAGTCCTGGTCTTCGTCCCAGAGTTTGGTCTTGGATTGGTTTTGGTTTGGTCCTGATTTTAATCCTGGTATAGTCTGGATTTAGTCCTACTTCAGTCCTGGGTTAGTCCTGGGTCTTGTCCTGGTTTAGTTCTGGTTTCCTGGTCTTGGCTGGGTCAAGTTGATAATAATCCCCTCTGTTGGGAATAGTATTAGACCAGATAGCAATGAACTTAGTCATGATTAATTTGTCATCGCTAACACTCACATTTGATCCTTCAACATATTATGCACTGTAAGAATCTCCCATGTACAGCAGCTCACACATGCTTCCCTTCTGCCACAGGCCTGAGTGAAAATTCTCCCTGATGGTTTCCTCTGTGGTGTTTGTTTGACAGTGAACGCAGCTCGTCTTGATTCATGCGTGTCATTGAATTCTCTTTGTCCTCATTTGGAACTACTTTTCCCACAAACATTTGTGCAGGCCGTTATTAATGGGTCTGTGGTGAAGCCGAGCAGAAAGCACGAGCATGTGGACGTTACAGCTGTGCTCTGACACAAGCTGCTGGGTCATTGAGAAACTAATCTGAGGCTGATGTACAACAGCACAAAAAACCTGGCACTGAATAAATACACAAGCGCCATACCATGCCCTACTCTGCCATTCCAAGTTTATGTATATAACATTTTTAAAACTGAAAACAACATAAAACACGCAGTGCATAAATAACTCAAATCAAAAGCACAAAGGCACTAAAAACTTAAGCCAAAACATAATAAATTAAAGATAATAACATCTCACTCTTGAGCTAAAAGCCAATGAGAAAAATCTAATGTCTAACAGTAGCGCATTGCAGAGTTTAGTCATCAAATATGGTTTATTCTTCATTATTTTTCTTATGGAGGGGCCATGAGTGAGCCTCTCTATTATTAATAGACAATGCCTAGAGTGTGAAACATATTCCTCTCCAGCATCCTCAACTGCACTGCTTCTGTACTTGTCAGAAGTTTCACTTCTCAGGCTAATCTGGGAGATGAGCTAAAAATAAGAGGAAAGCAGTAATCCACCAAAAATTCTTAAACTTCATTTGTCTTTTTTCTGCAGATTCTTTATTGCAGCTTTGAGACCAAATCACCATTTGGCACAGAACATACATTTAGCTGTAGTTATAGCTATATTAACTGATTTTGATTAATCCGAAAGGAACTGCAGTTGATCAGTCAGCTGGTGGAACAGTAACATGAGCAGAGTATTAGTGTGCTCAGCAGCTGTTAGAGCCTGTCCTACACTGATCACTCAAGTCACCAATTGTCGACGAGTCATCAGAGCCAATACTGCCTCTCTATGCCCCTTTCTCTATTTAAAGACGTTTACAGGTGAACTGGTGACTCCTCATCATCTGTCAGTGTCAGCTGCCATTACCTCGGGATTGCCCAGAGTATTACAGTCTAGACCCCTGCAACCCATAACAGGATAACTAGTTGGAGGTGAATGAATGAAGGTTTTTCCTGTGAGTACAGTAAAAGCCTCCCTACAAGTACTTATTTGACCAATGGACAAGCTTCACCTCACCCCTAAGTGGCAAGTGTACGTGCAGGAACGTCTAACAAAATTGCCTTTACAGAGGATGAATGATTGCCGCTGACATCAGTCCTCTAGTTTTCCCTTATACTGTGTAGTGATATCTGCTGAACGATGTTGTGAGACTCACAGATGTTGGTTTGTGTAAAAGCTGCATGTATTGTCATTGTGCCCCTGGGGTGCACAGTTTTGTTGGCTCAGTAGAATTCTGACTCATGATGTTGTGCTGTTTCTTTTTGCAGGCTCTGTGTGTTATGGTAATGATATATGGGCTGCATTATTCAGTTAAAGCCAGAGGCAAACATTAGCGCTGCATCAAACGCCGACTTCATGCAGCGGCTCAGAAACAGGAGAGAAAAGTGCTTAGTAAACTAAAAGACCGCTCTGTAGCTCCGAGGCGCCACACTGAATGAGAAGAGATGACAACAAACTCCACTTTATTT
This sequence comes from Rhyacichthys aspro, assembly GCA_036850595.1. NCBI lineage: Eukaryota > Metazoa > Chordata > Actinopteri > Gobiiformes > Rhyacichthyidae > Rhyacichthys > Rhyacichthys aspro. The sequence continues at coordinate 21,665,534 of CM072163.1, read as the reverse complement.
ACAGCTTTAACACTGGCAATTTTTATTTCATAATTCCAATTTAAATTAGGGTTTGCTTCCAACAGAATTCTGGTACAGTTTCATTGAAGAGTACACCCCAAGCACACCACAGATGTCTAAACGAGCCCAAACAGGAACAGAGTCATAAATTGGTGATGAAAACTTCACATAACTTTTAGCTTTCACATGAGCAGGAGCATTGAGGAGGTGAAATGCATTATTTCTGGAAAGGCCACACTCACTGGGTTACATGACCATTGACAGATTAAAATTATAACTGTACGTTAAATGTCCTAATCTATCTGGAATTTCTGTTAGCCAGACTACATCTGGATCATGCATTCGTGGTCAATCTATTGCTGGATATTTATATGTTGCACAGGTTGGATAAAGCCCTCTAAGAATGCTCCAGAACTGGCAGTGACACTGGGCAACACCTAGACAGATGAAGTAAAACAAACATCAGTCTGTATATTTACATTCAAGTTAAGAAATGATTGCCTTGATCCAAGTTTTAAATGGCTGTAAACACAGAGCAACACATAAAAAGATGCAGAAAATATGGAATACAGTGTTTAGAGCACCACTCAAAGACGAAGACACACTCTGCCACTGGCTCCTTTTTGTTCTTTGTTTTGCCCTTTAATGTAAAACTTTTAAAGAGAAAAGACTAGTCTACAGATTCAAAATGGTGCCAAATAAGGAATGTGTTTTGTTGTTTTTTGTGTGTTTGTGTCCTTTAACGTGTTGTCATTGATATTTATAAATGAATTGATGATTGCTGCATAAATTGGCCGAGTTTATTATCGTTTATGCTACGAACGAGTCAGGTTCCTGAGCAAAAGGACAATACTTCAGTCTTCCTCAGTTCAGGATGGACCGTTGTGAGTCCTGAGCCCAGACTGTGCTTTTGCTGTTCTGTCGGTCTGAACTATAGTATTCCCCTGGACGTAGAAAGCATTTCCCTTCTGCTGCTGCTAAACCACCCCCTCAGTAATTGCAGTATTCATTGTGCAGTTGAACATTAAAAGGGCTGATTAGAAACAAAGCATGTCATTTGAGCCGAAAGAGAGCGGCGAACAGAGGAAGAGGTGTCTCCTGCTGCAGACACACAGTAATTGGTCTGGGCCTGATTCTGGTTCAGGAAAAACAGCTCCACTTATGAAAACTGCAGCAGGAGAACACCAGACTGTGCTTGGACAAGTCACTTATTTTATACTTCCCTCTACAAAATGAGAACATTGCCTTATATTATGTTTTTTGCTGGGTGTCAAAAACACACATAATTGTGCAAATATATTTATTTATATTGCATACATTACACAGAGGCAACTAAACCTAAAACAGACGCAAATGTGTTTATGCACTCAGGACCTGATTTGCTAAAGGTTTGTCTCTATACAAACTGAAAAAATAGAGCAAACCTATTTAATAAGCGTGAGCACCTAAACTAACAAAGCTAAACAAGGACACTAGTGATCAAAGCTGCACAATAAATCACACATATCACAATATCATCATTCGCAAGAAACTGCTGGTATTGCAATTATTTTATGGCCTTCCATGTGACAAACATTTACTCTTTGCCTCAAATATGATTGCCCTGTCCGAGGTTCAGTGTTTAGCCTCGGTTTAGACCTGGTTCTTTCTTTGATTTAGCCTTAGTTTTTGCCAGAAAATAGTTTTTCAAATTTTTTTTTTTACTAATGTTGTGCAGGTCCAGTAGTTTTTTGGGGTTTTTTTTTGTTTTGTGTCTTTGGCCAGTGCCAATCAGCTTTAATTGTGCTGTTTGAATGTGTTTATTCTTTCGTCAAAGCAGTGCGGTTTGAGGTTCTTTCACAGCTCTGACAGATTCCTGTGTGTGTCTGGAGCACAGCGAGTCCTGGCACTGTGGCCGACAGCTGGAGGTGCTGTCGAAACACTGCTCCTGGTAATTACACGGAATGGGAGGGATTGTTCATTGTGTGGGGCTTTGTGATCTGGACATTGTCCCGGTCTCTTCTGGACCTGTGCCAGCTCAGGGTCTAACCACAAACAACAGCAAGGGGAAAGAGGAGGAGCCCGCAATATGGAAGTGGAATTAATTACTGCTCCTGGTAAACAGATGTGACCTTCAACAATACATGTCTAATAAAAGGGATAAAGAATAGTTGTTGCAGTCTACAAGCTGTTTATTGGATATATAATGGCTTATAGCCCCTTTAAAGCTCATTTTGTTATGGAGTATTACTCTTACTTGTTCGAAAAGGTGCAATGTCTTCATGAGGGGTTTGAGGTTGTCCAGTCTTTATCCCTCTTGATTGTAAATGGCACAGCTCAGAAAACAATAATAGGCATGCACATAGCGGTTAATGCATTTGTTTAATTGCCATTTATTTATGCAAATTAGACATGTTTTCAGATTCGTGTTTGTTTCAGTTTCATACTTGTGTGGCATCAACATAATGCAACACACCGGAAACTGGTTGCCTTTAAATATATAACAGCAGGACACAATCAGAGCTGGAGACTAACACCTTCCCATTGTCCTAGGGCAGTAAAATTATGTTTGTGATGGTCTATGTGGCTAGTTTAGTAGATACACTTTAAACAAAGGGCTGCTATTGTCCTGGGTCTAAACCATGTTTTGCTGAACTGTGAGTTTATATTTTATAACGATTCTGAACTAAACTTAACGTTCAGCTGCTGCTTGGGTAGATGTAATGTGGTAAGGTGTGATGTGCTTATTCTTCAACAAAAACTCTCCTCAATGCCACCTCAGTGTCACTGCTGATCATTAACAGTACCTGTCCTCTGTTTCTTACAGTGCCGGCCCAAAAGGAGACAATATCTATGAGTGGAGGTCGACCATCCTGGGACCACCAGGCTCTGTGTACGAGGGAGGGGTCTTCTTCTTGGACATTGCCTTCACTCCAGACTACCCCTTCAAACCCCCAAAGGTCAGTCCCCTCAGCACTGAACCAATGAGAGGTCCACCTTTCAATAAATCACAGAGTTCATCTACAGTTTCACTATAGATCCACTAATGATTGAGCCCTGACATGTCTTGTGCTCCCACTGCTGGCGGTTATTCAGACTATACATGACGCTAAAGGATACAAAAGAGAACTGTTATGTAGTTGTCTTACTGTTGTTAAATTACATTAAAAAAAACAACAGAGACAAAGAGTGCAGTTTTTTTCATTTACAAAACCTGGAAGACATTGACTCATATTAAAAGTGAAATACTGTTGAGGTTACTTTGACGTTGTCTAGAGTTAGTATTTACTTGTCCTTTAAGAAAATCTATATATTTGCTTTATGATTAGATTAATGAAATTCCCATTTTACAGAAATCCACAGCATGGCTGTTAGGACAAAGGAAAACAAATAAATCAGTTTGCAGTTATTATAACAGGGCAAAAGGGAAATTGTTTTTGCAGTGAGTGTGTTGTCAACATAAAACGATGTCAGAGCAGCAGCTTATGCAAAATGTCTGTTGTCATGATGTTAGGCAGTTTTAGTTTGCTTCTTTTACCTTTAGCATTCACTGAACTGGAGATACTACTAGGTGCACACTCCTGAGCCCTTATATTGAATATTTGTAGAAGACAGGCTCCAGTGTTATGGACACAGCATGAGCTTGTGTAAAGACGCACTGTGTTAAATTGGCTAATTTGCTATAAATCCACACAGTGCATCACACACTGTGCACACCTTTGCATACATACATTGCATTTATGTATGATTGTCCACTGACCACTGCTTCAAAGCACAAAACCATCAAAAAGGTAATTTGATTAGATTACCTTTTTTTTTTTTTTTTTTTTTTGACTACCTGGTGTTAAACAGAGGCAGAGTGTACAAGACCATTAATTGTGCACAGTCTGGTCTCTGTGTGGGCCACAGGCCTCTTGTGTCTCAGCTCTGTCTGTAGGAGACTCCCACATCCTCACTAGACTGTGGCCCAGCTCTGTGCAGCCGGAGCGCTTTAGTGTTTCAGCACTTCAGTCGCCCCTACCATTCAGAAATACACAGCACTGGACCTCAGCCTCTGCACAATACAAACCTGCTCAGTTCCAGCTCCAGAACAGTCGTTGGTTTACGGCATGCTGGGGGCAGGGAATACGTGTTTCTGTGTGATTTTAGGGAATGCCAGGGCTCATTAGAGGTTTCCTCTCAGGGTCAAGGTCAGAAGGAGCAGATGGTTGAGACTGGAGCAAACAGTGCTCAGGTTTCAGCGGACACAAGTCAAAGTCAAGTCTAAGTCCTGCTCCGAGAGGGTTAAGAGTAAGTCTGGGCCAGGTTCATTAAGGATTAGGTCTGATTACAGAAGGGGTTTGTCAGTGTCACATATTCGGTGGGCAAAGGCTGCTGTGATTTAGCAACATACTGCCCTCTGCTGGTGTGTTTCATTCTTATAGATTTTGCAGAAATGTTTAAAAGCATTTCACAGCTGCATTTTTTGGTCTGAACTTTCAAAGTTTTCAGTTTGGCCCAAACCAAATGTAAAGTTGTTGAAGGTTTAGACCAAACATGTCTTTGATCTGAGAAAAGGTCTTGGACCAGTAGTTAATTAATAATAGCAGGACTGTTGTGAGCTGGCACCAATTTGCTCCTTCATTTTCTTTTTAAAAAGGGTATAAAGAGCTGCTGAAGGGCCCACCAATCAGGAACTGTACAAGACAGGTCTATGTTGTCCATACAGTTAACAGATCAGGTCTACGGACTCAAGGATAGTGCTGAATTCCAGTTGTGTAAACAGCTTTATTTTCATCAACTGCATTATTGGCCCTAATCTTGTTTTAGGTAACATTCCGTACCAGGATCTATCACTGCAACATTAACAGCCAGGGGGTGATCTGTCTGGACATCCTGAAGGACAACTGGAGCCCAGCCCTCACCATCTCCAAGGTCCTGCTGTCCATCTGCTCCCTGCTCACAGACTGTAACCCTGGTACGTGCAGTTGGTCTGCCTTTCTTCTGTGTAGTGTTTGTACACTCTTTTTCTGGAAATGTAGCTTTAACAATGGTTAGAACCCAAAACTATAGCTGTGCCAAATGGTTTACATAAACACACAAAAAAAATGTAAAAAAATTCTGGGGTAACACTTAGACCATCTCACTGTATCCAGTAGTGTTCCAACAAACCACTCACTAACCATCTGTGTGTGTGTTTTTCAGCCGACCCTCTGGTGGGGAGCATCGCCACACAGTACCTGACCAACAGAACGGAACATGACAGGATAGCCAAACAGTGGACCAAACGATACGCCACATAGACGTCCCACCAACCCCCGCGTCCTCTCCTTTTGCCCCCTCTCTCTACCTCTCTGTCACCCCTCGTCTGTCGAAGCACACTCTCCCAGTGCACATCCTCCCCCCAACATCTCATCTACCTTTTCAGTGTAAAATAACTCAACAGATATGTCTTTTGTTCCTTGTTGACTTGAAAGCTTCTTTTTTATACAAAGAGTAGATTTTGGATTTTTATTTTCCACTATCTGAATGTTGGAAGTGTTGTATTGGATAAATGATGATTATTCTCATCCACATTGTCCTCCGACTCTGGCGACAGTATGTATTCTGATTTCTTAGTGGCACCTGAACAAATATGCAGAAACAATGCTTTTATTTTCATTTTTTTTTTTTATTGTCATAAATATGTTATCTGCATGGAACAGGAAGACTCATGCTTTTAAACTTCCTCTGGTTTTGTTTGTACTGTATGTATTTTTTCAAAGGCTTTGGAGGCAGACCACTAAAGTCTAGGTCTGCCTGTGAAAGAGGCAGGACTTGTATATTTACTGGCTACCCGCCTCCCCTGCGGAGTGGTTTGTCGTGCACTTGTATTACTGAAGCACCCAATAAAACACACTGTGGTTGGCTTGTGAGACGGCTCTTCTGTCTGCGCGTGTTCAGCGTGTCCGTGTTCAGTGACCGGTGGAGTCACAGAATGGAAGCTCTTGATAGATGTGACTGGTGAACTTCTGAGTGGATTTTATATTACTTTGTTGTAATGACAAAGGCCAACAGGCAGTCCCCATTTAATGATTAACGAAGAGACAGTTAATACAGCTCGTTAGACTTCAGTTCACCTTTCTTTTGTCCCTCAAGAGAAAATTGCTTTGCAGTTGGCATGTGCAGACAGGTTCAGACAATTAATACAACAATACAGGTGCACTGTATAAAACAATCTGCATTTTTTTTTCATATCAAAAGTTAAGAGATAAAACAGGCTTGTTTCATTTGTTTCCTTGTTTCATGGCTTAATTATGTTCCATTTCAGACGCATCCAGGTGTTAATTTTTGCAGTAACTAAAAATTCAACAGCCAAATCCTATCTACAAAATGTTCTTTATGGCTAGGTCTTACAATAATGTATTATCACTATTGTAGCTGTATTATGTATGGGAGGACAAACTATGAACTTGGAAACCATCTTTTTAGTTGAAGCTGGACTCTGCCTTCGTTGAGCAGTATGGGCTCTCTCCGGATACTCCGCCTTTCTCCCACCGCCTAAAACATGCATGTAGAGGTCCACTGGCAACTCTAAAGTGTCCCTAGTGAATGAATGTGAGAGTGAATGGTTGTCTGTCCATGTTCGTCTCTATGTGTCAGCCCTGCGACTAACTGGCCATTGTCCAGGGTGTACCCAAAGCTGCATGGATACCTGCAACCCCAAACGGGACTAAGCAGCAGAAAATGAATGAAAGGTCTGTTTCAATTAAAAAATATTTGAAACGAGTAACAAGTAAGATTTGAGTAACATTTGGAAAATGTTATTGGTCTCCAAGCAGAAAAGGAGAAGGGAGAGGATGGGCCATGTTGTTTACAGTAGCATCCATCTCGCTACACCTGCTGCTGACATGTCACAGACACCGGAGTGGTTCAAGTCACTGTGATTTCCTTATAATGTTTAACAGGTTTGTAGCACCATTTGTTTATGAAAAAAAACGTGACTGAAAGTAGTGACACTAGCGTATGATGGAGTATGTAACTGGTGTAAGTGGCATAGTAATGTATGTTTGCAGGCCATGTTTGATTTAATTTGAACAAATAATATGAACAGTTTGCACCCTGCTGTTGACAGTTCAGTTCTTCATTTATTTGTCTGAAACAGTCAGAGATTCAAAGTGAAATGTGAGTGAATGTGTAATGGTTTCAGTTGTGCATTCGACAGGAAACAGCATTCTCTTTTGTGCCCTACTGTGAATGTTCCCTTTTGATCACTTTTGTATCTATAACAGTCAAAAGTTACAAAAGTACAAAAACATCTTTTTAAGGTAAATACACATTTATTGTTTAAGTGTCAACAACAGAAAATATTCCAAGGAGAAATAAAAGTGATCCATTTATTGTTAGTAATACAAGTTCAGTAAAACTCACTTCAACCCGTCTCTTATTGTGACAGTATAGAGAATGTATTGCCCTGCAAAATGGACAGTTGGAGTGACAGAAGCTTTAGTGGTCCAGATCTACAGCCTGCTGTCAGTGGTCTATCTCTTGTCTGTCTCTTCTGTCTCCTTCACTGTCTGAAAAGACATTCATTAGAAAAGCGGTTATTTTAAACTATTAAACTACCTCCCAAGTCAGTTTCACAATTAACTAAAAAAATTTTGTACAACGGGAGTGAACCAGTTAAACAAGCTTAAAGAAATAAATCCTGGTGCAATGAACAATAAAGTTTGATTTAAATATAAACCTTATTGGTTCAATTGGGCCATTGTGGTTAAATAAGTAATATTGAATGGTCAGAATAGACCTCTTACATAGTCTGTGTGTGCTGTTTACAGAGTTCCAGCTCTGGTGGAGATGTGAAAAGTAGCAGCAGGTAGGCCTACAGAGCTGTTACTGTATGTAAAAAAATAAACCTATATAACCTAATGCTTTAGTCACTGCCAAATGCATTGTAAAAAAAAACTACCAGAACTCTGCTCTGAATGAAATCTCTTTGTATACTTCTACTTTAATTTATACACCACATTTCTGGTGTTTGCTTGATACTAAGGACTATAACTAAACTACATTTGTCATTTGAAATGGGGAGACTGTCCTGTGGCTGTCTGTCTCCAGAGCGGTAGCGGCGCGGAAGAGCCCAGCGGAGGGCGACAGGCGGCAGCAGCCTACACCGCAGCGGAGGGCCACACACAACACACTGGGTAAGTTTTTAAGCCTGCTAAAACACACAGAATAGTCATTCATTTCTTTCCCTGCTTTAGGTAGACTCCACCATTTGTCTCTTTTTAGTGTTCTCATTCTAAAATCTTAAATCAATTGTCATCTTGAACGTAAAATAAGAGCAGACAAACAACACGCTGGTGCTCAGTCGGTCGCGCGGAAAAGGGGCTCCGACTAGTTGCTGGAGCGGAAAGGTTTCTCGGTAGCGTTAACGTTCGTGTTCAGACTTTTTAGACTGGACATGCCATTCCGTTTGTAATCTTTCAAAAACACCCTAACCAGGTGTTTCATGTGAGAGAAAAGAGAGGCGAATTCTGTTCTTTCAATGGGCTTTACGGTTGTGGGTAATGTTAAAGGGATGCTTAGCAAGCAGGTTTCTCCAGCTCTATTTCAAGAAATAGCCACTCGGCCCGAGCCAGAGGGACACTGTGTTGGAAGCAGGCTTGTATTTATTCATTATTTAGCTCGAATAGAAAAGAAACAAAGGTTGGGCATTAATAAAAGCTGTCATGTTATTGTTACATGCAGTACTAGTCAGTTTGGAACATGTCGAACTTCCCTGTGTGGATCTGAAGTGCACTAGCTCGCCAGCTAACAGCAGCTCGTCCTGAAATGAAGCTAGAGTGTTCGGGCACTACAGCCAGGCTTTGTTAGAGCCCCCTCCCCCTTAACTGACACTCAGGTGTTCTGTTCTGACAGGTGAATGTGGTACACGCATTGCTGGCAGGTTAAAAAGTGTAACCGCTGTGAAGGATTAGCCAAACACTGGAGAAGTTAATTAAGACGGATCATTAACAAGAGGCATTTAAAACAACGCCATGTTAGCATTTTACCTTAAAACGTAAACTCGAGATAAAAAAGTGTTCATTTGCAGTGGCGGATCAAAGTTTTTTTTTAGGGGAGGGGCCATGAAGGGGCCATCTATTTACTATTTGGTCAACATTTGATGCACATTTATATAGATTTACTAGTCACTCGTCTAAACACTTACTCTGTACACTTGTAGATGAAATGAAAAGCAGCAAAACACAATGAAACCACTGTGTTTTTAACAGTAGATGAAAACAGCAGATGAAACGTAGCACCTTCAGGTGGATTTTAACAGGTGTTGCATGAAATTTAGCTGGCTTCAGTTTAAGGCAAATTCTTTTTCTTTTGGCTTTTCCTTTCAGGGGTCTCCACAGCAAAACATCTGCCTCTATTTAGCCCTATCCCCTTTATCCTTTTCTCTATCTATCTTCATGTCCTCCTTCACTACATCTATTCACACTTTAAGGTGAATTATGGGTACAATTTGTTATTTTTCTGGCCTCAGATCACAGGATTTAGGAACAAATTTATCAATTCAAGTCCAAACCATTGGAATAATACTAACTCAATAATTAAATTGTTTAAATAAAGGGTGTGATTTTTGTCAACTTGTGCTTGACATGTTACGATAGAAGTCTGATCACAAAATAAATATTAAAACATACTAATAAGCATGTGTCTGCTGCTCAGAGCTCACACCTGACACTTAGCCTGTAGTAACCTTGCGCTGCAGCTGGATTCTCGCGAGATTTGGGAGTTTCCAAAACTCTTGTAAATCCATCTTGTATCGCGCCAACCAAACCGCTTGAGTCGCGAACCGTGGACTCACCGGACTCTTTTGACCATGATGTTGCAGCACTAACAGGTAGAGGCGGGTTTTTAATTTGAAGAAAGCAACAAGCGCTCTCTTCTCGTCTTTGTTTTCAACATGACTACGCCGAAAGACGTTAGCGTTGACGCTGCTATCGAAACAGTTTTATGATTTGCTGTGATTGGCTAAAGAAACCTCATGATAAGTGGATACTAGTCAGTGCTTCATCCAATCAACTACCAAGTTTTCGTCAGAAGGCTCCTCCCTTTTGCAAACGCTTTCAACGGGAGCCTTCCCAGATGGTACTGCGAAATAGACTATGTTCTGTGGAGCAGTTCTATCTGGCGGAGTCAGGTTAAGCCTGTAGGGCACACAGATGGATATGAGGTGAACGGTGAAACTACATTCAACCACAGTCGAGCAGCGGGTCCAGTGTGAGTAAGGAGCGGGGGTCAGAGGCCCACACAACGGGCACAGAGCAGCACTGAGAGCCGCAACTAAAATCTAACATCTAATTTAACACTGCATGTTCAGGAGCAGCACACCTACCAACTAATGAGTCTCATTAATGGCACATGTGAGCCTCTCCCGCAGCAACACAGTCCTGTCCTCTCTCTGCCCTGACTCTACTCCTGTCTCTCCTAATGCCTCTTTGCTCCAAGCTCTTTACAGATCAGTGCTGTTAGGTCTTTGTAAGTTATGGGATGTTCAAAGAGCTGTTAGGGCTGCTATCATTAGTGGGTTCAAAGTTATATCTTACCTGGTCTCGTTGGCCAACCTAACACTTACTCCAGGCTCTCTATTTCCCTTGCTCCTTTCAGAAAATCTCTGTCATCTCTCTGTCATCTGTTGTGTTTAGCTCCTAAATGCGGCTAACCAGTCTTTTTTTAATGTGTTTTTCCCGCTCCGCTCAGTAATGGGTTAAACCATTTTCTCACAGGGTTGGGGGAATATTTATTTAACACTAAATTCATTTATCATAAACAAATTAAGTGATAATAATAAAAACAAACTCTAACAGCATATTGTAAAATATAATTTAATAATAGGAGAGCTAGGCCCAGTACAATATACCCTGTTCCACATCAGTTTGCCTGCACTGTTGAGTGAGATGATTGACAGGTCTGAGCGCTGTTCTGTGAGAGGGGAAAGGGGAGAGAAGCAGAAGCACTATGGCTCAGAGTCAGAGCAGATTAAAGTTTATTAAGGCATCAATCTGTCCATTTTTAACTGTGTTTAGACACATTCAGGACACTTTTAAATGGGCTTGGTATGGACTAGCCTGTCACTTAGGCTCCACAGCACCACTTATACATGTGGCCCCACCCCTGGGTCCACCCCTGTTCATTTGGATGGTGCATTTGCTCTTTTTTGCTATTTTTTGTCATTATTACATGTAACACAGGCAGAACTTTTGACATGAAAAGTTAGTACCTAAAATGTAGGAAACTGCTGCAGCTCTATATTTTTACTGTTCAGTGTTTTTTTTTGAAGCTGGGAATAACATGGTTACAACTTCAGTCTCCCATATCACTAATGTCAAGATTTAGTCACTGCTCACTGGACTGATTTTTTTTATTTTTTATACAAATATGTGAAGTGTTTATATGATCTCAATGATGTCCGTAGACTACTTACTTACTTCTAAGCCATGAAGCACTGAAACTTTGTGTAATTTTGTGACACGTTTGTTGAAATTTGTTATATGGGCAACAAAACAAAAACAAAAAAATACTTATTAAGGCATAAAGGTTGTACCAGTAGCTTTTTATTTAAAGCAGCCCTGCAAACTTTTAGCCAGTAGCTTCTTCTCCTCTTCTAAACTTGGCGGCTTTGATCGTCTCGACTTAAAAACAAATGTCTGTAAAATGGCGCTGCTGTCATAACAACACAGAGTCTGTACACAGTTCTTCACCCTCTACTGGCTAAAAGTAACACAGGACTGCTATTAGAATGCAGCTACTGAGATAGCACCACAAACAACAAATGTTCTGTATAGATTGGGCTTATTTTATGCATATATACACTTCTGTTTAAAGAGAGAAAAAAGATACAGGCCCTGTTTCACATAGCAGCCTGAACCAACGCAGAGTTTAAATCTGAAGCCAGGATTTTCCTCCTCAGACGAGTCCAAGTCAGAGCTACAATCTAAACTCAGGGTTAGTTTCTCAGTGTTCCCTCAGCATAGCCTCATATTGGAGAGTTTGCTAGTCTCTTAAAATTTCTTTAAGTGTCATATGTGGTCTTCCTGTTTGCCGCCTCAGGATTGGGCTCTTCTCTGATCCAGACCGGAATGTCGGATGAGGATTCCCGTGCCAGCACCAGCTCTTCCTCGTCTCCGCCCTCCTCCAGCCAAAGCAGACAGCGCGACACAGCCTGTAAGAAGAAACGCGACAGCAAGGCCAGCATGAGCAAGACCTCCAAGCTGCTCTCCACCAGCGCCAAACGGTAATGGTTCACCCAAAGGTCAACAGCTCAGAAATGGACAGTTGGTGTCAAATGTTAGTGATTATGAAAGTAACAGTTTTCCTGGCACAGATTCTTTTGGTGGAAGTATAAGTGTTTACATACACTGTCTTTGTAGTCTGATCATTTAGAAGTAAGAGTCTGGTGCATTCACCTGGGCCTTTGTTTGTTACAAGTTTTTTTTTTCCTTTTTGGTTATTGCCCCGCCCCCGGCCCCCCGCGGGGGGGGGGCGGGGAGGGGGGGGAGGGGGGGGTTTTTTTTTTTTTTTTCTTTTTTTTTTTTTGGGGAAAAAAGAGAAAAAGGGGGGGAACCCCCCCCCCCCCAGAGGCGAGATATATCGCCTAATGGTGGGTAATATAACCTCCAAATGGTATCAAACCTACACCATTAATGCCATTTTCCTCATTAGCACCGTGACAATGTAATTCAAAGTGCTGATCTAATGCCGCAAGAGGCATCATCATCAACATCATGGCGTCTTGTACAAGAACAGTGTGAATCAAATGGACACACTTGGTCACATTTATTTTCTGACTTTTTCTCTGAACCATGATTAGTTTGTGCAGCACATGAAACTCTAAGTTGTTGTCAGACTTTTGTTGTGCATCATTTCATAAAGTTTATCTGCTGCTGACACAACCTGCTCCTGACGGCTGTTGTCTCCACTGCAAGGTTTGGAGGAAATGAAACCTTTACATTTGGTTTAAGTCTGTTTCTGAGACACTAGGACCTACAGTTCAGAGGGAACATACGTTTGTTTTTGTTTTTTAATCCACTAAAGCAGGTGCTGGTGCAGAGAGACAGTAAAATGTGGAGTGCACTTCTCTTTTCTGAGGTTTATGACTTGTACACCTCTTTGCTCTATTGAGCAATGACAGTTTTTATCACCAAAATGATACCAGTATTATCATGGGTGTCCTCATATCACCTCTTGTCTGTTGAAATGTAGTAGATCAATCAAATGTTATTTAGATTTTGTGTAATAATTGAGTATGTTTAAAGGAAAAAAAAACACCCCATGCTAACGCTAGCAGTGTGCTAGCCACTTATCGAACATTTTCACTATATCACATAGCTTATTCTAACAAATGGATTTATGGATATATTTTTAGAGTTAGCTGTAGGTCAATTAAAAGCCATAGGACATCCCTCAAGTAGTTCACTTGGGAAATGCATTTTCAGTGGCAGCAGACTTTTTTCTGAGCTACATTAAGCCCTTAGTGTTGACTATAAAGCACAGTGACACACAGATTTACAATTATTGAAATAACACACTATATCTGGAATTAACCCAAATGTTTTATATTTACCTTTGTGATGGAAGCCTTGGGCTGTTGTGTAAAATTCAGAGCTTAGTGGTGTTCAGAAAGTCGCCATAGTCCTCCATGTGGGAAGACACTCTACTGTCTGTGGTTTGAACAGACCGCATTATACAAATCGAAAGATCTGCTTTTGGCTGTTTTGAGAAGCTTACCTTTTACAATCCAAACAACTTCAAAAGGTGATCACTTCTGATTAGAAAAATTTAGTTAAAATAAAGTCTAGTCTGTCCTTCCATGTGATTGACTGCATGTAGACCCATCCAAATATAGTCCTGCCCCTGCCCGTGGCCGAAGATTCGGCTCTCCCTGACAGGAGCCGGCTTTTCACGTTCGCTACAAGGAATCGCTCTTAGAGCGGCTCATTCACAAACAACACATCTAGAATTGATATGAGAGTGTTTCACAGTTGCCTATGTGTTCCTGTGTACCTGGTTTGCATCAGTCAAACATCTCAGGCTCGGACTGTACAAATTTTTTACTTCACTGCAAAGTCAAATTACCAGTGTTTTAACAGATATGTGTGTGTGCATGGAGCAGACCCGCTGTACTTCAAGTGTTTCTTTGAAACTGAAACTTAAATACCCCTTGAATTATGGTCATTGTAGAATAAGACATCTTTCGAAGCTGTTAAGAGTATACGTTTGTGTAAGTTACATGTTCAATCACAATGTGAAGATTAAATAAAATAATGACATGACATTCAGCACTATGTGCATTTATACATGTCGCAGTTTATTATTTAGTTCTGGTAATTATTTCAGTGAAATATATGTCATGGGTTTATTCCAAATCTATAGCTCATATTATTTTATTCTGCTTCTCTCTGTTGAGAGAAGCAATGAAGTTGAGTGATGCAATGATAAACGTTGTGCTATTTTTCGCGCATATAAAGTTGTTTTAAAGGATTTTATTTAATTCTATGTTTGTTCCTGTTGCTTATAAATATAAAGAAATACATTTTACACAATTTAAACAAAATTTGAAAGATTTATTGTTCAAAAAAAAAAAAAGCAAACGTATTAAAGACCATTTTTACAAAATGCAACAGTTCAAGTACCCCTTGTGCCCCATGTGCACACACAAATATCAGTTAAATACAGTGAAGTGTGATGTTCGTGCAGTGCGTGCCTGAAGTGTTCTGCACATGAATGCTGATGTTTGTAACATCTGGGACTGATGGAAACACAAGAACACAGAGGAACACATTGAGGAAAATTCACACAAGAGAGCAGCACGAAGTCCTTCAGCATTCTGGAAAAAAGATTTTCCTCGCCCCCAGGACACTGTCATTGTCCGATGTCAATTTGGTCAAAATTGCCCAACCCTTCTTCACAGACAGTGCAGCTGCTGGCACTAGTAATAGTTGTTGGTTTGAATCTGTTTTTCACACACCATGCCCTAAATCATGTCTTCATCAGTTATGGCCTCCTGTACAGAACATCTGATTGGTGACTGATAGCTCGCTGTCTGTTGGCTCTGGGCTGAATGTGTTATTATGGATGCGCTGATGGACTGCTAGGATTTCAGCTTTAAATGATCTGTATACCTGGTGATCATCAGTGAATAATAAGTTTGATTTTGTTGCAGGATTCAGAAAGAGCTGGCTGACATCACACTGGACCCTCCGCCAAACTGCAGGTATGCATGTGTCCTTTTAACAAATAATATTTTAACCAACACCATATGCTTCAGTTAGCCCCAGTACATTTTGTTACATAGATTGAGCTAAAACTAAGCTTTAAAATTCTATTTGGCTCTGAATAACTGCCAATAACTGTCTGATCAAAAGTCATAACAGAGTAGAGCATAAGCCTCACTCCCCAAAGTGTCAGATCAGTAGGATTATGTCTTCTACTCATGAGCCCCAGGGGTACAGCCCATGTTCTACATGTCAGGAGGATAAAGGCTGTGGCGCTTTGAGGAAAAATCAATTCAGATTACACAGTGTTTCACAGACAGGCTGCAGAGGAGGGCTTTGAACAGACACTTAGACACTGTGAATGATGCACAGGGGACAGATATATCAACGGTGGACTTTTGAAGATGAAAGAGGCACTGTTTTATTGGTTATTTTATGAGACAGATATTCACACTATTCAACTGTCCCATCAAAGTCTTTAATCGCATTAAAGTACAACCAAATAGTGAATGATGTGACATTGAACTGTGAAAGTCTTAGGCCAGTTTTTGTATTTGATTAGAATGTTACTTTTGCTATCCCAAAGGGAATAAGTCATACCATCAACACAATATTCAACTGTAGTATTGCATATTGAATGTGTTCCTGATAATATGCCATCCTAGAAACTATACAATGCATTACTAAAACCTGGACTCTGTCCTCTGAAGCTGAATTAGGTATGACAAAGCTGGTTTACTTTCTATTGAGGTATATCTCTGTTCTCCAGAGCAGGTTAATATCCAGATCAAGACAAAGACTACTGACCAGTTACAACAGATGACACTAAAAAGTGTCCACATATGCGACACAGCAGATGGTGTTTTTTGTGCTTTAACTGCACATGGTATAGCGTGTGTAAAGCTTTGGCACAGTGCAGGTAAAGTGATCATATTAATACATTACTTATAGGTGTTTTGAATGAAATTTTAGCACCATCTCAACAGCAGCAGCACATATGTGAAAAAAGACTCAAGTTCTTTCCATTATATTGCGATCTACAGCCTCTGTAATGATTTTATTTTCTGTCTGGGGGCTAGTCTTTAGTTAGTAGTTAGCTATTACTTGGTGCATATTTGCCATTCAGCCTGGAGCTGCTGATTTTACAAGACTTTTGTGTAGTTTACAGCTCCACAGAGAAACTCAGAGTTAGCTCTGTCATTCTGCTGATTCAGATCAGGGTGGTTAGGTATTGTCTTTAACCAGTTAGAAGAGGCATATGCGAAGTAGTTTTTACTTAAAACCTAATTCTCAAAACCTAAAACACAATTTCTAAAATTTAAACTAAATTAACAAAACGTCTGATTTTCCAGCCAAAAGCTAACACTGTCATCATTTTGTACATTTTGTCGTCAAAGTGAACACACACAGCAGACACTACAGAGGAAAAACACCAAACACAGTTGTCAAAATATCATCAGACACAATATGACAAAACGGAGTCAAGCTCAAGAGAACATTCTCTACAAGAACGAAAAAAATGACTGTATTCTTCACCAGCGTCATGTCTTTTTGTGTGGTCAGACCTGACTTCATCCACATCATAGTGATGTGTGTCCAATCAGATCAGTTCACAGCAAAATCAACCCCAACATTTGTATTTGTTACTGAATTTGGATTTTACCCTGAGTCACACATTTATATTACTGTAAACTGTACAATTTCTCTTTTACAAATAAAAAAACAGTCTATTTACAAATTCACAGCCTCAAATCTTTTGTACATACATAAGTAATATATATTTATTACGACTGTTATCAAAGTCGTCTTACAGTAGGCTACAGTAACACTTTTTTTTGAGTACACAGTCCAGACAAAAAGTATGCCTTTAAAGATGATCTAGAAGATGTTCCTGACTTGTGTCTCAGAAATTTATTTTTATTGGTTTCAGTTCATTAGCAAGTGTTTTAAGCTCTGACTGGTTTTGTTTTAGTCAAGACTGCAGTGTGTTAATTGTGTCTAACCTCTGCCTCCTGTAGTTACCTTTTTGACTCATAGTCTAAGAATCTCTAATGTGTTCTATTGAGTAAGAATGTGTTCAGTGTTTTGCAAAAAGAGTGGACAAGTTTTGTCAACTGTGTTTCAACAGTGAATTGTGTTTTGACAGAAGAAAGGATTAGGTGTTTTATCAATTATGGAAAAACTGTAATGGATACAATGGGGAGGCATTGGCAGAGAGGCACCAAGAAAGGCAACCCAGTCAGGGCAGTCAGGCTGATAATAAAAAGGACCAGAGCACAAGACTTTGTAGGTTGGCTGCTTAGTAGTAAACACAATAAATGAAAGATAAAGGAGTCCAGCTGCTAAAAAAAAAAAAAAACGAGCAGGGATTTTTTGGCAGGATGACATTTGGCTGTGTTTATTTGTCCCACAAGGGACATATATAGGTGGGGCTCAGGGGGCAACCCTGGTATGAGGTAGGTTTAACTGTCTTAAGAGTACAGGACCCTGGAAAGGTAGTAGAGAGTAGAGCAAAGCAGAGTTGTATGAGTTAAAGAAAGCAGTGTTTAAGTGTAGTTCTGTGTATCTTTGTGCAGTGCCGGCCCAAAAGGAGACAACATCTATGAGTGGAGGTCGACTATCCTGGGACCACCAGGCTCTGTGTACGAGGGAGGGGTCTTCTTCCTAGACATCGCCTTCACTCCTGACTACCCCTTCAAACCTCCCAAGGTACACTTAACATTGCAAGTGTCAGTATGTGCCATGACACAAGTAGATCCTACTGCTAATAAATGCCATTGTCAACATGTCCTGGTAATGAATAGTCATGATAATTAAGATTTGGCTTGTGTTATTAAAAAAGTGCAATAGCAAGCCTACAATAAGTTCTTCAGTGTGTTTGAAGAGGACAAAAGATAACAAAGTTCATCTGTTAAGTACACATTTAAAGGTCATTTTTAAAGTTATGTCTTTGTAGTCCCCTGTAACATGACAGGATTAACCAGTACTTCTGTAACTGGATGTTGTTGCAAAGGGTGGACAAACTGAGCGCTGCTGGAAGAGAAGCACACTCATGTTTTTTTTTTCTTTTTAGCACAAATTCTTGCTGAAGGTTTTGGACATTTATGAACATTATTGACTTTGGTTAGATTTCTTAAAGCCCAACTTTTTTTTGTTTGCACCACACCAGGGCAAACTAGAGTTTGTAGTCAATCTGCACTTGAAGTTTTGCATCATGGCGGCCGCAGTCAAGGTGCAGTGTACAACATCAACAGCTTGGGAACTTGTGGGAACTTACCTGTGGGACTGGCACGGTAGAATATATAATATAACAATATATTTTTTGCAGATATATCTCTATTTGAGTCCTCTCTTTGAGTTCGCTGTTTGCATGTGTAGTAGGCTATATGTGTAATGTTCAAAATGTCAATGTGCAAATGCTTTAATTGGGAAAAGAACATTTATTACATGATTTATTTGAGAGTTTGGGGAGTTATGACTTTAGATTGCAAACATGTAGAGAAAAAAGAGAATGTATTTTCCATGGTCTGTTTTCGCCTCTATTCATCTCAGGACGTAGTGAACTTTGATAGAAGCTAAACATCGACCTACTGTCAGCCTGTTGTAAAAAAAAATAGATGTAAAATACACTCCGTCGTCTCTGCCCCAAGTTGGATAATAATCGTCCCAAAAAAGTATATTATTACAGAGGCTTCAGGATCATGCCTCAATGGCATGTATAATATTATATAATAAACATTTATGTTTGTGTTGTAACCATAGTTTTATGTTCTACACTAGACAAGAGGAAGAGAACACTGCTACAGACAAAACACACTTTGTCCAGACCCAGAAGATAACATACAGGCTACAGAGAGAAAGTGTCATGACGCATGCATTTATTTGGTTTCAGTATTTTTCACATAATCATGTTATAAGGAACTGCTGATTAGAACTAGATTGTCTTGTCACACTACTACTCTGACAACAGTCATGTTTAGTGAGTCTAAATGTAATGTGTAAAAGGCCCCAGAGCAGTTCCTCTGAGTGCAGCTGTGAACACAGACAGACAGTGGGCCAGCAGCCCTTTACATTCTCTAAGGCCTCTTAAGATTGTCCTTCTAGTGATGTAGCTGTAGGGCTGTGTCTCCTGTAGACAGGACACTGTCTGTACCTGGAGAAACTATACAGACAGTAATACTTCCAAGTGTCATTCACATTTAAGCCTCATAAGATTTGTTCAGGGCACTGCTGTGCTAAACCTCTGTGTGCAACAGAGTGTGTATGTGTTACTCTATGTTACACTTTGATTCACTATTGACACATTCCAGACTCTGTGATGGAATATGCCCTTGGTAAACTTCTACTGGCTTTATTATTTCTGAAAACATGTAATAATGTGGTGTAATAATGTAATGTAAAAATTTCTTCTCCTGAGTTGATGTGGAGAAACCAATCCTAAGCACAGCACTGACAGCAAAACTAAAGTCATATGCTTTGGAAAAGGCATTGTAGGCCTACCTGTTGAAGCTTCTTGGTCATTTTGCCTTCCTCATGGTTCACGTACTGTCCGGTGCTTCACCGGTCACCACCATCAGCAACTGGACACAAAAAGAAATGCTATAAATGACTGTAAACTAAACTAATACAGTAAAAGAACACAGTAGAAGAGACAGTAGATTGCAGAGCTATAAAGTTTGAAAGAAACAACCATTTTAATTTATGTCAATGATTTGCAACCGATGGAGGGTGTAGGTAATAAGCTTGTTTTATGTGACAACCTCATGATTACTAGCTGGCAGTCATAGCCTATTAAACAGTGAAAACACAAAACCGTGGCTGCTTTACCACTGACCTAGATAAAATACAAAAACAAGTGATTCATCAGGTGAAAATGATGACACTTAGACACACAACTAGAACTTCTCTGTTTTGCAACAGGTCTGTTCTTTTAACTTTCCCAATGAGTAAAATCCGTCCCAAACTTCATCTCTCAAATCCTTTCCTCTTGCATCCTCATGTTTTCTGTCTTTTCAGTGTTTAGCAATGACACAAACAACAAGAAAGCACACTCATTTTCAGCCGCTACACAGGCTTCCATGTTTCTCTGTCTCTCCTGTCTTACTGCCTGAGGCGTCACTGATCACTTGACTATCTGGGATGGTGACCCACCACACGCACCAAAGTTGTGAGCAAAGTTTATGATGAGGGGAGCCTTTTAGACTCTGAGAAGATATGTTCAAATATATCTAATTTACATCAATGTACATGCATTTAACAGTACAATTCCAGACACTGGTATTAAATGGTGGAATGTGACGAGATACAAAGTTTTTGTGGGGGACAGTAAGTAATATTATTCTTCACTTGATCTGTCATCTTTCAATAACAAGCCCACAATAAAAACATTTACACAGGATTATTGATTAGGTCTTTAATAAACTTTAGTGTATCACCAGTTTAATTATTAGATAGAAGGACACGCCCAAAATGTCTTGGCTGTAGTATCAGTAATGTAAATTGAACTACTGTTAGGTCAAGGGTCAGTTTCAGCTGAGCTCTGTATTTTTGATGTGCATAATATTCTTTTTGCAAAATAGTTTCATAAAAAATGTGACTATGATGCATTTCAAGCAGTTCCTCTTGTCACCACCAGAGGGCAGACAGCACCACAATGTGAGGTCTGTCACATTAGACCTCATCATTGTACTGTTATATATTAAACAGCTGAGAGTCAACAAGACATTAATAACTCATCACTCTAATGATTCATTCACAATGTCACGTGTTTGTTCTTGATGCTGACTAAGGCCTGTCCTGGCAGTGGACAATCTAAAGATAAGGTTGTCAAAGAAAAGAAATCATCCCCAATGAAGTTTGATGTAGTGATGTCTTTAATGGTTGACCAGTGTACAGCGCTTATATACATTCCTTGAAATGAAAAGGAATAAAATTTAAAAAAATGATTGTCACTGTAAAGTCAGTCACTAGTCATGCACGTTGCTCGTTTTTAATGGCGCATAAACTGGGAAATCCATCATTTATCCTGATACTGATGTAATGAAAAAAAATATATATCTTGAAAGACAAATACAATCTTTGACAAGACAAGAGTCTGTATTACTTTCTTCCGTTGCAGCCATACTGTGTCATAACAGTTCCAGTGGTTCAGCAGTTTTGTGGCAGTTGTGGCTTGATGGTGACTTTTGTGTGTGTACCCAGGTAACATTCCGTACGAGGATCTATCACTGCAACATTAACAGCCAGGGGGTGATCTGTCTGGACATCCTGAAGGACAACTGGAGCCCAGCCCTCACCATCTCTAAGGTTCTGCTGTCCATCTGCTCCCTGCTCACAGACTGTAACCCTGGTATGACACCACCACATCTGACTCATGCTTATCACTCACTACCTTCACGTGCCAGTCCAAGTCCAATTATTGCCTTTAGTCCAAATATAATCAGATTTAAAATGCGCGCAAGCACCTGAATCTGTCCAGAATGGAGATAATTCCGATATTGGACCAAAAACTAATAGAAATCTAAATAAATACACAGTTGAGTTGATGCACAGACAACCCACAGCTGTGTGTATCCAGTGCCTAGTGTTCCTAGTGCTGTGTGATCCCAGTGGACAGTTCAAATTCAGATGGTCATTTGATTTGCATCGAACACTGACCATGCAGCTGTGCATATGTTTATCTGACAGTTTTTCACTTACCAATGTGCAGGCTAAATGTTTTGTTATTGACTTGGTTTGATTATTTAAACATAGGGTACAGCATAGTGATTTGTTGGTTAATGAAATTTTAATATGTCAAGTTCTTAATGACAATTAATTGGTTATCGGTTAACCATGAATATCCCTAGCCTAAAATAAGTATTATGGATGATGTTAAGATATAAGCTAGCACAGCTGACCGAAAAAATCAAATGTTCTAGAATTTTTCTAGTATGGACGATTTAGATTCACCAATTTACTTGTAGGGTGTTTTCTGCTGGAGTGGTACTTAAGTTTATATTGACAAACAGAGACTTTGTACTACTTTGGGAGTGCTTGATCCTTTGGTTCCATCAAAATGGCCTACTTTCAAAAAGGTGGAGCTAAACACTGTAGTCTGTTGATTTGATAAGATAGACAATCCTTACAAAAGTAGAAGAAAAAGGAAAAAACATTAAACAGAATTTTTGTTTTCATGTCAAAAAACAGTTTGTGTGATAAGAAGTTATCAGTTGTTTTAGACGGTTTTAGATGAAGTCTGTGTCATACTCCTCCTTAAAATATTCCATTTATTGTGTACTAAAACGGACATAAGTTACACAGGAAATTGCCGCAGCTCTGTGTCTGGTTTATTCACAGCTTTCGGAACATTAAACTCAGTCTAATGTTTACTGCAGCAGTATACAGCTGTACCTCCACCCTCCCCCACCGATACACACCAGGATTTTTGAACTTCTTAATAAATTATAATTATTAAATATTGTTGTACTATTTAAACTCAAGTCACTGACTCTTCACTAAAACCTCCCGGCTGTGTCATGTGGAAGTGTATTCATTTAACCCATGTCCTGTGTGTTGTCCTCAGCTGATCCACTGGTGGGAAGCATCGCCACTCAGTACACAACCAACAGAGCCGAACATGACCGGACAGCCAAACAGTGGACAAAGCGCTACGCTACATGAACCACACAGCAGTAGTGGGAGGAGGAGGAGGAGGAAGAGGAGGGGGCAGGTGGTTTGTGTCGGGGTCATTTCTATCTCAGATTTTTAGTACTTTATTGTCTGCTATATTTTTTGCTTCATGATTAAGTTATCTCTGCAAATACAGTAATAAAGAAACCCAGTGGAAATCATGGCTAATCTGTTTCATTTCTCTTTTTCACTGCAGGATTAAAGGGATAGCCCGGTACTGTGTTAAAAGGTTTCTGTGAAATACTCAGCACACACCCAGTTTGGAGAACAGGAGCAATAACACTGAACTGTGCACAACTCTTTATAAGACCAATGAAAACAAAAAGTCACAACCATTATTAGAAAGTTTTTTTTATGTATATTAATTTTGTTTATCTATTACTATTTATTCTGTTCTTACATAATACACACCCAGAACTATTTATATATAACTTTTATGTGGCCGTCTGTACCATCTTGAAACAAACATCTATTTGCTACTTTAAAGTAAACATTGGTTTGCTGCCTTCATGTAAAAAACACAGAAATGTGCAAATTAATTTGAACAGGCCTTTATAAATGTTAAACTGTTAAACATATATATAGGTATATATAATATACATTAATAGGGACTGTTGACTTTCATTTCGGCATGGTAATAAAAAAGGCTAACGTATAGAACATTTATAATCTTGCATGATTTTTCACAGCAAATACCTTTTATTGCTGTATTAGTGTTAATGGAGACCTTATGTTTGAAATTCCAAAATAATAATTATATTTTGTAATCAGTATTTTTTGTTCATTGGGATTTTGTGAGAGGTTAGGGAAAGGTTCTGAACAAGACATAGGAAATTATGAAGTGTAAAGTGAAGCCTAAAGAATCCCTTTACAGCAAAACATATAGTTTAGCTCCTGTGTTACTGCTGCTGTCTGCTTCTCCAAATTGGGCGTACACTGACATCTCTAATCTAGGTAAAACTTTGATTATACTTTGATTATATTGTAGAACCCCATTTGCAAACTACTTAACTATACCTTTAAACCAAATGTTAAAGCAAAATGTATGTGCACTCAGTATATTTCAAGCATGCTTTATTTCAAGCGATTTGCTAAAAAGAACAAACCGCTGACCTTTTACGATGCATCATAAAATGTGTGCAGTTAAAAGAGGGAAGAGGTGTGATTACTTTACCAGATAGTCAGTCGCTACAGTGAGGTTACACCAGGACATAAATGTAGATCACTTCAAAACGGAACGTGGCCATTTAAACACAAACACCCTGCCTCACGTGATGTCAGCACTAACTGTCCTTATATGTTCAACTAGGTCAGTTGAAAAAAATTGCCATCTATAGCAGACTAAGTAGAAGAAAGATGAAGGTAACGTGAGTGTCCAGATACAACAAAATGCAACCACCACAATGTATTTAAATTACAGTCTAGTCTTCTAAATCTTAATTAGCTGTTGTTATTAGCATATATATGGGTTTTCATATAGGCAGCAGCTGGTTTGAGGGCAGTCCCACTCCAATTCCTCTGAACCGTTAAAAATGTAAGACTTTTCCAGGGATGTATGAATCATTTCCCAGTAGTCTGCACTCTGGCCACAGCTGATCGTGTTGAATAAACAGCATCAGTTTGTGGATTTAAACCAGGCTTGTCAAACCCGAGGCACAAATTTTAACCAAAACACAAACAATGTTTACACACAGCCTAAATAAGTTGATAGAAAAAGAAGTTTAAAAGATTTTAAAGCCATTTGTAAAAAAAAAAAAAAATGCTTTTCAATGCTGCTTAGTCCTGAGTTGACAAGAGGTTGAAGAATTTGGAAAAAAGCTGAACAAAGAGATGCTGAATAAGGTTGAAATAAGATGAAAGGTGTTGGATGAAGCTGAAAAAAAGTTGAAATAAAGTGTTTTAATTTCCCAGTGTTTAATGTGATCAGCCTTTAGTAACGTACTAAAGTACTTTTATTTATTGATCTGGTTAAGTCGTAATCTCTAGTCTATGATACGTTGCCAGTGTTTACAGTAAAATGGAGATTGACACCAGTGATATTAACATTGATGTTTAATGTTTGAATGAATGGCACGTTTCCAAAGACCTGACACAGTTTTGGGATTGACGCCAAAATGTTTACTCCGGTCGCTCAATCAAAAATCCTGCTGCAATCAGCAGCTGTAAAGGTTACTCATTGACATATCAGATCTCGGTTTATGTTTGGAGAATGTACAGTAAATGTTTGGCTTCTACGACTGAGGGCTGCTGGACTCAAAACCACAGCACTGTAATACCTGATATTTAGTATAATATAAATGACTTTACATTAAACACTATTAAGTTTTACCACAGTATGTGACGCCACTGTAAAAAAGGCACTTATTCTTCTGTATAAAGAAAAATATATGAAAAAAAAAAAAAACATAACCTTGTACATATAAATATTATTTAACAAAATGGGGCAAACAAAGTACCCCTCAAATTGATTGGTTGTAGATCCAACTTTAGGAGCAACAAGGTATCATTTCTTGAATGGCTTTAATAGCTTGTCATATCACTGTGGAAGAATTTTCTGAATAGTTAACTGTTAACATGCAGCTAATGTTTATTGCAAAAGGTTACTTTAGTGTTTAAAGTCAATGTAAATATAGCTAAGTTTGTTTGAAAAGAAATTTTAATATTTGTATTTTGTTATGTTCACAAACCTTATCATTATGCACTAGAAAAGTAAGAGATGATGTAGTTCTTTAAAACTCACCTGAAATTGAGAGACTCTTAAGACCATTTTAAAGATCTCATCTTGGAATGTGGTTACATTCAAGTGAAGAGATTTGAATTATCACCTGAGTCCAACTATAATCAGACTTCCATGCAAACTAATCTGAACATCTTTTCATACATCTGTAGATTTGTTGGCATATTTCACATTTTAGGACTAGTTTACTAGTGTTTGATGCTACAAACAAGTCAGTTTATTGTAACTTTATATAATCATAATTTTGAAAACATCCCTCTTACGTACCTTCTTTTCAAATGCTAACGCCTCCCTGGAATCTCTTCCAATACACCATGCAGGGGTGTCTTGGTCTTGAGTTAGCCTGCCTTCCATGGTCTTGGTCCCCTTCATTGTCTTGGTTTGGAAATAATCCCGGTTTTGGTCATGACTTGGTCTTGTGTATACAACACTAGAAAGTCACATCACAGAGCCTTGGTGTTAAATGTGTGAGTTATTCATTTAAGACAATGACAGTTACCAGTCTGAATAATCAACCTGAAGTATCAATCTCAATCAATAAGAATCAATAACAGGTACCTTTGCTCTGTGTATGACTGTAAAGACCCAGGTAAAAGGCAGAAACACTGGTAGATAAGGCCAGCTACTATAGAGAGGTTACACCAGGACATCAATGTGGATCACAAAATGTGTTGTGTGTGTTCAAACAACAAACACCTCTTCTAATGTTATGTCAGTGGCACCCTCCCTTGAGGTTCAATTAGGTCACCTTAGGAAAAGCCAACTTTGGAAAACCTGAGTGTTCAGTGGAGAGGTAAATGTATCAGCGACACGTGAGTTTACAAATTTGCAAAGCACTCCTAAATAAAGTCATCTAAGGCAACATTATGACTTACTTTTTGGCAAGGCCTCACCAACAAGTTTAAACTGGTTAAAATCATGGTCTAGGTTTAACTTTAAACTGGCTCTGGAGGAGGTTTATTGTTTACAAGGCTGCCTTTTGCCTATGAATACAGCAATAGGGTATATTCATTCATCTTCTACCCCTTTATCCCGTTCTTGGTCACAAGGGACTGTAGTCTGCCCCAGCAGCTCGCCTGAGGCAATGGATAGTTGGTTGCAGACACTTAGAGACAAACATTGAGAGACAATTTATTTGCTCACACATTCATTCATGGGCTGTTTACTTTAACCAATTCACACGTATGTGCATGTATTTAGATGGTGGACGAAGCCACAGTGCCACAGAACCCTCGGAAACACAAGGAGGACATGCAGACCCCACACAGAAAGGCCTTGTGTCAGCCAGCCCAGGGAATAAACCTAAACTACTGTTTTAACTTAACAAATGCTGTTGAGTGTCTCTTTAGACACTTTTACACTTTACACAGAACTCCAGGGCTCTGTACTACAAAGCTGGATTAGGATGTTAGTGACGTAACTCCGGGGTTAAGGATCACTGGTTCACTTTCTACCAAGGCAGATCTTCATGGGAACTTGTACTGAATGGCTAAAAGGTTCCAGAGAGGTTTAGAATTCAGATAGAACAGCAGAAACACAGCTCACTGACCAATCGGCAAATACAAAGAAGCTTTCAGTCTCAAGGAAGAGGGGAAAGTGTCACATGGAGAGTGGAAAAAGGATAAAAGTGTCTGCACAAGCACCACAGCTAACAGAAGTGTGACCTTTCAGCAGAATTTACTTTGACATAAGGCGATAGAGTATCAAGTTTATAGTTTAATGCACATAAATGGCATTATGCTTAGAATGGTCTTAGCATGCTTTATTGTCTGAAATGTATAATTTATCCACTGATTAATAGACTGATAGTGAAAATGATTTTAATACAGCATTTAAACAGTAGACGCCACACTCCAGTCTGATTGTTGGTCTTTTGATACTTGCAGCATAGATGCCATTTAATTCAGTCTACAGTGGAGTTGATTCTGAATGACTTTAGTGTAGTTTTGTCATAAAGCTCATTAACTGAAAAGTTTTGTCTCTATGAAGGTAAAATCCTCTGCTAACTTATTACAGCATCAAGCTCTGATGTAAACATAGCAGTGTAGTTCTAGTTCTGGTACTGATACTGCCTAACATCACCGAGTGATGGTGGTTTTCACCTCTCACAAAACATGTTAAAATACTAGTTTCATTCATTTCAATACTGCTTCAACTACATACCCAGATTGGTTATAGTCTGCTTTACTAAACTCAGTTTCATTTTAAATGGTCCAATGCAACTACTTTATATGAACCTTAAATAACTTAATAACTCACTCTCATTCTCATTTACTAGGGACTTTATGTAGATCCACCAGTTCACCTGTGACAGAGTGTTAACTACTCTGTAACTGTGTAACCTGTTTATATATGTTTATCTAGGTTTTTAATTTTTTTATTCACACACACACAAAGCCAAAACAAATAAAAAGAAAACCCCTAGCTCCCTCCCATCCAGTCAGTGCCAGAGCCTAATTGTCCCTTCGCCACACCTAGGAACTTGGAGCTAGGAATGCACACTCAGGGGAGTGCTCAAGGGTGCACCTGATACTTTCCATGTTTTAAACAAGACATAATGTCCTGCAGCCATTTTATACACAGGTAGGAGGACATCCTTCAGAACCACTCAATGCACAAGTAGGGTGGCAAGCCCTCAGGGCGTTTGACCACGGTGCCCAAAGGACCAGAACATTTGAACAACATTAAATTGTGACTTTTCTGGTACTTAAGACCAAATACTAGATAGCTACTAATATTCAAACAGCTATGTTTGTTAATAATAATAATAATAAAATAATTTACCAAAAAAAGAAATGAGCCATGTCACCACTAAGCGGTACAGCATGAGTTTAATAAAATGCAAATCCTTTTTACTGCAGTGTAAAGATTGTGTTATGTGCTTTAGGTGCTGCAATAAACAATAGAAGCAGAGTACTTTTTCTGGTTTAAATATAGCTTTCTATATTTAAATTCACATAGTTGCAACAGTTTCCCACACTTGAGGCTCTCACTCTTTCATATCAAGTTCTGCAGCAGTAGACAGAAAACATAGTGTGTTTAATTCACAATGTAAGAACAACAAAATGCTGACCCTGAATAGGGAATAGTGAGGATTGTCTGTAGTCCACTTAAAAGTCTCCACTTTTTATAAACTGCACCACTGTTGGAACCACAGGCCAAGATGCATGCCTTTGAGTGGGCTGTGCTACT
This sequence comes from Rhyacichthys aspro, assembly GCA_036850595.1. Classification (NCBI taxonomy): domain Eukaryota; kingdom Metazoa; phylum Chordata; class Actinopteri; order Gobiiformes; family Rhyacichthyidae; genus Rhyacichthys; species Rhyacichthys aspro. Next base: position 21,636,725 of record CM072163.1, on the reverse strand, counting down.
CCAGTGGAAACAAGCCCTTTCAGATTTTCAGAGAATAAATGTGCACTAAAAACAGATCTGAGCCAGTTTTATGTCTCGTTGTAAACATCTTTTTCATATTGTTTAACTGCAGATCTGTGAAATGATGAACTGAGCTTAATCATGTCAAAAGAGCCTCTTTAGTAAAAACAAAACTAGCCTATTTACTACAGCACTAGCATTACATTTGATAAACCTTTAGTGTTGGCATGTCATTTTTATTAATAATTAAGACTGTATATGTATTTGTGTTTTCAATATGTAAATATAAAGAAGAAAGCAAGTCAACCAACAAGAGCAAAATAAGTTAGTTCAATACTATTTGAAGTCCTAATACCTCATAAACTTAGTCATTTAAATAGACTAAGTGAGAAAGTAATATTTATGAAGGTCGACAAACCCTCCGTGCATGCAGTTTATTTTTTACTTAGTGCACCGAGGCTAAAACTATTTTCAAAGTAGAGATTTAGCCTGTAATTAGTATAAAAAAACAAAAGTCCTGGCCGGTCGCAACGTGTTTGTGAGCAAAAAGAACAAGCTGAATGTGGAAAAAAAAATCTGCAGAACACAACAGTCCGCAGTCGGTAGCGTGGACACGACACGAGTTTACTGTACGAGGCTTCACTTTACACGTTGTGCGCTGCAACGTGACCGCTCTGTTACCATTCCCGTGTTACGTCGACTGCAGCCTTAGCTCCGCCCCCTCCGTTGTCCTAAAAGTGTGTCACTGGGTTAAAGTGGCTCGCGCTGGCTGGCGAAGGGGCGTGGCTAACAAATGGGTCACATGGGCGAGCCCACACTATTGAGAACATTTAGTTCTCTTGACTAACCCGCAGTCACACACAACACGGGGAGTTCCTTCTATCGAGCGCCTCGAACGCCACTTTGTAAACGGTGCATGAGTCACTGCCTGACAGTACAGCACTCTCCACTCTGGAATGAGCTTCTGCACAGCCTGTCTACTGAGGCTCACCGTCTTCTAGCTCGTTTCGGACTTGGAAGCCACTGAGTGAAGAAGTTGTCGTTAAGTGTCTTTGAATTGTTTCTTTTTCTTCCTCTATCGGAGATGCCTGAGGACGTCGGGACAGCCAAGCCTGGTAAGAGCCCTACCAGTCTGTCATGTCACTGTCAGCTGCTGAAAGTGCAAGGTTTTGGGGGGATTTGTTGCAATGTCTAACGTATCCAACTTTGCTTTAATAGTTAGTGGCGTAAGACAGCAGGACTTGTCTAGTGTACGAGCTCTATCATAAACCTTGTCTTGAATTCATATCAGTATATATACTTTATTTAGATATTTGTAGTTTTGTTTGTAAAATGTATTTCAATTTGTCTATCTACAATACATTACCATGTGTATTCAGGAAGGCTACACAGAGTAATGCTCAAAATACTTTTCCGACTCAACTAATGTGGCATATTTGTTATTTTGTAGCATTTAAAACACTATTTGGCATGGTTGCTTTGTAATGACTTCGTAGTAACCCGTTAAAAGCGAGTTTTAAACGATGTTCTTTAACGGGGTTAAGATGCTGCATCGGTACCCCCCTTCCATTTGACACAACAACAGTGTTCTACTTCCCCGGCTCCGCTCACATGGACCACAGCGCCTAGCCATGTGCCTCTGTGTACACGCGCTAGGGAACACGCCTCTCATTGGTCGAGAGGCGTGCCCTCGTGCGCCTACGTTTCAGAGGAAGTGTGCCACCATTGGCCAGCGCCGAGCCCGTGACGCTGTTCATTGCATAATTCCTCAGCGTCCGTGGACCAGCGACGCGAGGCTCTACTGCAGGGTCCACGTGAGACGGGGAGAGGCGGCAGCGGCTGACCTACATTCTGTTCCCTTCCTCCCCGCTCGCTTTCACAGAAATTCATGACAAGTCCACGTGTGGGTGGGCCGTGAAAGAGAACAGTCACGGTTGAGGTTAGGTAATCAGCTGCTATGGCCTCTAATTTTAGGAGTTTGGGAAAGAAAATCACTTTAAAGTTTTGACACGAGCGGCACAGTGAAGCGTTTTATATCATGGCGACGGAAGAGAAAACGTTAAACCAAAAGATTAGCTTTGACCATAGGTTTAAATCCCAGTCTGGGACAAAGTGGACACGACTTTCTAATATATCAATATTCTAATAAAAATATCAGTGCAAACATGAGCAAAGGAAAGTTTTAGTGTTACTCATCGAATACACTACTGTTGGCAAGTAAGTTGGACAAGTTTTTATTATTGTCCTTAATAGCTGTTCAGAACATACTTCATTGTTAATGTCATTGTTAAAGTTAGATTTAATCTGATCAGGCCATTTGTCATGCCCATTGATGAAATAGTAGATAAAAGTAAGACAAAAGCTTTAAAGATAAATCTAAAATATGTTGCAGATGGTTGAGTTTGTATGTGAATATTAGTCTGAGGCTGGACTAGTGAGAGTTAGCCTCTTAAAGTCAAGTGTGTTTGTTGTGCTTTATCCTGCACACATGTCTCTCACAGTTCTTTAGCCTTCAGTCTTTCAATCAATAACAACCTGTTCCAAAGCCGTCACTGTCTGCAGCTGCTCCAAGACCAACATCTGATTACATAACTGCTAGACCCCTTTTCTCCTTTGCTCATTCTCCCTCTTGTATCATGCTGCTCCAGTGCTTCACTGACCCTGTCTGGGAGCAGTCCAGTCAGAGGAGCACACTCCTATAGCATAGAGACCGTGGCGAGTTATGTAACGGTGTTATCCAACCAGCAGCTCAGAGGTGATAAAGCAGGTCAATCACAGCAGCCAGTAGACCAACCAGGAAGTACTGAGCGCTCCAGGCGTGTCACTCACAGATGTACTTGCTCCATGGCAAAAAGTTTTATTTAGGATGTAGACTATTTTTTAATTCCATTTTGTTTACAATTCACAGGTCACATTATCAAATTTTCTATTTTCTCTTTGCTTTAGTAAGTTTGATCCTGTGTCAAATAGTGAGAAACCAATAGATAAATCTTAAAAACAAATGTGATTTCCAATTTTAACAAAGAGGTTCTTCTTTGTCCACAGGAGGAGTCATTGCCTACATCTCCTCAGGCTCAGCCTCCAGTCCAGAATCCTGTCTGAGCACCAGTCCCAGCAGCGGCTACCTGTCCTCCTCGCCGCCCCTGTCCCGGCCCTCGCTGCCCAGCCGCGCTGTGGGTATGGTGGTGGACATTGCCCCCCCAGCCAAGAGCGGACCCCAGCGCAGCATTGACAAGGCTGGCCGCTCATCAACGTCTGCCAAAAGCAGCATCACAAGTAAGAACAGCAGTAAAGCATATAAACTTTAAGTATGTTAGGGTTATGAAAAATTATCTTTAACATATTTTTTACTTGTGCAGAAATCAATGGCATGGTGCTTCTCTGTAAAGTCTGTGGTGATGTTGCATCAGGCTTCCACTATGGTGTTCATGCCTGTGAGGGCTGCAAGGTGAGCTGTCTTTACTAAATCATACACATTTTGTCCAGTGATCTGATATTGTCCACTTGAAGACTAAAGCTTAGCTCACTCTCTTAAAAAATCTTTGACAGGGCTTCTTCAGGAGAAGCATCCAACAGAATATTCAGTACAAGAAGTGTCTTAAGATGGAGAACTGCACCATAATGAGGATCAACAGGAACCGCTGCCAGCAGTGTCGCTTCAAGAAGTGTCTGGCCGTTGGCATGTCCAGAGACGGTGAGAACAGCAACACAATTATACCCAAAACTGTCAGGAAACATTCACCCTTTAGTCCAAGTACAAACACAGAAACAATTAAATTCAATGAGCTTGATCATAATTCATCCTTGTTATCATTTACTGTTGCAGCTGTGCGGTTCGGCCGTATTCCAAAGCGGGAGAAACAGAGGATGCTGCTGGAGATGCAGAACGCCATGAACAACATGATGAGCAACAACAGTCAGCTGCACAGCATGCTGCAAGGCCACCAGAGCCCACTGCCCCTGGAGCCCAGCCCCTCTCCCTCCAACTCCTCCTCTTCTGCCTCAGACTCCTCCTCCTCCTGCTCCAACCCCTCGTCCCCCCAGTGCCCGCCTGACTCCGAGTCGGTGGTTTCCATGGACACCAACTCTAGCTCCGCCTCCTCGTGTGCGTCAGACAGCGGTGAGGACGAGGCAGTGCACACCTCCAACAGGCAGCACCAGGACGCCTTCACGTACCATCAGCAGAGGTCTCCGGGTCAGAGCCATGGGCCAGGGTCCCCGGGCCCTGTCGCCGTGGAGACCACATGTGATGGAAGTGTAGAGGAGCAGCAGGACAGCTGGAACTGCTGGAACAACACCAGGGGCTACCAGCACAGCCCCTACACAAATGGCCAACAAGTGTCAAATGCAGCCTACAGAGAGGAGCAGGTCTACCAGCAGCTCCACAGCGCCCCCAGCTGTGAGGCAGCACATGACAGCTCCCAGCAGCTCCACACACACAGCTCAGCCAGCAGCAGGACACATCTGGTGAGTTTATAAATATGACAGTCACAAAACATTGTTAATCTATGCAGAACCTAGAATCTGCAGTCACAGGAATCCCCATTAACACTGAGCATGCTCTGTTTACAGGTCTGTCCAATGAACACATCGCCATATGTGGACCCACACAAGACCAGCCAGGAGATCTGGGAGGAGTTCTCCATGAGCTTCACTCCCGCTGTGCGGGAAGTTGTAGAGTTCGCCAAGAGGATCCCGGGCTTCCGTGAACTCTCTGAGCGTGACCAGGTCAGCCTGCTGAAGGCAGGAACCTTCGAGGTAAGAGGGCAACAAAACAAACACTTAATGTTATCCTGTGCTTGCTTTGAAGATAGACAAGGCAGGGCATTTAATAGAGGAATACTGGCTCCACTGTAGCTTTCCCAAATACACTGGGTGGTGTGTGCTGCTAATATTTACTCTGATAACAGTAGATTCATTTACAGTACATCACTCACCAAGTTTATGTTGTCAGGCTGCTCTGCGAATGTTTGTAAAGGTTCATTTCAAATGACTAAATTGTTTGTGGTTCTGGGTTGGCAGGTGCTGATGGTTCGGTTTGCCTCTCTGTTCAACATGGCTGAGCGGACTGTGACATTTCTCAGTGGAAAGCGCTACAGTCTGGACATGCTCCGGTCCATTGGTGCTGGAGAACTGCTGACCTCAATGTGTGAGTTCAGTGAAAAACTGGCCGCTCTGCGGCTGGACTCTGATGAGATGAGTCTCTTCACTGCTGTGGTGCTAGTTTCTGCCGGTAAGTGTAGTTGTGCCTTTAAAAGTCTCAGTGATAATCTGAATATCAGTGTAATTTTCTAACTCTGGCCTCTCTTGTCTGTGCTTAGATCGTTCTGGGATCCAAGACTTAAACTCGGTGGAGGCCTTGCAGGACAAACTGATCCGTGCACTGCGTAACCTGGTGATGCAGAATCACGGGGTAGACGCAGCCACCACTTTCACCAAACTGCTGCTCAAACTTCCAGAGTTGCGTTCACTAAACAACATGCACTCAGAGGAACTGCTCTCTTTCAAAGTGCACCCTTAAGCTTCCTGCAGGGACTCATCTGTACTGTCCACACCGCTCCACCTCGACCAGGACCTGCCTCTGCCCTCACTCTGTGTTTTGACCAACCCTTCTGCGTGTTTGTAGAATGTATCGAGAGTTGTTTTGTATTCTATTTTTGTTAAGATGACCAGCGCGGTCTGAAGAGAGTAAGATATGTACTGTATTTATAGACGAGACGGCTTTGTTGCACACAAACACGTGCCAGTGCACATTTTAGAGGTCTCTAGTTTTGTAACGTTGGAGGCATTTTTTTCTTTCAGAGAAAGGGAGTGCTTTTAATGTGACGGGGCAGAAATCAGTCTGATTTGTTGCTTTTATGTTTCCTCCAAAAGCCATTTAATTCCAAAGTGTATTCTCTGAGCGAGTGAATGTGAGAGACTACATTTCTAAATATATTCACCTTACATACCACGTGTGTATTTGGTCCAGTACTCTGACAGACATGTCGTGAGAAAGGCAAGCTATTGAAAAAAGTATCAGAAGAATGTGTGAAGATTGCTGCTAATGCATGGCTGTACTTACTGCGAACAACTTTTAATTGGTCTTTCTCCTCTGGCCTCAGAGAGCGTCTGTTTGTTGTTGTTTGTGTGTAATGTGATCTCTTCTTTAATTTAAGTCAACTGCCTGTACACTGCCTGTGGTCGCTGGGGGAGGAGGTGGCATTTCCAGAAACACTACATTTGCACATGTTCTGAAGCCGAAGTAGTAATGATATACTCACTAGTGTTAACGTTACCACACTCAGAAAGTATTGTTGCTGTCTGGAAACATGGTTTTAACGACACAGCGGGATCTTTTTTTTTTTAATCAAACTTGTGTGCTTTCAGCATAGCACTGAATTTGAAAGTTGTCATTCTTTTTTTTTTTTTTTTTTTTTGAATATCTGTTTCTTCTATTGGCAGCACTGCCATATGTAAATAACTATATAAATATATACATATATATATATAAATATATAAGATATGAATGATATAGTATGAATAAATACATATAAGTGAGAAATGTCCTGAGTCTTGTCTTTTTTGTCGTTAAATAAATCAAACTGTGCCAGTGTGATGAGCACATGTCACCACTGGATGGAACTATTGGACTGCATGTGATCTTCATACAGTCAACTTGGTACAAAGACTGAGCCTATGCTGCTCCATAGTGGCAGCTGGTGGTGATATTGAGTGGGTGGATAAACAAATACATTCATCAATGAATAGATTCATTGACCTCACATTTGGGACTCCAAGTTTCAGCAACACCACACTTTATTATGGATGACTGACACACTTGAATGAATGATAAAAGCTAAATGATCTGAATCTTTCTCAATGGACAATGCAACTGTTTTATCTGTCAAATAAAGATGTCAAAGCTAAGGGACCATTACAGAAGAGAGACTGGAAACAGCAGATATCGGACTTACTTTACTGAGCTCTTACTCATGACCTCTTACTGTCTCTTATTTCATTTTAATTCAAATCTCTGAGCTAAAAAAAAATTTGCCCTGATTTAGTCTCTGTTATTTTCAAAAGTAAAGCATCTGACAATTATAAATTGACGCAAGGTTCTTTTAGTGATAAATTATTTAACCTTAAAGTCACTGAAATATTGCTTTACATTGTCATAGATAAAATTAAAAAATATAGATTGTTTTATAGACCAAGTGCATTAGCTCAGCAAATGTTCCACTATGTAATTCTGACAGACAAGCCACATTACCATCTGAGAAGAGAATGAATCAAAAACATACATTGCAGTCACATTAACACACCTCTACATTATAATAATATATTTTCACACTTAACATACCCATGCTTAAACTATATCTTAATAATACAAACTAGAAAATCTTTTGATAAGTAATCGAGTACTCTGGCAGAACGTTCCAAAACAAACCTGGCCCATGCTGTCCATTAGTTTATTCTTAGTGGATGTATCTTTATATCAACATAAAGAGATCTGCCTGAATAAACATGTATTATGTTTTTAAATGTTGCTATTCTCGCTGCACGGTGGGTAAGCAGTAGTGCCATCTATCGTCTGTTTCCAGGGCTGAACCCTCCACGTCAGACTGAAGCCAGACCATCCCTGGCTTTTGAGCACAGCATCAAGCTGAGGAAAGGGGAAAATACAAGTTTGACTTTATACCATTGTGTTTGCATGATTACAGCATGAGCAAAAGAGAAAATGAATGTTACCTTTTGGAGGATCTGGGCATTCATAAATAGATCAGTTATGTCAGCACCAGTCTTCAATACCACACTCACTGAGGTCTTCAGCTTTAAAACTAAAGGAATCAAAACAACAAAAAAAGATTTCATTAGGGTTTTACTGTCAATGGTGAATGTAAATTGTTGTGTGTTAGCTCCAGCAGATAAATGTCAGTGCAGCCCAATCAAAAGTTCAGTTTTTTCATATATAATAAAATTCCAAGGCTGATGTGGGACCTGGATATAAAGACAAGAAATGTAGGTCTGCTGACACACATTTGTACTTTTTTTTCTTTTTATCTTAGGTCACAGATTATTGGAGGATTTTTGATAGTTCCAGCTGAAAGAACCATAACATTTGTGTCTAGTTCTAGTTCTAACTCATGCTTGATTGACATGAATGCTTGAGGAAAATATGATCATTTTATTCAGAATGTTTTTACTGAAAACTGTGTTAGTGCAGGAGGTCTGTAACTGCATTATCTTATGAAGCAGCCATTATTTGGACCCTATAGATCTCTGAGTGTCACGTGACTTACGTTCTATCAGCCATATTGGCAAGTAAAAGTGAGTAAGACATGGCCAGTGCTAGTTGAGAGGTCAAACATGGACTTCATTAAGCATTTTTATTCCACAGTTATTGAACTTAATTCAAGGCTAAAAGACATTAGTCTCTTTTAGCTTTAATTGAGGATTGATTTATCCTATTTAGCCATGTGCTTTGTGGTTTAGACAGGCCCAGATTGGACGTCAGGAGGACAAGGAGCTTTTCCAGTAGCCTGGCCTATTGTTCTAAAGTGATTTTTTTTTTTGTCTAATGGAGCTTTCGATACATTGAAGAAATAATAATTAAAAAATAATCTGTTTATTAATCTAAATCTGCTAGTCTTGACTGGCAACATGTTCCGGTGTCCTCTCGGCGCCTGCACCAATGCGGGGATGGAGAGAACGCGCAAGAAATGCTGTAGTTTTTTTTTCTTTAGAAGTGTAATAAGCAGTAGTGCCTTTCAATCATCGCTTAAAATACTATATGTGACCCTGGACCACAAAACCAGTCATAAGGGTCATTTTAGTTTATTCTGTGAGATTTATTTGTGATATATTTATGGTAGTTAATGAACAATATATCTTCATGGAACATAATTTATATCCTTGTGAAATCAATATTTTTGACTAAAAAAAGAAAATTTAAATTTAATTTAATTTTGAGTGAAAAAAATAAGGTCTGAGGTTTCTAAATCTATTTGTGCATAGGATGGCCTAAGTGGGTGTGAGATTTCCCAGCCTGAAACTGTGTCCCAGTCCGGCCCTGGGTTTAGATATCAGAAAGCACTTTCTATTATAACATTTAACACTTGTTTTAATTCGCCAAATGCATAAAGGGTATGTGGACTTTAATGGATTCTACAGCAGATAGAGATGGTTACAGTTTATATTCAACCAAGAGACGTACCACACACTACCTGTGACATCATTAAAGAGATAAGTGTTTCCAGGTTACAGACCCAACATCCTGATTTCCTCCTCATCATATCAGGTATTAGGTATTTTGGGGACTTGAGTGTTGAAGCAATGGAGCAAAAGACACACTACAGGACAGATGCTATACTGAACAACATGGCCCATCCCCAGGGCTTGGCTTCTGAACAACAGAGAACAGCCAGTGGACGTCTGAGATCAGTGAGCTGCAGGACAGAACGCCAAAAGAACTCTTTCTTCATCTACCATAAGACTGTATAAAATAATAATACACTTAAGTTGAATTTAACTGAATTGATGTATTAAAACAGAGATACTGCATATTCTGCGGAAATCTCTCAAGATTCCATCTGCTGCAGAAGGTAAATTCTCCTGACCATTAGATAAAGGGATACAAGCACATTTGATGTTGGTTGTAAAGCAGAGGGACTCAGACAACATCTCACCCGTTTGACAGAGGACCGCGAACTCGCTGTTACATTGATCATCATCCCAGACGTGGACATTACTTTCCGCTATACAGTGTTGAATCATGGGATAGTTGGGGCTGCCAGTTCTCCAGTGTCTGAAGGAGCTGGGACTCTGGTCTGACCAGGTCCATGGCACACGGTAGAGACCAATCCATACTTCAGCACCAGCAGGTTTGATGTTGAAAACCTCGGTGTTTTTAATGGAGTTCTCGATGACAGTCAGGTCTGTGTAGTGCTCTCTGCAGTAAGTCTGAGCATCATTCCATATTGTTGGTGTGCTAATGTACACATATGATCTCTGGCTTTGATTAGTCTCTGTGAAAAAACAATAAAAAAAAATAAAGGTATAAATGAATGAGTGTTAACCTTTTTCTGGCACTAATTCTGAGTAGCCAAGAATTTGTGATTTTATTCCTCATCACTTGTTGTTATAACATCCCCAAGCATTAAACACACACCTGTGATTCTTACCTGTATAACACACAAACCCGATGAGATTGTTACAGGGTTTATCTTGCCATTCTCCCGCAGCGTTCATTAGCACACACGTCTCAAATCGATTGCCATAGTTTGGTTCACCAGTGCTCCAGATCTGATAACCACTCTGGCTGGTTTCACCGGTCGCTGACCATCTCCACGAGTTGGGCTCTTTTCCCATGATTCCCTTCCACGAATTCGGGTCATCACTCAGTCCTATCCATGCCCAGTCATAGACCAAAGTTGTATTGAGCTGCTGTACTTCCTCAATGGATTCAAAAGTGGCCAGGTCAGTGTACTTGTCTCTGCAGTACTGCTGAGCCTTGGGCCATGTCATCCGCTGGTTGATGTAGTTGTACTGACGGAGGGGGAACCGATGGCAGGCCACCAGCACACACCCTGAAGGTTTACACAACACCACAACCAATATTGGACTCATTTATGCTCATAGCGCAAAACTATGAAAGAGAAATTCTAACTATTGACAAACTAGAATCAAGCTAACACACTTCTGGAGCTGACCTGAGCAGATAAGAGGTAGGTTAACAGGATAAATAGATAGCAGCTTTTGTATTTAATTTTAAATATTATTAAGCAATAGTTGTGTTCCTTCTAATTATTAAGGTAATAACATTTCTGGCCACTACCAGTTTCCAAAAGCCCCTTATTTTTTCAGTGAATAAAAATCTACAAACAAGTATTTTTTTTTGTTCGTTTGTTGTTGTTTTTTTGTTTGTTTTGGGTTTCTGTTGTCATTTTTTGTTTTGTTTTTTAGCTACTCAAATCAAATCTCCTGTGACTAAATTTTGTGTCCTGACCATGTGTTTGGGAATCACAGATTAAGACTGATGAAAGCATCTAGGCAGCAGCCTCATTTGTTTATTGGTTTTGTCTTTAATGATGTAAAACGCTTAAAGGGAAAAAGCTCAGCCCTACGTTTTTGTTTTTGTTTTTTGTTTTTGTAAGACAACCCTAAACAGTTGCTTATTTGGGTCAGTCATTTGAACAAGATGTAGGTGTTGCAAATGACAGTGTTTTTGAGGCGATGCATTCAAGTTGATAACTGTCCCCTGTAAATGTCTCTTTTATTCAAAGCTCATAAGCTCATGCACTGAACCATGATGAAGATCTTACCAAGAACGAAGAGAAGCAGCATCAAATCACCTTTCATTTTAGATGCCTTGTAAAGCACAAGATATGAATCAGTCTGTGTGTTTGTTCCTATTGTTCCATCAGACAAGATTAGCAGCACATCACAACCTGTTCCAAATTAAAAGGCTAACTAGATGTTAGTCTAGTAGTCTACAGCCCAAGGAGTGCAGGAGGAAAAAAACAGAAAGACAATTACTCGTTAACTTTAGCATGAACATTTTTCTCCTTTTAATTATAAACCAACACAGAAACCAGCCTACCTCTGTTTAGCATGATTCTACAATACCAAAGGTTGATAATAGGTTCTAATCCAAGAACTGTGCTGTGCAGTGAAGTCCTCACTCTGGGGGTCACAATACAGAACTGGCACACGTGACATAAAGCTGATTTTCTTATGCAAACTCCCACTTTGTATATTTAGTTTATTGAGGAGAATCCTCATTGGTTCCATTATGGAAAGGTTGGCTACATAAGGTGTTTTGCAAAGTCATGTAAATAAAGTTAGCCTTATGGGTGTGTGGAAAAATCTCATGTTACAGCTCATTTTCAATATAGTATAATTCAGTTTAACTTTGTTAATGCCAAAAAGGTAAATTCAGTTATGTCTCTTCAAATGTGTTCAGACTTAATTTTTTATTTAAAATTTTAAATTAATTTATTGTAAGTAATCTGTTGAGAGCACTTATGATTCTATCTTCTATCTATCTATGAGTTCATCTTTATTTATATATGTATTTTTTTTACAATAAACCTTAACCGTGGTGACATGTGAAAAACTCTCTTGGGGCATAGTCTCAACATCCTGTCCACAGATCTTTGTCTGCAGTCTAACATTTATAACGCTAATAATAATCATAATAATAATTATGCCTTTATTATCCCCATGGAGAAATTTATAGTCAGTAACCACCACCAGGGGCGCCAGCATGTTTTGATGTTGCCCCACCAACATCAAAATATGCTGGCCTTTAAAGCAATTTTCCCCTTAATTAATACAACTATTTTGAATATAATATACATTTCTTTGGAAACAGGTAATGTCCTTTAAATCTGCAGTGATTAAACCTCTTTTGAAAAAAAAAACCAAAAACACCATAATACATTAACATGAAGCTTTATGTATTAATATGTTTAGAATGTATTTATGTATACAATGTGATAGCTATTGCAACTGAATCTGGTGACAAAGACGAGACAACTCAAGATAATTACTAATTAATGTGCACATTTGCCACCAACTGGACAGGAGTAGGAATTACAATAACTCACCCTCACTTCCATCACTGCTAAAAAAAACAAAACCTTTCTTTGACGGAAAATATTGAGTTAACGGGACCTCTGCCAGGGCCTTAGTCTTAAAGAAGCACTTTGCAACCTTTAGCCTAAAGAGTCTATAGAGGGATCAGCGCCCTCTACAGTTATGCATTGGTGCTTTAACTAAACTTCTCTCTTTTTGGCTCAAGAGAATTTTGTTGACTTTTATATAAAGAAAATGAATCCGAAAAAACTATAAAAACAGAGTATGTGACTTTTAACCTAAATTTGAGCAACACACATTTTCTAAATATGAGTAATGTGTATCTAGATGTAAAGTCATGGGTTAAGTGTTTGCTTTTTTGTCTGCTTCTGGGGCTGAATCCTCCATGTCAGACTGACGCCTGTAAATCCGTGACTCCTGAGCACAACATGGAGCTGAGGAGAAAAGGAAAAAAAACATATTTCAAGCTACTGTATCACTTTCACTGCATCATTTCACTGACAACAACATAAGCAAAAGAGACATAGAGAAAAGGAATGTTACCTTTTGGAGGATTTGGGCATGAATAAATGGATCAGTTACATCAGCACCAGTCTTTAACATCACACTCACTGAGGTCTTCAGTTTCAAAACTAGACAGATCAGAAATACAAGTGAGTTTATCTCAGTAGGGTCATAGTGGTGGTAAAAATAACATGTTTTCAAGTGTATGATACAAAAAACTTTTTGTACAGTTGTCATTTTGGGTACAATAATGCATTGTATGGCTGTATAGATATTCTTACATATCTTCACCAAGGTACACCATACTGATCAGTGATGACTTAGTTAACCAATGGAGGAATAAAGTCGGTAAAACTCGAGGACATTGTATCCTGAAACAATGAACTGTAAAAATGGCAGCATGCAAGGTTTTGTTTCTCGAAACCCAAACTACAGTGCCATGAAAAAGTGTTTGCCCCCTTCCTGATTTTTTTTTTTTTTTTTTAATGTGTCAAAAATAAAACAAATTTGCAAAGAAGAGTCGGCGCAAATTCCTCCACAGTGATGTGAAAGACTCATTGTCAGTTATCGCAAACATTTGCTTGCAGTGGTTGCTGCTGAAAGTGGCCAGTTATTACTTTTTCACATGGGGCTCGGTAGGTTTGGATAGCTTTTTTCCCTAATAAATAAAATCATCTCTTAAAAACTGCATTTTGTGTTTACTTGAGTTATCTTTGTCTAATATTTAAATTTGTTTGATGATCTGAAACATTAAAGTACGTACTCCCTACCAGCACAAAGCATGTTTGGTTGGAAAAAGTAGGGTCTATAGAGACATGTGATTATTACGAGTCAGTAAATGGGCAGCTGCACAGGAACAAGCAGAGAAGGCACTTTTGGGATGGGTTCCAAAAGCACCAAGTGGAAAGAAAATGTCACTGAAGGTGTATTGCTCTGATGGCTTCTATTTTGTAACTTAATGTTTATGATGATATCACTGAGTTTTATGGAGCACACTTGAATGCAGCATCATGCATAATGTGTGTCTTTTCCTCCCAATGTCACAAACAGTGGGCTTTACGTTGGTGAGTGTGTGAAGAATATTATCACACCTGCAGCCAGTGACTAATAAAGTTTTCTGTTTTTATCAAGTTACTACCCTCTCCAGACATTTTAAGGATAATGACATGCAACACTGGTATTAAAGTATTTATTTTACTCATTTTTATTATTATTATTTTTCCTTCAACCCCTGTCTATACCCCCGGAGGTCCCTTATGTACCCCTGGAACACAGCTCTAGAGAACACCTCACCTGTGTGGCAGATGAACACAGTGTTCACATCACATTTATCATCATCCCAGAAATGGGCATCATTTTCAGACAAGCAGTGCTGTGTATAAGGATAGTTGGGGCTGCCAGTTCTCCAGTGTCTGAAGGAGCTGGGACTCTGGTCTGACCAGGTCCATGGCACACGGTAGAGACCAATCCATACTTCAGCACCAGCAGGTTTGATGTTGGAAACCTCTGTGTTTTGGACGGAGTTCTCGATGACAGTCAGGTCTGTGTAGTGCTCTCTGCAGTAAGTCTTAGCATCATTCCATATTGTTGGTGTGCTAATGTACACATATGATCTCTGGCTTTGATTAGTCTCTGTGAAAAAAACAATAAAAATAAACTTATAAACAAATGAGTATTAAGCATTTTCCGGCTCTAGTTCCGAATATTGTTGCCCTATCCTATGTTTGTTTAAAGCCGACCTTTTCCCCCCCCCATTTAAATTTTCTTTTTTTCAAAAAACCGCCCCCCCCCCCCCCAAGGGTTCCCCCCCCCAAAAAAACCCCCGGGTAGTATTAACCCCCCCCCCCCGGGGGTTTTTCCCCCCCCCCCCCCCCCCCCCCCCCCCCCCCCTTTTTTTTTTGGGGGGGGGGGGGGCCCCCCTTTTTTTTTTTTCCCCCCCCCCCCCCCCCCCCCCCCAGGCCCCCCCCCCCCCCCCCCCCCCCCCCCCCCCCCCCCCCCCCCCCCCCCCCCCCCCCCCCCCAAATTCCCCCCCCTTAAAAAAAAAAACCCTGGTAAAAAAACCCCCCCGATGAATTCACATGTGTAAGTTTCCAAACAACACACACCTGTGATTCTTACCTGTATAACACACAAACCCGGTGCGATTGTTACAGGGTTTATCTTGCCATTCTCCCGCAGCGTTCATTAGCACACACGTCTCAAATCGATTGCCATAGTTTGGTTCACCAGTGCTCCAGATCTGATAACCACTCTGGCTGGTTTCACCGGTCGCTGACCATCTCCACGAGTTGGGCTCTTTTCCCATGATTCCCTTCCATGAATTCGGGTCATCACTCAGTCCTATCCATGCCCAGTCATAGACCAAAGTTGTCTTGAGCTGCTGTACTTCCTCAATGGATTCAAAAGTGGCCAGGTCAGTGTACTTGTCTCTGCAGTACTGCTGAGCCTTGGGCCATGTCATCCGCTGGTTGATGTAGTTGTACTGACGGAGGGGGAACCGATGGCAGGCCACCAGCACACACCCTGAAGGTTTACACAACACCACAACCAATATTGGACTTATTTATGCTCATGCATACAGATTTATATTTGTGTTGTACTTAACACTTAATTATTAGAGGATGATACACATTTTTGACCAAAGACCTGGACAAGTTTCTAGGGTCCCAGTCGGATCAGCTCCGAGTGTGAAAACTGGGGGTGACTGAGTTCACACACTCAAGTCTAATGGTTAGGATCAGGGTACAGTCCAGATGTCAGAGCATAGGTTAAGGGGGCAGAAGGGGGCATTACTAAGCTGTACATACAGAGTTTTTAGGATATGTGCCCTCTTCAAAACTCTAGTGCACCTGCACTGCAGCACACTCACATGGGACTTTAACACCCATTACAGGCACATAAATACCCTATATATATATATATATATATATATATATATATATATATACACCCTCTATGGGTCAAGCATTTTGAAAAATATGTAGATGTTGTTTTTCCACAATAAATCCAAGCTATCACTATCTATGACACTATGGCTTATAACATCGTTTACTGAACAATGATGAAGAACTTACCAAGAGAGAAGAGAAGCAGTGTCAGATGACCTTTCATTTCAGACACACTGTAAAGCACAAGAAATGAATCAGTCTGTGTGTATGTCATGTAGAGCAGGAGGGTCCTCAACCCCTGGTCCATGGACTGGTACCCGGTCTGTGGACCATTTGCAACTAGGCTGCACAGAAAGATTGATTTTAATTTTATACATAATCACAATCTTCAAGTGTTTTATTCTGAAAACATTATTCTATTTCTGCAGGAGTCTTTTTTTCCCATACTTGACTCCATTTGACTCACTTAGTTCTGCCACACACTGAACCTAGCTGAAGTGAGCAATAAACAATTATCACTGGAGAGCTTCTTGGATCAGAGGGAGAGCCCCAATAAAGAGGCCAAAGACATGATTGCCAACAAAAAGAAAGCTGCATTTAAAAGAAATTAGCCATAAATTTTGATTTTATCACAAGCCCCAAGCTGTAATATGTGACAAGTGAGGCTATGAAGTCATCAAAATTGCTTTGCTATGTAAAACCAAGCACCCTACATTTTAAGAAAGTGAACATAAAGGACAGAGGTAATTAATAACTTCATATGCTGAGATCGCTACTAAAGCACTAAAACCCCTTCTTCCACTTCCAACATCTTATTTTTGTGAAGCAAGGGTTTCTGCTGTAACAGTATCTAAAATTAGATCATGAATACATTGAAAGGCAGGAATATTGTTGATGGTAAAATAAAAGAATAAAAAAGGTTGGGGACCCTGATAGAGTATATACTTCCCATATATTTTTTCTCCGTAGTCCAGGACTGTTCTGTCAGATAAGATTAGCAGCACATCACGTGTCGAATGTAAAAAGTTTACAACACTTATAGCCGGAGGAATATGAAAAGCATATCAAACTTATTAACATTAGCGTCAGCATTTTTTCCTCCATTTGATTATATAACAACACAGAAGCCCATCTGCTTGATTCTTACATTGCAAAAGGTTGGTGATATGTTCTAATCCAAAAACTGTGCTGTGCAGTGCAGTCCTCAGTCTGGGGGTCACTGTACAACAGCACAAGTTGCTCATACGTGAAATACAGCTCATTTTCTTATGCAAACTCACTCACTTTGTGTATTTGATGTCTCATCATTAATTCTAGACTTCACTCAGCAACTGAAAAGATTTATACACAAAAACCACTATTATTTGACTAAGACAAGGAAATATAGGGGAATAAAATTGTTTACCACCAAAAACTGCGGATACTTGGAGAAATGCCCAAGTCAAGTTTTCCAAAGTCAATATTGTCAAACTATAACCTGGTTTGTGTTGTGATTACCTCAGTTTTTTCCTAAGCATGAAAAGTTGGCCTCATAATGTTTTTTGCAAAGTCCATTTAATGTGGTAGATAGTCATACAGAGATCATGACAGTCCAGAGTCAGGACAGGACAGAGGAGAGTGGAGGCAGGGGACAGGAGAAGAGAGAGGAGAAATGAAAAAGGAGATACAAGAGGACAGAAGAGAGAGGACACAGGAGACTGAAGAGAACAGAAGAGAGAGGAGACAGGAGAGGACAGAAGAGAGAGGACACAGGAGACTGAAGAGAACAGAAGAGAGAGGAGACAGGAGACTGAAGAGAACAGAAGAGAGAGGAGACAGGAGAGTACACATGAGACGGGAAGGAGGAGCGGACAGAGGACACAGGAGAGCAAAAGAGACAAGAGAGGACACAGGAGACAGGAAAAAGGACATAAGAGAGGAGGATGATAGAGGAGAGGGCACAGGACACAGGAGTGAACAGAGGAGACAGGTGAGAGGAGACAAGAGTAGACAGAGGATACATATATATATATATATATATATATATATATATATATATATATATATATATATATATATACACACACACACATATATACATTTTGAATTTGAACATTAAAAAATCGTCTCAGTGAGTCAGTCTCATCCATCCAAGCTCGGGTCCTCCACCAGAGGCCTGGGAGCTTGAGGGACCTGCTCAGTATCTTGGCTGTTCCTAGGACTGCACTCTTCTGGACTGAGATGTCAGATGTTTTTCCTGGGAGCTACTGTAGCCACTCCTCCAGTTTGGGGATTACTGCCCCAAGTGCTCCAATGACCACGGGCACCGACGTTGCCTTCACTCTTCAGGCCTTCTCAAGTTCTTCTTTGAGGCCTTGGTACTTCTCTAACTTTTCATGTTCCTTTTTCCTGATGTTGTAATCGCTAGATATTGCGATGTCCACTACAACAGCTTTCCTCTGTTGTTTGTCCACCACCACAATGTCTGGTTGGTTCGCCATTACCATTTTATCAGTCCGAATCTGGAAGTCCCTCAGTATCTTGGCTTGGTCATTCTCTATCACCTCCGGAGATGTTTCCCAGGGTTTCCCTCAGGGTTTCCAGTCCATACTCTGCACAGATGTTCCTGTACACTATAATGGCCGCTTGGTTATGGCCTTCCATGTATGCTTTCCCTGCCAGCATCTTACACCCTGCAGTTTATGTGCTGGATTGTCTCTGGGGCCTCTTTGCACAGCCTGCACCTGGGGTCTTGTGAGGTGTTGTATATCTGGGCCTCTACAGCTCTGTGGCTCAAGGCCTTTTCCTGTGCAGTTTCTCGACAACGAAGAACTTAACACAGGATTTAACAGCTTCCAATTCAATGTTTCAGAGCTTTTGGATGTTACCATGGCAACATGAACCACATTTACTTAATTTACATGAATTTGAGATTCATGTTTGTTGTCAAGCAACCCACAACCATAACTTGACACACCTATATAGATTATTGACCCATGGCTTTGTTCATTTGAACAAAGATTTGATTTACAATTAAACTCACAATGGGATCTGTCACTGTCAAAACTGCACCAGACAGAAATACAGAAGATAAAATGGCCTCATTTTACACAGTGGTATTTAAAGTTGTGTAGACAATGCTTACACAGGTACTGGTGGTCATGTCACTAATGCAGGACACTTTAAACCTCTGTGTTGGAGCACTTTTACTGTGGTGCACCTGCTATTTCTTGTGTTTAAGGCTCAGCTGTCTATTTAAGGCCCAAAAGGTGTGTGTGTGTGTGTGTGTGTGTGTGTGTGTGTGTGTGTGTGTGTGTGTCCTTGCTTAGGTAAATATTGGGGACTCAAACCAGAATACACACCAGTTGATTGGGGACAGCATTTCAATTGGGGACCAAAACCACGGTCCCCGATTAGATTTCATTGAATTTGTAATGTCCAAGCTTCAAAATGTATTTCTCTCTTAAAATCTCAACTGTCCCTGAAAGTGACATGTTTCAGATTTTTTGTGTATGTGTGTGACCCCCCACTCCACCCCCCATCAATTTGTGTGTGACTCTCTATCGGCTACTAGTGGTGGTGTATGGAATTGTCTATGACCCCAATTGGAGGGATTATTGTCTAGTGGAAGTGTACATGGTCTAAGGACCCCAAATCAAATAGTCGTCTAGCATTTTGCCTGAACACAATATATATATATATATATATATATATATATATATATATATATATATATATATATATATATATATATATATATATATATATATATATATATATATACGTATAGCTTATATATATATATATATATATATATATATATATATATATATATATATATATATATATATATAGATAGATAGATAGATAGATAGATAGTGTCATGTATTATTATAACGTATAGCTAATTCTGTAACGCATTGTGGTCGAGTCCCTCTCTCCTTTCCCCTACACTAGAGTGTCAGTGGAGCACTATAAAATAAACTGCAGAACCTATTTCTTACTTTAAAATGCCACGAAAAAACAAAGATCAATTCTCTCATTGTCAGCTCTCTAAACAGGCCAGAGTAGATGAGGCAAAAAAGAAGACAAGGTATACATTAGAGGAAGTGGATGAGACATCCAAGTGACTTAATAAATAAAGAGGAATAAAGAGGAGACCAAGAGGGACAGAGGATGAGAGGAGACCAAGTGAAAAGGTTAAGTTAAGCTTGGGTTTGTGCTATACAGCATTTTTCAATTATTGGATGAAACTACTGTGGCCTTTGTCTCCTATGTCCTACTGTGGCCTTTGTCTCCTATGGTCCTACTGTGGCCTTTGTCTCCTATGGTCCTACTGTGGCCTTTGTCTCCTATGGTCCTACTGTGGCCTCTGTCTCCTATGGTCCTACTGTGGCCTCTGTCTCCTGTGGTCCTACTGTGGCCTCTGTCTCCTGTGGTCCTACTGTGGCCTCTGTCTCCTATGGTCCTACTGTGGCCTTTGTCTCCTGTGGTCCTACTGTGGCCTCTGTCTCCTGTGGTCCTACTGTGGCCTTTGTCTCCTATGGTCCTACTGTGGCCTTTGTCTCCTATGGTCCTACTGTGGCCTTTGTCTCCTGTGGTCCTACTGTGGCCTCTGTCTCCTATGGTCCTACTGTGGCCTGTCTCCTATGGTCCTACTGTGGCCTTTGTCTCCTGTGGTCCTACTGTGGCCTCTGTCTCCTATGGTCCTACTGTGGCCTCTGTCTCTTATGGTCCCACTGTGGCCTCTGTCTCCTATGGTCCCACTGTGGCCTCTGCCGGGTGGTATCTCATGGTGATCTCATTGCTTTTTGGCATGTACTTTCTGTTGTTAAGGTCTCTAAGTTGAGACAGTTTAGATAGATAGACAGATAGATAGATAGATAGATAGATAGATAGATAGATAGATAGATAGATAGATAGATAGATAGATCAGCTGTTATAAACACTGTTCAAATGAACATGAAGTTAACATAATGTTAATATATAATAATAATAATAATAATAATGTTAATATATAATAATAATAATAATAATAATAATAATAATAATATTAATAATCATAATAATGATGATAATTATTATTATTATTATTATTATTATTATTATTATTATTATTAATTTATTATATTTATTTATTTATTAAATTTTATTTAAAAGATAATTATGTGTCTTCTTTTACTAACATTTAATACTGAAAATAAAAGAAAATACAAAAATGCAAATTCCAGCCTGGGTTTAAACTCTGGTCTCCAGGGGGAAAGCCCAATGCTTAACCACTACACCACAGAACCTAATGGAGGTACGTGACAAACACTAGATTGGACCTGTAATTGGAGGGAGGGGAGGGGCGGGGCGTGGCGCGAAAGTAGCTGTTTTCGCGGGTAAATTGTTACATTACTGCGCTACCTGCGTATGCTGGCACCACATGGTCAATGCTACAGAGACCTGAAAGCAGCATAGCGGACAACCACATTGTTGAAGGTAAGAAAAAACTTGGTGGCTTGGTAATTACTGACCAAATGTATATTTTGTGCAATTCAATCAGTCTGTAATGTCCATGAAAATGATTGTTAAAGTGATAAATTGGTATAAACTGTCTTCTATAGACTTCTATAGTATAGACTCTTAGCACAAGGCCAGCTAATCCTAGCTAGCTAGTTAGCTGAGATGGACAACACCAACTGGCAATTTTGTAAAGAGATAGCCTTAAACATTTCTCTTGTTTTAAGTAAGGACAGACAATTGACAGATGCACGGAGTAGTTTTGACAATTCCAAGTAGGCTAAATTTAAGCTAGAAAAATTAGAGCATTAGGAGGAGCACCTCATGGCTAGTGGGGGCTCACAGAGGTGATGATGCATAGATAGGTGAGCATTATAAATTATTTACCTTAACATGGATAGTAGTAATGATAGGTGTGGACGGGTTTATTAAATTTAGCTCTGTCATCATATGATATTTTTGTAATTTAGACCTGATTTTTTTCTCTTTATCAGACATCAACACCTGAAATGAATGAGGTAAGCCCTGTTTTTAGGATTCACAGATTGCATGTTATTATAAAGTGCAGGATTGGTGGCTCCTAGAGAAGGCATCTTTATGCTGCTTTTTTACTTGCAGCATGTAAATGATTGTCCCCAATTGGTTAAAAGGTGTGTGTGTGAGGATTCAGAACGACCTCAAAAGTATTCCTATACAGACATCTCCAGTGTCATATGTTCAGTGTGAATGAGTGTCCCCAATTGGCTAAAAGTCGTGTGTGTGGGTTCAGAATGACCCCAAAAGTTGTGTCAGTGTAGACTTTACTGTCATGTTGCATTGAAAAGTATAATATAAAAGAATCACAATGTTGCATAAAAGACAAAAAGCCTAAAATGCAGCTGTGCATTTAACTTTTAATTTTTTAACTACTTAACATCCCGAGTGAGAGTTGAATTATATAATGGTTCTGAGGTGTCAAAGACTCATGAATAAATGAGTAAATAAGTGAGCCTTTAGTATGTTTTCTCATTTGTTCAGACTAATATTCAGACTGAAGTGTTTATTTCATTTGATATCATTTCCAGGAAAAGTCTCCACCTGATGTCACTGAACAGGTGACCAGTGACAAACCTCAGGTATGAGTTTGAAAGATACTACTATATAAACTGTAATTTGCCAAATGCAAAATACAAGGTTCAACCTTATGTTCTCTGTGATTGGGAAACACTACTGGGATTAATTTGAATTAATCACTCAGCCCAAACGACATGTCTATATTTTAAAATATGCTCAGTATGTGGCATGTTGTATTTCAGTATAAAGATTTAAGTCAACATATGATATTTGTTTATTTATATATGGTTCTCTCTTTATCTTCATCAGAAATCAATGCCTAAAATGAATGAGAAGACTGTTGAACGTGACAAGCATAAGGTAAGGCCTGTTTTTAAGGAACACAGGTTGCATGTTATTATAAAGTGCAGGATTTGTGGCTCCTTGAGCAGGTATCTTTATGTAGCTTTTTACTTGTTGCCCCAGTAGCCCCAAGTATTGAAACGTGTACTGAAATTGCAGCATGTGAATAATTGTCCCCAATTGACTAAATGTCGTGTGTGTGAAGGTTCAGAACAACCCCAAAAGTATTCTTATATTAACATCTCTTGTGTCATATGTTCAGTGTGAGTGAGTGTCCCCAATTGGGTAAAAGTCGTGTGTGTAAAGGTTCAGAACGACCCCAAAAGTATTCTTATATAGACATCTCTTGTGTCATATGTTCAGTGTGAGTGAGTGTCCCCAATTGGCTAAAAGTCATGTGTGTGAGGGTTCAGAATGACCCCAAAAGTAATCCTATATAGAGATCTCCTGTATCATATGTTCAGTGTGAATGAGGGTCCCCAATTGGCTAAAAGTCGTGTGTGTGAAGGTTCAGAACGACCCCAAAAGTATTCTTATATAGACATCTCTTGTGTCATATGTTCAGTGTGAGTGAGTGTCCCCAATTGGCTAAAAGTCATGTGTGTGAGGGTTCAGAATGACCCCAAAAGTAATCCTATATAGAGATCTCCTGTATCATATGTTCAGTGTGAATGAGGGTCCCCAATTGGCTAAAAGTCGTGTGTGTGAAGGTTCAGAACGACCCCAAAAGTATTCTTATATAGACATCTCTTGTGTCATATGTTCAGTGTGAGTGAGTGTCCCCAATTGGCTAAAGGTCATGTGTGTGAGGGTTCAGAATGACCCCAAAAGTATTAAAATATGGAAAAAACTGGTGTCAGTGTAGACTCTGTCATGTTGCATTGAAAACTATAATGAAAAAGAATCACAATGTTGCATAAATATAGTTGTGCAGTCAGATTTTTTAACTACTTGAACATCCCTAGTGAGAATTGAATCATATAATGGTTTAGAGGTGTCAAAGACTCATGAATAAATTAGTAAATAAGTGAGCCTTTAGTATGTTTTCTCATTTGATCAGATTAATATTCAGACTGAAGTGTTAACCTTATGTTCTCTGTGATTGGGAAACACTACTGGGAGGCCATTATTACATTTCAATTAATCACTCAGCCTAAACGACATGTCTATATTTCACAATATGCTCAGTATGTAGTATGTTGTATTTCAGTATAAAGATTTAAGTCAACATATGATATTTGACATAAGGTAACATAAGGACATATGGTAAGGCCTGTTTTTAAGGAACACAGGTTGCATATTATTATAAAGTGCAGAATTTGTGGCTCCCTGAGCAGGTATCTTTATGTAGCTTTTTACTTGTTGCCCCAGTACCCCCAAGTATTGAAACGTGTACTGAAGTTGCAGCATGTGAATAATTGTCCCCAATTGACTAAATGTTGCGTGTGTGAGGTTAAGAAGAACCCCAAAAGTATTCTTATATAAACATCTCTAGTGTCATATGTTCAGTGTGAGTGAGTGTCCCCAATTGGCTAAAAGTTGTGCGTGTGAGGGTTCAGAACGACCCCAAAAGTATTCAAATGTGAAAAACTGGTGTCAGTGTAGACTTTACTGTTAGACTGCATTTAAACCTATAATATAAAAGAATCACAATGTTGCATAAAAGACCAAAAGCCTAGCCTGAGGTGTCAAAGACTCATGAATAAATTAGTAAATAAGTGAGCCTTTAGTATGTTTTCTTATTTGGACAAACTAATATTCATACTGTTTATTTATGTTTATGAAGTGTTTATTTCATTTGATATCCTTTTTTCAGGAAAAGTCTCCACCTGATGTCACTGAACAGGTGACAAGTGATGATGACAGACCTGAGGTATGAGTTTGAAAGTTACTACATTAACTGTAATTTGCCAAATGCAAAATACAATGTATAACCTTATGATGTCTGTGATTGGGAAACACTACCGAGAGGCCCTTATTAAATTTGAATTAATGGTGGCGTATTTATAGATTAGATAGATACTTTAGATCAGAGTTAGGCAACCACCGTCCCACGGGAACATTCTGGCCAGTAATTTCTGGCCTGCCAGATGATTTTAAAATTTGATTGATTACATTATAGGACTGTGAGTCCCAAAGGTAACATCCAGTTATCCCAAAGCTGAACCCACCTCTACCTAGAAATGTTTGTAATATAATATTTATTACTATCTGCGTCTTACTAAGACACATACTTTGACTCTGAACTGGCGCACCCTGCCCTGGGAGCGCCAACTCAGTTATTCACTCATTAATTTCCAACACATTAATAGCAATATTTCTAATGAATCGAGTATTCTTATTGTATCTTCCTGCTGGAGCTTGTCATTGTGCTATATAGCTCTAAAAAGATGTTATATTTCTTCATTTGACTTCATCTTAATAGCTCCTGGTTAAGGTGGTGGTCAGGGGCAGGACTGTTCAATTCAAAATCTTGGCACAAAAGTCTGTGTGGCAATAAGTTCACCTGGTGTACTAGTCACCTGAGTCCTGTGAAAGTAATAAAGCCCTCATCTGTACACGTAACAGCAACCTGTGACTCCTCTCATGCCTCACGCAAACAAACAATTCAGCAGCACTTAGCTCATCTCAGTCCTGAACATTCCTGATGCGGTGCGTAATAACGTGTGGTGCGGCTATGTGAGTCTGTCCACGTCCTCCAGTCTAGTCTGTCATCAAGCTGCAGGCCCAGGTATCTCTAGGTCTTAGCAAACTCCACGCTGATGCCCTCAATGGATATTGGCTGC